>JAVYIG010000366.1:0-632065 GCA_035222895.1 Strongylocentrotus droebachiensis
TCTTGAAATTAGCATTCCACAATGCACCATTGAGTGTGTCTTTATATAAAGGAGTTCCTAAGACTGGAGGTAACTGATACATGTCTCCCACAGCAATAACTGAAACACCAGCAAAAGCAGTTTGATCACGCGATTGTTTTATTTGTCGTAGGCGGCCGTGAATGTAAGACATTAACTTTTGATCTACCATTGATACTTCATCTATGATTAAAATTTGCAATTCAGCCAGCTTATTTCGAAGGACACTTATTTTCTCATCACTCAGCGGTTGATACAGTACTTGTGCATTGATTGGAATAGAAAGAATACTATGTATAGTATGGCCATTGATATTGTATGCAGCTACTCCGGTTGGAGCCATTTTCAATACTGAGACATCATCAGGATGTGGCAACATTCGGGCTAGTATACGTGTTGCTTCATAGTAAAGACATTTGATCAAATGACTCTTTCCAGTACCAGCACCTCCAGTTAGAAACATATGAAACGGTTCGACAGATTTTCCATTTACTCTATCTAAACACCACTGTCGTATTTTGTAAAAAACACTCTGTTGCTTCTCATTCAAAGACCTCATCAAAGAATGTCCATCTTGTTTGGAAATTTTTACAGAACGTAGTTCGATGCTATAGTCCTCTTTTTTCGCTTCATTCTTTAAATCAGGGATATCAAGATCTCCATCACAATCTTCGACATCTACATTTTCTTTGGGATGTTCAAGTCGCTCTACTTCCTTTTCCGGACATAAAAGACCCCATGCATCTTCGTATGGACCAAATTTGTCAAGATGCTCCTGTGCATGATCAATTGCCACGGCATTCATTTCAAACTTTTTTCGGTTAGTACAGACAATTGACCAAACTTTCTCCAATTCACGTCCACATATTTTCACAGAACCTGTCTCGTAGAACTCTTCATGTGTTTCAAATGTTGGGGGCTTTAATTGTCCATCTTCAAAATATGGCAGAAAGAGTTGCAAAATGCTCAAATAATATTTTTCTGGTGAGATGATGGGTGAGAATCGGGGATATCTTACAACTGCATCTCCCGTACGAGTACGCTTCTGAATATAGCCCAGATCGTTATCTAATTTAAAGACATTTTTACTTCTTGAACTTGGCGTTTGGGATGCAGTTAAGATTCTGTATTGAGAACAAAACGTTGCAAGACACATATCACTGAATTCTGTGTTTCTAGGTCGAGCTTTGTATCTGTCAAGCTTGCTAGGCATCCAAACATTCTCATCATCATCATTATCGTTATCTGGTCTGCTTTTTATAACGCTTAATGGTAAACTCATTCTGACAGGGTTGGGTCCAACAGGAATAAATTCCACTTTCCTAGAACATTCTTTCAATCTGAGACTACAAACACGATAGACGCTTTCTTGAGCAGACACTTCACGATTTTGCATGTACACCTGGCCAAGTTTTTTCATGCTTTCCTTTGCGTTATCATTTCCCTCTTTTATTTCTGATAGTGTATGACTCAATAGCAATCCGATTTCTCGTTCAGCTTTTGACATGTAGGATACAATATAAGCCACGCATGCAAATACATTTGTTACAAACTGCAAATCCATGTTGGCATTCCAGCTTCTTAGTAGACTTGGATTAAACTGATTTACCCATACATCTTGTATTTCTCTTTTGATGATTATACTTTGTTGTGATGCTAATTCATTATGTGCATTCTCAAATTGATTTTGTGTAATGCCAAGCTTTTCAAAGAGATGGTTTACACTGTTGTACTCGATTCCATTGGATAATGCATCTTTAACTGAATTCAACAATTTCTCTGCATCATCTTTAGTCTTTTCAGAAGCTTTAACTTGATCATTGTCATTTTCCTTATTTTGCACTTTCCCACAATCTTTAGCTGGAATCTCTTCAACGGGTGTTACAATGAATGTTTTTCCAGATGGTGGTCTCGGGAAATTAAATCTACATGCCTTCCCTGTTTTTGTGCAAGATTTAGAATGTTTCTTACTGTGTTGTTGGACCTTGCTTACTATTTCATGTAGTTCTTGATCTTCCTTTTCATCCGGTTTCTGGCAACAAATGTATTTATCTACGAATTGTACGACATCATCATCATTATCGATACCCAACTGTGGAGCATTTTGAACCCAGAACAAGGCATGAATGTGAGGGGAACCACGAGCTTGATACTCTACTCTCCAAAATGAATCAACTATTTTACCAATCGGTGCAGCGGGAGATAAAATAACTTTCTTCATAAAAGTGTGAAATCTTTTATCAAACATTCTGGCAACTGTTACTGGATTTGATCTTAAAAGATTACATTTTTCTGTATAGTCTAATTCACTCGATTCCCTGGTGTCTCCTTTTTGTCTAAGCAATGTATTCATTAATTCTGGCCATCTCATATCGGCAGATGAGAAAGAAGCAAACCATGTGGGTTTTCCAAGCTGTCTTACCATTGCGAGAACATCTTTTTGTGTCTTTTGCCAGAATGGAGGTGTTCCACGAATTTGCTTTAAAAATTTATAGCCCTTGTCTGATTTTAGTATTTTTTTAACTTTCTCTGCATCTTTCAAATCTGAGGCAGTTATTGAAGACGAATCATCTTTTTTGTTTGGACTTTGCCTTAATGCGATAGAAACTTGTGATATAACCTGTTGAATTTCATAAATATATTGTGCATAAAAGATGTAATCTGTATTCTGAGCAAATCTGTTGTCCACGTGCATCAATCGGTTGTGCAGATAACGTCCCAATGTTATTTTTTCATCTCTTCTATCATGGAATGTTGGTTGACCTTTAGGAAATAATACTGGGAAACATTTGGCCTCATTGCTTTCATCTTGTAGAATTGATACAGGGCTTCTTCCTTCACAAGGAGCACAACATATTATGTCTTCAAAATACTGATCTAATATTTCCTGTCCAATATCTACTGGCTGGAGACACGAGTCTAACTGAATACCGCGTAATCGTTCTTCCATATCGTCTTCAGTGTCATTGTCATCTATTTTTTTTGGTACTTTACTGTTGTCTTGCATGTTTTCATTAGCATTTTTGTCTTTGGACAAAATGTAATCAATTTGTTCTTCCATTTCCTTCCAATATTTGGCTAAACGAGCTTTACCACCGATTTCCACTGCTTCTTCCTTTTCATTATCTTTTTCATTTCGTTCAAGTGAGTTTTCCCATTTATCATTTACTGTAACATCAAAATACCACTTATTATTTGCTTTTAAATACTGCAGAGCATTAAGCAAGTTAGATTTATCTACAAACCTGTACTCATAACAACCTTTGTAAGACAATTTTCTTTTAAGCTTAACACGGATCAATTGATCTTCAGTCTGTGGTCTTGGCAACATATCTACTGTTTCAAAAGTGTTTGAAGGGACACAAACAACTGGGCCATGAACACCATTTTGACCACCTTTGGGCAAAGCCATTAACTTCATAAAAGGGATATGTAGTGCAATCAAATGCTGTTCTAGAGTGTTTAAGTTGGCAAGTTCTTCTGGGACTTGATGTAATTGTAAATTATTTATGTTTGCTTCTCCAGGTACTTTTCCAGACCGCAACTTTCTGTGACAATTGTGGCATATCCACAGTGATGATCTGGCTGACTGGCGTATTTGACATTCTGATCTGCATTCTGAATTGCAAACATGCAAATATTTTTCACTTATACATGTCTGAAGTTTATAATTGGTCTTCATACATTTTATTACTTGGTTCTCAAACAGAAGTTTAAAGCAAACACAGCAAACAAATTCTGGACCATGAGAAATAATCTTCCTAAACTCCTGTAGTACATTATCAAACTCGGACATTTTGAATTTATTAACTAGAGCTCTTTTAAGATTCTGTTTCATTACTTTTTGTCTATATTTTTCTATTTTTTTATATTTAATATTTAACGTCATCAGTATCTTTTCCCTTAGTTTCTTATCTTTGTATCTAGTTTGGGACAGGGTTTTCATAGCTGTCTTGTGTTTTTGTTTGAAATGCATATCCTTCAAGTATCTCTTTCTCATAGTAGCCTTTTTTTGTTGTTTAAAATGCATATCCTTCAAGTATCTCTTTCTCATAATTATTTTCATAGAAGCCTTGTGTTTTTGTTTAAAATGCATATCCTTCTGGTATCTCTTTCTCATAGTAGCCTTTTTTTGTTGTTTAAAATGCATATCCTTCAAGTATCTCTTTCTCATGCTTATTTTCATAGAAGCCTTGTGTTTTTGTTTAAAATGCATATCCTTCAAGTATCTCTTTCTCATGCTTATTTTCATAGAAGCCTTTTGTTTTTGTTTAAAATGCATATCCTTCAAGTATCTCTTTCTCATGCTCATTTTCATTGTAGCTTTTTGCTTTTGTTTAAAATTCTTGTTGTTATGGTACATATGCTTTATTTTATTTCGCATGGTGGTTTTTAAATTTTCTTTGAACTGTTCATTTGTCCTATATTTCTGTTTATTTAAATTAAGAGTTTTTTGTTTATACTGTTTATCAGAGTGATATTTGTCTTTCATAGAAGTGACCTGTTTTTTCCTAAAACTTGGATCTTGTTTGTACTTGCTGTTCTGTCTTTGTTTGTTATAACTTGCCTTCTTTGAATTGCATGATGAATCATTGTCTTTCTCTTCCCAGTATTTTTGTTTTACTTGATTTTTTTTGGTCATTTTCCAGATTACATCATGATGATATTTATCCCTCTCCATAATTGATCTCTTCATTTTACGTATGTTTGCGTTGAGAACTTGCTTTTTTTCTTACCATTTCTGTCTATTGCCTTTGTCACAGCTCGTCTTTCTCTCTGTCGCTCTTTATTGTCATTCCTTTTTTGATTATAAGTTTTTCTTTTACGTTTCTTCCCGGAATTGTCAGCATTTGCAATTTTTTTTGTTTCAGTAGTCTTTCCTTGCTTGATATTTGCACATAAATCTCCACTTGTTTTCTTCACATCATCCTCTTTTCTTTTCCCCAATTTAGTTTTTTGAACTTCATTACCAAGGTCAACATCAACTTTCGCATCGCTTTCGAGGTTACTCCATTTTCGTTTTCTGCTTAAGATAGAGTTGGAATTCTGAACTTTGTTCACTAAATTCAATTTATCAGAGTCATTTTCACGTTTAGTACAATTGTTGGAGTCTCCTTTTTGTTCATTTTCTGTTTTTATAGAGTCATTTCCTTTCAGAAGACAACTATTATTCAGCTGTGGTTCTTTTAGTTTGGTTAAGGTAATTGTCACACTCTTCAGTTTTAATTCCTGACCGTTATAATGTACATCATGACTGATTGTTTCATTTGCTTCTTCAGGGAAGAGAAATACATTTGGGTTATCAATCATCTTTTGTGGGGAAACACTCTCATCCAATATTTGAACTTCATCAAAGCTTTCACAATGTATGGAACATCCAGAGCTTCCAGACTGACTTTCACTGTGCGTATTTGACGAAGGAATTGGATTACAAACAAAATCCTGTAACTGTGGATAGCCTTTCAAGGTTTCATTCTTACCGGAAGTTGCTTTAGCACATACACTAGTTACTTCATATTCGGTGTGCAGGGGGCATCCCATTGATTTTGCTAACCTCATGCAATGCTTGTACACACCTTGCCAGCTTTGAGTACGAAGTACAACACTGTGTCCGTTACAACTCAGGAAACCTCGACTGCTTCTGGAATGTGAATCAAATATAAAGAAACCATCTTGACCAGATAATACAATGAAAGTACTTCTAGCAAATGTCACAAAACATGCATCAGAATCAGTACAGAGTTCTTTTTCGAATGCTTGTTTCAATGTCATCGAAAGAGACTGGGCCAATATCAATTCATCTCCATCTAACAATCCAGTGACTGGTTCACGGCGTACTATGTTAAACAATTCATTGTACGCATCCAAATATTCAAATAGATCAGATATCAATAAGTATTGGTTGTCGAGTGAAGTGGATCGCCGTATGTAACAGTATAATTCATTACCGTTATTCAAAATCCTGTCTAGATCTGTTCTTTTCCAATCATTGGCATTTTTTACCTTGCTATACAACAGTGCAGAAAGTGAATTGGTAACACACTGCTTTCCACTTGAGTGACCAAATCTTGTATCACCTTGATTGAATGTCCCTTGGGCAACAAGCGTTATTTGTGTATCGACTCTCGTGCATTTGTCTTTGTGATCACTTTCAAGGGTTTTATCCTTGGTGTTACGTTCGTTGTGAACGACTGATTCAGACTGATTACTTGCACACTGTTCATATGTCATGTCCAAAAGATTTGCAATACCTTTCCTCTCATCGTGATTTATCGTACCAGTTTCCAACGTGAGCCTACGTTTTTTTCCCTTTGGATCAACATGGTTTTGAAATGTTTCAGGAGACTTATCCACTACTTCATCAATTTCTTCCTCTATCTGACACTTGGATCTACACTTCTTCAACACATGCTTTACTTTAACATCAGCCTGAATTGATGGACAGGGCAAAGTTCTCTTTGACGTTCTATCTTCTTTAGTTGTTCTTGTCTGTTCCAATGAATTGAAATTGACAAAATCTACAGATTCAACAACATTAAAATGAACATTTCCTGTGTACAGTATATAAATTCCCTTATCAGATGTAACAATATTGATTCTTCCAGGTTTCTTTGCGGAGTACAATTGCCAACATGGTACTTGGTCATTGTATGAATAAATATCAGTATCGATTAAATTTGCTAAAGCGCTAATTTCAGTGTCTGTAGCCCACGTTCCGTCTTCCTTTATTCTACGTTTCAAAACATATTCTCTGACTGTTCTATATTCTTGCCTCAATGTATTACTAAACATGTCCTTGGTTTGCAATAAATGTTTCACAGTGGCATTTCTTAAAATTGCATGATTACGCTCAGTTCCAGAAATTACATAGGAAATTGCACGAAAGAAACAATTGCCATCACCAGTAATTTGTTTACTCTGTAAAGGAACTCCAATACAGCTATTTCTATCTAACCTTGAATCACAGCCTTTGCCTATATATTTGATATTCAATTTTGAACAAATGTTCTGTTTGTCATTATTCTGGAGGGGTACAAATTTGAAATCTTTATCTGGTCTATCACGTAATCCAAGATCTGCTACAAATTCAACTTCTGTTTCTGTTTCATCAGTACATGTGTACATATTAGCATCTATTGCCTTTTCAATGTCTTCATCTTTGATATTTGAATCTGAAGAAGATTCTAAAGGATTCCTTGAATGAGCATGATCCTTAAATGACATACCAGTATCATTGTCTGTACCATCTTTTACTGTATCAAAGCTTCTATTCTTCAGGTCATTGTCAAACACTGCATCTTCTTGTACACCATCTGAAACATCTGAAAAATCATTTTTCATCATATCATTTTCCAATACCGATTCACAGACATTGTCTACTGGTTCATTTCTGGGCATATCTTTTGGTCTATCACAAACATTCAAAGGCATATTGCGTTCTGGTAAAACACTTCTATCGAATAAATCACATCCAGGACTTGTGTCTGTATCACTATCAGATTCTATACAATTTCTTGCACACGAACGTTTCACTGGTATATGAACATCACTGCCACTATCATTGTCCGTTTCAATTTCCCTATTTTCATCAAAATTTGATTTCAACAGATTATTCTTTGAATCGTCCTGCACAACTCCATCTGAACCTTTGTTGTCTTTCATATTGCAAATATGCTGGTCTGAGTGTTCATCATTTTTACATGTATTTGGATCAAGTCCTTGGTCACTTGCATTCATAGATTTCTTTGTATCCAGCTTCTCATTGTTTACTGCTAATTCTATTCCTTCATCTTTGTCAAATCTAATCTCTGATTTATCAGAAGAGTGATTTCCATCAGTGCCTTTTTTCCCGGCTTTGGAAGACTGACCTTTCATGTTCCTTTTTCGACCTCTTCCTCTTTTACCTCCTGCGTAGACTCTGTATCGTCTCAAATCCTGCATCTTTTCCAGAATGTTGCAAGTTCTTTGGTTAGAGCGTTGATCAGAATCTGGTTTTGACAATGGAGACAAACTAGCAGTTACGTCAGCGTATGATTGATTTTGCATTCTTTCCATTTCTTCACAGGCTTCATTGTAAACCTTCATAGAATGTAGAGATTGCACACTGCAAGCATAAATGCTCAATAGATTTTCTGCATAGGATTGCACACTGACATCTTCTTCTTCATTTTTCATTTTCTGCTTCACCTTACACTCTTTTTTGTGTACTGTGTTTTTTCTCTTACGACTCCCATAAAATGTCTTGAATGCTTTGCCAATGTAGGTAACACCTGGTTCCAACAATACACCATGAATTGATCTTTTCTGCCTTTTGTCCTGTTCATTTTCTTCTTTTGAATTTGAATGCAATCTTTCTTCTCTTTTTCTTGCCATCAGTTTTGCTCTCTTGCATTTCACTTTCACCCACTTATCGTCAACTTCTTCATTGAGCAAGTTTTGATCTATGAAATGAGACAGATTGTCTGTTACACCATTTTCATATCTGCTACATGGCTCTGCAAACAGCGTGCTCCTTTTTACTTTAACATACCTCTTCTTTGATGTCCTTACTCGTCTTGTCTGTTTGAAGATCTCCATGTTCTCATCGTCATTGTCATCATCATCATCTGCTGACATGAGAGGCTCATATCTGTTATAATGAGATGGAATACATACTTTGTCAAATATTCGATCGCCAATATTGCTATGACCACAGCATGAGCAAATCCAAATCAATCTCTGGTCAGCAAGTTTGTCATTGTTCAAGTATTCCTCACATGTCACATGGAAATGGTTGGTACAAGACTCGCATGTTACATAGTTGTCACTTTTATTGATCTTATCCATGCAATAACATTCATCAACATCTGTGTTGATCATCGATGTGTAACTGGAAAGCATGCTTAGAATCTCATGAACAATAGAGCTGAATTGAGTGGCAGCCATTTTCAATCTCTTTATCAGGCATAAAATGCACAATATTAAAAGTTTACAGTCTAATTAGTAATATTCAAATAAATGCCTTGATGTGTTTTGGATGTACAAGAAGGCAATACTTTTAAAGATTTCACGTACGAATCTTTGTATCTATTCTGCAATATATCTCTTCAAAGTGCAATACTTTATTAAAAACTTTTAGTTCCCTGACAATTTTTAAAATCTGTTTGTCAATGAAGCAGACTCGCAAGTGGACTCTGTCACTCTCGATGCAAAATTGTTTATCCCCTTTTCACACTTAAGGGTTTATTATAATGTTATTTTCCTTGTAATAAAAGTCACTTAATACAAACACTGAATATCTTCTCTTCTTTATCAACAAACTTTAGTTAATTACTTGAATATTAGTTATATTAACACGTTTCCTACTCTCTATGAAACTACTTAAGCTTATATGTTTTTCCTAAACCTTGTTCTCTTACTTCAATTTTTCTACTTTTGTTATTTATCAAGCTCACTTTAAAAAAAAGAAAAGAAAATCTGTGATCAAATATTTTCTTTCCAACCACTCAAGCCCACTTGTATTTTTCTACCTTGATCTCTTTAATAATTTCCTTATTCTTTTTATTTATCACGCTCCCTTCTTTTCTCCAAAACTCTGTAAATGATAAAATACCTCTTCTGCAACTTCTCAAGCCCACTTGTATTTCTGAACCTTATTCTCTTCAATTTTCCTCACCCTTTTTTTTTTTTTTTTTAATATGTTCAACTTATCAAAGACACCTCCTTTTCTCTAAACTCTGTAAGTTCTGGACTTTATTCTCTTACTTCAACTTTTCTCACGCTTTTGTAATTAATCAAGCTTACCTCTTTCTTAAATTAAAAAAAAAAGTGTCATCAAATATCCTCTATCAAAGTTCTTAAGCCCACTTTATTTCTCAATCTTGTTCTCTGGCTTTAATTTTCCTCACGAATATGTAATTTACCAAGTTCCGGTCTTTTTATTCTAAAAACTCTCTAATCAAATATTTTCTTTCCAACCACCTAAGCTCACTTGTATTTACGTTTCCTCTTACTTCAATTTTCCTCAATCTTTTTGTAATTTATCAGGGATTTTTTAAACAAAATCTTTGAATGATCAAATACCCTCTCTGCAACTACTCAAGCCCACTTGTATCTCTGCACTTAATTCTCTTCAATTCTCCACACTTGACTTCAGTATGTATAATTTATCAGTCACTTCCTTTTTTTTTCTAACTCTATAAACTTTTGAACCTTACTCTCTTCAATCGTCCTCACTCTTTGTAATTTAAAGCTTACTCCTTTCTTTAAAAAAACCTCTCTGTAATAAAATATGCTCTTTCAAACTACTCAAGGTTACTTGTTCTCTTGACTTCAATTTTACTCACTCTCTTTGTAATTTTTTAAACTCACTGATTTTTCTTTTAACTTAAAAACCTCTGTAATCAAATATCTTCTATCCAACTACTCTAGTTCACTTGTATTTCTAAACCTTCTTTTCTTTCTTCAATTTTCCCCACTCCTTTTTCAATTTTACCACGCTTACTTCCTTTTGAAAAAAATCTGTAAACGATCAAATATCCTGCTTTTCTTCTGATTAATTAATCTTATCACTGGTTAATGAATTTCCAATACGCTCACCCAAAGTTCTTTGTAAGCAAACACACTTTATTGTATCCCTACAACTGAAAATATCCCAAGTTTGTTTCCCACTTTTTGCAAACTTGCCTTTTATTTCTCAAAACTGTAATTTGATAAATTGTATTTATTCCTATCAAGCCTGTTTGTTTTTCTAACACACTGTCCCTGTTATTGCTTATTTATCCAGGAGTTTCACCTGGTTCCTGTTATTGCTTATATATCCAGGAGTCTCACCTGGTTCCTGTTATTGCTTATATATCCAGGAGTTTCACCTGCTTCCTGTTATTGATTATATATCCAGGAGTCTCACCTGGTTCCTGTTTTCTTTTTCAGATATTTCTTTTCTTTTTCGGATTTTTTTCTGTGGATTCTTTATACAACTCTACCACGGTCTCCCGTGGGTGAAATGTGATGAAATGGATAAAGACGCACACCCTTCTTGAGTGTGGGACACTCTCTTCTGAGAGCAGGATCTCTTCTGAGATTAGGAAAAGAGGTGAGATGAAGGTTCTTTGGTTCAAATGTATACAATGAAAAGATGTCAACATAAAACAATTACTTTTCCAGGAGACAAACACAAACACATAAGTGACAGCCAGACACCTGTAACGAGAGGGGGTAAATATTAAAAGGTTTGTTAAAATGAAAAGGAGCATCATCCATCTTTCAGAAGGCAAAAATTGTAACGTTTGTGAGGTAAGATTATGCTACAATACATTCAAGATAGTTCAAGTTCAAGTGCTAGTTCAAATACAAGTTCAAAATAGTTCAAGATAGTTCAAATAGTTCAAGATAGTTCAAATAGTTCAAGATAGTTCAAGATAGTTGAAGATAGTTGAAGATAGTTGAAGTGCAAGTTCAAGTTCAAGTGCTAGTTCAAGTGCAAGTTCAAGTGCAAGTTCTTTGGATAGTTCAAGATAGTTCAAAATAGTTCAAGATAGTTCAAATAGTTCAAGATAGTTCAAGATAGTTCAAGTGCAAGTGCAAGTTCAAGTGCTAGTTCAAGTGCTAGTTCAAGTGTAAGTTCAAGTGTAAGTTCAAGTGCAAGTTCAAGTGCAAGTTCTTTGGAGAGTTCTTTCGAGAGTAAACCCTCGCGATGTAAACAGAATAGCAACACTCATTAACTGTCCAACAGTAAGAGCTCTATTCACCTCTGCCTCCTTGCTTCTGTCTCAGTAACTGTCCAACAGTAACAGCTCTATTCACCTCTTCCTCCTTGCTTGTCTCTCAATAACTGTCCAACAGTAACAACTCTATTTACCTCTGCCTCCTTGCTTCTCTCTCATTAACTGTCCAACAGTAAGAGTTCTATTCACCTCTGCCTCCTTGCTTCTGTGTCAGTAACTGTCCAACAATAAGAGTTCTATTTACCTCTGCCTCCTTGCTTCTCTCTCATTAACTGTCCAACAGTAAGAGTTCTATTCACCTCTGCCTCCTTGCTTCTGTGTCAGTAACTGTCCAACAGTAAGAGCTCTATTCACCTCTGCCTCCTTGCTTGTCTCTCAATAACTGTCCAACAGTAACAACTCTATTTACCTCTGCCTCCTTGCTTCTCTCTCATTAACTGTCCAACAGTAAGAGTTCTATTCACCTCTGCCTCCTTGCTTCTGTGTCAGTAACTGTCCAACAATAAGAGTTCTATTTACCTCTGCCTCCTTGCTTCTCTCTCATTAACTGTCCAACAGTAAGAGTTCTATTCACCTCTGCCTCCTTGCTTCTGTGTCAGTAACTGTCCAACAATAAGAGTTCTATTTACCTCTGCCTCCTTGCTTCTGTGTCAGTAACTGTCCAACAGTAACAGCTCTATTCACCTCTTCCTCCTTGCTTGTCTCTCAATAACTGTCCAACAGTAACAACTCTATTTACCTCTGCCTCCTTGCTTCTCTCTCATTAACTGTCCAACAGTAAGAGCTCTATTCACCTCTGCCTCCTTGCTTCTGTCTCAGTAACTGTCCAACAGTAACAGCTCTATTCACCTCTTCCTCCTTGCTTGTCTCTCAATAACTGTCCAACAGTAACAACTCTATTTACCTCTGCCTCCTTGCTTCTCTCTCATTAACTGTCCAACAGTAAGAGTTCTATTCACCTCTGCCTCCTTGCTTCTGTGTCAGTAACTGTTCAACAATAAGAGTTCTATTTACCTCTGCCTCCTTGCTTCTCTCTCATTAACTGTCCAACAGTAAGAGTTCTGTTCACCTCTGCCTCCTTGCTTCTGTGTCAGTAACTGTCCAACAGTAAGAGCTCTATTCACCTCTGCCTCCTTGCTTCTGTCTCAGTAACTGTCCAACAGTAACAGCTCTATTCACCTCTTCCTCCTTGCTTGTCTCTCAATAACTGTCCAACAGTAACAACTCTATTTACCTCTGCCTCCTTGCTTCTCTCTCATTAACTGTCCAACAGTAAGAGTTCTATTCACCTCTGCCTCCTTGCTTCTGTGTCAGTAACTGTCCAACAATAAGAGTTCTATTTACCTCTGCCTCCTTGCTTCTCTCTCATTAACTGTCCAACAGTAAGAGTTCTATTCACCTCTGCCTCCTTGCTTCTGTGTCAGTAACTGTCCAACAGTAAGAGCTCTATTCACCTCTTCCTCCTTGCTCGTCTCTCAATAACTGTCCAACAGTAACAACTCTATTTACCTCTGCCTCCTTGCTTCTCTCTAAATAACTGTCCAAGAGTAAGAGCTCTATTCACCTCTGCCTCCTTGCTTCTCTCTCAGTAAATGTTCAACAATAAGAGCTCTATTCACCTCTTCCTCCCTGCTTCCCTCTCACTAACTGTCCAACAGTAAGAGCTGAATTTACCTCTGCCTCCTTGCTTCTCTCTCAGTAACTGTCCAACAGTAAGAGTAGATCTATCAAATCTGAAATGGAAAGATTCAAACATCACATTACATCCCAAACTGCTACTTAGACCGAAATCAATAACTTTTGTAAGAACCAACAGTTCAGAAATAATGTTAATATCAATATTTTGTTTAGGTACAGTACTTCAATGCATTTTCATTTTAAGCTCGTTTCCTGTTTCAAATTGTACCATTTCTGTAATGACATTATCATGGGTGGTGGCACAACATAAATTTTTAACTGACCAATGTCTAAACCTCATCTACTTTGTGGATGACTTTTCAGTTTAAACAAAGCATTAGCGATGTTGTGTCTCGCCCACTTGTGAAAATAACTAGAATATCGCAATGTCCATTGCCATCTATAAGAATTGTAGGGCCTATCGCAAGCTGATTTTGAAATATCTGCCATAGAATGCAACATCCCATAAACTTTGAGAAGGGGTATTACATGATATGCTACTGCCTTTCACCTGCTTCCACTGCATCTACTCCCTCCCCCTTTGATACGAGTAGAATTATTGCATTGATATTTTACATGTGTGAAGGTAAAATGTGTTTGTGTTTGTAGTGTAGCTGAGGTTGCAGGTAAACTTTAACGCTTGACCTCAAATGACTTTTGACCTCTCTATGTGCCAATGTTCAACCTGTGACTCCCCCCCCCCCCCCCCCCCCCCCCCCCCCCCCCCCCCCCCCCCCCCCCCCCCCACCCCACACTCCAGCAAAACATAGAGAGTCATAGACAGAAATAACCGTCTGGTGTGGGTCATTTCTTTAATCAAACTGACATTTGTTGATTAAAAGCACTAGAAATAAAAAAAGAAAAGAAAAAAACAATTGCATTTTATAAAAAACCAATATGAATATATTACAAAAATAAATACAAATAGTGAGCCCTCATTCAAGACCAGTTTTGGTCATGCGATTGCATTGCGAAAAAAACGTTGTGAAATCGATCACAAAAGGTTGATCATCTAGCATATACGGTAAGTATTGGTGTGTACTGAAAGGTTCTGGATCATCAAAATGATGAGAAATTTGACCCAGTCATGGTAAAGTTACAAGCACTGTACACAGAAAGATGTATATGGGACTATGCGACACATGCGCGATATCTATCCACTCCGGATAGATATAATAATTTACCAAATATATCAATTAGTATCAAAATTTGTATCATCAGGTATTAGTCAAAACATATTCTTTCACATGATTGTTAAAAAAAGGTACCATTTCATTTTTTGAGAGGGGGGCTTTTCCAAAACTGGTCTATACCTTTACTGACATAATTAAAAGTAACTTGGTAGTGTCAAAAAGTTATATAGAAAATTTCTTAAAGCCATAGCTTTCGTATTCTGCATTCAATTGTTCCCAATTATGCGGATCTGTTTCATTCCATCATAGCTTTAATTTAAAAACTACTTGACTTCAGCCTTTCTAAGCATATCAACTTACTTTCTGCAACTCTCTCTTCAACTCTCAGTAACCTAAAATACAAACAAAACAAAACAAAAAATTACATTTAATAAAATACCAATATCAATATATTACAATAAATACAAATAATGAGCCCTCATTCATAATGCTAAATGACATAAATAAAACAAGTCAACGCAAAGCATAGCATCCCCTCGCAGGGTACATACTGGGAAATCAAACTAAGGCCATGTTTTGATGCCATGTACTTTCATATCAAATTTGATTAAAATCCGTCAAACATTACTAAAGTTATCGATATCAGAAACCAGATTCGCATATTTAATGAGCTATGACCTTTGACCTACATACTCCGAAATTGAACTTATGCTGTGTTTTTATACCATGTACCTTCATATCGAATTTCATGAAAATCCATCAAATAATACTAAAGTTATCAAACAGAAACCAGATTCACATATTTAATGAGCTATGACCTTTGACCTACATACTGGGAAATCAAACTTAGGCCGTGTTTTGATGCCATGTACCTTCATATCAAATTTGATTAAAATCTGTCAAACATTACTAAAGTTATCGATTGGAAACCAGATTCGCATATTTAATGAGCTATGACCTTTGACCTACATACTCGGAAATTGAACTTATGCTGTGGTTTTATACTATGTACCTTCATATCGAATTTCATGAAAATCCATCAAATAATACTAAAGTTATCAAACAGAAACCAGATTCGCATATTTAATGAGCTATGACCTTTGACCTACATACTCCGAAACTGAACTTATGCTGTATTTTGATAGCATGTACCTTCCTATCAAATTTCATGAAAATCCATCAAATAATACTAAAGTTATCAAACAGAAACCAGATTCGCATATTTAATGAGCTATGACCTTTGACCTACATACTCCGAAACTGAACTTATGCTGTATTTTGATAGCATGTACCTTCCTATCAAATTTCATTAAAATCCGTCAAACATTACTAAAGTTATCGAATAGAAACCAGATTTGCACATTTAATGAACTATGACCTTTGACCTACATACTCCGAAACTGAACTTATGCTGTATTTTGATAGCATGTACCTTCATATCAAATTTGATTAAAATCTGTCAAACATTACTAAAGTTATCAATCGGAAACCAGATTCGCATATTTAATGAGCCATGACCTTTGACCTACATACTCGGAAATTGAACTTATGCCTCGTTTTTATACCCTGTACCTTCATATCGAATTTCATGAAAATCCATCAAATATTACTAAAGTTATCGAACAGAAACCAGATTCGCATATTTAATGAGCTATGACCTTTGACCTACATACTCTGAAATTGAACTTATGCGGTGTTTTTATACCATTTACCTTCATATCAAATTTCATTAAAATCCGTCAAACATTACTCTAAAGTTATTGATTTTAAATCAGATTTGTACTTAAGGCACACAGAAGGAAGGGCTTCGACAGCGAGCAGCATAATACAGGGGTCTAGATCCCCTCCTAGTCTTTGGCGAGGGGATAAATATTATCCCATGACTTTTACAAGCCGATCGCCTGTCAGCTGTGACCTGTCTATTTATCAACTATCAAGATATTCATGATTGGAATTAGAAATTAATAGATCTAGACTAGATCTAGATCTAGGTCTAGTCTAGATCTATGATCTAGGCCTATAGTCAGATATAGTATCTAGATCTAGTAGTAGTAGGCCTATAGATCCCTACCGACTTATGGTTTTTAATTTATAACACTGACTTAGTCGTCTTTGGCGAGGAGATAAATATTATCCCATGACTTTTACAAGCCGATCGCCTGTCAGCTGTGACCTGTCTATTTATCAACTATCAAGATATTCATGATTGGAATTAGAAATTAATAGATCTAGACTAGATCTAGATCTAGGTCTAGTCTAGATCTATGATCTAGGCCTATAGTCAGATATAGTATCTAGATCTAGTAGTAGTAGGCCTATAGATCCCTACCGACTTATGGTTTTTAATTTATAACACTGACTTAGATCTAGATCTAGAAACAGGTCTAGATCTAGACTAGGTCTACACTCTACAGTCTATTGGGAGAAATGAGTATGGTAAAACCGGTCACTCAAAGTCAGTTTGAAACACTTCCTTTTCGTTTTTCGTAGGGCTTCAAAATTCAATCACAATCACATGCACTCACTGAGCTGATATGATAACACGCAGACCCTATATACATGTAGGTCTATACGTAAGATGTATCGCATCTCAGACTTGATTTTTAAAACTGCAAACATTATTATAAACAAAGTCAATGCCTTTAAAAGTTTAAATACACTCACACACTTATGCGATAACGCAAAATCTCTGAATACAATAGCAACAACCGAATTCTTACCAAAACTAAGCTAGCAATCAGCACAACAACACAACTAGTCTAAACAGCTAGCAGTACTCAGCAACTCATATGACCATGATCATGAGTGTGCATGCAATTCGAATCGGCCAAAATCTTGGTCAGATTAAATTCGCCCTACAGACAATTCGCCCAGTATATTTCTCGCGCATATAATTTCTCACGAAATGCATGATTTTGCGTGTTATAAGGGAAAAGGAATGTCAAAACAATGGATATCTGATACCTTGTCGTTTAGGCCATGTAAAAAGAATATACATGTTTAGCGTCCCCGCCCGCTTCCTTTTTGGGGGCCGCCTCCTATAATTTTTTTTGATTTTTTTTTTTTTTTTTTTTTTTTATAGAAAAAAAACATAAAATCTCGGCGGCCATCTTGAAAAGTAGCCCGACTGACAGGGAAAATGTACCGAGCGGCAATTTTGAGCGGCCATTTTGAAAGAAAAAAAAAAGAAAAAGGGCCTCCTCCTTCCTATTTTTCCAAAAAACAGGACGCTAAACATGTTTTTTTTTTTTTTTTTGGCCTAATTATTCCATTGCTCCTAATTTTCTCTAGCTCTTTCCGTTGCCTAGCTTTGGCTAGCTTTGTATACCTACCATCATTTCCTTATCCTCCCGCTATATCCTCTCTCCTTCCAAGACATGCGCATTTCTGATTCCTCGATCTTTCATCCCTCTGTCCAGCTCATGTATTTTTACATGACTATAACGGACCGTCTTCCTCTTTCCTTCTCTTTATTTATGTCTCACCATTTTTCATTTTGATGACGTCATCATAGTGAAAATTTCGATTAAATGCGACATGTCAGAATTTTCGTAATTTGCGTGTCATGCCTATCGAAGGTGACTTTTTCTGAAATCTGGATTCTACATTCCTGTCTTTTGCGAGCAATATCGCCATTATTTCTGCTTGGTTTTTGTTGATTTTTGAGTATGTTGTAGCTGAGACTATATGTTATCTAAATGTCCCCTCATTTTTTCAATCAGATGTCAGGATCGATCACGCTCATGATCATCGTTATCATAATGATGATGATGATCATCATCATGGTCTGAAATCTGGATTCTACATTCCTGTCTTTGGCGAGCAATATCGCCATTATTTCTGCTTGGTTTTTGTTGATTTTTGAGTATATGTTGTAGCTGAGACTATATGTTATCTAAATGTCCCCTCATTTTTTCAATCAGATGTCAGAATCACGCTCATGAATGATCATCATCGATCACTATCATGATGATTATCATCAATATCATCATGATCATCATCATCATATGGTCTGACGATGATCATCATCAAAATCATCAGGATCATGATCATGATCATCAACATCATCATCATCATCATTAACATTATCATCATAATCATCATCATCATCATCACCATTACTATCAAGATCATCATCTTCATCATCATTATGATCATCATTGTTTACATGTACATGTCAATATAATTTCTCTATATGGGAGATGACTTTTTCTCAAATCTGGATTCTACATTCCGTTCTTTTGCGAGCAATATCGCTGTTATTTCCACTTGGTTTTTGTTGATTTTTAAGTATGTTGTAGCTGAAACTATATGCTATCTAAATGTCTCCCTCATTTTTTCAGTCAGATGTCAGCATGATCATGATCATCATCAATATATCATCATCATAATCACGGGCGTCTCCAACAGTTTTTCTTCTTCCCTTTCTTTTTCTTTTTGACCTTTCACTGTACCATCTCCTTTGAATATTAACACGTACAATCGCAAATAATATAATAAACAACCATATTTACTTTATTATTACCCTATTATCACTTGATCCATTACTTTTTGCGTGTAATCCTTATGGGAGATGACTTTTTCTCAAATCTGGATTCTACATTCTTGTCTTTTGCAAGCAATATCGCCGTTATTTCGGCTTGATTTTTGTTGATTTTTTAGTATGTTGTAGCTGAGACTTATACTATCTAAATGTTCTCTCATTTTTTTTCAGTCTGATGTCATCATGGTCTGTTGATAATCATAACATCATCATGATCATGATCATCATCATCATCGTCATCACCATTACTATCAAGATCATCATCATCATGATCATCATGATGATCATCATTGTTTACATGTTTATATAACTTCAAGGCAGACCACCTTATTCGTCTTCGTGACGAATTAAATTCTAGTGTTTTTATTTGTTTCTTCCTTCTATCACCTTTTTCTTATGTTTCTCTTAGTTTTTTTGATCATTATATCACTTTCTGCCTTTCCTAATGTTATTCTTTGTTTCTTCCTTTTATCACCCTCTCTTATGTTTTCTTTGTTTTTATCATTCTATCACTTTCTCTGTCTGTCTTTCCTTTCTGATTTACGCTGCGATATAGCAGGATGACGTCATTTTGACGACGGGGTTCGAGTTTTCTGACGAACCTCAAATCGTAGATGAACCTGTTCTCAAATTTGGCCTGACGCATGCGCAAATCGCCGAAATGACGTCACATCTTTAATGTCGTCTCTGTGGACGTGACAAACGAGAAGGCCCTTTTTGATATTTTTCTCATTTGATTTCAACTTTAAACCAAATTACTCTAGAGGAAAACAATTGGAGAAGTAGACTAGCTAGTGAAAGATTGAATAAAATCGGGCCAAAAATGTGGAAGTTATGAATTTTAGAAAATTGTAGTAATTATAAGTATGGGCTCTTCAAATTTGCTGAATCGGTAATGTATCTGTGATCCAGTGGCGGAAAATCTTTTAAAATAATTACACCACCGTGATTCAATGCTAGCTTAGAGCAAGACTCGGCGCGGCAAACTTTGCACGTAAGAAAACAAGCTTATCGCACACAACCACAAGTCACGCCCACGTCCGATAAACGGGCCAATCAGAATCCCAGAACCGCGATCACGGGCAGGCGCAGCAAAGTAGCCTGCACTCATGCAAGCTCCACCCGGCCGCTCCAGCCAGCAGACAGCGTCCTATCAGAGTAGTGCGGAAACTTAGCGAACGAGCACGATCCAATCGTGGGGGAAAGCTGCGGGATATTCAAAGGAGTTTACGGCCGCCAAGTGGACACCGAGGAGATGGCATAAAGAGGCTATTACTCACAAGCGAGGCTTTGATTAGCCGAATCGAAGCAGGAATTTTGGCGAGAGGGAAATCTTCAATTTAGAGATATAACTTGAACAGAGAGATACTTTATTTGCACCTGGAGGTAAGACCTGGCTAATTGGCGTATTCTTCTGGGCTTAACTTTAGAATACCCAACCAATATGGTTAATGTACATACACGTCAAAGACCTAGTGGAGACTTTAAATAATTCAAACAATTTATATGACGTCTGTTTTTTTTGTATTGACAAAGATATTTTTCAATGAGCGATTTTCAGGCAATGAAGAATTTCATTCTAAGTGATACGTGATATTGCCTTGTCGAGCTTCAAAGAACTACAGGCAGAAGCAGCCCCTAAAGCTCCACCATTTTTGTTTGTTCATTATACAAAATGTAAGCGAGACAAACGTATACAATTCAAGTAACCGCAAAGCACCCCTCCCCCCCCCCAAAAAAAAAATAAAAAAAATATATATATATATATATTTATATATATATATATGTTATGTATAGTTTGAACACTGTTTGACCAAACAGGCAAATCTAACTTCCTTTCTCTCCCCTACCCCTCCCGGTTCATCAAGTCATGGATTTATGCTATATTACCGTCATCACTTTTAATATATTTGTGCCTGATAACCTTACATTAGAGGTGATCAATCCTGTTAAATATTGAAATGTAAGTTTACGTTACGTGTGTAGACCGTACGATAACGCAAAATTTAATAAGAACTTAAACAATGGATACTTGAAGAATTGACTAATAAATGCTTGTATTGACAACATATATTGTATAATATATATTGTATAATATATATACTAGTGAACCTCATTTAGGCCCATAATTATAACTTGACCCATATTTTGCCCACAATGCGAAGCACACTTCTGAGCCCGGATGGGTCCTAGCTAATGACAACATTTGGTGCTACGGATAATAGACCATCTCATAAAGTTCGGTCCATATTATGCCCATTTTGTTTGGATGCGATACCAACTGAGTCCAGAAGAATAAATAATCCAGGTGAATAAATATAATCTTTCTGATAAAATAGGTCTCCATTCTCAAAACTAAATGTTTTACACAGCGACTTCCAAAGTGTAGTCGGGGGGCACCAAAAAGGGCACTTTCTAGAAAAAAAAGGCCACCTACAAAGGGAAATCTCAATGCGAAAATATAACATTTTGTACACATTGGTATATACCCCTACATTGTGATTACAAATATCGGGGATGATTTCAATATTTGTTTCACTTCATTCACCATACAGATATTGCTTAAGCATCATGCTTTGCAGTTGGGTTTGATTGTCTAAAAAATTGTTTGCGAGCGAGCGAAGATTTTAAGATGTGTGAGGTCACAGTGCGATAAAGAGAAAAAATCATAATGGGGTTACAAGCACATTCTCATAACGGAAGACTGAAATGACCTTTGATAAGTAACATAAGTATTTCATCTATAGATGCGTGCGAGCGTAGGAAACTAGCTTTGGGGAAAATTGCTCTAATAGTTCCTTGAAATTAGCTAGGGCGCGTTTAATGATGAACGGAAAAGGGGACACTTTTCAAGAAAGAAAAGAAGCATGTGCCAAAGTACAAAGAGTAATTATCAGAGGTGAAAATGGGGCACTTCTTACACCTTCAAAAAGAGGAACTCACGAGGGATGAAAAAGTTAGTCATGAGAATAGGAAATGGGCATATGTCGACGGAAAAGGGGCCCCCCGTCAGATTTTGATAGGGGCATTTATAGGATATTATTATAAATTGTTAAAAGGGAAATTATCAGAGGTGAAAAGAGCTACTTATTGCACCTGAAAAGGGGCACTTATGTGAATGAAAAAGGGGCACTTGTCATAAAGGAAACCTTGCATTAGTTAAAAGAAAATAGGCAGCGATCAGATTTTAAAGAGGCATTTATCGGAGGTGAAGGGGGCACTTATCTGAAGTGAAAATGAGTAACTTCTCGTACCTAACTAGGGGCACTTACTAGAGATTAATAAGGGCACATATGAGGATGGAAAATGGACACAATATTGCAAAGGAAAATAGGAACTTGTCGAAGGAAAATGGGCACGTTTCCAAATAAAAGGGGCACTTATCAGAGTTGAAAAGGGGAAGAGGCACCTGTACAAACCAATAGAGGCACTTGTCAAAGTAAAAGGGGCACTATTCCTCTGATTTTACAGAAAAAAGACGTATCTCACGTACTTTCTCACCAAAAGAGTTCGTTGCTTTGAAGGAAAAGTGAGTATCTCGAGATACGTATCAATTTGTCAAATAACGTTTGGCAATAATTCGGCAAAATAGGGCGAAGCAAAACACAAAGCACAATTATGAGCCCTGATAGGTCCTAGAGAATGTCAATGGTGATATAGATAAATGGACCGTCCCATATAGCTTAATCCATATTATTATGTCACTTCTTTGGATGCGACACCAACTGAGTCCAGACGGGGCCTAGACAATGTCAATGGTGCAAATGGTAAATAATATTTCAATATTGCTTGACCTGTATTGTGCCCACTGTTCTTGGATGCGATACCAACTGAGTCCAGATGAGGCCTAGACAATGTACATGGTACAGTTATTGTCATATGCCTTGACCCATACTTTGCCCGGGTGATCTTTTTTATTATTCACATGCTTTTGTATACAGTACAAAAAACATAACATCTTTTAGATAAAATTCAACAAGACAGAAAAAGCTTACATAAGCAAAGGAAAAAAAAAAATCATATTTCGTATGTCGTTACATGAACTTGGAGAAGAGGGATAGAACGGACAGTCAGAGTAGAAGCGAACCAATGGTTATTACAATGATTACGTTTGAATAATTTGAGCTTGGTTTATTTAACTGCTATCATAATATGGGGGGGTAAAGACATAATAGTACTTTACTGAATCCATTATACAAACTTGTGTTTTCTACCCAGGCTACCCGGATGCCAGCCATTGGAAATAATCTTTGACACCATTGCCCAAGTGGTACAGTATTTATTATCCCCGCATGATGATGAACGTGTAAGTGTGTGCTTTGTCTACACAATAGGCGAATGAAGAAAGATATCATGATTGCTGACCTACCTTACCAGGCAAAATTAGTCTTCCTCCCTCTCCCTCTTACTGAGCAATTGATAATTCATATGTTTTACAAAACGCTAAGGTTTTTAACCTTTAAACTATTTCGGGTTTAGACATAGATCTACGTGTACATCGAATTAACTTTATCTCCGGTACAATTGTTTTGTTTACATCTAGGCTCCCCAGGTCTCGGTCATTAACAATAATTTCTTTGATGCAGTATCCGTCCGCGTGTACAATATAATAACAGTTTTCAATGAAAGTAAGTTTCTGTTCTGTGTAAATAAGTCCTTCCTTGCAGGATATAGACGCTTGTGATACCAATCAACCAGTGGTATAGAACATCATATTCGTAAATGGCAATGTACATATTTAAAGGGAGTAAAAGTCTACACCATGGACCTTTTTAAAGAATCTTTATTCACAACCGTGATAAGTCAAATAGGCGTAAGTGGTCATTTGTATTAAAAACAGCTCGTGGGTGTATACAATAAAATCATTCTGATAAAATAGGTCTCCAATCTCGAAACTTAACCATTTTACAGATAGTAGGACGTATCCCACATACTTTTTCACCAAAAGTATTTGTTGCATTGAGGGAAAAGTGAGTATCATGAGATACGTATCAATTTGTCAAATAATGTTCGGCAGTTATTCGGCAAATAGGGCGTATCTTGAAGAATCAGATGAACACGCCCCTTTTTTCAAATTACGGCAGAGCGTTATTTCGACAAACTGATACGCCCTTTTGCCTGACCGACAAATGCTCTGTGAAGAAGAAAATAATGTGTTGTTTTCCATTTTTGTTGTTGCTCGTTGAATATCATGGTTGAACTAAAGCATGTATCTGTGATGATGTGTAGGGTATAACTTAGGACAATATGAGCAGGAAAATAATTATGAATAAATATTAAGAATCATTTGAGGGAAAAAAAAGAAAACAGAAAATACATCTTTTGAACTACCGGATGCGCTCCCCGCTGAAGCGGTGTTACTTTGATAAAAGGGGGTATCTTAATTACAACCATTTCCCCTCAAAGAAATTTCAGTTTGCCAAAAGGGAGAATTTTTAGTTACAACCAGGAGTGAACATCTTCCATAATAATTTGAGAAACTAGCTGATCATTTTGTCTGAAGGATATTTTTGTCCGCGTAACAATTATTTCCAATGAGTGTCAGTGTTTTTTCCTTCGAAACATGTATACCTGCTTAGAGTATGAATATAAGCTTCAGTTAATACCTGAATTAGATTTATCAAACACTGTAACCCATCGTCGGGAGTACTTTGTTCAATAATAATAATAGCTCTACTCAACTTTGCCCAGATGACGGGCATGAATGTTGCACAACCTGCTAATAGGAGACCAGCAGCCTTTTCACACACAGCTAAAATTCTATAAACATGATTAGTTTAAAGGGCTTTAAACTAATCAGCTGTACATACGACATCATTCACACACAGTGTTCGGTGCGATCGTTAATCGTTTCGTGATTAACTACTGCTCTTAAAATGCGCAGTAGTGCCATTGCGCATTGAAGGTCAGGTCATATCAAACAAAGCACACGCTCCATCCAGTTTAAACACGTTTAAACCGTTCACACACAAAATGTCAAGCTCTCTGGATACGAACTTCGTATCTGCAGCCTGTTTTGAGGGGCGTATGAATCGCGACTTCGTATCTATCCGAACATCGTATAAACAATATTCACACAGGGAAAATTTTCTTTAAAGGTGTTTAAAACTGTTGAGTTAAACATGTTTATACTAATCATCTCTAGATACGATAATTTTTAGCTGTGTGTGAAAAGGCTGTAAGCTGTAGGTCCCGTGACCAAATTCTGGGAAAAAAGGTTTGAAAGTGTTTTTGTGACCCCTGATAAATACTGAACAATTTTGACTAGGGCTGCCCCCTTGAAAATGTCATGCATTTCTGGGAGGGGTCAACAAAGGTCAAACAGAGGTCAGAATTCAAATATATTCCAATTGTGTCCATATGCATCTCACATTACTAGTCTGGTCATGTTATACCTCCGACCTGAGAAACTTAGAAACTATACATTTTTGGAATCCTCATGACCGGACGAGTAATTTGATATGCAATTTGATGTTAACTGTGTTGGCGAAATTGACCACCACTCAAAAGTGCGTTGTCCTTTCGACGTTATTGACCATGGCGCCCTCATTTGAGGTCGAAGGTATAGCAAACTAAACATCCTTTGAATCCTCATGACCAGACGAGTAATTTGAGATGCATATCGACACGATTGGACTACATTTGAATTTTGACCCCTCTTTGAAATTTGAATAATTTGAGCTTGGTTTATTTAACTGTTATCATAATATGGGAGATAAAGACATAATACTTTACTGAATCCATTATACAAACTTGTGTTTTCTACCCAGGCTACCCGGGTGCCAGTCATTACAAATAATCTTTGACACCATTGCCCAAGTGGTACAGTATTTATTATCCCCACATGATGATGAACATTAAAGTGTGTGCTGGGTCTACAAAGTACAATAGGCGAATGAAGAAAGATATCATGATTGCTGACCTTCCTACCAGGCAACATTAGTCTTCCTCCCTCTCCCTCTTACTGAGCCATTGATAATTCATATGTGTTTTCCAAAACGCTAATGTTTGTAACCTTTAAACTATATCGGGTTTAGACATAGATCTACGTGTACATCGAATCTGCTTTATCTCCGGTACAATATATTTTTTGTTTTACATCTAGGCTCCCCAGGTCTCGGTCATTAACAATAATCTCTTTGATGCAGTATCCGTCCGCGTGTACAATATAATAACAGTTTTCAATGAAAGTAAGTTTCTGTTCTGTGTAAATAAGTCCTTCCTTGCAGGATATAGACGCTTGTGATACCAATCAACCAGTGGTATAGAACATCATATTCGTAAATGGCAATGTACATATTTAAAGGGAGTAAAAGTCTACACCATGGACCTTTTTAAAGAATCTTTATTCACAACCGTGATAAGTCAAATAGGCGTAAGTGGTCATTTGTATTAAAAACAGCTCGTGGGTGTATACAATATAATCGTTCTGATAAAATAGGTCTCCAATCACGAAACTTAGCAATTTTACAGATAGTAGGACGTATCCCACATACTTTTTCACCAAAAGTATTTGTTGCATCCAGGGAAAAGTGAGTATCTCGACAGTATTTGACAAATAACGTTTGGCACACACAGAGAAAAGTAGGTGTAAATTGACTCCCTTTAGGGAGTAACTTATAGCTTGGTCCATATTATTATGCCCACTTTTTTGGACGCGAGACCAACTGAAACAAATCTTCTGTGTTCTCATTCCTTGAGCCATTATGCATGGCCGTACAGAGGATTTGTTTAATGTTGGGGACCGGGGTAAAATGCAATGAATTATTGATAATTTATTGCACTTTATTTTTTATTTTTTTATTTGTGGGAACTGCCCTCAACTCTAGCCCTCGCTGCGTACAGTCGTGGTTCAGTGTCAAAGCAATGGCCTTGTAACTGTGAGGCCCCGTATCGATGTGCTATATTAGTGCCCTTTTGTGGGGCATAAATTCTAATTACTGTCATTTATGACTTAAGGGCGTAGGTCCCCTAGTTGATAAGCATAGTAGCATACACATGCTTTAGCAGACACGCAAAACGAACACTGGCAAATTATTATTCAATAAAATCTGAGAATGTATACTATTAACTAGATCTATTAGGAATAAATCATTGTTAAAATAATTCCATAACTTGGGGTAAAAACAAAATATTTCAACTTGATGGGCAATAGTGTATAAATTGTTTTGTTTACTTCTAAGCTCCCCAGGTTTCGGTCATTAACAAGTATTGTTTTGATGCAGTATATGGCTGCGTGTACAATATAATAGCAGTTTTCAAAGAAAGTACGTTTCCGTTCTGTGTAAAGAAGTCCTTCCTTTCAGGATATAGACGCTTGTGATACCACTCAGCTACCAATCAGCCAGTGGTTTAGAATATCTAATTCGTGAAAGGCAATGCACATGTTTAAAGGGCGTAAAAGTATACATCATGGGTCTTTTAAAAGTACCATTATTAACAACCGGGATAAAGCAAAGGGATGTAGGGGTTAATTTGTTTTAAGAACAGTTCGTGTGTGAATATAATACAATCTTTCTGATAAAATAGGTCTGCAATCTCATAACTTAACTATTTGAGAGATAATAGGACGTATCTTACATTCTTTTTCACGAACAGTTTTGGTCGTATTCAGGAGAAAGGGAGGTTTTTCTAGAGACGTACCAATTTGTCAAACAATGTGTGGTAGTAATTCGGCAAATAGGGCGTATCTTGAAGAATTACATACACACGTCCTTTTTCCGAATTTACAGCCGAGCATTATTTTGACAAATTGATACGCCTTTTTGCCTGACCGACAATTGCTCTGTGAAGAAGAAAAACATGTGTTATTTTCCAATCGTGGTTCAACTATTGCATGTATCATTCTGTAATGATGTGTGTCATATATTTCATTACAAATTGAGCACGAAGGGAATTGTGAATAGATAGTAAGAATCTTTTGAACAAAGAAAAAAAGAAAATACGTCTTTTCAACTATAGGATGCGCTCTCCCGCTTAAGCGGTGTTACTTTGATAAGAGGGCGTATTTTACTTAGACCCATTTCCCCTCAAAGATGTTTCTGTTGCCCAAAAATACAACCAGGAGTAAACAAGTTTGATACTAATTTGAGAAACTAGCTGGCTATTTTGTCTGAAGGATAATGTTGTCCACGTAACAATCATTTCCGATGAGTGTCAACGTATTTTTGGACATTTAAAGACAAAACAACCATAGAAACATTAACATATGCTCTCACACAGGATGACGTTCACTTAAAAAAAACATATAACGTGCATACATATAAGAGCATTTAAAACAAATGACAAACAATCGTGGAAGTAAGAAATGCGAAAAGAGATTATATTCTTGTATGTCCCGGAAATACTTTATCCCAATATTTATGATGAAGTCGGGGAAACAGTGCATTCGTTGTTTCCAGCAAGTGCTCTAATTTGATAGATTATGAAAAAATCATTCCGATGAAAATCCAAGACAAAGTTATGGTAGTCTACATGTAATCTTTATAATTATCAAAGAAACTGTTCATTGGTGCCACGGATTTAATTAGATCAGTATAGATTGCAAGTTCAATAAGGGTTTTCACAAATCGCGCTTTAATATGTCATACACTGTTAAAACTATCCCTGCAGGAAAGAACACACTCATTCACACTCATTCACAGTGTGAATCACACTGTGTTTCACACTGTGCTCCACAATGTTAAATTGGGCGCTTCACACTGTGCTCCACAATGTTAAATTGGGCGCTTCACACTGTGCTCCACGATGTTAAATTTGGCGCTTCACACTGTGCTCCACAATGTTAAATTGGGCGCTTCACACTGTGCTCCACAATGTTAAATTGGGCGCTTCACACTGTGCTCCACAATGTTAAATTGGGCGCTTCACACTATGCTCCACAATGTTAAATTGGGCGCTTCACACTGTGCTCCACAATGTTAAATTGGGCCGTTTTCACACTGTGCTCCACAGTGTTAAATTGGGCCGTTTTCACACTGTGCTCCACAATGTTAAATTGGGCGCTTCACACTGTGCTCCACATTGTTAAATTGGGCGCTTCACACTGTGCTCCACAATGTTAAATTGGGCGCTTCACAATGTGCTCCACAATGTTAAATTGGGCGCTTCACACTGTGCTCCACAATGTTAAATTGGGCGCTTCACACTGTGCTCCACAATGTTAAATTGGGCGCTTCACACTGTGCTCCACAATGTTAAATTGGGCGCTTCACACTGTGCTCCACAATGTTAAATTGGGCGCTTCACACTATGCTCCACAATGTTAAATTGGGCGCTTCACACTGTGCTCCACAATGTTAAATTGGGCCGTTTTCACACTGTGCTCCACAGTGTTAAATTGGGCCGTTTTCACACTGTGCTCCACAATGTTAAATTGGGCGCTTCACACTGTGCTCCACATTTTTAAATTGGGCGCTTCACACTGTGCTCCACAATGTTAAATTGGGCGCTTCACAATGTGCTCCACAATGTTAAATTGGGCGCTTTACACTGTGCTCCACAATGTTAAATTGGGCCGTTTTCACACTGTGTTCCACAGTGTTAAATTGGGCGCTTCACACTGTGCTCCACAATGATAAATTGGGCGCTTCACACTGTGCTCCACAATGTTAAATTGGGCGCTTCACACTGTGCTCCACAATGTTAAATTGGGCGCTTTACACTGTGCTCCACAATGTTAAATTGGGCGCTTCACACTGTGCTCCACAATGTTAAATTGGGCGCTTCACACTGTGCTCCACAATGTTAAATTGGGCGCTTCACACTGTGCTCCACAATGTTAAATTGGGCGCTTCACACTGTGCTCCACAATGTTAAATTGGGCGCTTCACACTGTGCTCCACAATGTTAAATTGGGCGCTTCACACTGTGCTCCACAATGTTAAATTGGGCCGTTTTCACACTGTGCTCCACAGTGTTAAATTGGGCGCTTCACACTGTGCTCCAAAATGTTAAATTGGGCGCTTCACACTGTGCTCCACAATGTTAAATTGGGCGCTTTACACTGTGCTCCACAATGTTAAATTGGGCGCTTCACACTGTGCTCCACGATCAAATTGGGCCGTTTTTACACTGTGCTCCACAATGTTAAATTGGGCGCTTCACACTGTGCTCCACAATGTTAAATTGGGCGCTTCACACTGTGCTCCACAATGTTAAAAGTCGGCGCTACACAATATGCTCCACAATGTTAAATTGGGCCGTTTTTACACTATGCTCCACATTGTTAAATTGGGCGCTTCACACTCTGCTCCACAATGTTAAATTGGGCGCTTCACACTGTGCTCCACAATGTTAAATTGGGCGCTTCACAATGTGCTCCACAATGTTAAATTGGGCGCTTCACACTGTGCTCCACAATGTTAAATTGGGCGCTTCACACTCTGCTCCACAATGTTAAATTGGGCGCTTCACACTCTGCTCCACAATGTTAAATTGGGCGCTTCACACTCTGCTCCACAATGTTAAATTGGGCGCTTCACACTGTGCTCCACAATGTTAAATTGGGCGCTTCACACTATGCTCCACAATGTTAAATTGGGCGCTTCACACTGTGCTCCACAATGTTAAATTGGGCGCTTCACACTGTGCTCCACAATGTTAAATTGGGCGCTTCACACTGTGCTCCACAATGTTAAATTGGGCGCTTCACACTGTGCTCCACAATGTTAAATTGAGCGCTTCACACTGTGCTCACAATGTTAAATTGGGCCGTTTTCACACTGTGCTCCACAATGTTAAATTGTGCGCAGTGAAAACGCCCCAATTTAACATTGTGGAGCACACTGTGAATCTATCGTTATTCACAATGTGAAAACGCCCCAATTTTACATTGTGGAGCACTCTGTGAATCTATCGTTATTCACAATGTGAAAACGTCCCAATTTAACATTGTGGAGCACACTGTGAATCTATCGTTATCCACAATGTGAAAACGCCCCAATTTAACATTGTGGAGCACACTGTGAATCTATCGTTATCCACAATGTGAAAACGCCCCCAATTTAACATTGTGGAGCACACTATGATTCACAGTGTGCTTCACACTGTGCAATTCACAATGTGACCACACTGTGAATCTATCGTTATTCACAATGTGAAAACGCCCCCAATTTAACATTGTGAACACTCACACAGTGAAATGCCCACCACACTGTGAAACACCAAACACACAGTGAAACGCCCACAATGTTAATTTGGGGCGTTTTCACATTGTAACACATTATATTGTATGAAATTATCACACTGTGAAACGCCCACCACATTGTGATACAAGTTTAGTTTTTGAATTCTATGAAATTTATGAAAATGTAGTCGTGTAGAGCTTAGTACGTATAAATACGAAGGAGAAAAGGTTTATAATCAATGTCTCACTTATAAACTCAACTTTAATAGAAATATATTCCTGAAACATCTGAAACTAATACAGTAATCTAAACATATACATGTTAGAGCCTTTATGAGGTAACTTAAAATGTATTTCAAAAGCTTATATTTATTTTCGCTAAAAGGACTTATGAACATACATCCTTTTAAGTATACAAAGATTGCAGTAATACTATACTTACATATAAACAAATTTTACTCTGTGAATGCCAACATATTGTAAACCAAAATGAAAACAAAGACAAATGAATCCAAACAGAGATACTTCTGAAAACAGCACTTGCTATCTACAGTGAAATCTCATTATAATAAGCACATTGGTGTCCACTGAATTGACCTCTTTATATCAGATATCTCATTGTACTAGGGTTTAAAACAATGAATTACAGAAAAAACATGGAATTGTGAAAAAAAACCTTGCCCTATCAGGTACCTCCTAATACACGTTATAGAGGTTCCACTGTATAACATTGAGGCATAAATTACAGTGACGGCAAAAAATTAGCACATATCATCAACATTTCCCTGAAAATGTATTTTTAAAGGTGTAAAGACACTCGTAAAACATAATAAAAGCACATTAGCTTGTTGCAGCAGTAAAATAATAGTTTTAGAGCGTCTCCGGCAATATGTCTTAAACATTTTTTGTAGGTATATTACATTTATGAACATACATTTTATGGCTATTCACATTTTCCAAGTATAAAATATCCACACATGATATGTAACTTTGGCAATTGCAATGTACCAGCAAATCTTTGCCACATACAGGTTCTTCAAAACCTATTAAGATGATAAAAAGTTTCAACATATCCCTGTCAATACATCTTGAAAAAAGTTGAAAACATATCTAATTTAGGCAGACACGTTTTACTTTTATGGCTACATAAATCTCTACAACTAATACTAATAAATACCTGAAGATGAGAACAAATAGCTTTTGCTCATGTTTTTACAAATAAATAACCATACACTCTATATACGGTGGCACAGAAAAAAGCATAATGGCATACATAAATATATGTACTTCCTAATAACTTCCTAGACTACATAAGTAACTTATTGCAATGACGACCTTCGTCATTGCCTTGTTTTCGTTCACATTCTGCCCCATTAATATTCTCCTTTTCCTCCTTTTCCTCCTTATCGTCAGGAAATCGCATTCGTTTTGCACGTAGTGTTTGTGACTCCTAGTTAGGTGCTTTCCTCATGTCCTTTTCCTTTCAAATTTCATAGGCATAGTCTCTAACATCTCATCAAGGTCACTACATTCTTCGATTTTGGAAATCACTCATGCATGACCGTCCAGGCGCCATTTTGTCCGTTTCTGGTCCATTTTAAGGCCTTTATATCTTCCTTCCTATCTCCACTATCCTTCATCCTACAAACTTCTAACAAATTCCTCTAGATAGTCTGAGAGATGTTCTTTCATCTGCGACACATGACTTGACCTTCAAAATGCCATCTTCATACTCGAAATTCAAATCTAAAACCGACTCCGTCAAAAATCTCTCAAGTTCTTGAAAAATGGACCCCTAAATAATCTAAAACTGCCATAACTTTCTCATATAAATTCCGTTTTGTATTTAAATCTCACAGTATCTTCATCTCATAATTACACATAGCCATGCCAAATTTCACGCTCCAATGGCTTTGCACAACATAAATAGCGCCCTCTAAAGTTCTGGGAATTGGCTTTCTCTCTGTGGCCGTATCTCCATAATGGCTTGGCAAACCCGTACCCTTTTTTGGATTTAGATACTTGAGGATATGCCCTTTCCAGCCATATACAAAATTATATACCCTATCACTGACCAAATTTGAGAAAATTGCCCTCCAAATTCGCCATTTTCACGAAAATTCCGAAATAACTTCAACTTGCTCTAAAATGGCGATCTTTAAACCTAACTCGATGAAACTTAGCAGACACATGTATCCATATACGTGTCAACTGTCTGCCAAGTTTGGTAAATTTTAATAACGTCAGCGCAAAGTTATCGCCAAAAATGATGAATTTGCTATGCATTACGTAATAGCGCCTTTAATGCGTGCAGTACATTGCGTGCAGATGACAATAGTGTCAAACTGACCGCAATGAAGTGCCCTTTCGAATGATACCAAGTATGGTATATGTTTACACAGAAAATTGTGAGTAAATCGCATTTGAACAAGGGTCACTATACGAATTCCGCCCGATTATAACACTTATCGGCCATGACGTCATTTTTTTCAGACTACTTTTCGCCCCCTAAACATCCTTTTTTTTCCTTGAAAATTTGCAATGACATTCCGAGATGCAATACGCAGGGCACCTCGTGACCGGATTTTTGGAATTAGTCAAGGGGGCCATTTAAGACGCCATTTTGTCCTTTAAATCTATTTTACATCACATGTTTCGATTGGATTATCATAGAAATAAAGAGAGTAGTTTACAATAACAACCATGAAATTTTCTTTCCAATGATACCATATACGGCCCATAAAGAGACATAAATAGAGAGAGAAAAAACAATTTAACTCCGGTCATAAAGATCCTGTACGTTTTCCGCCCATGCATTACACGCATTGTCTATGGGGCAAATCGGGTTCACGCTTTTGACCCCTAGAACGATCTTGATTGCAATGACGAACATGCAACTAATCCCATTTGTTTTTTGCACGCAGTGCTTGCGAGCCCTTTCTAGGTTCTTTCCCCTATCCCAATTTCTTTCAAACATCGTAGGCATAGTCACTACCATCCCATCAAGGTCACTATTGAGGCCTTTCTTTCGCCCTACTTGTCTCCAATATTACAGAAGCTAAAGACTTAGTACAAATTGCTCTGGATAGTCCGAGAGAAGCTCTTTCGTTCGACACGTAGAAACACGGCGTCATTGCACGCACATCGTTGTGACACGATTGCATTTCTAGTGATTATTTTGTTGTTGTTCTAGCGATACTATACTGATGTTAGGATATTATAACTAGATGGAACTTCCGACTGTGTAGTCAGAAATAGTACCTCCACTATCATGCAATTTGTTAAAGCCCGTATTATCATCCCCCAGATATTGAGATATCACTTCAGTCCACCGTATGGTGTATCACGTACGTCAGGTCTGGTGTCGCGAATATACAGTGCAAATTTAAAACTTTCTATAATATTCTATGTGCAGTTAAAAATTCTTCTTCCCCTTCTAACGGAGATGGACATTTTGTACCTCTTGCTTAAAAGCTTTAGCGAAGGTACAGTTGACAAATCCAGCAGGTAGCAAGTTCCAAAGCATGATGAAATCAGGGAGTCCTTGTAAATTGTATTTGGATTTGCTGGGTATGACCATGGAGTGCAGGTTGACAGTCCCGTACACCATCACCATCTTAAACCATGCCCTGCGTTCTCGGAGAGATGGCCATTTGAGATGTTGCAGCATTAGTGCGATGCTGCTGGTATGATGGTAATGTCCAGTGACAAACCGGGCGTTGCGGAGCTGTACCATTTCCAGCCTGTGTATGTTGTCCCGGGTGTGAGGATTCCACACTGTGCACGCATACTCCAGGATTGGGCGAACAAGAGCAAAGAAGCACAACGTTTTCGTCTCTCTTAGGCAAGGCCTAATGTTCCACTGCAAAAATGCACCGACAGAGCTGGCTTTATTTGTAGTTGTCTTTATGTGATCTGTCCAATTCAGGTTGCTCTTGAGGTGAAAATCAAGATATTTAGCAGTTTCCAGTCTCAAGAAGTTCCCCTTGCATGCTGTATGACCATTTTGGCCCATCTTCCTCTTAATTCTGCGGAGGTCACTCCTAGCAATCTTCCCATAGCATATTCTATCATGAAGAAAAAAATAAAAATAAATTAGAGAAATGTTACAACTTCTAATTCAACTGCTAGCATGAACTTGTAATCATTAACAATGATAGGTGATGAATACAAAATATGTAAAAAAAAATCTGCATATCCACCCTACATTACCTGAAAAGAAATATCATGAAGTAAATGTTTTCCTAAATGACATTTTGCCCTCCCAGACATTACAAATTATTCGTTTTTTTGTTAACAAGATGCCACGTAAACTAACGTACATTGTAAACAGTTGTTAAAGATATGCTTGAGTAAAAGTATAGGTTCGTAAATCATAAATTTGCAAATAAACATGCTGTATAGCATCGAATATGAGAAAATATTGCTTAGATACCAGATTAAAGGTTACAGTTTCATATTTTGGTCTACATATAATTAGTCAAAGTCTGAAATCAACTGAATTTAAAAAGAAAACTTTTAAAACGACATACATTCAGCAATTTATTATGCTTTTTCTCATCAAAAGCTATTTCCCATTAGCATTGTTAGTACTATAAGCCAAGGGGCACTGTCAGTATATTTTATAGTAAAATGCCTCACCAATGATGGCATCCACCTTGTCTTGGTTAAGCAACTGCTTCCCTTATTCTCCTCCTTTAATCTAAATGCTGAAATTATGCTGTCTGCCATCTCCTCATAGGTAAAGAGCATACCAATGAGTGCAAGAACAGCACATGACCGGGATTGCTTGTGTAGCTCCAGCATTCCCAGCTGCACTTGGGTCAAGTATGTCCAAACCTCATGTATGGAACTGTGGAACAGAAAAGAAATGTCAAGTATTACTGAAAAGAAAAGCACGTTTACAGATTTAAATACAATAATCAGACATACGCAGCCTAAATTGGACATACTCGGTATGCCACACTTCGCAACCCTACGCAGATCGAGTGTGAAAGTTGTAGTACGACACAGTTCACAACCAAACATTATTCAAAATACTCCTAGCTCAAGGAAACGCTAGGAACACACATTTGCATACATTTTTGGACATTATTATTGAACATATGTCATTTCTAGTGAGCTAGGCCTATATCTTATTTTTATGCATTTTCGTCAGACTATTTTTTGCCGACAGAAAACATGAAATAAATTGTAGCAAAATTTGTTTCTTACCTGAATTTTTACATGACTCGGAATATGAGATAATTCTCTTTAGAATCTAGGGTTGATTTGGTTCAGATATGCAAACAAATTGGAATATAGGGTCTAGTTCAGAGCCTAAATGCCGGGGGGGGGGGGGGGGTACTCACGTATATTGGGTATAGGGGGATGTGCCGCTCGAAAGGGTGACTTTTTCAGGAAAGATCCTAGACATGGGTCCCCTTTTCATACAAAAATCCTTATACATGGGTCCTCTTTTTCATTTATTCCTTTCCCCTCTTTTTTCCCTCATTTTCTCCGGGATTTTGGGATTTGCTCCTAAATACTCGAGCCTACATTGTAAATGCCTAAATCTCTCCCATCAAATAAATCCGGGGCCTAAACAATGCCGGGGAATCCTTCTGTGATTGCATTTCCAGTGTACGAGGTGTACGTGGCCCTATACCGGGTACTCATATAAATGCGCGCTAGGTATGGTATCCGCCCGTATAGGGTTCCTACCCCCGGGAACTTGTAGCGCTTCGCGCGCTGAAAATGATATGATCGGCAGCTATACCCTGCGTACCCTCTGCCCAGCAGCCGGGCAGCAGCGGGGCTCAAGTAGGGAGCTATAAATTGGTTCTTTAGTGACGATTGATGACAATTTAATAGCAGTAAGATACATTTTTCAACTTTCTGATGTTAGAAGGAATAGGAAGGAATAGGAAGGAAAAATGTAATATTTGCAATGACAACCTTCGTCATTGCCTTGTGTTCGTTCACATTCTGCCCCATTAATATTCTTGTTGCAATGACGAACCTTCGTCATTGCCTTGTTTTCGTTCACATTCTTCTTATTAATATTCTTACTTCTTCTTTGCAATGACGACCTTCGTCATTGCCTTGTTTTCGTTCACATTCTGCCCCATTAATATTTTCCTTTTCCTTTTCCTTTTCGTCCTGAAATCCCATTCGTTTTGCACGTAGTGCTTGTTATTCCTAGTTAGGTGCTTTCCTCATGTCCTTTTCCTTTCAAATTTCATGGGCATAGTCTCTAACATCTCATCAAGGTCACTACATTCTTCGATTTTCGAAATTACTCATGCATAACCGTCCAGGCGCCATTTTGTCCGTTTCTGGTCCATTTTAAGGCCTTTCTATCTTCCTTCCTATCTCCACTATCCTAGATCCTACAAACTTCTAACAAATTCTTCTAGATAGTCTTAGAGATGTTCTTTCATCTGCGACGTATAACCTGCCCTTTAAAATGCCATCTTCATACTCAAAATTTAAATCTGAAACCGACTCCGTCAAAAATCTCTCAAATTCTTGAAAAATGGACCCCTAAATAATCTAAAACTGCCATAACTTTCTCATATAAATTCCGTTTTGTATTTAAATCTCACAGTATCTTTATCTCATAATTGCACATAGCCATGCCAAATTTCACGCTCCAATGGCTTTGCACAACGTAAATAGCGCCCTCTAAAGTTCTGGGAATTGGCTTTCTCTCTGTGGCCGTATCTCCATAATGGCTTGGAAAACCCGTACCCTTTTTTGGATTTAGATACTTGAAGATATGCCCTTTCCAGCCATATACAAAATTATATACCCTATCACTGACCAAATTTGAGAAAATTACCCTCCAAATTCGCCATTTTCAAGAAAATTGAGAAATAACTTCAACTTGCTCTAAACCGGCGATCTTTATACCTACATCAATGAAACTTGGCAGACACATGTATCCATATACGTGACAACTGTCTGCTAAGTTTAGTAAATTGTAATGCCCTTTTCGCCAAGTTATCGCCAAAAATGATGAATTTACTATGCTTTACGTAATAGCGCGTTTGATGCGTGCAGTATTATTTGCGCAGATGACAATGGTTTCAAACTGACCGCACTGAAGTGCCCTTTCGAATGATACCAAGTATGGTATATGTTCATGCAGAAAATTGTGAGTAAATCGCATTTGAACAAGGGTCACTATACGAATTCCGCCGAGTTTCCGCCCTATTATAACACGTTTCGGCCATGACGTCATTTTTAAGACTGTTATTCGGTTGTGTTAGTATGGGCGGCCGTTCGTGCCAAAGCACGCGTCGCAACATGTTCATCGTGCACCAAGTCCTATTGGTTTTGCACGCAGTGCTTGCGAGCCCTTTCGAGATCCCTTCCTCTACTCCAATTCCCTTCAAAATTCGTAGGCGTAGTCTCTAGCATTCCTTCAAGGTCACAGAATTCTTCGTTCTCCGGAAACCCTCATGCGTGATCGTCCAGGCACCATTTTTTTCCGTTTCGGGCCGTTTTGGTGACCTTTCTTTCGTCCTAACTCTCTCCACTATCACAAAAGCTACAGACTTCGTACATATTGCTCTGGATAGTCCGAGAGTAGCTCCTTCGTTTGACACGTAGAAACATGGCGTCATTGCACGCACATCGTTGTAACACGATTGCATTTCTAGTATTCTCCTTTTCCTTATCGTCCGGAAATCGCATTCGTTTTGCACGTAGTGCTTGTGATTCCTAGTAAGGTGCTTTCCTCATGTCCTTTTCCTTTCAAATTTCGTAGGCATCGTCTCTAACATCTCATCAAGGTCACTACATTCTTCGATTTTCGAAATCACTCATGCATAACCGTCCAGGCGCCATTATGTCCGTTTCTGGTCCATTTTAAGGCCTTGTTTTATTCCTTTCTATCTCCACTATCCTAGATCATACAAACTTCTAACAAATTCCTCTAGATAGTCTGAGAGATGTTCTTTCATCTGCGACAAATGACTTGACCTTCAAAATGCCATCTTCATACTCGAAATTCAAATCTAAAACCGACTCCGTCAAAAATCTCTCAAGTTCTTGAAAAATGACCCCTAAATAATCTAAAACTGCCATAACTTTCTCATATAAATTCCGTTTTGTATTTAAATCTCACAGTATCTTTATCTCATAATTGCACATAGCCATGCCAAATTTCACGCTCCAATGGCTTTGCACAACATAAATAGCGCCCTCTAAAGTTCTGGGAATTGGCTTTCTCTCTGTGGCCGTATCTCCATAATGGCTTGGCAAACCCGTACCCTTTTTTGGATTTAGATACTTGAAGATATGCCCTTTCCAGCCATATACAAAATTATATACCCTATCACTGACCAAATTTGAGAAAATTGCCCTCCAAATTCGCCATTTTCAAGAAAATTCCGAAATAACTTCAACTTGCTCTAAAATGGCGATCGTTATACCTACATCAATGAAACTTTGCAGACATATGTATCCATATAGGTGACAACTGTTTGCAAAGTTTGGTAAAATTCGAATATGTCAGCGCAAAGTTATCGCCAAAAATGATGAATTTACTATGGATTACGTAATAGCGCGTTCAATGCGCGCAATACATTGCGCGCAGTTAACAATGGTGTTAAACTGACCGCAATGAAGTGCCCTTTCGGATGATACCAAGTATAGTATATGTTCACACAGAAAATTGTGAGTAAATCGCATTTGAACAAAGATCACTACACGAATTCCGCCGAGTTTCCGCCCGAATCTAACACGTATCGGCTATGACGTCATTTTTTCAGACTGCTTTTCGCCCCTTAAACGTCCTTTTTTTTCCTTGAAAATTTGCAGTGACATGCCGAGTTCCAATACGCAGGGCACCTCTTGGCCGGATTTTTGAAATTGGTCAAGGGGGCCATTTAAGACGCCATTTTGTCCTATAAATCTATTTTACATCACGTGTTTCGATAGCATTATCATAGAAAAAAAGAGAGTGGTTTACAATAACAACCATGAAATTCTCTTTCTAATGATACCAAATACGGCCCATAAAGAGACGTAAAGAGAGAGAGAAAACACAATTTAACTCCGGTCATAATACAGATCCTGCACGTTTTCCGCCCATTCATTACACGCATTGTCTATGGGGCATATCGGGTTCACGCTTTTGGCCCCCAGAACGAACTTGATTGCAATGTCAAACATGCACCAAATCCCATTGGTTTGTGCACGCAGTGCTTGCGAGCCCTTTGTAGGTTCTTTCCCCTATCCCAATTTCTTTCAAACTTCGTAGGCATAGTACCATCCCATCAAGGTCACTGTTGATGCCTTTCTTTCGCCCTACCTATCTCCAATATCACAGAAGCTACAGACTTCGTGCAAATTGATCTGGATAGTCCGAGAGAAGCTCTTTCGTTTGACACGTAGAAACACGGCGTCATTGCACGCACATCGTTCTGACACGATTGCATTTCTAGTCCTCTTCTTCTTGTCGTCCGGAATCCCATTCGTTTTGCACGTAGTGCTTGTTATTCCTAGTTAGGTGCTTTCCTCATGTCCTTTTCCTTTCAAATTTCATAGGCATAGTCTCTAACATCTCATCAAGGTCACTACATTCTTCGATTCTCGAAATCACTCATGCATAACCGTTCAGGCGCCATTTTGTCCGTTTCTGGTCCATTTTTTAAGGCCTTTCTTTCTTTCTTCCTGTCTCCACTATCCTAGATCCTACATCCTTCTAACAAATTCCTCTAGATAGTCTAAGAGATGTTCTTTCATCTGCGACGTATAACCTGACCTTCAAAATGCCATCTTCGTACTCAATATTCAAATCTGAAACCGACTCCATCAAAAATCTCTCAAATTCTCGAAAATTTGACCCCTAAATAATCTAAAACTGCCATAACTTTCTCATATAAATTTCGTTTTGTATTTAAATTTAACAGTATCTTTATCTCATAATTGCACATAGCCATGCCAAATTTCACGCTCCAATGGCTTTGCACAACATAAATAGCGCCCTCTAAAGTTCTGGGAATTGGCTTTCTCTCTGTGGCCGTATCTCCATAATGGCTTGGCAAACCCGTACCCTTTTTTGGATTTAGATACTTGAAGATATGCCCTTTCCAGCCATATACAAAATTATATACCCTATCACTGACCAAATTTGAGAAAATTGCCCTCCAAATTCGCCATTTTCAAGAAAATTGAGTAATAACTTCAACTTGCTCTAAACCGGCGATCTTTATACCTACATCAATGAAACTTGGCAGACACATGTATCCATATACGTGACAACTGTCTGCTAAGTTTAGTAAATTGTAATGCCCTCTTTGCCAAGTTATCGCCAAAAATGATGAATTTACTAAGCTTTGCGTAATAGCGCGTTTGATGCGTGCAGTACGTTTTTGCGCAGATGACAATGGTTTCAAACTGACCGCACTGAAGTGCCCTTTCGAATGATACCAAGTATGGTATATGTTCACGCAGAAAATTGTGAGTAAATCGCATTTGAACAAGGGTCACTATACGAATTCCGCCGAGTTTCCGCCCTATTATAACACGTTTCGGCCATGACGTCATTTTGTAAGACTGTTTAATTCGGTTGTGTTAGTATGGGCGACCGTTCGTGCCAAAGCACGCGTCGCAACATGTTCATCATGCACCAAGTCCTATTGGTTTTGCACGCAGTGCTTGCGAGCCCTTTCTAGATCCCTTCCTCTACTCCAATTCCCTTCAAAATTCGTAGGCGTAGTCTCTAGCATTCCTTCAAGGTCACTAAATTCTTCGTTCTCCGGAAACCCTCATGCGTGACCGTCCAGGCACCATTTCTCCGTTTCGGGCCGTTTTGGTGACCTTTCTTTCGCCCTAACTATCTCCACTATCACAGAAGCTACAGACTTCTTACATATTGCTCTGGATAGTCCGAGAGTAGCTCCTTCGTTTGACACGTAGAAACATGGCGTCATTGCACGCACATCGTTGTGACACGATTGCATTTCTAGTTTTCCATGGTTATCGTCCGGAAATCCCATTCGTTTTGCACACAGTGCTTGTTATTCCTAGTTAGGTGCTTTCCTCATGCCCTTTTCCTTTCAAATTTCGTAGGCATCATCTCTAGCATCTCATTCAGGTCACTACATTCTTCGATTTTCGAAATCACTCATGCATGACCGTCCAGGCGCCATTTTGTCCGTTTCTGGTCCATTTTAAGGCCTTTCTATCTTCCTTCCTATCTCCACTATCCTAGATCCTACAAACTTCTAACAAAATCGTCTAGATAGTCTAAGAGATGTTCTTTCATCTGCGACGTATAATCTGCCCTTCAAAATGCCATCTTCATACTCTAAATTCAAATCTGAAACCGACTTCGTCAAAAATCTCTCAAACTCTTGAAAAATTGACCCCTAAATAATCTAAAACTGCCATAACTTTCTCATATAAATTCCGTTTTGTATTTAAATCTCACATTATCCTTATCTCATAATTGCACATAGCCATGTTAAATTTCATGCTCCAATGGCTATGCAAAACATAAATAGCGCCCTCTAAAGTTCTGGGAATTTGCTTTCTTTCTGTGGCCGTATCTCCATAATGGCTTGGCAAACCCGTACCCTTTTTTGGATTTAGATACTTGAACATATGCCCTTTCCAGCCATATACAAAATTATATACCCTAACACTGACCAAATTTGAGAAAAATGCCCTCCAAATTCGCCATTTTCGAGAAAATTTCAAAATAACTTCGACTTGCTCTAAAATGGCGATCTTTATACCTATATCAATGAAACTTGGCAGATATATGTATCCATATACGTGACAACCGTCTGCCAAGTTTAGTAAAATTCGATTATGTCAGCGCAAAGTTATGGCCCAAAATGATGAATTTGCTATGCATTACGTAATAGCGCCTATGATGCGTGCAGTACATTGCGCGCAGATGACAATGGTGTTAAACTGACCGCAATGAAGTGCCCTTTCGAATGATACCAAGTATGGTATATGTTCACGCAGAAAATTTTGAGTAAATCACATTTGAATAAGGGTCACTATACGATTTCCAAAGAGTTTCCGCCCAATATTATAACACGTATCGGCCATGACGTCATTTCTCAGACTTTTTTTCGCCCCCTAAACATCCATTTTTTTCCTTGAAATTTTGCAGTGACATTTCGAATTGCAGTACGCAGGGCACCTCGTGGCCGGATTTTTGAAATTGGTCAAGGGGGCCATTAAAGACGCCATTTTGTACTATAAATCTATTTTACATCACGTGTTTCGATAGGATTATCATAGAAAAAAAGAGAGTGGTTTACAATAACAACCATGAAATTCTCTTTCTAATGATACTAAATACGGCCCATAAAGAGACATAAAGAGAGAGAGAAAAAAAAATTTAACTCCGGTCATAATACAGATCCTGTACGTTTTCCGCCCATGCATTACACGCATTGTCTATGGGGCATATCGGGTTCACGCTCTTGGCCCCCAGAACGATCTTGATTGCAATGACGAACATGCACCAAATCCCATTGGTTTTTGCACGCAGTGCTTGCGAGCCTTTTCTAGGTTCTTTCCCCTATCCCAATTTCTTTCAAACTTCGTAGGCGTAGTCACTGTTGAGGCCTTCCTTTCGCCCTACCTATCTCCAATATCACAGAAGCTACAGACTTCGTACAAATTGCTCTGGATAGTCTGAGAGAAGCTCTTTCGTTTGACACGTAGAAACATGGCGTCATTGCACGCACATCGTTGTGACACGATTGCATTTCTAGTTGAAATTTGAAATCCTTAGACATGGGTCCATTTTTCACAAAGAAATCCTTAGACATGGGTACCTATTTGCAGCAAAAGGACCCTTGGATGTGGGTATGGGTTCGGAGATCTCAGCCGCACACCCCCGTCCGACTATAATCTGAGTACCCCCCCCCCCCCCCACACCCCCCCCCCCCGGGCCTAAAATGGCCGATATACACTACTTAACAGTTTGTGTGTTTAACATGCTCAATTATAATGTCCAAAAATGTTTGAAAAAGTGTCTTCCTAGCGTCTGAGCGAAGTACGTATAGCAAAGATGATACTCACCATTCAATGACAGCCTAATAGCTATCCTAGCCGTTGGGAAACTTCACCATGTAGGCCATGTCCACCATTCCAATTATGTTCTCATCCGTCAACATGTCTTTGTAGTTGTACATATTCGTCTGACATCACGGAAACTTGTTTGGCCTCGATCCAATACACGAGTATTCGATTTTTTCTTCAGTTGTTGTCATCTTATTTAAAACTATACCGGAACAAGACAAATAACGAGCACGATCGAGGACCACATTCCTGCCACATTCTCGAAAACGAAGAGAGCTGCATGCACGCGCACGTGGTATGTATTGTACGCTATACGGGTAGAGTTCAGTGTATACGTACACAAAAGTATGCTACGCGTGGTACGGTATGGCCTTTGAGCAAATACATATGCAAAACAAAACTGTTAATGATCAGGATGCACAATGTGAATGAGGAATTCATTATGTGTACTGTATTTATAACACTTACAACACTATGTAAATCTAATGTTTCACACTGTGAAATAGTTTTCAAAGAGTGGCCACATTATGAATGATACCGCTCACACTGTGAAATATGTGTCACAGCTAGAGTGGCCATACTGTGAAATGTGTACAGGGCGGCCACACTGTGAATTTTTACTTTTCACACTATGAAATATTGTCCTCAGGGCGGCCACAATGTGAATTCTATTTTTCACACTGTGAAATATTTTTCACAGAGCGGCCACATTGTGTATTTTATAGTTCACACTGTGAAATATTTTCCAAAGGGCGGCCACACTGTGAATTCTATTTTTCACAATGTGAAGTATTTTTCACAGAGTGGCCACACTGTGAAATTTACTGTTCACACTGTGAAATGTATCTCGTAAGGTATTCACACTGTGAAAATCTATTCATCACAGTGTGAAATATTTTTCACAGTTTGGTCACACTGTGAAATCATTTTCACACTGTGAGCGGGTACATTCACACTGTGAAATCGAATTTCACAATGTGAATACTGTGTGGTTTACCACATTGTGAAGGTGTCCACGCTGTGAAAACACTCCGTTCACAGTGTGAACTGTGTGTTCACACTGTGTTCACAGTGTGAGCTATGTTTTCACACTGTGAATGAGTGTGAATGAGTGTGTTCTTTCCAGCAGGGATACCACGCCGTGCAACTTTAATTGATCAAACTTTATGCAAGAATGATTCATGTAATCATGTATGAAGTGAAATATAAACAAAATAGTTTGACATGTATTGGGAATCATTGTTACGTGGACAACATAACCTTTCATACGAAATAATCAACTAATTTCTCAAATTAATGTCAAAGCTGTAATTTAAGATTTAAAAAATTCTAAATTAATTCCCACATCGGAGGAGAATACATCGGGTGTGTGTTTAGATGTATCCTCCTCACCAATAATATGGTAGTGGTAGAAAGGGGGTGGGGGGGGGGGGTCCTAGCTTGGTGTATTTAAAGTGAAGGTAAGCCCTTTTGACAAAACAACATCGCTTAATGCCTAGGTCACATATAAACCGGGCCCCGTACGATTTTCCCTACCCGGCGGCTTGCCGTGGATTTAGAGACCGTACGGGAACCGTCCGATTTTTATTTCTACGGCATGTGTGGTCACATATCCTGCGGCGCCCGGGAGGTGTCCGGAGAAAATTGGTCGAGTGAAATGCAAGGCGCCCGTAAGGGTGCCGGCAGGGTGCCGGCAGGGTGCCGGCCGGTAAACTTACGGGCTCCGTCCGATGAGCAGGTGTACCGATGGCTCCCGGAAGGTGCCCTGCCGGGGCCCGGCCGGGGTCCTCAAGGCGCCAGGCCGGGTGCCGTGCGGTGCACTGAACTACAGAGTGAGTCAGAAAAAATGTCCCACTTTTCAAAAGTTGTATTGTCTGAAGTATGAATATTTAATCATGGGTTTCATGATATATCTTAATAGAGTTATCCTCCCAGTACATTTAGGTACCATTTTCATTTGAATCCCTGCATGCATCACTGAATATCAGACACTGGCAGATCTCACTTGCGCCAAGTTACTGGGTGAGGAATAAAACAGTGCATTGGACAAAGACAGTCAGACACGTGCACAAACCCACACACGCACACACACAACACACACAACACACACGGTGACAATTGTTCCATAATTGCCCCTTTTCTGATTGAGCATTGATTTTTATCAAGATTGCTAAATGTTTAAGTGGCATAACCCTAAACTAAAAATCTGTCCCTTTTGAACACATTCACTACCACCATCATGTCATCATTGTCATCATCTTAATCTTCATCATCATCATCATCATCATCATTATCATCATCATCATCATCATCTAGCACAACATCCGCCAATACGCACCAAGAGGACAGCGGCCACTCAACTTTTCGTACGATAAGAAGAATTCCCGACAAAAAGTAACAGTTTGGGTGGGCCTTGTCGGGAATGGAATGCTCATTTGTGGGCGTGTGCCTGTGCATGTTCATATATATATATATATATATGTGTGTGTGTGTGTGTGTGTGCGTGTGTGTGTTTGTGTGTTTGTGTGTGCGTGTGCATGTGCGTGTGTTTGTGTGTTTGTGTCTGTCTGGCTAACTGGATAATTGAAAAAAATGGCTGTCTTTGTTCAAAACATTATTTTGTTCCTCACCTAGCAACTTGGAACAAGTGAGATCTGTCAGTCTTGTAAAGATTGTCTGATGTTCAGTCATGCATGCAGAGATTCAAATGAATATGGTACCTAAATGTACTGGGAGGATAACTCTATCAAGACATATACATGTATCATAAAACTCATGATTAAATATTCATACTTCAAACAATACAACTTTTAAAAAGTGGGACATTTTTTCTGACTCACTCTGTATGTGTCCTCTGGTATCCGCTACTCCTGTATTTAAAACTGCGTTGTACATTTCGAGATGCCGCCGTGAGGTAGTCTGCAAGCACAAACCCTGGTCAGTCGTAAAAGTGAGTCTGCACTATAAGACTACCATAGGCCATGTACTTCTCTCAAGGCACAATGATTTGTTGATAAAGTGTCAAATTAGGGTCTGTGCCTGCAGACTAGCCGTGAGGGACCCGCACGGGCAATATTCATTTTAAATGGCCCCCGGACGGCAGACGCCGGTTGTTGTGCATATCACCCGGGGCTCTTGAGGGGCCCTTGAGGGCGCCGTAGGGTACACGTACGGAACCTCTGAGCACCGCAAGGCGCCCGTAAATATTTGTTATGAAAATTGAAGAAAAAATTCGTAAGGGGCCCGCACGGGACCCGTAAGGTGCCTCACGGGTCCTTTACGGGTTTTGTACGGGCTAACGGTCAGTTAAAAACGCCGGGAGAATTGGGAGCAGCCAACTCAGCACCACGGGGCCCGTACGGCTTAGAAATCTGTCCCGGCGCCCGTAGGAACTTGACGGCAGCCGGCCGGACACCGGCCGGAAATTCCCAAAATGTCTGTTTTTACTCGCCGTACGGGCCATGGAGTATATATGTGAAAGCCCCATAAGCGGGAGATCGAATTGGTTTGTTAAAAAAGACGTATTTTTTTATTTTTTTCAAATGGATTTCTATATCAAATTCACGATTATTTTCCTGCTCAAAGTTACCTGAAATAAATCCTTTAAGTCCTTAAAGAACCAGACAATAAACATTCCAACCACTTTCTTCCATGAATAGAAAGAAAGGAAAACAAGGAAAATTCAAATCATGTTTCTCCGAATGTGATGTTTCAAGATTCACTCTTTTGCCGCTTGATTACTTTATATGTTGTGGTGTGGCTGGACAAGCGATGTTATCTTAAACAAGTCAAAATGTTGATATCCCCCCCATCAAAGAAGCACCCATTAAGAGAGATAGATAGAAACAGAGATGAGACAAGGCAATGGCAGACACGATGTAAAGTAGCGTACTATGGGGTAAGATTGGAACTTGCTTTCCCCTCAAGTGATGATAACAATAAGAGGAAGAACAGGTAAAAAAATAAGAGATAAATGAAAAATGAAAACGGAGAAAGGACGAGAAAAGAAAGACTGATACTCTTTTCACACTTGTTTTGCTTAACCCCGTACTTTGCTTAGCCCCGTACTATCCTTAACCCCGGATTACCTTGCGCACTCTCTCCCTATATCAGCCTTGTAAATAGCCATTTCATTTTCCAAGTAATACCGTTGCCCCCCCCCCCCCCCTCGGTTTGAGATTTGGTTGTTGATTCTTATCTCAACCCCTCACTTTTGTGTGTGTGTCTCTCTTTTTTTATTTTTTTTTAAACAATTTTGTTTTATTTCTCCAAATGTGTAATACAAACCATAACATACAATTGAATAAAATAAACGTGTTCAATATTGATGCTTTTACATAAACATAATTAAACACAAACTTATTTGCAGTATATATACCTTAGCAACAAAGTAAACGTAGAAGTACCTAAACATAATATGTCAATTGTAAATGTTATTCACTTATATAAAATTAAAACAACTTAAACAAATCTGGAGGTAATTTCTTGCGCACACACACACATACACACACACACACACGCATCTCTATCCCTCTTTCTCTCTCTCTCTCTCTCTCCCTCCCTCTCTCTCTGTCTCTCTCTCTGTCCTTCACTCTCTTTTATACACACACACCCTGTCTCTCATGCATACCTCTCTCATTTGCGCTTCAATATCGTCGGTAGTCTTTGAATGGTTATGGTCACATGACGTCACATTGCCTTAAAAGGATGTCACATGTAGCAGTCAACGTTCTCGTCGTGCAAATCTAAACGTTGTTTTTGATATAATGCTTTCTCCGTTTCACTCGCCTGACTCGGCAAGACTCCACATCGGAGGAGAATACATCGGGTGTGTGTTTAGATGTATCCTCCTCACCAATAATATGGTAGTGGTAGAAAGGGGGTGGGGGGGGGGGGGTCCTAGCTTGGTGTATTTAAAGTGAAGGTAAGCCCTTTTGACAAAACAACATCGCTTAATGCCTAGGTCACATATAAACCGGGCCCCGTACGATTTTCCCTACCCGGCGGCTTGCCGTGGATTTAGAGACCGTACGGGAACCGTCCGATTTTTATTTCTACGGCATGTGTGGTCACATATCCTGCGGCGCCCGGGAGGTGTCCGGAGAAAATTGGTCGAGTGAAATGCAAGGCGCCCGTAAGGGTGCCGGCAGGGTGCCGGCAGGGTGCCGGCCGGTAAACTTACGGGCTCCGTCCGATGAGCAGGTGTACCGATGGCTCCCGGAAGGTGCCCTGCCGGGGCCCGGCCGGGGTCCTCAAGGCGCCAGGCCGGGTGCCGTGCGGTGCACTGAACTACAGAGTGAGTCAGAAAAAATGTCCCACTTTTCAAAAGTTGTATTGTCTGAAGTATGAATATTTAATCATGGGTTTCATGATATATCTTAATAGAGTTATCCTCCCAGTACATTTAGGTACCATTTTCATTTGAATCCCTGCATGCATCACTGAATATCAGACACTGGCAGATCTCACTTGCGCCAAGTTACTGGGTGAGGAATAAAACAGTGCATTGGACAAAGACAGTCAGACACGTGCACAAACCCACACACGCACACACACAACACACACAACACACACGGTGACAATTGTTCCATAATTGCCCCTTTTCTGATTGAGCATTGATTTTTATCAAGATTGCTAAATGTTTAAGTGGCATAACCCTAAACTAAAAATCTGTCCCTTTTGAACACATTCACTACCACCATCATGTCATCATTGTCATCATCTTAATCTTCATCATCATCATCATCATCATCATTATCATCATCATCATCATCATCTAGCACAACATCCGCCAATACGCACCAAGAGGACAGCGGCCACTCAACTTTTCGTACGATAAGAAGAATTCCCGACAAAAAGTAACAGTTTGGGTGGGCCTTGTCGGGAATGGAATGCTCATTTGTGGGCGTGTGCCTGTGCATGTTCATATATATATATATATATATATATATGTGTGTGTGTGTGTGTGTGCGTGTGTGTGTTTGTGTGTTTGTGTGTGCGTGTGCATGTGCGTGTGTTTGTGTGTTTGTGTCTGTCTGGCTAACTGGATAATTGAAAAAAATGGCTGTCTTTGTTCAAAACATTATTTTGTTCCTCACCTAGCAACTTGGAACAAGTGAGATCTGTCAGTCTTGTAAAGATTGTCTGATGTTCAGTCATGCATGCAGAGATTCAAATGAATATGGTACCTAAATGTACTGGGAGGATAACTCTATCAAGACATATACATGTATCATAAAACTCATGATTAAATATTCATACTTCAAACAATACAACTTTTAAAAAGTGGGACATTTTTTCTGACTCACTCTGTATGTGTCCTCTGGTATCCGCTACTCCTGTATTTAAAACTGCGTTGTACATTTCGAGATGCCGCCGTGAGGTAGTCTGCAAGCACAAACCCTGGTCAGTCGTAAAAGTGAGTCTGCACTATAAGACTACCATAGGCCATGTACTTCTCTCAAGGCACAATGATTTGTTGATAAAGTGTCAAATTAGGGTCTGTGCCTGCAGACTAGCCGTGAGGGACCCGCACAGGCAATATTCATTTTAAATGGCCCCCGGACGGCAGACGCCGGTTGTTGTGCATATCACCCGGGGCTCTTGAGGGGCCCTTGAGGGCGCCGTAGGGTACACGTACGGAACCTCTGAGCACCGCAAGGCGCCCGTAAATATTTGTTATGAAAATTGAAGAAAAAATTCGTAAGGGGCCCGCACGGGACCCGTAAGGTGCCTCACGGGTCCTTTACGGGTTTTGTACGGGCTAACGGTCAGTTAAAAACGCCGGGAGAATTGGGAGCAGCCAACTCAGCACCACGGGGCCCGTACGGCTTAGAAATCTGTCCCGGCGCCCGTAGGAACTTGACGGCAGCCGGCCGGACACCGGCCGGAAATTCCCAAAATGTCTGTTTTTACTCGCCGTACGGGCCATGGAGTATATATGTGAAAGCCCCATAAGCGGGAGATCGAATTGGTTTGTTAAAAAAGACGTATTTTTTTATTTTTTTCAAATGGATTTCTATATCAAATTCACGATTATTTTCCTGCTCAAAGTTACCTGAAATAAATCCTTTAAGTCCTTAAAGAACCAGACAATAAACATTCCAACCACTTTCTTCCATGAATAGAAAGAAAGGAAAACAAGGAAAATTCAAACTCATGTTTCTCCGAATGTGATGTTTCAAGATTCACTCTTTTGCCGCTTGATTACTTTATATGTTGTGGTGTGGCTGGACAAGCGATGTTATCTTAAACAAGTCAAAATGTTGATATCCCCCCCATCAAAGAAGCACCCATTAAGAGAGATAGATAGAAACAGAGATGAGACAAGGCAATGGCAGACACGATGTAAAGTAGCGTACTATGGGGTAAGATTGGAACTTGCTTTCCCCTCAAGTGATGATAACAATAAGAGGAAGAACAGGTAAAAAAATAAGAGATAAATGAAAAATGAAAACGGAGAAAGGACGAGAAAAGAAAGACTGATACTCTTTTCACACTTGTTTTGCTTAACCCCGTACTTTGCTTAGCCCCGTACTATCCTTAACCCCGGATTACCTTGCGCACTCTCTCCCTATATCAGCCTTGTAAATAGCCATTTCATTTTCCAAGTAATACCGTTGCCCCCCCCCCCCCCCCTCGGTTTGAGATTTGGTTGTTGATTCTTATCTCAACCCCTCACTTTTGTGTGTGTGTCTCTCTTTTTTTATTTTTTTTTAAACAATTTTGTTTTATTTCTCCAAATGTGTAATACAAACCATAACATACAATTGAATAAAATAAACGTGTTCAATATTGATGCTTTTACATAAACATAATTAAACACAAACTTATTTGCAGTATATATACCTTAGCAACAAAGTAAACGTAGAAGTACCTAAACATAATATGTCAATTGTAAATGTTATTCACTTATATAAAATTAAAACAACTTAAACAAATCTGGAGGTAATTTCTTGCGCACACACACACACATACACACACACACACACGCATCTCTATCCCTCTTTCTCTCTCTCTCTCTCTCTCCCTCCCTCTCTCTCTGTCTCTCTCTCTGTCCTTCACTCTCTTTTATACACACACACCCTGTCTCTCATGCATACCTCTCTCATTTGCGCTTCAATATCGTCGGTAGTCTTTGAATGGTTATGGTCACATGACGTCACATTGCCTTAAAAGGATGTCACATGTAGCAGTCAACGTTCTCGTCGTGCAAATCTAAACGTTGTTTTTGATATAATGCTTTCTCCGTTTCACTCGCCTGACTCGGCAAGAGATATGCATTCACTCGTCTGGTTCTGTGGCAAAGCCCCTCAAGTGTTTTTCTTCTCGGACCTACGCTCGACGCACTTTTTTCATAGAGCGCTAATCTTACAGCAAACAAATGCTCATCTTATATTAACTGTATAAATTAGATAACTTAATGCTCTATTATACGTATATGGATCATTATTTTGTCTATTTTCATTTAGACGTACTTCCTCATATTCGATGTACATGTCATTGGATTCCTAGAGTTCTCAACTACAATTACTCTAAGCCTACAAATCAGTGTGCCTCCTTCAACCTATTGTTCATAATCATTATCGAGAACTAAACAAGAAACCTATCGGAATAGAAGAATGTCGAGGCATAGCCCCCCCCCCCCCCCACCTCTCTATCTCTCTCTCCTTCTCTCTCGCCCACGCACACACGGACAAATACACACACAAGCGTTATCTTTTCTCTCACTCTAATACTATACTATTCTTTTGGCCCCATGCCAAGTATGATTATGATTTGCACAATAAATAATGTTTTTTTCCGCCCTACTTGGCAAGAGACATTTATTTAATTGTCCGTTTGCCTAGCTACCATTATTTCTGAACAGTGGTTTCGTTTTGGAATGGTACAGAACCCTTATAAACTCACATATCCCTGCTTATATAATTACCCAGAGTAACACACACACAATCTCATGACTCGATCTAGCCACATTTCATGCAGTGGTGATTGACCGTATTAAATGAAAGCTATTTTTCCGTTTTTAATCTTGGAATGTTAATTACGAATGGCATTTTGCTTCTTTCTAACTACCGGTTCAATAACAGACACTAAGTTCTAGTCAGTTTCCGTCTGTTACCGTCTTTAGTGCAATTATATATTGGCGGTTTGAGAACTATTTCCTTTCTCTCTTCCTCTCTCTTTTTGTTCTCTCTATTTCTCTTTCTCTTTCCCGCCTCTCTCTCTCTCTTTCTCTCTCACTCTCTCTCCTTTTCTCTCACTCTCTCTCTTCTTTTCTCTTTCTCTCTCTTTGTCTTAGCTCTCTTTGTCTCCCTTTCTCTATCTCCCACCACCCCCTGTGTGTGTATGTTTCTTTCTTTTGGATGTGGCATGATATGAAAGTGAGTTTTAACGATTGTTAGCAGGATTTGCATGTACAGATAGTTCGGTTGCATGTCGTTTTTACGAAAAGTCATTATTCTGGAAGGTTGGACGGTAAGTAGGTTTGTAGTGGGATTCATAATTCCTATTATGAAGAAAAAATATTTTAAGAAGAAACAATTTAGTTGTATGTTGAAAGGCAGATCCGGGGAAATGACCGAGCAAGCCAGTTGTCCAAGAAGACTTGAAAGAGATGAAAACGAGAAAAAACGAATATAATAGAAGGAGTATCAAATGAAAAGGGGGAAAAGAAAGGAAATGGGAGGTGGGGGGGGGGGGGGGACTGAGAAGAGGATGAAGTGGCTTATAGACAGATTGAAATACAAATACCCCCCTGCGCGTCCCACATATTATGGACAGGAACTGTATTCTTGAAGATCATCCCTTGATCATCTGCAACTTTGAATTGTACTACAGACTCAAAAGTGTTAGTCAGTGCTCATTTAGAAAGTATATATATTCGAAAGGGGTCTACTAGTTGTTATCCAAATATTTCCCATTTCAGTGATTTATGTTGTTTCTTTAAATCTGCCATACAGCATCTGGATGTCACCATGCCTGTGTCTGTCGGTGAGTGGCCTGTCAGGATTGGCACGTTTATACGTCGGCGGAAGAAAGAATATGACTACAATTACTTTTGGAATAAACTTGTCAACTTGATCATCTGCAACTTTGAATTGTACTACAGACTCAAAAGTGTTAGTCAGTGCTCATTTAGAAAGTATATATATTCGAATTATGTTGTTTCTTTAAATCTGCCATACAGCATCTGGATGTCACCATGCCTGTGTCTGTCGGTGAGTGGCGTGTCAGGATTGGCACGTTTATACGTCGGCGGAAGAAAGAATATGACTACAATTACTTTTGGAATAAACTTGTCAACTTGATCAAAAGAGCCAAGAATGTTCAGTCACCCGAAGAAAACAACTCAGAATGTAACACTTCGCCTCGCACTCCTCAGACTCGGTCACAATGTGACGGTCCTGAGTGTGATGCTGTCAAGGAGAGTGGATCCTCATGTGATGTAAAAAGCCCCGGACCTAACGAAGTCTCTAACTCTGAGTCTTCGTGTGCTGAAAACAGTACTTCTCCAACGGCAAACGAGGTCAACCCTTTCCCTGATACGACTGAAGTGTTAATTCCAGTTCCCCGACCCTGCGTAGATGATGAATTGGACAATAGACACATAACCATCAATCTAGTGTCACATGAATACCCCCCTAATTCTACTCAAATAACAGACCCACCTGAAGTTGCAACATCAGAGTCATACTCACATGTACCTGCAGCCATCGCAGGTGAGACAGATCGTATCCAAATATACAAGGAGGAAACATCACACTCTGCACCGTCGGGGATAGAGGACCTATCATCGGGCTTGTCACCTAAACCCAGGCAAGATACAACGAGAAACACCGAGCAAACAACACCATCTATCAGGGTATGATTGATATTTATATGTATATTCCCAGAGCCAGCCCTATCCCATTGAAACAAACTATAATTAACAATTCTTCGTGTAAACTATTTCATTTAACGCATTATGTAACTAGCAAAATTGGAGCTATATAAGATATTTTTATAGAGGACAGTTTGATAATTTCAATTTCCTGTGGAAATGTTTGATTTGACGTTCGTTGCACTATAATCAATGATCAAAATGTCCTTTACCATTTCACAGAATTATTATGCTCCCGTGATTCTCTTTTTTTTGGGGAAAATATCGTCTTAATATTTTTTTTAAATTGTCTTCTGTCCATCAATTACATGAGAGAATTAACGGAATATCATGAATCATCTTGTCCAATGGCTACATGAACACCCTTTCAACTGTCTGTGATATTTTGTTGTATTAGAAATGTTAAAATAAACTAGATACCATTGATTTTTATTATTTAAAAAAAACGCCAGAAATACAATGTGGCACAAGGATATCATCTCAGTATGGCTCGTTCATAGTTTACAGAGTTTAAAGTGTGTCCTCTATTCGTTATTTTATCTTTTTCCTTAGGAAGTCACAGAGAATCACGGATCACCGACCTATCCGACCCCCCTAACAGGGACAACCACTGGTGAAGCAGATGCAATCAAAGGAAATGACTGTTCAGGCATGACCAACATACTCCTATTGAGATCCGGTGACGTAGAACGAAACCCTGGTCCAAATGATAAGTAAGCAGCATGAACGAGCATCTTTGGAACATTACAATCCATTGTTTCATATTAAACTGAGCCCTAATCCGAATCTACAATTACGTTTAATGAAGGACAACTTAATTAGACTAATCGTCCTTGTTAAACCCGATTCTAAACAAACCCTTGAATCCACCGTCGGGTTTCAATTCGTGACTAGTAGAATACGGGTCATTGAGTTTGCTGGTAAAAATAGTCTTTGGATTTTATGAATGAAATCAAAAGGGAAGAAGTTTTGCATATTCTTGTTATGTTTGACAGGTACATGTCGTAATATTTTGCGGTGTTTGTCTAGTACTTGCATTACAGGTGACGATATCAATTATTATAATTCAATGCAATACAACACTGTATTTGCAAGTCAAAGGAGCAAAATGAAAGTTTAATACACAATTTCGCAAATATTTATAAGCGCTAAATAAAAATAATCATTCTTCTTATATCTATACTTTAGCCCTGGAAGTCTGACCGAGCTCGAGCTCTATCTCCTTGCCGACGGTATGGATTCATCAGATTTCAGGAAGGTCGGACTAGCTTTAGGATTCTCTGAGGCTCAACTAAGTCGATTTGAGAAAGACAAGCTTGGCGACTCCATGCATGCTACCTATCAGATGCTTTACGAATGGCGGAAGACAGTACGTGATAGCGAGGCGAGGGAGAAATTGGTCGACACGTTAGAAAGCAATAAGCTTGTACAGCTTGCTGATAGTGTACGAAAAGGTAATAATAATAATGGTGGGTTCATGTATAGCTATAGAAATGTATGTACATTTTCCACACTCAACCAAGGTGAGATATATGGGCACCTGGCAGGAATTAACTCCTTAAAATGATAGTGGCACTGTAAACGCAGCCATGTTAAAGACAGGGTAATAATAATTATCTAGCGTGTTAAGTTAGACATGAGCGCTATACAAGAAACCATTTTAATTATCAGTATTTTTGCTATTATTATTATTTAGCATTATGTGCTAAATTTATAAGTAAAATTGCGTCTTCCATTACAAAATTGCAGCAAAGTGAGGAGTTTTGGAATATTGGATTTATTTAACATTTACTATTAAGGGTGTCCTCACTTTTGTTGGATACTGCATACAATGTATATAATATACATATATATATAGAGAGAGAGAGAGAGAGAGAGAGAGAATGTATCACGTTTGTATCCCCACTAGGGTTTGGATCAGATTAAATATTTAAGAAATCACACATTTACTCTCAACTCCAGAATACGTGCTAACGTATGGGACCAAATGCCTTGGATTTTCAAATCCATGTGGATAAACAGTTAAAAAGGAGGAATCTCCGTCTATAAAGCACGTTATTATGAAAGACGCATTTGAGTAGTTCGTGGATTATACGCATATTCCAGGAGCGTAGCTTTCCAAAGTAGAAATCGTTTTTATTTTCTTTAATTATGAAATGCACAAGATCATGCACATTTTAATATGACAATACCGCAATATTCGCTCAATAAAAGATGATCTAAAACCCGACCAATTAACGAAAAGGCCTGACATCTAAGTATCGACCCAAGTAACCCTTCCCTGGGGCAGTGGCATCAGGGCACAATATCAACCCAATTAATCACTGTGAGAGCCCCTTTTTAGGAAATAAATGATTTCTCAGCCATTGATCATGATCCACATTCAAATCTAAATTGAGATTTGGGATGTAACGTATATTTATATTACATTTCTGTGATTCATGGTTAATGTCCTTTTTTTTTGCTGCCGCTTTTTATATTTGTTTACGTTTAAACAATAGAAGCATTATTTTTCAAGTAATTTTAGAGACACCGTTCTTCACCATCTCATCACAGGTCAGGTTGGTGATGACATACCCTCAATGACAGAGGAGGAAATCAAGCGGGTTACTGAAGATGTCAAACGCTATTTGGCAATTCACCTCTGTCAGATCCAAGCCGATCCACTGAACAGCGAGCTCCTACTTAAATTTGAACGGATCTTCACCAATCTAACGTTGATGGAAGAAGACAAAGGTACCAAGCACAAGACATCGCTTCTATACGGCGACCTCCTCAGGACCGAAGTCAACGGAATCTATCCTAAACGCTTGTTGGTGGAAGGTGAGGGGGGTGTGGGGAAGACCACTTTCTGCGCCAAGATCGCTTGGGATTGGATCCACGGAAAAGGATTCCAAAATTTCAAACTTGTTCTAGTCGTCCTACTTCGCGAGGCAAAGGACAAGACTGTTGGAGAGATAGTCAAGTCTTATCTCCCAAAAGATAATCCTGTCACAGCCAAGAAGCTAAACAAGTACGTCCTCTCAAATCCAAAGGACGTCTTTCTTGTCCTAGACGGCCTGGATGAGTTTGCTGTCGATCTTAACAGCATTCAGCAAATCGCTCTGATCACTCTCAATCGGCTTTTCGAGTCAGGGACAGTACTAATCACATCACGGCGGTGGAGATCAGATGAGATTAGGAAGAATGCCAATCTCAGAAAGGTATTTGCTTTCATTGCTGTGGAAGGTTTCTCTGCTGAAAACCTCTCTTCCTACATCACCAAGTTCTTTCATCCAGACACAGATTCCTCTGAAGATCTAAACCGATTCATATCGAACAACGATGTGATCAGAGAGAACATGGCCCCCTACCCCATATACACAGCCATGCTGTGCATCATGTGGAAAGAGTTTGATGGAGAGCGCCGAGAGGCAATGTCCAAGCTGCAAACATTTTCCCAGCTCTTCAATGAGATGATTGACTTTTTGGTTGATCATTACCTATCGAAGCCCATGCCATCAGGTATTGTTGAAAGCAAATTGAGGGAGAATCGTTCAGAGATTCGTCGTCACCTGCTTCAGATTGGCCACATTGCCTTCAAGGGACTTCTACAGAGACGGTTGGTATTCACAGAAGAAGAGTTTCAGAGTTATCCAGAGTCCATCGATGTAGGTTGTAAAGTTGGTGTACTTACAAGAGAAAAGAAAGTTCTTCCGAGGAGAGACAGAAGAAACAATCCTAATTCAGCAGTTCAATCGGTGCAGTTCCCTCATAAGCTCTTCCAGGAATATCTATCAGGGATGTATCTTGCATCTCTTTACAACTCAAACCGTAATGAGTATGACAGGTTGATAGCGAAAATCATAACGGATGCAGGGGAATACCGGTACCTACTGTACTTCACATCGGCCCAGCAGAAGGAGGTCGGATTGGATATCGTATCTCGTCTCATAGCGTCGAAAACAGAGCGCCTACATGGCCGTATTGATGATGACTTCATCGTAGATCTAGCATACGAGAGCCAAGACGAAACAGTGGCCAAAGCAGTGGCGAATCATCTCTCCTCTGAGTCCAGCAAGACACTAGAGATCACTGAGGAGATGCAGGCACACACAGTATCAGGGCATATCTTCATCATGAATCATCGTAACGTGGTAAGGAAAGTAACGTACGTTGTAGCAACATTTCAATTTCATCTGTGTATGATCTCTTTGAGTGATACAGTTTTTATTTGATTTAAATTTAATTCTCTCAGACTTAGGATGACGTCGTTTGCTTTGAACACTTGACTGTATACATATACCCTGTATACGAAAGATGCTTTGAATCCCGACATGCGCTATTAGGCAATGCATTCTTTACAAACTTCTGTTCATTCTAAATGTTGGAAAGAAGCTTGATAGAAGCAATTTTATTTAACCATGGAGCATATTTAAAACAACTTTTATGGATTTAGCATGAGTTCAACTCTGATAATATTTTGAATTTGAAAACTGCAATGTACACGAAAAAACATTTACTATTATTATTTACTCTTTTAATTAGTATTAGGACTTTAATCTGTAAAAAGGACTTGTGATTTATTGCAGCACAACCCGTAGTGCATGTACATGTTTTTGCAATAAAACCTTGCTCAATATTATAACACTTTTAATACTACGAATCCCAAAATAATTTGTACGTGCATACTGTTCAAACCAGTATGATAAGGACACATACGGAAAATGGCCAACAAAATAAATGGAAATCAGTATCAATTAAGTTAATTATTTAGGATAATCCAGTATCATTTTCATGCGTTTACGTTTCTAGCCTTACAATCTTAGTTGTATGCATGTACCTTGTAGGATGATCTGATTATTGAGAAGTCATGTGGACGAACGGCTTCAGAGGACCTGGCTGAATTCATGTGCTCATCACGATCACTGAGATCTGTTAAGATCGCTGGTACTATGCATGATGTCTTCTACCCGGTGCTTGCGAATAAAGCAGTCGATTCCAAGGTCATTATAAATATGTGTATTATCCACGTTGTCGTATTTTTGGTACATTATTCTTTTAAAATAATTAATGCCATATTCAGTCAGGATAATATTTTTTCTGATGTCACAAGATTGGATTGCATAGGAGAATAATGGGAAACATAATTTTTTGTTAACAATGCATGTAAATTTAAAACGTCTTGATGTTACTTTTTTTTTTAAAGAAGAAGAAATATTTCATTAAACTATTCATATGATATTATGTTTGATGTTACATTTCATGATTTGAGCAAGAGGGTTTCCAAATAAATTATTTTCTTCATCTTTAATGGGTCTAATCGTAATTACCCAATTCTTCCTTAGTTTAATAGAAGACTAACACCAGTGAATGGAAAAGAAGGAAGGAAACAATATATCAATATTCGAAATATTTTTTCTCTTTGGTCAGCAAATATGGGAGAGCTTGTGGGTTTACCAAATCTAAAAAGACCCCCTGCTCTCTGGCAATTCTGGATCATCCTGCACTTACAATGCCGTCGTAAAGTATCACATTAATAGTGTTTAATGTACGATAACACAACAGCGTTTTCAGGCTCTCACCGTAAATGTCGCCTGTTTATCTTCAACGGCAACTGCTTCACCCATCTATACCCCTTCTCCCACAGTCAACCGGTCGTAATGATCCAGATCACGATGTCTCATTTGTATCTCTTATCCGTTTATTTAAACTTCAATGACTTTTCATTATTATAACCGTGGTGTCATACCATACAGTACTGGTTCGTGTTAAGTCTTTATATCATACCCAATGATCACACAGTTACGAGGTTAATATTACTATTACGATGTCTGATTTGTAACCGTTCAGTGACTCCCATCCTTAAAACCGTCGTGGCTTACCATACTTCTTAAGCTATTCTACACCCCCTCCCTTTGCTCAATAGTACAATCATATTCCTGACTCGATCACTCAAAACCTATCTTTTTACCTAGCTTTGACTAAACATATCAGTAATGTAAACACTACATGTACTACATCAGTCTAAAGAAGAATTCAGTAACTATTTAAATAAGAGCTTATTGAGGTGTCAAGACTTTATATCATTACACTATAAATGTGTATTATTATTATTTTTTTTTTTTGTATTTATTATTATTTTTTATTTTTTTTATTTATTTATTTATTTATTTATTTATTTATTTTATTTTTTTTATTTATTTATTTTTTTTTTTTTTGGGGGGGGTTGTTTTTCATTTTTAGCAACGATATTAGTATCATTTCATTTGACATAATGTTACTATCATAATAGATTGAGACTCTTAACATCGCGATCCGGGATCTCAGTGAATGTCCCTCTGCATCACGTGATCTCGCTCAGTTCATCTGTAAGATGCCTCATTTGAAGAACCTGATACTCAGTAATAAATACAAGGCCTTGCTTCACGATGACTTCTACTCAACATCTTCGTCAATGGCAACATCTGCAAAGGTATTGATTTAAATATATTTTAGGTCTCTAAGCAAATCGCTACATGTTTTTTTTTTATACTGGAGGCAGTGGCGTAATGAGCAAAAACTTTTTTGGGGGGCAGAGCACTTTTTTTTCTCTCTCGAGTTTTTTGAGGCAAAATTTAGCGCCGATTCAGTCGCACAGTGGGCCAGGGAGGAACCAAAGTGCGCCAAAACTAAGTTTGGGTGATTTATTTTTTTCAATTTTTTTCTTGCCCAGTTGAAAGGTAATACATAGAGGAATACCTCAGTGAAATATTTAATTCCGGTATGCACAATAAGGGTATAAATTTACTGCTTCAAACAGCAAAATCCTACATATTCACAGTTTTAGTGCAAAAGTGACTTATTTTATAAATCTTTCAATTCAACATGAAGTTTTTAAGTTATTGATATGAAATTGCTCTCACATATTCCTGATAGACCATTTCGTTGAATGAATGGGTTAAAATTAATAGAAACACAATCTTCATGATATATTATAGGGTAATTCAATGAAAAATGGACTAATTATCCATGTTTTTTAAAAATCCAGAAGAAATGTTTAGATCTCCGCGGTGTACCGCTTAAATTTTAATACCACCATTTTCTCTGATGTCTAAGCTTCAAGTTGATACCAAATTTGGCTGCCCGATCTTGCCCATTGTTATGTTAGAGCCGATTTCCCTTGCCACATTGCCCCGAAAAATGTTGGTTTTTGGGGTCCGCGGCTGAATCATGAAGGATTCGTGGTCGTACATCACGGCGAGAGGGGGCGCGTGACACGTGTTCTCACACCGCGGACCAAAATAAACACATTTTTTGAGGCAATGTTGCAAGGAAAACGGCTCTAACATAATAACGGGCAGAATCGGGCAGCCAAATCTGGTATCAACTTAAAGCTTAGATATCAGAGAAAATGTTGGTAATAAAATTTAAGCGAAAATCCCTGGAAATCTAAACATTTCCGCTGGATTTATAAAAAAATAAATCACCAAACATGAGTTTTGGCGCACTTTGGTTCCTCACTGGCCCACTGTGAGTCGGTCGGTGAATAAGCGGGGGGGGGGGGGGGGGGGGGGGTAAGAGCACATTATTATTTATTTATTTTTTTGGTCAAGGGGGGAGGGAGGGACATGCATTTGTTTTTTGTTTTAAAAAAAGGTTAAATTTACGTTATTATCCTATTTCTTTTACCATTTGGGGGGGGGGGCCTGGGGCGGAGGGGGGGGGGGGGGGGGTCGGCCCGGAAAATTCGCCACGTGGCTCCGCGCCTGCATTTCAACAACATTTGTATATCACTGGTATCGAATTAGTAATAAACCACATTTTAATATAATTTGGGGGGGGGGGGGTCTACAGCTCCCTCAAACCCCCATCAGTATGCCGGTGACTGGAGGTGTACTCTTTCCTATAAAACGTAGTCAAACGCAAGTTTACAATTTTACTCTACCTATTGGTACACCGTTTAAGAGGAAGCAGGTAGGAAAGGTTGAACGTTTCAGGAAGTGGATGCGAAAAGCTAATACCAAAACAGAGTGAAGACTACAAAATTGATAGTGAATAATACCGCGCGACCCAGAAAATAACAACCGAGAAATATCGATGTTTTATCATAATTTAGACACATTTATAATCAATAAATGACACATATTAGTAAAGCTTAGATCCTCCTCTTTCATTTGATGCATTTCGTATGATGCTTATTTATCACATGAGTGATTAAAAGTATATTGAAGGAAGGAAAACCAAAAAGTCATTTGGCGGGCGGTATCTGAATTTCAAAGAGAAATTCACATTTCTAGAAAGTTCCTTTTCATATGACACCTCCGATCAATCGGGAAAAGGTAGCCATGAATAACAAAGTTCTGTTTGTTTAAAGTGATGCTTGCATTTCCATAATTTGATTAAACGTATTCGTTTTTACTGGCTGCCTGTCATAATACAAAAACAGAGTGAGAATTATAAGAATGATAGTAAACAATATACTATTTGGTACTGTGCATGATGTCTTCTACCCGGTGCTTGCGAATAAAGCAGTCGATTCCAAGGTCATTATAAATATGTGTATTATCCACGTTGTCGTATTTTTAGTACATTATTCTTTTAAAATAATTAATGCCACACCCACAACAAAAAGTGAGTCACCCTTACTCAAATTGATGAGTCACTGGTTTGTCCGTACAGCGAAACACTTGAAGGATCATGTGAGTCACTATGACTCGATACAAATGAGTCTTTAAGACTCACTTGAAGTGAGTCTTAGATAAATAAGACTCATTTGTATCGAGTCATACTGACTCACATGATCCTTCAAGTGTTTCGCTGTACGGACAAACCAGTGACTCATCAATTTGAGTAAGGGTGACTCACTTTTTGTTGTGGGTGCATCATGACATAGACCCCCTACTCCCTAGGCCTATCACACACATACCATACCATGCCAGAGTCACTGTCCACATTTGCAATGGAAAATATATCCTAAAATATCACATTTTAGCGATGTAATCGGTGGTCCCGCTACCCGAATCTGAAAAATCTACTTTGTACGCACTAAATTAAGCCTTAACTTGAGATTTATTTGTCACCCATACTGTCACGAAACAATCTTGAATTAATTCGTTTTACATCAAATAACAAGGATCTAGGAGTTTCGTTGTATAAAACAATGATGCAAGATCATGCATGTTTTCATTCGACACGGCTTCGTGCGATACAATATAGAATCTATACACTATGAACATGACTGACAATGAGAGCGGACAAAATATACAGTTCCTCAGGTAGACAAAGGAACATCCCTTCACAGCTATTATGTAAAAAGGTGAATATGCATGTGACACCTGTTCTACACATTTTTACATAATAGCAGTGAAGGGATGTTCCTTTGTCTACCTGAGGAACTGTATATTTTGTCCGCTCTCATTGTCAGTCATGTTCATAGTGATAGTTAAGTTACACACAGCCTCATCAACTCGAGTGCGGATATCGTAAAATGAACGCATGCATCATTTTGTATAATAATCAGAAGATTCAGCCCACGAATCCAGTCATAAAAATCATCGTTTAAAACCATATGAATAATTATGCGTACCAATTTTTCACAAGCTGCAGTCAAAACTCTTTTGAATCCAAGATATAAGATGGCGACGTCGCGTCGTCGATCGGGAATTCAAATATGGCTCGAGAATGCGCATTTTGGATGACGTCACGAAAGCATGCGCGCGCATGCATACAGCCTCACTTTCAAGTTGACTCACTTTTTTCTTCTAAAATGCTCTTATGTCGATCTTGACTCATTTTTTACGACCATGTGAGTCAGTCGAAGCATTTTGCAAATGCGTCAGCTCATGATTGACACACTGGTGAAATATAAATGAGTCAATAGAGACTCATTGGTTGTTACTAATGAGTCAATTTACACCTGACTCACGAAAATTATGCTTAAATGTGTCAAATGACTCACTTTTTGTTGTGGGTGCATATTCAGTCAGGATAATATTTTTCCTGATGTCACAAGATTGGATTGCATAGGAGAATAATGGGAAACATAATTTTTTTTTTTAACAATGCATGTAAATTTAAAACGTCTTGATGTTACTTTTTTTTTAAAGAAGAAGAAATATTTCATTAAACTATTCATATAATATTATGTTTGATGTTACATTTCATGATTTGAGCAAGAGGGTTTCCAAATAAATTATTTTCTTCATCTTTAATGGATCTAATCGTAATTACCCAATTCTTCCTTAGTTTAATAGAAGACTAACATCAGTGAATGGAAAAGAAGGAAGGAAACAAGATATCAATATTCGAAGAAAAAAAATTCTCTTTGGTCAGCAAATATGGGAGAGCTTGTGGGTTTACCAAATCTAAAAAGACCCCCTGCTCTCTGGCAATCCTGGATCATCCTGCACTATATTACAATGCCGTCGTAAAGTATCACATTAATAGTGTTTAATGTACGATAACACAACATGGTTTTCAGGCTCTCACGGCAAATGTCACCTGTTTATCTTCAACGGCAACTGCTTCACCCATCTATACCCCTTCTCCCACAGTCAGCCGGTCATAATATGATCCAGATCACGATGTCTCATGTGTATCTCTTATCCGTTTATTTAAACTTCAATGACCTTTCATTATTATAACCGTGGTGTCATTTTAAGTTATACTACTATCATAAGGCACTCATTTGTATTCAATAGTAATGTGATCCAGTACTGGTTCGTGTTAAGTCTTTATATCATACCCAATGATCACACAGTTACGAGGTTAATATTACTATTACGATGTCTGATTTGTAACCGTTCAGTGACTCCCATCCTTAAAACCGTCGTGGCTTACCATACTTCTTAAGCTATTCTACACCCCCTCCCTTTGCTCAATAGTACAATCATATTCCTGACTCGATCACTCAAAACCTATCTTTTCACCTAGCTTTGACTAAACATATCAGTAATGTATATAACCACTACATGTACTACATCAGTTTAAAGAAGATTTCAGTAACTATTTAAATAAGAGCTTATTGAGGTGTAAAGACTTGTACATCATTACACTATAAATGTGTATTTTGGGGGGGCAGAGCACATTTTTTTTTCTCTCGAGTTTTTGAGGAAAAATTTAGCGCCGCGATTCAGCCGGTCGGTGAATAAGCGGGGGGCGGGGAGTAAGAGCACATTATTATTTATTTATTTATTTGATCAAGGGGGGGGGGGGGGGGAGGGACATGCATTTGTTTTTTTGTTCTAAAAAAGGTTAAATTTACGTTATTATCATATTTCTTTTACCGTTTGGGGGGGGGGGGGGGTCGGCCCCCGAAAAATCGCCACGTGGCTCCGCGCCTGTATTTCAACAACATTTGTATATCACTGGCAGGCGCGTACACAGGGGGGGGGGGGGCATATGGAAACGTTGTATCATCCGCTCAATCTGACTTGCGTGCATAGAACAAATAAGCATTTTTCCATGAAAAAGTGAAGTTTTCTATAATGTGCGTTTCTTTCCAGCATTGGGGCGCCCGGAAGTCACTCGGGTAACATTTCATAAAGTATAATATAAAAAGACCATATGCAAATTTTCTGTACTTTTGTCGGAAAAAATACATTTATCCAGCACAATGCTGTCTCTTTTTGCGTTGGAGAAGAGCAAATAGCGAGTTTCAATCACACTTTGGCCGCTCTCACAAGCTATCACTCGTTTCACTGTGGTCAAGAGACTTTGGGGCAAGCGGTTAATGAAAATACTAATCGTTAGCTTTCTTCTGGTATCAAACTTGTTTAGATTGATTGTATAATTTTGTCGGAATAAAGGAAACAAAAAGGCTCGACCAATAACTTATCAGCGTCTGAATTGACTTTTTGACCTTGAATTCCCTGATGCAAGCGCACTAATGACGTCATCTTCGCTAAATCGGTGTCTTTTATCGTAAAATGCGACACCCTCACAATGTTTATACATCTTTTTTTAATTATTAGTAAGTTATAACATATTTTTTCTGATATCACTGAAGTTTTGGGTTTTATTTAATGAGTAATTTTAAAATAAGACCCATTTTACTGTTTTAATTTACTGGATCGTTCCATTAAGGTCGCAGGGTAGAAAGATGCATTTTCGAACCGCGCAAAATTTAATTTACGTTCGGACATTCTGTTAAATGGGTTCGTGTTGTTAAGAATCCACTGCTTTCTGCTCCAACAAACGTCCACATGCGGAGTCGTTTATCAACTTAATTATTCAAATTTATGGATGCTTCCTAGCTTCCATTTCATTTCCAAGCATTTCATTCACCTGCTATCATTTCATTTTGGTTGTATAGTTTCATCGGAGTCGTTTATCAACTATATGTATTCAAATTTATGAATGCTTCCTCCCCAGGTGTTTGTGGTGATTATGCATTTCATTCTCCTGTTATTGTTCTTTGTACTCCAATTGTTAGAATACAAAATGCATTTTGGTTTTATAGTTTCATGAAATAAGTAAGTCAATGAAAGAGTATGTTCTGCACAATAAAAACAATGTGTGTCCCTATTGTACAATGTAATGTGTCCCCTCATTTTGTAATAGTTAATTTACCCATTCACATAATGGAACTACCTGCCCGATGAAGCCAGTGGCCTGTGACCCCTGAGCACTCAACACCGTGTGGGAGTCAGTTCGTGGTCAAATTCTTTCATGAGACAAATAAAATCAAACGTTTCCATATGGGGGGGGGGGGGGGGTTGGGGGTTAACCCCCCCCCCCCCTTTGCAATTGTTTTTAATTTTTTTTTTTGTTTATTTAAAAAAATAAAAAATATTCCCATGGCTGACTTTAAAAAGCTGACCTTACCCCCCCCCCCCCCCCCCAAATGGAGCAAAATGTCAAATTTTCAAATTTCGAGACCAAAAAAAAAAAAAAAAAGTGTCCTCTTACCCCCAATTTTTCTCTACCTATTGGTACACCGTTAAGAGGAAGCAGGTAGGAAAGGTTGAACGTTTCAGGAAGTGGATGCGAACAGCTAATACCAAAACAGAGCGAAGATTATAAAATTGATAGTGAATAATACCTTGCGACCCCGAAAATAACAACCGAGAATTATCGATGTTTTATCATAATTTACACACATTTATAATCATGACACATACTAGTAAAGCTAAGATCCTCCTCTTTCATTTAATGCAACTCATATGATGCATATTTATCACTTGAGTGATTAAAAGTAAATTGAAGGAAGGAAACCAACAAGCCATTTGGCGGGCGGTATCTGAATTTCAAAGAGAAATTCACATTTCTAGAAAGTTCATTTTCATATGACACCTCCGATCAATCAGGAAAAGGTAGCCAGGAATAACAAAGTTCTGTTTGTTTAAAGTGATGCTTGCATTTCCATAATTTGATTAAACGTATTCGTTTTCACTGGCTGCCTGTCATAATACAAAACAGAGTGAGAATTATAAGAATGATATTAAACAATATATACTATATCTTTTATTTCGTATGCAAGTTGAGAGTGCTACGGAATTGCTGATGGAGGGTCATTTTTTATCATTTGTGAATACTGATGAGACTAAATAGAATAATTAAGAAACCTACACAAAAACAATCGAATCTGTTCGTCCCCGTTTGTATTATTTCTGTAACCCTTTGGAAACTGCAAAGTGTTCCATGGATATGTGTTGTTACACTTTTCTGTTATGTAATATTAGTTTTTCAAAGTACTATTTTAATCAAGTATAATAATAACGTATTACTTTTGTGAATACATAGGAGGGGTACCGTAACATCGTGTAATGTTGAAAAAAATGTCTAAGTATAGTGTAATGTCAGCAATTGTATATCCAACATACCGTTACTATTGTAACAGATAAGGACTTGACATCCACTTGTGTATCACATCCCCTCCCCTGATCATTTCGATGTGCAAATGCATTAGAGTCAGTTAGATTTCATACCGAATGGGGGAAATCCCCTCCTGTCTTACAATCATGGTCCCATCACTGTATCATGTTATCAATAACATAATCAGGGTGTGCATGTTCCCGCCGATTAAGCGCACACATTTTCCTTCAAGAGTAGTCTGTTTAAGCACTGATTAGCGACCGTCCTGACTTCTTGTTTTATTCTCCTTTATTCTGTAAGACTCAAGATCATGAGCCAAGTCCTTCATTCATATTTCACCACTACTTCCTCAGTCAACAGGTCAATATGATCTAGAAAATATAATTTTCTTTATCCATTGTGCCCATCACTACATCTTTTGTATTACTGGAGGTGAACTTTTTCCTATATAGTCGAACGCAAGTGTAAAATTTTACTCTCCCTGTTGGTACACCGTTATGAGGAAGCAGGTAGGAAAAGCTGATCGTTTTAAGAAGTGGATGCGAAAAGAGAACTCTCTGTCATAAACCAAAAGTCTGACAATTTTAAGATTGATAGTGAATAATATATACCATATTTTTCATTACATATGACAATTCGGAGTGCTACTGAATTGCTGATAGATAGACGGCTATTTCAATTGCGAATACTGATGAGACTAATTATTGTAATTTAAAAGCCTACAAAAATGTAAAATAAATCTCTTATTTCCGTTATTTCTGTATAATATATAAGATTGTGTTAAGAGTTTTTCATTGTGGCAGCGATATTAATATAATTGTACAAATATTGCCGAATCTTCATTGTAGTTTTAGTGGGTGTTGGAAATTATTCGTTTGACATAATGTTACTATCATAATAGATTGAGACTCTTGACATCCACATTCTGGATCTCAGTGAACGTCCCTCTGCATCACGTGATCTCGCTCAGTTCATCTGTAAGATGCCTCATTTGAAGGACCTGAAACTCGGTGATGAATACCAGGTCTTGCTTCACGATGACTTCTTCTCAACATCTTCGTCGATGGCATCATCTGCAAAGGTATTGATTTAAATAAATTTTAGGTCTCTAAGCAAATCGCTACATGTTTTTTTTTATACTGGAGGCAGTGGCGTAATGAGCAAAAACTTTTTTTGGGGGCAGAGCACTTTCTTTTTTCTCTCGAGTTTTTAAGGCAAAATTTAGCGCCGATTCAGTCGGTCGGTTAATAAGCGGGGGGGGGGGGGAGTAATTGCACATTATTATTATTATTTTTTTGGTCAAGGGGGGGGGGGAGGGACATGCATTTGTTTTTGTTTTAAAAAAGGTTAAATTTACGTTATCCTATTTCTTTTACCGTTTGGGGGGGGGGGCTAGGGGGGGGGGGGGTTGGCCCGGAAAAATTGCCACGTGGCTCCGCGCCTGCATTTCAACAACATTTGTAATATCACTGGTATCGAATTAGTAATAAACCACATTTGAATATTATCGGGGGGGGGGGGGGGTCTACAGCTCCCTCAAGCCCCCCATCAGTACGCCGGTTACTGGAGGTGTACTCTTTCTTATATACCGTAGTCAAACGCAAGTTTACAATTTTACTCTACCTATTGGTACACCGTTTAAGAGGAAGCAGGTAGGAAAGGTTGAACGTTTCAGGAAGTTGATGCGAAAAGCTATTACCAAAACAGAGTGAAGGTTATAAAATTGATAGTGAATAATACCGTGCGATCCAGAAAATAACAACCGAGAAATATCGATGTTTTATCATAATTTCGACACATTTATAATCAATAAATGACACATATTAGTAAAGCTTAGATCCTCCTCTTTCATTTGATGCATCTCGTATGATGCATATTTATCACATGAGTGATTAAAAGTATATTGAAGGAAGGAAACCAAAAAGTCATTTGGCGGGCGGTATCTGAATTTCAAAGAGAATTTCACATTTCTAGAAAGTTCCTTTTCATATGACACCTCCGATCAATTAGGAAAAGGTAGCTAGGAATAACAAAGTTCTGTTTGTTTAAAGTGATGCTTGCATTTCCATAATTTGATTAAACGTATTCGTTTTCACTGGCTGCCTGTCATAATACAAAAACAGAGTGAGAATTATAAGAATGATAGTAAACAATATATACTATATATTTTATTTCATATGCAAATTGAGAGTGCTACGGAATTGCTGGTGGAGGATCATTTTTTATCATTTGTGAATACTGATGAGACTAAATAGAATAATTAAGAAACCTACACAAAAAAAATCGAATCTGTTCTGGCTGCCTGTCATAATACAAAAACAGAGTGAGAATTATAAAAATGATAGTAAACAATATATACTATATCTTTTATTTCATATGCATATGCAAATTCAGAGTGCTACGGAATTGCTGATGGAGGGTCATTTTTTATCATTTGTGAATACTGATGAGACTAAATAGAATAATTAAGAAACCTACACAAAAACAATCGAATCTGTTCGTCCCCGTTTTTATTATTTCTGTAACCCTTTGGAAACTGCAATGTGTTCCATGAATATGTGTTGTTACACTTTTCTGTTATGTAATATTAGTTTTTCAAACTACTATTTTAATCAAGTATAATAATAACGTATTACTTTTGTGAATAAATAGGAGGGGTACCGTAACATCGTGTAATGTTGAAAAATAAGTCTAAGTATAGTGTAATGTCAGCAATTGTATATCCAACATACCGTTACTATAAACAGATAAGGACTTGACATCCACTTGTGTATCACACCCCCTCCCCTGACCATTTCGATGTGCAAATGCAGTAGAGTCACTTAGATTTCATACCGAATGGGGGAAATCCCCTCCTGTCTTACAATCATGGTCCCATCACTGTATCATGTTATCAATAACATAATCAGGGTGTGCATGCTCCCGCCGATTAAGCGCACACATTTTCCTTAAAGAGTAGTCTGTTTAAGGACTGATTAGCGACCGTCCTGACTTCTTGTTTTATTCTCCTTTATTCTGTAAGACTCAAGATCATGATCCAAGTCCTTCATTCATATTTCACCACTACTTCCTAAGTCAACAGGTCAATATGATCCAGAAAATATAATTTTCTTTATCCATTGTGCTCATCACTACATCTTTTGTATTACTGGAGGTGAACTCTTTCCTATATAGTCGAACGCAAGTGTAAAATTTTACTCTCCCTGTTGGTACACCGTTAAGAGGAAGCAGGTAGGAAAAGCTGATCGTTTTAAGAAGCGGATGCGAAAAGTGAACTCTCTGTCATAAACCAAAAGTCTGACAATTTTAAGATTGATAGTGAAAAATATATACCATATTTTTTTATTACATAATGACATTTCGGATTGCTACTGAATTGCTGATAGATAGACGGCTATTTCAATTGCGAATACTGATGAGACTAATTATTGTAATTTAAAAGCCTACAAAAATGTAAAATAAATCTCTTATTTCCGTTATTTCTGTATAATATATAAGATTGTGTTAAGAGTTTTTCATTGTGGCAGCGATATTAATATAATTGTACAAATATTGCCGAATCTTCATTGTAGTTTTAGTGAGTGTTGGAAATTATTCATTTGACATAATGTTACTATCATAATAGATTGAGACTCTTGACATCCACAATCTGGATCTCAGTGAACGTCCCTCTGCATCACGTGATCTCGCTCAGTTCATCTGTAAGATGCCTCATTTGAAGGACCTGAAACTCGGTCATAATAACAAGGCCTTGCTTCACGATGACTTCTACTCAACATCTTCGTCGATGGCATCATCTGCAAAGGTATTGATTTAAATATATTTTAGGTCTCTAAGCAAATCGCTACATGTTTTTTTTTATACTGGAGGCAGTGGCGTAATGAGCAAAAACTTTTTTGGGCGGCAGAGCACTTGCTTTTTTCTCTCGAGTTTTTGAGGCAAAATTTAGCGCCGATTTAGTCGGTCGGTGAATAAGCGGAGGGGGGGGGGGGGGGGGTAAGAGCACATTATTATTCATTTATTTTTTTGGTCAAGGGGGGGGGGGGAGGGACATGCATTTGTTTTTGTTTTAAAAAAGGTTAAATTTACGTTATCCTATTTCTTTTACCGTTTGGGGGGGGGGGGGGGGGTTGGCCCGGAAAAATCGCCACGTGGCTCCGCGCCTGCATTTCAACAACATTTGTATATCACTGGTATCGAATTAGTAATAAACCACATCTGAATAATATTTGGGGGGGGGGGGTCTACAGCTCCCTCAAGCCCCCCATCAGTACGCCGGTGACTGGAGGTGTACTCTTTCTTATATACCGTAGTCAAACGCAAGTTTACAATTTTACTCTACCTATTGGTACACCGTTTAAGAGGAAGCAGGTAGGAAAGGTTGAACGTTTCAGGAAGTGGATGCGAAAAGCTAATACCAAAACAGAGTGAAGATTATAAAATTGATAGTGAATAATACCGTGCGACCACGAAAATAACAACCGAGAAATATTGATGTTTTATCATAATTTAGACACATTTATAATCAATAAATGACACATATTAGTAAAGCTTAGATCCTCCTCTTTCATTTGATGAATTTCGTTTGATGCATATTTATCACATGAGTGATTAAAAATATATTGAAGGAAGGAAACCAAAAAGTCATTTGGCGGGCGGTATCTGAATTTCAAAGAGAAATTCACATTTCTAGAAAGTTCATTTTCATATGACACCTCCGATCAATCAGGAAATTGTAGCCAGGAATAACAAAGTTCTGTTTGTTTAAAGTGATGCTTGCATTTCCATAATTTGATTAAACGTATTCGTTTTCACTGGCTGCCTGTCATAATACAAAAACAGAGTTAGAATTATAAAAATGATAGTAAACAATATATACTATATCTTTTATTTCGTATGCAAGTTGAGAGTGCTACGGAATTGCTGATGGAGGGTCATTTTTTATCATTTGTGAGTCAATACTGATGAGACTAAATAGAATAATTAAGAAACCTACACAAAAACAATCGAATCTGTTCGTCCCCGTTTTTATTATTTCTGTAACCCTTTGGAAACTGCAATGTGTTCCATGGATTTGTGTTGTTACACTTTTCTGTTATGTAATATTAGTTTTTCAAAGTACTATTTTAATCAAGTATAATAATAACGTATTACTTTTGTGAATAAATAGGAGGGGTACCGTAACATCGTGTTATGTTGAAAGAAAAATTGTCTAAGTATAGTGTAATGTCAGCAATTGTATATCCAACATACCGTTACTATTGTAACAGATAAGGACTTGACATTCACTTGTATATCACACCCCCTCCCCTGATCATTTTGATGTGCAAATGCATTAGAGTCAGTTAGATTTCATACCGAATGGGGGAAATCCCCTCCTGTCTTACAATCATGGTCCCATCACTGTATCATGTTATCAATAACATAATCAGGGTGTGCATGTTCCCGCCGATTAAGCGCACACATTTTCCTTTAAGAGTAGTCTGTTTAAGGACTGATTAGCGACCGTCCTGACTTCTTGTTTTATTCTCCTTTATTCTGTAAGACTCAAGATCATGAGCCAAGTCCTTCTTTCATATTTCACCACTACTTCCTCAGTCAACAGGTCAATATGATCTAGAAAATATAATTGTCTTTATCCATTGTGCCCATCACTACATCTTTTGTATTACTGGAGGTGAACTCTTTCCTATATAGTCGAACGCAAGTGTAAAATTTTACTCTCCCTATTGGTACACCGTTAAGAGGAAGCAGGTAGGAAAAGCTGATCGTTTTAAGAAGTGGATGCGAAAAGTGAACTCTCTGTCATAAACCAAATGTCTGAAAATGTTAAGATTGATAGTAAATAATATATACCATTTTTTTTAAAATTACATATGACAATTCGGAGTGCTACTGAATTGCTAATAGATAGACGGCTATTTCAATTGCGAATACTGATGAGACTAATTATTGTAATTTAAAAGCCTACAAAAATGTAAAATAAATCTATTATTCCTGTTATTTCTGTATAATATATATGATTGTGTTAAGAGTTTTTCATTGTGGCAGCGATATTAATATAATTGTAAAAATATTGCTGAATCTTCATTGTAGTTTAAGTGGGTGTTGGAAATTATTCATTTGACATAATGTTACTATCATAATAGATTGAGACTCTTAAAATCGCGATACGGGATCTCCGTGAACGTCCCTCTGCATCACGTGATCTCGCTCAGTTCATCTGTAAGATGTCTCATTTGAAGGACCTGATACTCGGTAATAATTACGGGGTCTTGCTTCACGATGACTTCTACTCAACATCTTCGTCGATGGCATCATCTGCAAAGGTATTGATTTAAATATATTTTAGGTCTCTAAGCAAATCGCTACATGTTTTTTTTATACTGGAGGCAGTGGCGTAATGAGCAAAAACTTTTTTTGGGGGAAGAGCACTTTTTTTTTCTCTCGAGTTTTTGAGGCAAAATTTAGCGCCGATTCAGTCGGTCGGTGAATAAGCGGGGGGGGGGGGGGGTGGGGCTAAGAGCACATTATTATTTATTTTTTTTTTGTTCAAGGGAGGGGGGGGGGGACATGCATTTTTTTTTAAAGGTTAAATTTACGTTATTATCCTATTTCTTTTACCGTTTGGGGGGCCTAGGGGGGGGGGGGTCGGCCCGGAAAAATCGCCACGTGGCTCCGCGCCTGCATTTCAAGAACATTTTTATATCACTGGTATCGAATTAGTCATAAACCACATTTGAATATTATTGGGGGGGGGGGTCTACAGCTCCCTCAAGCCCCCCATCAGCACGCCGGTGACTGGAGGTGTACTCTTTCCTATAATATCGTAGTCAAACGCAAGTTTACAATTTTACTCTACCTATTGGTACACCGTTTAAGAGGAAGCAGGTAGGAAAGGTTGAAGGTTTCAGGAAGTGGATGCGAAAAGCTAATACCAAAACAGAGTGAAGATTATAAAATTGATAGTGAATAATACGGTGCGACCCAGAAAATAACAACCGAGAAATATCGATGTTTTATCATAATTTAGACACATTTATAATCAATAAATGACACATAGTAGTAAAGCTTAGATCCTCCTCTTTCATTTGATGCATTTCGTATGATGCATATTTATCACATGAGTGATTAAAAATATATTGAAGGAAGGAAACCAAAAATTCATTTGGCGGGCGGTATCTGAATTTCAAAGAGAAATTCACATTTCTAGAAAGTTTATTTTGATATGACACCTCCGATCAATCAGGAAAAGGTAGCCAGGAATAACAAAGTTTTGTTTGTTTAAAGTGATGCTTGCATTTCCATAATTTGATTAAACGTATTCGTTTTCACTGGCTGCCTATCATAATACAAAAACAGAGTGAGAATTATAAGAATGATAGTAAACAATGTATACTATATCTTTTATTTCGTATGAAAGTTGAGAGTGCTACGGAATTGCTGATGGAGGGTCATTTTTTATCATTTGTGAATACTGATGAGACTAAATAGAATAATTAAGAAACCTACACAAAAACAATCGAATCTGTTCGTCCCCGTTTTTATTATTTCTGTAACCCTTTGGAAACTGCAATGTGTTCCATGGATTTGTGTTGTTACACTTTTTTGTTATGTAATATTAGTTTTTCAAAGTACTATTTTAATCAAGTATAATAATAACGTATTACTTTTGTGAATAAATAGGAGGGGTACCGTAACATCGTGTAATGTTGAAAAAAATGTCTAAGTATAGTGTAATGTCAGCAATTGTATATCCAACATACCGTTACTATTGTAACAGATAAGGACTTGACATCCACTTGTGTATCACACCCCCTCCCCTGATTATTTCGATGTGCAAATGCAATAGAGTCGGTTAGATTTCATACCGAATGGGGGAAATCCCCTCCTGTCTTACGATCATGGTCCCATCACTGTATCATGTTATCAATAACATAATCAATGTGTGCATGTTCCCGCCGATTAAGCACACACATTTTCCTTTAAGAGTAGTCTGTTTAAGGACTGATTAGCGACCGTCCTGACTTCTTGTTTTATTCTCCTTTATTCTGTAAGACTCAAGATCATGAGCCAAGTCCTTCATTCATATTTCACCACTACTTCCTCAGTCAACAGGTCAATATGATCTAGAAAATATAATTTTCTTTATCCATTGTGCCCATCACTACATCTTTTGTATTACTGGAGGTGAACTCTTTCCTATATAGTCGGACGCAAGTGTACAATTTTACTCTCCCTATCGGTACACCGTTAAGAGGAAGCAGGTAGGAAAAGCTGATCGTTTTAAGAAGTGGATGCGAAAAGTGAACTCTCTGTCATAAACCAAAAGTCTGAAAACTTTAAGATTGATAGTGAATAATATATACCATATTTTTCATTACATATGACAATTCGGAGTGCTACTGAATTGCTGATAGATAGACGGCTATTTCAATTGCGAATACTGATGAGACTAATTATTGTAATTTAAAAGCCTACAAAAATGTAAAATAAATCCCTTATTCCTGTTATTTCTGTATAATATATATCATTGTGTTAAGAGTTTTTCACTATGGCAGCGATATTAATATAATTGTAAAAATATTGCTGAATCTTCATTGTAGTTTTAGTGGGTATTGGAAATTATTCATTTGACATAATGTTACTATCATAATAGATTGAGACTCTTAAAATCGCGATACGGGATCTCCGTGAACGTCCCTCTGCATCACGTGATCTCGCTCAGTTCATCTGTAAGATGTCTCATTTGAAGGACCTGATACTCGGTAATAATTACGGGGTCTTGCTTCACGATGACTTCTACTCAACATCTTCGTCGATGGCATCATCTGCAAAGGTATTGATTTAAATATATTTTAGGTCTCTAAGCAAATCGCTACATGTTTTTTTTTATACTGGAGGCAGTGGCGTAATGAGCAAAAACTTTTTTTGGGGGAAGAGCACTTTTTTTTCTCTCGAGTTTTTGAGGCAAAATTTAGCGCCGATTCAGTCGGTCGGTGAATAAGCGAGGGGGGGGGGGTGGGGGTAAGAGCACATTATTATTTATTTATTTTTTTGTTCAAGGGGGGGGGGGGAGGGACATGCATTTTTTTTGTAAAGGTTAAATTTACGTTATTATCCTATTTCTTTTACCGTTTGGGGGGCCTAGGAGGGGGGGGGGTCGGCCCGGAAAAATCGCCACGTGGCTCCGCGCCTGCATTTCAAGAACATTTTTATATCACTGGTATCGAATTAGTAATAAACCACATTTGAATATTATTGGGGGGGGGGGGGGTCTACAGCTCCCTCAAGCCCCCCATCAGCACGCCGGTGACTGGAGGTGTACTCTTTCCTATATATCGTAGTCAAACGCAAGTTTACAATTTTACTCTACCTATTGGTACACCGTTTAAGAGGAAGCAGGTAGGAAAGGTTGAACGTTTCAGGAAGTGGATGCGAAAAGCTAATACCAAAACAGAGTGAAGATTATAAAATTGATAGTGAATAATACGGTGCGACCCAGAAAATAATAACCGAGAAATATCGATGTTTTATCATAATTTAGACACATTTATAATCAATAAATGACACATAGTAGTAAAGCTTAGATCCTCCTCTTTCATTTGATGCATTTCGTATGATGCATATTTATCACATGAGTGATTAAAAATATATTGAAGGAAGGAAACCAAAAATTCATTTGGCGGGCGGTATCTGAATTTCAAAGAGAAATTCACATTTCTAGAAAGTTTATTTTGATATGACACCTCCGATCAATCAGGAAAAGGTAGCCAGGAATAACAAAGTTTTGTGTTTGTTTAAAGTGATGCTTGCATTTCCATAATTTGATTAAACGTATTCGTTTTCACTGGCTGCCTATCATAATACAAAAACAGAGTGAGAATTATAAGAATGATAGTAAACAATGTATACTATATCTTTTATTTCGTATGAAAGTTGAGAGTGCTACGGAATTGCTGATGGAGGGTCATTTTTTATCATTTGTGAATACTGATGAGACTAAATAGAATAATTAAGAAACCTACACAAAAACAATCGAATCTGTTCGTCCCCGTTTTTATTATTTCTGTAACCCTTTGGAAACTGCAATGTGTTCCATGGATTTGTGTTGTTACACTTTTTTGTTATGTAATATTAGTTTTTCAAAGTACTATTTTAATCAAGTATAATAATAACGTATTACTTTTGTGAATAAATAGGAGGGGTACCGTAACATCGTGTAATGTTGAAAAAAATGTCTAAGTATAGTGTAATGTCAGCAATTGTATATCCAACATACCGTTACTATTGTAACAGATAAGGACTTGACATCCACTTGTGTATCACACCCCCTCCCCTGATTATTTCGATGTGCAAATGCAATAGAGTCGGTTAGATTTCATACCGAATGGGGGAAATCCCCTCCTGTCTTACGATCATGGTCCCATCACTGTATCATGTTATCAATAACATAATCAATGTGTGCATGTTCCCGCCGATTAAGCACACACATTTTCCTTTAAGAGTAGTCTGTTTAAGGACTGATTAGCGACCGTCCTGACTTCTTGTTTTATTCTCCTTTATTCTGTAAGACTCAAGATCATGAGCCAAGTCCTTCATTCATATTTCACCACTACTTCCTCAGTCAACAGGTCAATATGATCTAGAAAATATAATTTTCTTTATCCATTGTGCCCATCACTACATCTTTTGTATTACTGGAGGTGAACTCTTTCCTATATAGTCGGACGCAAGTGTACAATTTTACTCTCCCTATCGGTACACCGTTAAGAGGAAGCAGGTAGGAAAAGCTGATCGTTTTAAGAAGTGGATGCGAAAAGTGAACTCTCTGTCATAAACCAAAAGTCTGAAAACTTTAAGATTGATAGTGAATAATATATACCATATTTTTCATTACATATGACAATTCGGAGTGCTACTGAATTGCTGATAGATAGACGGCTATTTCAATTGCGAATACTGATGAGACTAATTATTGTAATTTAAAAGCCTACAAAAATGTAAAATAAATCCCTTATTCCTGTTATTTCTGTATAATATATATCATTGTGTTAAGAGTTTTTCACTATGGCAGCGATATTAATATAATTGTAAAAATATTGCTGAATCTTCATTGTAGTTTTAGTGGGTGTTGGAAATTATTCATTTGACATAATGTTACTATCATAATAGATTGAGACTCTTAAAATCGCGATACGGGATCTCCGTGAACGTCCCTCTGCATCACGTGATCTCGCTCAGTTCATCTGTAAGATGTCTCATTTGAAGGACCTGATACTCGGTAATAATTACGGGGTCTTGCTTCACGATGACTTCTACTCAACATCTTCGTCGATGGCATCATCTGCAAAGGTATTGATTTAAATATATTTTAGGTCTCTAAGCAAATCGCTACATGTTTTTTTTTATACTGGAGGCAGTGGCGTAATGAGCAAAAACTTTTTTGGGGGGAAGAGCACTTTTTTTTCTCTCGAGTTTTTGAGGCAAAATTTAGCGCCGATTCAGTCGGTCGGTGAATAAGCGAGGGGGGGGGGTGGGGGTAAGAGCACATTATTATTTATTTATTTTTTTGTTCAAGGGGGGGGGGGAGGGACATGCATTTTTTTTGTAAAGGTTAAATTTACGTTATTATCCTATTTCTTTTACCGTTTGGGGGGCCTAGGAGGGGGGGGGTCGGCCCGGAAAAATCGCCACGTGGCTCCGCGCCTGCATTTCAAGAACATTTTTATATCACTGGTATCGAATTAGTAATAAACCACATTTGAATATTATTGGGGGGGGGGGGGTCTACAGCTCCCTCAAGCCCCCCATCAGCACGCCGGTGACTGGAGGTGTACTCTTTCCTATATATCGTAGTCAAACGCAAGTTTACAATTTTACTCTACCTATTGGTACACCGTTTAAGAGGAAGCAGGTAGGAAAGGTTGAACGTTTCAGGAAGTGGATGCGAAAAGCTAATACCAAAACAGAGTGAAGATTATAAAATTGATAGTGAATAATACCGTGCGACCCAGAAAATAATAACCGAGAAATATCGATGTTTTATCATAATTTAGACAGATTTATAATCAATAAATGACACATAGTAGTAAAGCTTAGATCCTCCTCTTTCATTTGATGCATTTCGTATGATGCATATTTATCACATGAGTGATTCAAAATATATTGAAGGAAGGAAACCAAATATTCATTTGGCGGGCGGTATCTGAATTTCAAAGAGAAATTCACATTTCTAGAAAGTTTATTTTTATATGACACCTCCGATCAATCAGGAAAATGTAGCCAGGAATAACAAAGTTTTGTTTGTTTAAAGTGATGCTTGTATTTCCATAATTTAATTAAACGTATTCGTTTTCACTGGCTGCCTATCATAATACAAAAACAGAGTGAGAATTATAAGAATGATAGTAAACAATGTATACTATATCTTTTATTTCGTATGAAAGTTGAGAGTGCTACGGAATTGCTGATGGAGGGTCATTTTTTATCATTTGTGAATACTGATGAGACTAAATAGAATAATTAAGAAACCTACACAAAAACAATCGAATCTGTTCGTCCCCGTTTTTATTATTTCTGTAACCCTTTGGAAACTGCAATGTCTTCCATGGATATGTGTTGTTACACTTTTCTGTTATGTAATATTAGTTTTTCAAAGTACTATTTTAATCAAGTATAATAATAACGTATTACTTTTGTGAATAAATAGGAGGGGTACCGTAACATCGTGTAATGTTGAAAAATATGTCTAAGTATAGTGTAATGTCAGCAATTGTATATCCAACATACCGTTACTATTGTAACAGATAAGGACTTGACATCCACTTGTGTATCACACCCCCTCCCCTGACCATTTCGATGTGCAAATGCAGTAGAGTCACTTAGATTTCATACCGAATGGGGGAAATCCCCTCCTGTCTTACAATCATGGTCCCATCACTGTATCATGTTGTCAATCACATAATCAGGGTGTGCATGTTCCCGCCGATTAAGCGCACACATTTTCCTTCAAGAGTAGTCTGTTTGAGGACTGATTAGCGACCGTCCTGACTTCTTGTTTTATTCTCCTTTATTCTATAAGACTCTAGATCATGAACCAAGTCCTTCATTCATATTTCACCACTACTTCCTCAGTCAACAGGTCAATATGATCTAGAAAATATAATTTTCTTTATCCATTGTGCCGATCACTACATCTTTTGTATTACTGAAGGTGAACTCTTTCCTATATAGTCAAACGCAAGTGTACAATTTAAGTCTTCCTATTGGTACACCGTTAAGAGGAAGCAGGTAGGAAAAGTTGAGCGTTTCAGAGAGTAGATGCGAAAAGTGACCTTTCTGTCATAATACATGAACAGAGTCCAGGTTATAAGATTGATAGTAAACAATATATACCTTTTTTCATTTCATATGAAAATTCGGAGTGCTACGGACGTGCTAATGGAGAGACAGCTATTTCAACTATCAATACTGATGAGACTAAACATATGAATTTAAGAACCTACAAAAGTGAATAATCAATTCTCTTCGAACCCCGTTTGTATTATTTCTATAACGTGTCAGAAACTGCAAAGTGTTCCATGTATATTTGTTTTTACACTTTTCTGTTATGTTATATTAGTTTTTCAAGTACTTTTTCAATACAATGTCAGAATAACATATTGCTTTTGTAAATGAATGAGGATGGCAACTGTATCATGATATTAAGCGTAAACACATATTTAAGTAGCGTAATTTCAGCAATTGTGTATCCAATACAATGTTACTATTATAACAGATTAAAACTTGACATCCAGTATGTGGATCATCCCTCCCCTCCCCCTTCACCCATTTTGACGTGAACATGTAGTAGGGTCAGTAAGAATACCGGATGATATGCCATGGAAAAAAAATCCCCTCCTTTCAGACAATCATGGATCACCAACTATTATTTCGTCTATAACATAATCAGGGTGGTTAGGTTAATCCCCAAATTAAGCTTTCTTCATGAGAAGTGTAATTAAGGAATGGTTTACGACCGTTCTGCCTTCTTGTTTTTCTCTTTTGTTCTGTAAGACTTTAGACCATGAGCCAGGTCTTTTATTCATATTTACCCACCACTCCCTCTGTCAACAGGTCAATATGATCTAGAAAATATCATTTTCTTTATCCATTATGCCCAAAGTCCCGATTGGATCAATATAAATAAACCTATTGATCACCTCTGTCATTACCTATCAGTTATTAATCAATACCATTAATGCATTATATCGGTCTCAAAAGAATCCAGGGACTATTCAGATGCGTGCTGATTACAAGTGACAAAACTTGTAGCTCATTACAAGATACAATGTGATTGTGTCAAGATGTTTTAATAGTGGCAACGACATTTATATGATTTTTGAACAAATTGCTAAATTTTGAGTATAGTTTTGATGGGTTGTTTGTAATTAATTATTCAAAATAATGTTGGTATCATAACAGATTGAGACTCTTAAGACCGCTCGTTGGGATCTCAGTGAACGTTCCTCTGCATCACGTGATTTCGCTCAGTTCATATGTAGCATGCCTCATCTGAATAACCTGACACTCAGCGGTCGGTATCACGATGACTTCTACTCAACATCGTCATCGATGGCATCATCTACAAAGGTATTGATTTAATCATATTTGTTAGGACTCTTAGCTAAATCACTACATCTTATTTTTTACTGGAGATGAACTCTTTCCAATATAGTCAAACGCAAGTATACAATTTTAAGTCTCCCTATTGGTACACCATTAAAAGGAAACAGGCAGGAAAAGTCGAACATTTCAGGGAGTGGATGCGAAACGTGAACTTTCTGTCATAATACAGTGTACAAAAACAGAGTGAAGATTAAAAGATTGATAGTGGGTAATAATTATATACCATTTCTTCATTTCATATAAAAATTCGGAGTGCTACGGACGTGCTAATAGAGAGACAGCTATTTCAACTATGAATGCTGATGAGACTTAATATTTGAATTTAAAAACCTACAAAAATGAATAATCGAATCTCTTCGTCCTCGTTTGAATTATTTTTATAACATGTCAGAAACTGCAAAGTGTTCCATGTATATTTGTTTAATTTTTTGTACACTTTTCTGATATGTTATATTAGTTTTTCAAGTACTATTTCAATCCAATGTCAGAATAACATATTGCTTTTATAAATGAATGAGGATGGCAACTGTATCATGATGTAAAGCGTAAACACATATTTAAGTAGCGTAATGTCAGCAATTGTGTATCCAAGACAATTTTACTATAGGTTTTCCCGCCCAACTTCGTAAACTTAGCATCCGAATTAACGTTACGTTCATTCAAGTTCGTGCGAAATTGAATGACTATGTAGATCAACATTCAAAAAGCTAATTGCGTCGTTCAATTTGATTTAGTAGCATGCGATTTCATACTCTTGTCACGGAGACGTGCAAAACGAGCATTCAATTTAGAAAAGCATGCAAAGAGCATTCAAATTCGTGCCGGACAGACGGTGGTATGTATTCGAGCATTCAATTTCGTGATGAGGCATCCATATGTGACATTTGTGCATTGCTTTTCATTTGATGTTAATTTGTCACTTAATATACTTCTGTTTGAATAATGTAATGCTAAGTTTACTTGTAGGAATTATTATGCGTATTCGTTAGCAGACATCTGTCATTACACAGGTGACTGTTCCCAGAGAAGGTGCACAATTTGTGACTTCTCTTCTAAGAACAAGCTATATAATTATACACAGATCCTGGACAGCGGTAGAGTTGAGCTTTAGACATGGACATGATGGAAACAAAATACAATGATGAATAAAGAAAAAGATAAAAATGAAAAGAAAGAAAGATTACCTACTTAATCCAGATTGATTATAAAAAAAAAACATTTAAAAAATAACCTCATTTATAATGAAAGATATGAAGACTTGACTGTATAAAGAAATGTTTCATCAAAAATAAAGATCGAAAGAAAGAGAAAATATTGAATGCACTATAAATATATCAGACAAATAAGAAGATTGTTTAATGTGAAATAAGGTCAGAAAAGATCATAGAGAAAAAGAATTAACAAATGAACATGAAAAAGTGAATATCCGAATAAACATCGAGCCTCATACAATAAGTATGAGGTCTAGTTTTAATTTGAATGACCCGATTGCGAAAGAGGTTGCCCATAGACGAAAATGAAACCGCAATCTGCCAAAGAATTGTCCTCGCACTCAACTTTGGCGAAATTGAATGACTCTAACGCATTTCCAAATTGACTGAACCGTTAATTCGAATGTGCTTGTTTCGAGAATTCGGTGACTCGAAACGAAATTGAATGCAAAAAGTTTTAAAATGAAACAGGGGAGCAACGAGTGGAGAAAATTCGCCCGAACATGAATGCACGTTAGTGAAATTGATCGCTGCTTTGACGAAATTGGCCGGGAAAACTATTATAACAGATTAAAACTTGACATCCAGTATGTGGATCATCTCTCCCCCTCCCCCTTCACCCATTTCGACGTGAAACTGTAGTAGGGTCAGTAAGATTACCGGATGATATGCCAGGGGGGAAAATTCCCTCCTTTCAGACAATCATGGATCACCAACTATTATTTCGTCGATAACATAATCAGGGTAAAGGTTCTCCCCCGAATAAAGCTCAAGTTTTTTAGTGTGATTAAGGAATGGTTCGTGAACGATCTGCCTTCTTGTTTTTTTCTGTTTTGTTCTGTAAGACTTAATATCGTAAGCCACGTCTTTCATTCATATTTAACAACTCCCCCTCTGTCAACAGGTCAATATGATCTGGAAAATGTCATTTTCTTTATCCGTAATGCCCACAGTCCCGATTGGATTATTAAGAGAAAAAAAAGATTGATCATCTCTGTCATTACCTATCAGTTATTAATCAATACCATTATGCATTATATTGGTCTCAAAAGAATCCAGGAACTATTGAAATGCGTGATAACTACAGGTGTCAAGATTTGTTGCTCATTACTAAATACAATGTGATTGTGTCAAGATGTTTTCATAGTGGCAACGACATTTATATGATTTTGAACAAATTGCTGAATTTTGAGTATAGTTTTGATGGGTTGTTGGTAATTATTTATTCAACATAATGTTGGTATCATAACAGATTGAGACTCTTAAGACCCCTGATTGCGATCTCAGTGAACGTTCTTCTGCATCACGTGATTTCGCTCAGTTCATATGTAGCATGCCTCATCTGAAGAACCTGACACTTTACGGTCGGTATCACAATGACTTCTACTCAACATCGTCATCGATGGCATCATCCACAAAGGTAATGATTTAATCATATTTGTTAGGACTCTTAGCTAAATCACTACATCTTATTTTTTACTGGAGATGAACTCTTTCCAATATAGTCAAACGCAAGTATACAATTTTAAGTCTCCCTATTGGTACACCATTAAAAGGAAACAGGCAGGAAAAGTCGAACGTTTCAGGGCGTGGATACGAAACGTGAACTTTCTGTCATAATACAGTGTACAAAAACAGAGTAAAGATTAAAAGATTGATAGTGGGTAATAATTATATACCATTTGTTCATTTCATATGAAAATTCGGAGTGCTACGGACGTGCTAATGGAGAGACAGCTATTTCAACTATGAATGCTGATGAGACTTAATATTTGAATTTAAAAACCTACAAAAATGAATAATCGAATCTCTTCGTCCCCGTTTGTATTATTTTTATAACATGTCAGAAACTGCAAAGTGTTCCATGTATATTTGTTTTTACACTTTTCTGTTATGTTATATTAGTTTTTTCAATGTACTATTTCAATCCAATGTCAGAATAACATATTGCTTTTATAAATGAATGAGGATGGCAACTGTATCATTATGTAAAGCGTAAACATTGATTTAAGTAGCATAATGTCAGCAATTGTGTATCTAATACAATGTTACTATTATTACAGATTAAGACTCGACATCCAGTATGTCGATCATCCCTCCCCCTCCTTCACCTATTTCGAAGTGAACATGTAATAGGGTCAGTAAGATTACCGGATTATATGCCAGGGGGGGGGGGAATCCCCTCCTTTCTGACAATCATGGATTACCAACTATTATTTCGTCAATAACAGAATTAGAGTGTTTAGGTTATTCCCCAAAAAAAGCTTTGTTCATGAGTAGTGTGATTTAGAAATGGATTGTGACCGTTCTGCCTTCTTGTTTTTTCTCTTTTGTTCTGTAAGACTTTAGATCACGAGCCACGTCTTTCATTCATATTTACCCAACACCCCCTCTGTCAACAGGTCCATATGATCTAGAAAATATAATTTTCTTTATCCTTTATGCCCATAGTCCCGATTGGATCAATATAAATAAACCTATCGATCACCTCTGTCATTATCTATCGGTTATTACTCAATACCATAAATGCATTTTATGAGTCTCAAAAGATTCCAGGAACTATTGAGATGTGTGCTTATTTCAGGTGACAAAACTTGTAGCTCATTACAAGATACAATGTGATTGTGTCAAGATGTTTTAATAGTGGCAACGACATTTATATGATTTTGAACAAATTGCTGAATTTTGAGTTTAGTTTTGATGGATTGTTGGTAATTATTCATTTTATTTCATATTTCGTCGTTCGAAATTACATGAGATCCCGTCGCGCATGCGCAGTCAATTCGCCGCGCAATTGATTTTTACCGGGAAAGTAACTTTCCCTCAGCAGTCAAAATACCTAATTTTCGGCGTTTTTTCGGACCAGCGGTTTCGAAAAAATACAACATTAGGGAGAGAAACTCTCCTTTTTCATGTTTTTTGAAGACTTTTGAGAATCTGTGCTGTTTTTATATCATATATCGAAGTTTTGCTCCGATTTCCACGGACACGATGGCGTCTCCGTCAAGCAGCAACGGCAGCACCAAGCAGAAAACCAGCGGAACGCTGAGCACGGCTAAAGCCGGAACTTCCCCGGGCGAAACCGCCGCGGGCACCTCTACGAAGCCTGAGCCAAAGCGCTCAGCGGCAGTGAAATCCTCCGATACGAAACGCAAAAGTGTCTTGGCAAAGCCTGCCCCGAATGAGTCTAAGAACTCTGGGCCTAAAAAGAAGGGCAAAAAGCCTGAAGAAAAGGAGGACTTCACGGATTTACGAGGAAGACTTGACAAATTGGAATCCTTAATGGAGAGAATGGTGGATTTTTTGCCTTGTCAATCTGCAACTCGCCCCACCGGGGATTCACCGCCGACAGCATGTACAGCTGCGGCGAACGTGAGATTTCTTGAAGTTGAACATGATGATGATGATTTTGAGCATATTGACACTGGAAACATGGGCCAATGCCCTAATTCATATGACATTGGCAGCATGGATGAGGGTGATATCAACGAAACTGTTGCACCAGGTTTAGACCAGGAGAATATGGACAAAGTTCCTGCCCTGGCTCAGAAATTTGCTATCCCCACTGGGGTAGGTGGCGCGATCCACAATGATTTAGCAAAGTCTGCCATGTACCTCATGTCCAACCAGCTAGAGGAAAATGTGTTGGAGGAAGCTGGAGGGAAATACCCTCCTCCAAGCAATTGTACTCCACTGTGTTGCCCCAAAGTGAATGCAGCAATATGGGAAAACCTATCCTCGCAAACAAGAAGCCGTGATTTGAAACTGCAAAGAATCCAAAAGCCCTTGACAAGGGGACTCACAGCTTTTATTCAAACTCTGTCCCCCGATAGCCTATCAGAGACACAACAGGATGCATTGGCATTGCTGTGTAACACAAACTTTGAAATCAACTGCTTACGCAAAGATCAGATTAAGCCAGACTTAAATGCCAAGTACTCACATCTATGCAAACCTGCCACACCAGTGAGTCAGTACTTATTTGGCGATGACTTAACAAAGAGAGTCAAAGATCTTACAGAACAACAAAAAGCTGCATCTGGCGTGGTGCGTGGACAACGTACACCCCGCCCCCAGTACCATCCGTACAGGACGCAAGCGTCCAGCACTTTCCAATACCGCAGACAAGGATGGAACCGTGCCACCGGCACATCACAAACTTTTACAAGTAGCAGGCCCGCAAGTGGGAACTACAACAGGCCTTTTTTAGGCCAGCGAACCCAACGAGGCAGACCTTACAGAGCTCCGCCTCACACCCAGACGATGAGCATGGGGAAACAAACCCAATCCTTCCAGCGGCCACAGGCCGCAAGGAGGAAATAGCTACACCATTACCCAAAGAGGTAAGTAGCACATATGAATATTTTGAGAATGTTAAGATTAATGCTCCTTCTACTTCATATACAACAAGAATGCATCTCAAATGTGCCTGTTGGTGGTCGATTGATATATTTCTATCGTAGATGGCGTGAATTAACGTCAGATCTTTTTCTGCTATCAGCAGTGCGAGGCTATGAGATCGAATTTGATTATTCGAAAGGGGTTCCCTCAAGAAATAAGCCCCTCTATGGTTACAAAAAGAGCCCTTTAGAAATAAATCAGATTACTAAAGAAATCTTGGCTCTACAAGCAAAAAACGTAATAGAACCTTGCTCATTTGAAGAGGGAGAATTCCTCTCAAACATCTTCACGAGACCCAAGAAAGATGGGGGTACTCGTATGATCTTAGACTTATCAGAGCTTAATAAAAGTCTGAACGTACAACACTTTAAGATGGATAACATCCACACTGCCAAGCACTTGATTTCTCCGCACTGTTATCTTGCATCAATCGACCTCCAAGATGCTTATTACTCCATTCCAGTAGACCCAAATAGTAGAAAATACTTGAGGTTCATGTGGCAGGGTGAGCGCTGGCAATTTGCAGCCTTACCTAATGGGCTCAGCACAGCCCCCAGACTGTTCACAAAATTGCTGAAGCCAGTCTTTGCCGAACTGCGACAAGCAGGTCATACAGTCATAGGATATTTGGACGACACCATAATTATTGGTGAGACAAAAGAGAAGCTTAAAGAGAGTGTGAGTGCAACAACCAAGATCCTCTCAGAATTAGGATTCCTCATTCACACTAAAAAATCAGTGCTCATCCCAACACGTGAACTAGCCTTTCTTGGCTTCATTCTTAACACTGAGAGTATGATTGTTAAATTGCCTCAAACAAAGGCACAAGAAGTGAAAGATATATGCCGTGAATTATTGGGCACGTACCTTCCATCAATACGAATGGTAGCACGAGTGATTGGGAAGGTCATAGCTACTTTCCCTGCGGTTGAGTATGGCCCCTTATACTATAGATCAATGGAAAGGGACAAAATTGCAGCCCTCAGACAAAACAGGGGCCATTTTGACAGAAAGATGAAGTTGTCCCTTGAGGCAAAAGAGGAGTTAAAGTGGTGGATGAACAATGTTTCTATGGCCTCCTCCCCAATTGTTAGGAAAAAACCTGACTTAGAATTGCACACAGATGCCAGTGGCCTTGGATGGGGAGCTACTGACCTCCAGAAGCAAACAGGGGGTCGATGGAATGAATTTGAGGCAGAAAGGGCAAGAAACAATGAAATAAATTTCCTGGAAACCCTAGCCGCTGGGTTGGGGATAAAATCCTTTTGCATGAATAAGCGTAACGTTCATGTGATGGTAAGAATAGATAATACCACTGCAGTGGCTTATTTAAATCACATGGGAGGTTGCAAGTCCACAATGTGTGACAAGATGTCAAGAGAAATTTGGCAGTGGTGCATTTCTCGAAAAATTTGGGTCTCTGCAGCCCATGTACCTGGTCGGCTCAATACTATAGCAGATGAAAGATCCAGGAAATTTAATGATCGAACAGAATGGAAACTAAACAGACAAGTGTTCGATAGAATAGTTTCCCACTTTGGTGTACCAGAAATAGACCTGTTCGCCTCGAGACTAACTGCTCAAGTAGAGAAATATGTCACTTGGCACCCAGACCCTGGGGCTTTTGCAGTTGACGCATTTACGCTAGATTGGAAACCTTTTGCATTCTATGCATTCCCACCGTTCTGTATGATCCCCAAATGCTTGCAAAAAATCAGAGAGGATAAAGCTAGAGGGTTACTTCTGGTCCCTAATTGGCCCACTCAGGCGTGGTTCCCTCAGTTGGTTAGCATGATGGAAGGAGAGCCATTGTTTATCCGGAGGCAAGAAGATTTGCTACTCCTTCCTGTGTTAAACACCACCCACCCTCTTAATGCTAATATTGACCTCCTATGTTGCAGGTTATGCGGCAACACTTTGAGAATCGGGGACTAAGCAGACGAACAGTGGATATCATTACAGCTTCATGGAGAGCATCAACCTGCAAGCAGTACCAAGTTTACATCACACAGTGGCGAAGATGTTGCCACAGCAGGAATACGAGTTACCTCCAAGCCGAGGTGGAAACGGTACTAGAATTCCTTAGTAGTTTATTTCATGACAGGAACCTTAGCTACAGTGCGATCAATACAGCTCGTAGCGCTTTATCCACTTTTCTGATTCTCGTTGACAGTAATCAGACAATGAGTACTCACCCACTTATAACCAGACTGATGAGAGGTGTTTTTCAACTCAGACCTGTCTTACCTAGATATACAGAAATATGGAATATTAGTCCAGTCCTCAATTTTCTAAGAAAATTGTCTCCAGTAAACTCCTTAAACCTCAGAGATTTAACACTCAAAGTATGTATGCTAATGGCTCTTGTATCGGCACAGAGAGTGCAAACCTTGCATATATTGAAGACTAACAAGATGACCCTAAAAGGGGGCTTTGTGGTTTTTCATTTGGATGAACACTTGAAGCAAAGCAAACCAGGAAATACCAATTTTAAGTTTAAATTGGAAGCATATCCTCCTGATAGAAGATTGTGTATCGTAAAATATGTGAAACATTATGTCCAGCGCACAGGACTACTTCGTGGGAATGAGAACTCGTTCTTTGTAAGTTACACCAGACCTCATAATAGAGTAACAACTCAAACCTTATCTCGCTGGATCAAGACCTGCTTGCAAAGAGCAGGTGTGGATACAAACGTTTATAAGGCTCATTCAACGCGGGCAGCATCAACTTCAGCAGCTGCCAAGGCAGCACTTCCAATGGACCAGATCCTAGCCCGAGCAGGATGGTCTTCAGAGAAAACGTTCAGGAAGTTCTACAGGAAACCTTTTGAAAACAAGAGAAACTTTACCCAGGCAGTCTTACAAGATAGCACACTGCTTTAAGAACTGCATCATGAGGCTTTTCAATAGAACTGGCATTAAGAGACCAGCTGTCTAATTAATAGAACTGGGATTAAGAAACCAGATGGCTAGAATAAGCTAGATACAGAAACGAACAATGTTTTTGCAACATTATGACGTCTTATATATGGACGTCTTGTATGTGAAATGTTTTGCCACATGTATGAACAGACTACAATAACTGTCAAATATGGTGAGTCATTGGTTAGAAGCATCCAATTCAATCTGCATAATCAGTGTTCACTTTCCATACATGTTGGTTGTTCCAAATGTGGCTACTATGCTTCAAAATCTCATGTAATTTCGAACGACGAAATATGAAATAAAATAGTAAGATTAAACGAGAACTTACCGTTTGAAGTTTGATCTTTATTTTATGAATATTTAGGAGGAAGTTATTACATGCCCTCCTCACCCACCCAAACTTCAAACTTAAGTGTAAGTTCCTGTTCCTTACTACTGAGAGTAACCACATTTGTAGCTTTGAATATTGACTGCGCATGCGCGACGGGATCTCATGTAATAACTTCCTCCTAAATATTCATAAAATAAAGATCAAACTTCAAACGGTAAGTTCTCGTTTAATCTTACTATTCAAAATAATGTTGGTATCATAACAGATTGAGACTCTTGAGACCCCTGGTTGGGATCTCAGTGAACGTCCCTCTGCATCACGTGATTTCGCTAAATTCATATGTAACATGCCTCATCTGAAGAACCTGAACCTTGACGGTCAGTATCACGATGACTTCTACTCAACGTCGTCATCGATGGCATCATTCACAAAGGTATTGATTTTATCATATTTGTTAGGACTCTTAGCAAATCACTACACCTTATGTATTACTGGAGGTGAACTCTTTCCTATATAGTCAAACTCAAGTGTACAATTTAAGTCGGCCTATTGGTACACCATGAAGAGGAAGCAGGTAGGAAAAGTTGAACGCTTCAGGGAGTGGATGCGAAAAATGACCTTTCTGTCAAAATACATGAACAGAGTCCAGGTTATAAGATTGATTGTAAACAATATATACCCTTTTTTCATTTCATATGTAAATTAGGGATGTTACGGATGTGCTGATGGAGAGACAGCTATTTCAACTATCAATACTGATGAGACTAAACATATGAATTTAAGAACCTACAAAAGTGAATAATCAATTCTCTTCGTCCCCGTTTGTATTATTTCTATAACATGTCAGAAACTGCAAAGTGTTCCATGTATATTTGTTTTTACTTTTTTCTGTTATGTTATATTAGTTTTTCAAGTACTATTTCAATACAATGTCAGAATAACATATTGCTTTTATAAATGAATGAGGATGGCAACTGTATCATGATATAAAGCGTAAACATATATTTAAGTAGCGTAATGTCAGCGATTGTGTATCAATACAATGTTACTATTATAACAGATTAAGAGTCGACATCCAGTATGTGGATCATTACTCCCCCTCCCCCTTCACCCATTTCGACGTGAACATGTAGTAGGGTCAGTAAGATTACCGGATGATATGCCAGGGCGGAAAATCCCCTCCTTTCAGACAATCATGGATCACCAACTATTATTTCGTCCATAACATAATCAGGGTGTTTAGGTTAATCCCCAAATAAAGCTTTCTTCATGAGTAGTGTAATTAAGGAATGGTTTACGACCGTTCTGCCTTCTTGTTTTTTCTCTTTTGTTCAGTAAGACTTTAGATCACGAGCCACGTCTTTCATTCATATTTACCCAACACTCCCTCTGTCAACAGGTCCATATGATCTAGAAAATATCATTTTCTTTATCCTTTATGCCCATAGTCCCGATTGGATCAATATAAATAAACCTATTGATCACCTCTGTCATTATCTATCGGTTATTACTCAATACCATAAATGCATTTTATGGGTCTCAAAAGATTCCAGGAACTATTGAGATGTGTGCTTATTTCAGGTGACAAAACTTGTAGCTCATTACAAGATACAATGTGATTGTGTCAAGATGTTTTAATAGTGGCAACGACATTTATATGATTTTGAACAAATTGCTGAATTTTGAGTATAGTTTTGATGGATTGTTGGTAATTATTCATTCAAAATAATGTTGGTATCATAACAGATTGAGACTCTTGAGACCCCTGATTGCGGTCTCAGTAAACGTTCTTCTGCATCACGTGATTTCGCTCAGTTCATATGTAACATGCCTCATCTGAAGAACCTGACACTTTACGGTCGGTATCACGATGACTTCTACTCAACGTCGTCATCGATGGCATCATCCACAAAGGTATTGATTTTATCATATTTGTTAGGACTCTTAGCAAATCACTACACCTTATGCATTACTGGAGATGAACTCTTTCCTATATAGTCAAACTCAAGTGTACAATTTAAGTCGGCCTATTGGTACACCTTTAGGAGGAAGCAGGTAGGAAAAGTTGAACGCTTCAGGGAGTGGATGCGAAAAGTGACCTTTCTGTCATAATACATGAACAGAGTCCAGGTTATAAGATTGATTGTAAACAATATATACCCTTTTTTCATTTCATATGGAAATTAGGAATGTTACGGATGTGCTGATGGAGAGACAGCTATTTCAACTATCAATACTGATGAGACTAAACATATGAATTTAAGAACCTACAAAAGTGAATAATCAATTCTCTTCGTCCCCGTTTGTATTATTTCTATAACATGTCAGAAACTGCAAAGTGTTCCATGTATATTTGTTTTTACACTTTTCTGTTATGTTATATTAGTTTTTCAAGTACTATTTCAATACAATGTCAGAATAACATATGTGACCCGGCACCACAAAACCACCAAAAAGTCGCAAAAAATTATTTTCCTGATTTCATCTGATTATGAAAGAAGAAGTTCTCCTCATTAAAATGGTATATTACTTGTCCAAATTGAAGCTTCCTAACCCTTTCAATTTAGTGAATGAAAAGAGCTGGTGAGGGAGGTTACTGGTATTAAATTGTGAGAAAGAGAGCTTTAAAGTTTGGGGCTATTCAAGCATGCGGAGCAAGCAAACCACAGGGAAATCAATAGAAGGGTGAATCAAAAGGCCATAGCAACCACTATGAAGAGATTTTCAGATTAGGCTGAAATTTGGCCTGATGGTCAAACATAGTCTGTTCATTATGTTCCTGAGGTTTCAATGTGTGGACTTAAGTCTTTCAAAAGTTATTATGTTGTAAATGTATAGAGTTGTAATTGGACAGATTAAGTGAACTGCAACATAGTGCCGAGACACCTGCACTAGACAATGCCTATTCATGGTGGACCCGGAGTCTTTTTGTTCCCCCTTACATAACACTACTTGTCACCTATCTTGTTTTGTATACATCTGGGCAATTATTTGTAACCACATTATCAGGAATTCTCTCGTCGCTGTCTTGCCCGAAGTGTTCAGTAAGCAAAGCTGTAAGGTTGGCCTGATCCCCCGCAGCTAGCCCCCGCATCATCGCTTCGTTGACCGCCCGAGCTACCCGGGCATCTGCGTTGGTGCACCCCGGTACCATCCCACGGCTCTGCTCACGTACAAAACCTGGCATTGTAACGACGTTGTAGACTTTTTCGCAACTTGTCACTCTCAAATGTATAAAATATAATAATGTTCTTAGGTCTACTCTTGATCAACAAATTCTGGATATGTGATGTACAATCAAGCTACTCGAAGTCGTTAACGGAGAATATAAGACGAACGCAAATCTGGAACTCGGATGTGAAAGCGGATACAAACAAAATGGCGCGCCGCACTGATTGCTATAACGGACCAATCACAGCCCGCGTAGCACAACCCGTTAGCAACGACCGACTATTTCCGGACTACGATAATTTCGCTCGGGAAAAGTGATCAAATTTTGGAAGAGACCGAAGGCTGTGCGAAAACAACTGGTCTAGAAAAAACGTTTAAAACACATCTTCTACTATGTTTTAGACTTCCAAATTTTGATACTAGGTACAGAAAAGACCACTCTTTCAGAAAATGCAAAAAAACAAAAATCTATTTTTTTCACCTAAATTGACATTTTAGCTGATTACGGAGAATCGCTGGTTGCGACTTTTTGTTGGTTTTGTGGTGCCGGGTCACATTTATTCTACAGTATGTCCAAATGGATTACAGTGTATATACGATACTTTTGTACTGTTATGATTATACTCTATTATTGATAATGTCCCCCTGATCGAGGTTAGCAGTGTGAAAATCCTTGGAGTAACCATTGAAGACACCTTGAAGTGGAATGTACAGAATTCGGATACGGTTTCTCGTGCTAACCGCCGCATTTTCATGTTAAGATCCCTGAAAGCCTTCTATCCCCCCACCAACGACCTCGTTACAGTTTACATAGGATTCGTAAGACCACTCCTCGAGTATGCCTGCCCTGCCTGGAACGGAGCATTGACTATGGCCCAGTCCAACAAGATAGAAAATGTTCAAAAACGGGCATTAAGAATTATACTAGGTAGATATTACATATCCTATTCAAATGCCCTATCAATGACCAAGCTTCAAACTCTCCATGCTCGCCGAGAAGAGCTATGTCTCAAGTTTGCCCTGAAAGCACTAAAATCCTACCAATCAGACTGGTTTAAACTAAACGCCAGCACAAGAAACACACGGAAATCACGTATCTGTATAGAACCTAAGTCCAAAACAGAACGTTACATGAAAAGCCCAGTCCCATATCTCACCAGGTTACTCAACAACGCATACATTCCCCCGACTCCTGCCCGATTCCACATCTCTTATTTAAATCGTATGCCTTTTGTAGCTTTTAATACTGCTCAACTTTATACCCATCAACTCATAAAGATTAGTGCATGTAATCCACATTGTAATGAATGGATACACTTGTGTTTTTAGCTGTCAAACTGATTAATTAGTAAATATCTCTCTTATAGTTACGCACGTTCCCATGTACATTCTATGTCTTTACATATTTAAAGTTTTTACGCATATATTCTGTTATTATCTTAGTAATGTATAATTGGTAAATTGTACTGTTTTTCTCTGTAAGGGAAACTTTGATATTTACTTTGTAATTTCTTTCTAATCGCCTTTTCCTTGTCGTCTTACTTTCATCATAATTCTGCTCCTCCTTGTCTTCACAGTTCCAACTGTTCCATTCTTCTCATTCCACTCCCTCCCTATCTCTCTCTCCCTCTCCCATCTTCCGCATGTCTTCCTATTTTTCTTTCTAACTTAACTCCCTCTCTACATCGTTCTCTCCCTGACCTTTTGTCTCCCTTTCGGTAATTGTTTAATCATGTTTTTATGATAAATCCTTATATAAAGTGTGGCTTTATAGACATTCTCTGTGCATTACGGTTCGAAACTAAACAAATCTTCATTACTTACTTGCTATAACTCAATTAATCAGCCTCAATTTATATTTAAAATATGAATATTCCTCACTTAACAATGATTACAGAAATAATAATAATGCCGAATCTATTTTATTTGTATCATCAATTTGTTTGCAAGTAGGGAATACGTAATTAGTAATGATTTTACCCGACTGTGTACTTGTCTATTATGTTTGTTGAAATGCTTTTTAATATATGTAAAAACTTGCAATGTAATTTAGCTTTCGGGCTACCAATTTGAAGTTGTCTAATAAAAAACCATTCTACTACTACTACTACTACATCATATTTTGTAACATGTGATTTCTAAAAGACAAATAAACTTGAACTTGAAGATAAACGTCCTACCCCACAGTGCGGGAAAACGGACGCTTTTAAACGATAATGAAGATGAAAGTTCATGTCATATACAAATTCCTAAAAACAATTTGTTCGACGAAATGGAAGGGCCCATAGTCCATATAGCCCATAGTTTCTGAGGTTTCAATGTGTGGACTTAAGTCTTTCAAAAGTTATTATGTTGTAAATGTATAGAGTTGTAATTGGACAGATTAAGTGAACTGCAACATAGTGCCGAGACACCTGCACTAGACAATGCCTATTCATGGTGGACCCGGAGTCTTTTTGTTCCCCCTTACATAACACTACTTGTCACCTATCTTGTTTTGTATACATCTGGGCAATTATTTGTAACCACATTATCAGGAATTCTCTCGTCGCTGTCTTGCCCGAAGTGTTCAGTAAGCAAAGCTGTAAGGTTGGCCTGATCCCCCGCAGCTAGCCCCCGCATCATCGCTTCGTTGACCGCCCGAGCTACCCGGGCATCTGCGTTGGTGCACCCCGGTACCATCCCACGGCTCTGCTCACGTACAAAACCTGGCATTGTAACGACGTTGTAGACTTTTTCGCAACTTGTCACTCTCAAATGTATAAAATATAATAATGTTCTTAGGTCTACTCTTGATCAACAAATTCTGGATATGTGATGTACAATCAAGCTACTCGAAGTCGTTAACGGAGAATATAAGACGAACGCAAATCTGGAACTCGGATGTGAAAGCGGATACAAACAAAATGGCGCGCCGCACTGATTGCTATAACGGACCAATCACAGCCCGCGTAGCACAACCCGTTAGCAACGACCGACTATTTCCGGACTACGATAATTTCGCTCGGGAAAAGTGATCAAATTTTGGAAGAGACCGAAGGCTGTGCGAAAACAACTGGTCTAGAAAAAACGTTTAAAACACATCTTCTACTATGTTTTAGACTTCCAAATTTTGATACTAGGTACAGAAAAGACCACTCTTTTAGAAAATGCAAAAAAACAAAAATCTATTTTTTTCACCTAAATTGACATTTTAGCTGATTACGGAGAATCGCTGGTTGCGACTTTTTGTTGGTTTTGTGGTGCCGGGTCACATATTGCTTTTATAAATGAATGAGGATGGCAACTGTATCATGATATAAAGCGTAAACATATATTTAAGTAGCGTAATGTCAGCGATTGTGTATCCAATACAATGTTACTATTATAACAGATTAAGAGTCGACATCCAGTATGTGGATCATTACTCCCCCTCCCCCTTCACCCATTTCGACGTGAACATGTAGTAGGGTCAGTAAAATTACCGGATGATATGCCAGGGGAAAAAATCCCCTCCTTTCAGACAATTAATGGATCACCAACTATTATTTCGTCCATAACATAATCAGGGTGTTTAGGTTAATCCCCAAATAAAGCTTTCTTCATGAGTAGTGTAATTAAGGAATGGTTTACGACCGTTCTGCCTTCTTGTTTTTTCTCTTTTGTTCTGTAAGACTTTAGACCATGAGCCACGTCTTTTATTCATATTTACCCACAACTCCCTCTTTCAACAGGTCAATATGATCTAGAAAATATCATTTTCTTTATCCATTATGCCCATAGTCCCGATTGGATCAATATAAATAAACCTATTGATCACCTCTGTCATTACCTATCAGTTATTAATCAATACCATTAATGCATTAAATGGGTCTCAAAAGATTCCAGGAACTATTGAAATGTGTGCTTATTTCAGGTGACAAAACTTGTAGCTCATTACAAGATACAATGTGATTGTGTCAAGATGTTTTAATAGTGGCAACGACATTTATATGATTTTGAACAAATTGCTGAATTTTGAGTATAGTTTTGATGGGTTGTTGGTAATTATTCATTCAAAATAATGTTGGTATCATAACAGATTGAGACTCTGAAGATCGCTCGTTGGGATCTCAGTAAACGTTCCTCTGCATCACGTGATTTCGCTCAGTTCATATGTAGCATGCCTCATCTGAAGAACCTGACACTTTACGGTCGGTATCACGATGACTTCTACTCAACATCGTCATCGATGGCATCATCAACAAAGGTAATGATTTAATCATATTTGTTAGGACTCTTAGCTAAATCACTACATCTTATGTATTACTGGAGATGACCTCTTTCCAATATAGTCAAACGCAAGTAAACAATTTAAGTCTCCCTATTGGTACACCATTAAAAGGAAACAGGCAGGAAAAGTCGAACGTTTCAGGGAGTGGATGCGAAACGTGAACTTTCTGTCATAATACAGTGTACAAAAACAGAGTGAAGATTAAAAGATTGATAGTGGGTAATAATTATATACCATTTGTTTATTTCATATGAAAATTCGGAGTGCTACGCAGGTGCTAATGGAGAGACAGCTATTTCAACTATGAATGCTGATGAGACTTAATATTTGAATTTAAAAACCTACAAAAATGAATAATCGAATCTCTTCGTCCCCGTTTGTATTATTTGTATAACATGTCAGAAACTGCAAAGTGTTCCATGTATATATTTTGTTGATACACTTTTTTGGTATGTGAAATTAGTTTTTTCAATGTACTATTTCAATCAGATGTCAGAATATATATTGCTTTTGTTAATGAATGAGGATGGAAACTGTATCATGATGTAAAGAGTAAACATATTTTTAAATAGCGTAATTTCCACAATTGTTTATCCAATGCAATTTAACTTTTATAACAGATTAAGACTTGATATCCAGTAAGTGGATCGCACCTTATATCATTATATCAGTCCCAAAAGAATCGAGGAACTATTGAAATTCGTGCTTATTTCAGGTGACAAAACTTGAAGTTCATTACAAGATACAATGTGATTGTGTGAAGATGTTTTAATAGTGGCAACGAAATTTATATGATTTTGAACAAATTGCTGGATTTTGAATATATTTTTGATAGGTAGTTTGTAATTATTCATTCAACATAATGTTGGTATCATAACAGATTGAGACTCTAACCATCGATTCTGAGGATCTTAGTAAACGTTCCTCTGCATCACGTGATCTCGCTCAGTTCATTTGTAACATGCCTCATCTGAAGAACCTGACACTTGAGGGTCAGTATCACGATGACTTCTACTCAGCATCGTCATCGATGGCATCATCCGCAAAGGTATTGATTTAATCATATTAAATCACTGCATCTTTTGTATTATTTGAGGTGAACTCTTTCCTATATAGTCAAACGCAAGTATACCATTTTACTCTCTCTTTTGGTACACCGTTAAGAGGAAGCAGGTAGGACTCAGTTGAACGTTTCAGGAAGTGGATGCGAAAAGGGAACTCTCTGTTATAATACAGTGTACAAAAACAGAGTGAAGATAAAAAGATTGATAGTGAGTAATATATACCATATTTTCATTTCATATGAAAATTCGGAGTTCTACGAAATTGGTAATAGAGAGACCACTATTTCCATTGTGAATACTGATGAGAGTAAATAGTTTCATTAAAAAACCTACACAAATACACAATCGAATCTCTTAGTCCCTGTTTGTATTATTTCTGTAACATGTCAGAAACTGCAAAGTGTTCCATGTATATTTGTTGTTACATTTTTCTGTTATGTAAAATTAGTTTTTCAAGTACTATTTCAGTTAAATGTCAGAATAATTTGTTGCTTTCGTAAAGGAATGAGGTTGGCAACTATATTATGAAGTAGTTTTTAACACTAATTTAAGTAGTGTAATGTCAGCAGTTGTATATTCAACTTAATGTTTAAATTATAAGACTTGACATCCGCTATGTGTATAGCCCCCCCCCCCCCCCCCCCAATTTAAACTCATTCCGACGTGAAAATGAAAATAACCGGATCACATGTCCGGGAGGGAGGGATCCACAACTATAATGTCGTCGTTAACACAGTCAGGGTTTTCAGACCCCCCCCCCCTTATTTCCCCAATTTCCTTCAAGAGTAGTGTGATTTAGGACTGGTTTGCGACCGTTCTGCTTTTTTGTTTTTATTCTATTTTGTTCTATAAGAATCATTAGCCAAGTCCCTCATTCATAATTACCCTCTACTCCCTCATTCAACAGGTCAATATAATATAAATTGTCATTTTCTTTCTCCGTAATAGCACATTCCCGATCAAACAAAATTATTTTCATCACCTCTGTCATTACCTATCAGTTATGAATAAACACGATTATATTGGTCTGAAAAAGAATCCAGGAACTATTGAAGTTAGTGCTAATTTCAGGTGTCAAGACTTGTTCATCATTATACAATATATTTGACTGTGTTAATAGCATTTCATTGTGGCAGCGATATTAATATAATTTATACATATTGCTGAATTTTGAATATATTTTTGATGGGTATTTGGTAATTATTCAAAGGTATTGATTTGATCATATATTTTAGGAATCTAAGAAAATCGCTACATGTTTAGCTTGACTAGAAGTCTACTCTTATCTGTATAGTCTAACGAAATTGGACGATTTTACAGTCTAAAGTAGGCCTACCTCACAGTTAAGAGGAGGCAGGAAGGAAAAGTTGAACGTTTCAGGACGTCGATGCGAAAAGTTAACTTTCTGTCATAATACAAACGTTATAAGATTGATGGTAAACATAATATTGTTCAAAACTATACTTCATCCAAATATATCAACAAATGGCAATGGACGACTTCTATGATAAACAAGGATTGATCACTTCTATTTAATTCTTTCAAAACTTTATCCAGGAGGGACTGTTAAAATGTTTACATTAGGCAATCATTGTATCAATGCAGCTAGGTTACACTGGTGATAATCAATAAGAAAATGTACTTGTAGTGCCTGTAATTCAGTTTTCACTAAATTAATCTGATAATTATATAATTTGTTATTGCTGGTCAGATAATTAACGAGAATGAGGGCATCTGAGAAAAGATAGTGACCCCCACCCCTTTTGTTGTTGTTGTTGCTTGTCATATATTTTTGGGCTAATGCCTCCCGCTAGATTATCTTTGATCCGCCACTGGATAACCAAGCCCTCCAAATACCCATTATTATTTCTTAGCTTTATCTGTTTTACTGATATGCATTACAATGTTTAATCGTTAAGTTAGTTGCGGATGTCAATGTAGTGGAACATTCAAATAAAGCGAATGTTCTCTAATGGGATTGAAATATATAAATAAAAACGTCTGTGACACTTGTAAAAGGAAAGGTAATAATTAGTAAATATATGATTTGTACAAGAAAAGACAGAAGATATCGCGTTAATATATACTACCGGTATTTTATTCTTATTCTCAGGTGTTATAATGCATTTGGGTGTTAATTTTTTTTCTTCCTATAAATCATGTAAAACATGCATCAAATATTTGACATGACCATGGTGGCAAGGAACAAAAAGGTGTTATACCAATGTCTAAATGTTTCGCCTTTATTTTTATTGAATGGCGGACACGGTCACTTCGCCCGGCTTCCTCCCAGTAGGCCTATGCATTATAACACATAAGAGTCTGCTATGAAGACGAAACATTACTTCAAACGCTCAATTTTATGGTGGTATATTGGCTGTAGACACGTTTGAAATTAAATATATGTTTAATAATTCTGCAATAAAGTTTTACATCGGACATTCCTAAACTGCCCATTGTACATCACAATTCAAGTAATATTATTAATTCACATAACAATACACTACAGTTACACTACTTTAAGAAAGGTTTAAATGTTTAAATCTGATATAAAATTATATATTTAAAAATCACTTTCATTAATACTATTTCAGACTCTAATACATTTATGCCAGCTACATTGTATTTGATTATTGCATACGGAATACCTGCTTTAGACTGATGTGAAATTATTTAGTAGGTGTTTATCTTATATAACTTATGGCTAAATTAGACTGGTCTTCGTTTTATTGAATCTATAAACGGTACTTGCCTTTAACATATTTATATTGGAAAATAATTAATTATATACATTTACAATTGTATTGTATGAAAGAAAACATTTACTATGTATGATTTTACCATGTAACTTATACTTGCATTATTTTGCAAAAGCATTTGCTCGGCGCATGTCTTTTTTAATCATTGTTTATAATCTTCAATACTCATGAGGCTAGCAAAATCCATTTTCATGTTTTTTGTCACCTTTCTTCATGAAACTTAAGAACGCAATTATATATCTACCGACAATCGAACCAACTACATTTATTACTGCACTTTAATTTCCTTTTGTTATGTACAGGATCACGACCAGAGTCGTAACACGCGCCCCACCTTGACTGAGCTGAGAGTGGATCACTACACACTAGAAGGACGGCAGGATTGTGGTTCGATGTTTGACAATGTGAAGAGGGTCACTATTCAGGTAGAGCGCACGATCAAATGTGACGTCATCCAGAGGATCCATCTACCAGGAGCAACAGAACTCACCATTCAAACATACGAGTATGCATTTCATCCGGCTCGTTTCATGGAGGATCCCACTTCACTACCCGATGCCCTCCTGAATATCTCCCCTCATCTTGTCAAGGTGACATTCAGCGATCTTGACATTGGCAACAGTAAGATGGAACTAATCTTACAAGCTTTCAGATCAACACACAACCTCAAAGATCTGAAGATTATCAGGTATTAAAGACATTATTGTAATTTAGTTAAAAAGAGTACTTTGACATATTTGTTTCCTTTTAATGCCCCCCCCCCTCTCTCCCTCTCTCTCTCTCTCTCTGTCTCTCTTATTCTTTTTCCTCTCCATAATACACTCAGCCCCATTAAAAAGTGGACATTTATTCATGATTAACATTTTGAAATAATGAATTAAATTCAACTTACCTTTCATATACAGTGCGTCCCAGAAAAAACGAAACCGAGAAGTATCGATGTTCTATCATAACTTAATCACAACTATAATTAATGAATGATACATATTTGGAAAGCTTAGAGTCTCCTCTTTCATGTGATGCTACGCAGATAATGCATATTTCACGCATAAGTGATTAAAAGCAATTTGAAGGAAGGAAACCAAAAAGACATTTGGCGGGCAGTATCTGAATTTCGAAGAAAAATTCACATTTCTAGAAAGTTGAGTTTCTGCCCTTTCATATATGACACCTCAATCAGGAAAAATGAGCGAGGAATGACAAAGTTCTGTTTGTTTAAAGTAGTGCTTGCATTTCCATAATTTTATTAAACGAATTCGTTTTCACTGGCTGCCTGCCGTATCAATAAACGAAATTAACAAAAGACTTAACTCCGTTTCGTTTACAATCAGCCGTAGACGAGAGTCTTCATGCATGGCTGATTGTCAACGAAACGGAGTTAAGTCTTTTGTCAAATCTGCTTTTTGCTACGGCAGGCACCCAGTGAAAACGAATTCGTTTGTTAAAATTATGAAAATGTAAGGGCTACTTCAAACAAACAGAACTTTGTCATTCCTCGCTCATTTTTCCTGATTGAGGTGTCATATGAAAGGGCAGAAACTCAACTTTCTAGAAATGTGAAATTTTCTTCGAAATTCAGATACCGCCTGCCAAATGTCTTTTTGGTTTCCCTCCTTCAAATTGTTTTTAATCACTCATGCGTAAAATATGCATTATCTGAGTAGCATCACATGGAAGAGGAGACTCTAAGCTTTCCAAATATGTATCATTCATTAATTATGGTTGCGATTAAGTTATGATAAAACATCGATACTTCTCGGTTTCGTTTTTTCTGGGACGCACTGTATAACAAATAAACATAAGTTACTCCTGATAGGGTAATTTTGTTTTGTGTTCAGCGCTTTGAAACTTTTATGTCACAAGCGCCATATAAATTTTTCGTACTATTATTTGTATTAATATATGCAATTGGTATCATACCCCATTGAGGCATGAGTGAGATGAGCCCTTTAACAATAGCTGAGTCTAGGAAAGAAAATTGTAAAATTGGGGCATTTGGCCTTTCAAATGTTGATGAACATTTCCATCTGGTAGAATTAAAAAAAGATTAAAAAAAATATAACAAATCACGAGGAGCACGAAAGGAGAGCGTCTTGACCATGCTTGACAAAGCTATGCAGTCCTTAGCCTATAGACGATATCCATCGCTCCATCCGCCTCATTTTTTCATTGATGAACAAGAATACCATACAGATGTTAATGTTCATTAACATTTGCATGGCTACTTGCTCCAAATGTGCCCATCCAAGCGTGAAAGTTCAAAACTTGATCTTAATTGATGTTGGTAGAGTACTAATTTTCCTATAATTTAATATATATATTTTATTATTTTTTATTGACGGTTTATACTAGAATTATTAACAATAAAGAGTGTCCAGTTCTCTCTATTTTTGCGGAGAGTATATTTCTTTGGGTCATTTTATTTGGTTGTCTCGTTAAAACAAACAATGGAGGAAAATGAACGTTTCTTTGAATTGAATTGAATGGAGTTTGCTCTCCTTCTCTCTGTCTCTCTCTCGCTCTCTCTCTCTCTCTCTATATATATATATACATATATGTCAGTGTTTAATTTGGTGTGATTAGATTCGATTTGAACTTTGAGATAACAAAACATAAATAACAACATGAATGGCCTAAATGATAAGGATTGATAGCTCTGCTCTGTTGTACACAATGCATTACAGCTGTTCTATCAGTATCAATCGAGGGTTCCAAATTATAAAACAAATGAGAGAAAAGTTACATCGTTATTACCAGCTATATTCCAAACATTGTTTACTCCGTGAGTATGCCCCCCCCCCTCCCCCCCCCCCCCCTCCATCTATAATCACTTAGCATCGATAATGCTGTATTCCGTCTATCTTGATACTTGTAGATTCATAAGATGCGGGACAAAGGAGAGCCTGGATGATGTCACAATTGCTATCAGTAAAGATCAGGACATGCAGGTGGAGGTGGAGCATGGCAAACCACGTCTCACGTGCATGAAATTTAGGTATGATTGCATGCAAGGGCGTCAATCCCGGGGGGCACAGGGGGACATGTCCCCTCACGATTTTTCTTAGGGGAGACATTTGATATGATGTCCCCCCCCCATGTTTTATTAGAAAAGAAGAGAGACCACCAGAAACAACGATTTTGTATACAAAATCTCACGAATTTGCCACCCCCCAAAAAAAGATTAGTGCCTCCTACCCCCCTGCTTATTCACTGGCTGGCTGATTCGCATGTAAATATTACCTGACGAATTGGGGAGAAAAATGTGTGCCTCTTACCCCCCCCCCCCCCCCCCCCTCCCCGATGCATGTGTTTAGATTTTTAAAAAATAGAAAGAAAAAAAGTATCTTGAATATCTCACAAACATGTAGTTCCTTTCCGTCTCGGGAAGGGGGGGGGGAGAAACAGAAATCAATATGTGCAAAATGTAAGAAAGCGTTGACAAAAGGTGTGTTATTGAAAATAACATTCCTTTGGAAATGTGTAATTATGAATGTTCCAATGTGCCCATTGGAAGATAAAAGCTGGATTATCGAAAAGATAAAATTAAGGTATTTTTCTATTTCAGACATTACACGTAAGTCTATAATTTACATTATTCGCGCTTTTCTGTTTTATGACGTTTTCTACATAATAGCTTTAGATAACAGATTAGTACAAGTGGTCCTGTTAGACGTAAAGCTGTGTGATACTCAAGCTCTCTTTTCTTTGTCCTCCGTTTACTGCTCCATGTGATAATTTTGATGTATTGCTGCTTCTATGTTGATGCACACATTTTAACTTATCTCTCTCTCTCTCTCTCTCTTCTCTCACGTCAGTGAATATTTTCAGAAATCAGGTAGATAGAACCGTACTCGATCTGACGAATCAGACGGATCAGAAGATCAGACGATCTTTCCTCGAAAAGAAGAAATATCGGCTGAAGTGAAAACTAAATGAAAACACAATTATAGACTTATCTGATAATCGCTCAACCAAATGTTACTCAACCAATGAATCACGTTGATATTCATTTAATATTACATAAATGTTTATTCTTTACCGTGACATCGGTTTTATGGCTCGTTTTCTTTCATTGAAGAAATTATGATTTTGAATTCCCTTCGAAATGTTACTCTCAGTGCATTCAGTAGTTCATGCATTAAATGTACTTTAAAGAGCGTTACAGGGATTTGCATGGTGCAAATTTCAAAACTCATGAAAGGGCCGAAATGTTGTATATCATAATTGAAAATATCATAAAAATAAGGCAAAGTTGTTATTATTAGAAAAGATTACAGTCATTTTTCTGTCCGAATTTAAACTGGCAGTCTTTTATTCACCACATTTGTTGTGTACAAATTTGTGGCTTCAATGTTCACATATTGACTCAAAAGTCTCTTGATATGATGATTGTGTGCACATACTTAAATTCATAAACTGATATTGCTCGAGATCCGGTGACCCGGGTTCGAAACCAAGTCGATGCGCTAGTGCCCTTTGGTAAGGCATTAATCCGCATTACCAGGTCCATCGGAGAGGACCTAAAGCCGTCGGCCGTCTGGTTGCTTACTTACAAGCATTTATGCTTTCTTAGCAGTCAGGTCAAATAACCACCACCACCACATTGTTATTGTGTTTGAGAGTTACAGTTTAATAAAATCCCTACTGATCTAAGAATTCTATTATGTTGAACTATTTTCAAGTAGTCAAGGATTTTTCCATATTAATGAGATCATTTAATTTTATTACACAACTGTTTCATTAAGTTTTACTCAAGTCTGGGATTCAGATGCCTAGGTTTATCACCCACACCTCACCCTAGCTATGTGTGTATGTGCGGTGCGCGCGCGTGTGTGCGTATGTTTGTGTGTGGGCGGGTGTGGATGTGTAAAGGTCTATATAGATTTAACTGTTCCGTATTTTTCAGACGTTACATTTTTCCATAAAATCGATTCTAATGTGCTCTTTCAGTGAATTAAAGCCAGTAGGTGAAAATCTCAACAAACAATTTTTCCCATCAAAATTTCAATCTGAAAAAAGGCATACATTTTTCCCTGAGAGTTGGAGAAGACAGATCTTTGAATTAATTGATAATATGGACGCTCCAGAATTCTCTTACAAAAGTCTTCCAGCTTTGATGTAAGGAGCTTATTTATGTTTATTTGTTGAGGCATCGGTGAAATATTCAGCAAGCTTGTCTGCACATTTGGTTTGACAATCCTCCCCCATTCAAAATGGTCTGGCAATGCACCCGTTCCTTTAACAACGATTCATGGACAACAAGGCTCCCCTCCCTCCTACCAAAGAGCCAACCCAAACTTTCATACCTCTTCTTTAGCCTTCAAACTCTGGATGATAATCGTTCTCCTCATCACAGAGGATGTACATGTTGTCGGCGATCTGGGACCAGGTGTCCGGCAGCTCCTGGCCCAGAAATGAGGCCCCGTATGTGGGACACGCAGGGCCATCTGGGCTACCACATTGGTGTAGATCGAGTTATCTACTAGGGCGTGGTCTTCATCTGGAGGCATCACACCTTGGAGATGAATTCAAATTAGAGTCATTTATTATTGTTTTTGTTATTAGTTATTAGTTTATGATGAAAAATATATTTTATTATCAGAAATGAGACCTGTCAAAATTATAAGAAAATGAAAGGAAATGCTCTTCTGGAAATCATGATTACCATTGAGTAACATATAAAATCCACTGGGTTGTGTAAACATTGTTATGTTAAAAAAAACATGGTATGCATGAGGCTGATTTTAAATAATAACTGGGTGTTCATCTTTCCCATTTCCACATGTGGCTTGCTTTAATAGTAATTTTCATGTAGTCTTAATGTTGAACTGTAAATCCTGTAAAGGGAAATCCAACCTTTCTAGCAAACTACTCTACAAGAAAGCAGAGAAGCAGACTATATTCTTTCTGTGAAAGTTTGCACAAAATCAGTCAAATAGATACATACATGTATGGGCACTTCAAATAGGCTGAATCGGTAGTATCACTGTGACGCAGTGCCGGACAACTTTCCCATTTGTCTCAACATACAAAATTATTAAAATGTTAATTTTTCAGAAATGTATGACTTGAGAGGATCTTTTCTCTTAGAGGACCTACATTGTATAATAATATGATATCCATTAAATGTTTTGAGTAGTGACCCAAGGGAGAAGGCACTTAGAAGAAAGTAAGAAACTAATGATACTATTGGTACATGATGAAAGGAAGAGTTGTCTATGACTTACATGTAACTGACAAAAAGTGCCAATTTGAAATTCAAATACGTTCATTCGCACATGTAACTAAGTTATCTCATATTTCAAATATTCATAACTCTCTCATTGGTCTGATTTATTTCAAAATTTCACCATTCCGTGTTTCTTATTTTTGATATGCTTTCATACAAATAAACTTATTACAAAGGTTGGATTACCCTCTAAGAAATTAATGCACAATATTAAATGCTGCATATGAAAGTGAGTTGACAATCCAGTCTCTTTCACCTACTGTATTTACTAAATCACGTGTATTATTGAAGCAAATGCATGCATCTATCCTATGGCCTGTTTTGTGTATAACAAATGATTTTTTTTTACTGTAAAACCATTTAATTGATGAAGCACAAGACATATCATTTTGCCATATAAATTATGAAATAAACGTGGCAATTGTTATTTTTGAAAACCATGTGTTCTCTGGACTGTTAAACTAGACAAACACTTGTACAAACATAATGTATGACTGTATATGTTTTTAGCATTTATACAACCTTACAGTACCTATATGTAGCTTGATTCCCACTTACTGTATATCTTCTTTTTGTCAACTCATGATTCTTTGTATTTTAACATATTTGCCTTTGTTTACCAACTCTTTTATTTGTTTATGTTTGCATTCTACAAACTTTAGGAAAGGGGGGGGGGGGTGGAATAAAATAAATATTTTATTATCAGGAAGAACTTTCATTGCAAGCTACAAGGTATACATTTTTGGGAAGGTTTTGTTAACGTATAACATGGATTCTCAATTGATCTGACTGACTTGAAATACATGTAAATTCAACATAATGGTTTTCTGTAGTACAACTTATGGAGTAGAATTCATAATGGCAAACCAATTGTGGTTTTAGTAGGAGCTCTTATCCATTGTCGTACTATTGAGTTGAGTTTGAATTTGAGTTTATTGGTTTCACATTTCATACGCAGATACAATACAGATAACAAAATATACATAGTTTCATAATCTAAAAAAATGATTATAGTAATTGACAAACTAATCAGACTACAAAGTTACATATATCATCAACATTTGTTTGACAACTTTTATCATTTAAAGCAAACTCAGACAAGAAAAGCACAAACTGTGAAATGTGCAGGAACCTATAGAAAAGCAAAGCTTGTAAAGATTTGGTTCCTAGGTTCTATAAACAACAATTACTATTGATTTACTGGAAATTCGTAGTTACGTCTTTAGTCTGATATTTTTCGGTGACATATCCACAGTTATTATCTTCGTTATACTAGTAAGTTCTGAAAGGATTCACTCTAATCCTACCTGGTAATGGAACTTTGCAGGAGAGCTACACAATAATACTAAACAATTAGCTTTAATTTTTTTTTTTTTGATAATTGATTTACTTCATGCATACCTTTTAAACCAATCACTACGTAGAGTTGTTGTTGATGTGATGACTTATGTTTCTTTTTCTCTCAAACATTCCATCCAACTCGGCCATGCCTATTTCTCTTTATCGTGTGTCCATTATATTATATTATGTATATATTGTTTGAGAGTGGCAGCATTAAAATGTACACTACTATCAGCTAAACAAAATTGTAGAAATGTGTCTTTATTTTCAGTCTCTTATTATTAACACTTTATAGACCACATCAATTATCTCTCTATGGCAAATTGTATCATATTCATGGGATTCAGTGTTTTGATCGTTTCCTGTTCAAGATTAATCCATACCAGTATTCAAAGGGTCATCATGGGGCAAATCAAGACCAGAAATGGGTAGTTTTTGCAAAGCCATTGTGTTGCACAAATCAATCCTAACGGCAATTACTGCCTATTTTAGGTGTGCAAAAGTGTATGTGTGGCAAACGGACGATTATGCAGAGAGGCAAAGGAAGCGAAAACTTAAATTAAGCAAATAAACTTCAGTAACTTTCCTGGAACTGAAACGCAGAAGACAACATTTTAGAATATGGTAAAGGGCACTATTACATGAAACTTATATTTCAGATTCTCAATCTTTCAAATAATGGCATATGTGTCACGCTGATACCTCTAGTAACCACTGGATAACATTTCACCTACGATAAGTATAAATAGTAGGGGAGAGAAGTAAACGTGTCTTTTCATTGCTCTTACATTCATACCACACATTGTAAAAGTACAAAATTACCCTTCAACCAAATTTGTATTCTCCATATACACTGTACGAATTTAATATGAATACAAGTATTTAGCCAAATGTCAGGTGATAAGCATGCAAATATTTATATATGGTCCTACAAGGCTATATCAACATTTTGCATTTAAACACCAATATTATACTCAAATTTCAGTATGAAATGATAAAAAGTTTGCTTTACTTGGTCGAGCTAAGTGGGAGGGATGGAGAGAGAGAGAGAGAGAGAGGGAGAGAGATGGATAGGGAGGGAGGGAAGAAGAGAGAAAGAGACTGAGGGAGAACTAGAGAGAGAAAGACACAGAGAGAATTAGGAGCCTGGGTGAAAGTACATCGAGATGAAGAGACAGTGTTGGACAAGGCTTTTACGATCGCTTTTACGGAACTGAATCCACAAAGTGCCGAATCAGTCGGAAGCTTTTGCCGACATGCTTGACGATGCTTCCGTGTGTTTACTTCTCACATTTTTTTGCCGGGGACCTTGGTTAGTTTCTTTCTTTTTCTCTTTAACATACTTTTTCAAATCCGCGCCTGGGTTCGGGGGGGGGGGGGGGGTGTTAGGCATTGAATTACGATCAGATGAGCATCCAGAGGCCGCCTTAAGCCCCCATCTCACCAAACTAGTTCTCACTACGTTCTCGAAAATGTTTCCAATTAAACGGGCTCAAACAGCTGTGTGCAAACGGAGTTGAACGTAATAGCAACTGTTTGCGACCTGTTTAAGGACTTTATGGACGGGCTCGGACTGGACTATGGCTAATATATACGATCCTAGTTCGTTCATTATTATATAACAGTCCACAATACGTCCAATTCGTCTGTACCGCCCGTCCACAGTCAGTTCATATCAAGTTCAAATCAGATAAATTTGATATTTCCAAGCAGTCCAAACCATTTTTACTAGTTCGGAACTTGTTCTAACTAGTTTATAACCCAACCACCCCGTTCAGAGACTGCAACTCGTCCTCATCTCGTTCTAGTGCGTTCGAACGCGCTTCTATCGTGCTTTACAATCCCGTCCTGGTTCGAGTGCTATACAAACCCAGCGCGTTCTTCCTCATTGATGCTCGACCACACGGCAATTCCGTTCATAGTACGGCAATTCCGTTCGCCCGTCCATCTCGTTTTAAGTATACGTTGTCACTCCGTCCAATTGCAGAACGGGGAGAATTCACTTGGGTTTTCGCGATTAGTCTCGTTTTAGTCGCTCGGCGTCTATCAGACAAGTGGCCTTGTTTAAAGGCTACCTCTGAACGGGGTGGTCGGGTTAAAAACTGAACAAGTGGCGAACTAGTTATAATGGGTTTGGACGTATTGGGAACGAGGTAGAAATACACTTTTGGTCGGTGGAACAATTATTTTTACCCCAATTTATTGAATGATTTTGACAATGATTTATTCCTAATAGAACTAGATAATAGTATACATTCTCAGATTGTATTGAATGGCAATTGGGGAGTGTTTGTTTGGCGTGACTGCTAAAGCATATGCTAATCAACTAGGGGACCAACAGGAAACATTCCTCTGTAGGACCATGCATTATGGTTCAAGGCATGCCCACATAGAAGATTTGTTTATGTTGAGGGTCGGGGCAAAATGCAATGAATGAATGAATTGAAAATGTATTGCATTTCAAGTTGTTTTTTTGTTGTTGTGGGGGCGTCGACGTTCCCTAGCGCCCGCTGCGTACAGTCATGATTTATTGGCTAAGCAATAGCCTCGTTACTGTGAGCCCCCATGATCAAAACCGTGTCGATGTGCTATATTAGTACACTTTTATGAGGCATTAATCCCCCTTACAGTCAGTTATGACTTAAGTACGTAGGTCCCCTAGTTGATTAGCATAGTACCATACACATGCTTTAGCAGTCATGTTAAAAAAAACACTCCCCAATTGTCATTCAATAAACTCTAAGAATGTATACTATTATCTAGATTTATTAGGAATAAATCATTGTCAAAATCATTCAATAAATTTATTGAGGTAAAAATAATTATTCCACCATTATGACCAACAGTGTAGTTGATAATGGGTTAAAACCGACTACAGACTGGCTTGGACTGCCTAATCTACCCGATCTGAACTTATGAACTGGCAGTGGACCTGGGTACAAACGAGATGGACGTATTGAGGACTGTTTACGAACGAACTAGGATCGTATTATAGACATTTTTTACACATTCTGCCCCGACCAGGCGACCACAACCCGTTTTACGATTTTCTAGGACGGTTCTAGAACGTAGTGAAAACTAGTTTGGTGTGATGGGGCCTTAAGGACCCTTGGTGGGGTCCAGGGGGAAGAGCCCTCGGAAGCTCAAGGGTTGTAGGCATTTAATTACAGTCAGATGAGCATCCAGGGGCCCTGGTGGGTTACAGCCCCCGGAAGCTCAAGGGGTTTTAGGCAATTAATTACGGTCAGATGAGCAACTAGGGCCCCGCCTCTTGTTGGGTCCAGGGGCAGAGCCCTCGGAAGCTCAGGGAAAAATCGTTCAATTTCAGCAACATTTGTAAATCACTGGTATCTTTTAAACCACGTTTAATTTTGTTTGTTGGGGGGGGGGGGCGGAAGCAACTGCCCCAAGCCCCCTTTACCAGTACGCAAGTAGGAAGGAGCGTAGTGAACGAGAGGGGTAAAGGTGGAAATGTATTTTTTTTGCCTCAAAATTTCTTTTTATAAATCAAATACTTTGAAGTGCATTTCTTTGAAGTGCAATTTGTTTTGCCACAAAATTACTTTTTGTGAATCAATTTCTTTGGAGTGCATTCCCACCAACTTGGATGAAATAACTTTTTTCAATTACATTTTTAATTTGTCTTATATTATACCAGCTCTGTGTTTGTGTTCCTGTCTCTCTTTGTTCCTCTCTCAACCTCTCTCTCTCTCCCTCCCTTCGCTCTTCACCCCTTTCCTTCAACATTCCTTTCCTTTTCTCCTTATTTTCCCGCTCCACATTTTTCCTTTACATCTTTCTTCCTTTTTTGAGTTTAACTGAGTTTTTTCGTTGAATTATTGTTAAATAAACGAATTGTAAATAATTGTTTTTTATTTTTAAAATCAAATCTCTGTAAAATCATGCATGCAATTCAGCCATTGGCTGCGATATGTTGATGATTAAATACCATACCTTACCTAAGGTGTATTAAAAAAATACATTTCTTAGCAAAACTATAGTATAAAATAAGCAATATACTTTTTTCACACTTCACTTTTCTACAATATTTAATTGTACATTTTGAAGGTTATTTTGCAAGGGAGCGTAGCACCCGAGCTAGAAGATTTTTGCATTTTTATTTTCTGACCGTTGCACTCTTCAGCCCCTCTTTGTGTTGCAGTCTTGAGTCAGTATTTGCTATACTTTTTTGTGTGCACTTTTTCAAATTTTTTGGGGAGGGTGGACGTTCCTCCCCCCCCCCCAAAAAAAAAAAAAATGAGGAGGGGGACGTGTGCCCCCCCCCCTCCTCACCCCCTCCCCGTGCCTCTACCCCTGTGTGAAAAGGCCGACTTGGCGCGGTAAACTTTGCAAGTTAGAAAACAGCCTACTGGGGCGGTATTCTGAACCCTGTGTTATCTCTATTAGTGTTGTATTTTTGAAGATAAGATAAAGTTGGTATTCTGAACATTGTTGTAACTTTTGTGTTATCTTTTGTTGTATCTTTTCTCTCATCTTATTGGCCGCGCCTGCGCTCCTACTTTGGTGCGCTTGTAATTGTGCGTATCATTAATAAAGTGGCATTTAATCCTCATTTGCATATGCGCACGAGAGATAATATGTCGAGATAATTGGTATTCTGAAAGTTGTATCTTTTATCTTATCTTATCTTGCATGGTATTTACAACAATATTTACAACAAGGGGTTGTTGTATCTTTCATGGTGACATAATGGCGGCAATATTTTTTGCTCAGAACCAACTTCGTGCCAATAGACGAGTTAGAAGAAGATTGTGTGTTGACCGGAAACATCACAGATGAGAACTTTCTAAGATATTACATGCTAGGATATGACGATTTTAATGCTCTCATCTTAACCAATATAGTGAAAGCGTGATTTGTCTTCATGATCCACATTCAACAGCGCATAATGATGACGCGCGTAATACGTGCTCAAATAACTAATTACGCCCAAGATTAGTATGCGCGAGGCGCATCTTCAGATATGGCATAAAGTATTCCTATTGGTTGACCTACTTATCATGCTTATATAAAATAGATTTTGATTGGTAGGGTTCATAAAAATGGGCGTGTCATCAATGGTCAAAGATAAGATAGAGGCGGTCCTTCAAGAGATAACACGGGGATAAAACAATGTTCAGAATACCAACTTACAACAATATTAGCGCTGTGTTATCTCTGGAAGATACAACAAAAGATAACACAAAACTTACAACAATGTTCAGAATACCACCCCTGGGGCGGTATTCTGAACCCTGTGTTATCTCTAATATTGTTGTATCTTTGAAGATAAGATAAAGTTGGTATTCTGAACATTGTTGTAACTTTTGTGTTATCTTTTGTTGTATCTTTTCTCTCATCTCATTGGCCGCGCCTGCGCTCATAGTTTGGTGCGCTTGTAATTGTGCGTATTATTAATAAAGTGGCGTTTAATCCTCATTTGCATATGCGCACGAGAGATAATATGTCGAGATAATTGGTATTCTGAAAGTAGTTGTATCTTTTATCTTATCTTATCTTGCATGGTATTTACAACAATATTTACAACAGGTAGGGGGTTGTTGTATCTTTCGTTGTGATATAATGGCGGCAATATTTCTTGCCCAGAACCAACTTCGTGCCAATAGACGAGTTAGAAGAAGATTGTGTGTTGACCGGAAACATCACATATGAGAATTTTCTAAGAAATTACATGCTAGGATATGACGATTTTAATGCTCTCATCTTAACCAATAGGTGAAAGCGTGATTTTTCTTCATGATCCACATTCAACAGCGCATAATGATGACGCGCGTACTAATTAGCGCTCAAATAACTAATTACGCTCAAGATTAGTATGCTCTAGGCGCATCTTTAGATATGGCCTAAATTATTCCTATTGGTTGACCTACTTAAAATGCTTATATAAAACAGATTTTGATTGGTAGGGTCCATTCAAATAGGTGTGTCAATAGTGGTCAAAGATAAGATAGAGGCGGTCCTTCGAGAGATAACACAGGGATAAAATGATGTTCAGAATACCAACTTACAACAATATTAGCGCTGTGTTATCTCTGGAAGATACAACAAAAGATGACACAAAACTTACAACAATGTTCAGAATACCAGTTTTGTGTTATCTTTTGTTGTATCTTCCAGAGATAACACAGCGCTAATATTGTTGTAAGTTGGTATTCTGAACATCATTTTATCCCTGTGTTATCTCTCGAAGGACCGCCTCTATCTTATCTTTGACCACTATTGACACGCCCATTTGTATGGACCCTACCAATCAAAATCTGTGTTATATAAGCATTATAAGTAGGTCAACCAATAGGAATAATTTAGGCCATATCTAAAGATGCGCCTAGCGCATACTTATCTTGAGCGTAATTAGTTATTTGAGCGCTTATTACGCGCGTCATCATTATGCGCTGTTGAATGTGGATCATGAAGAAAAATCACGCTTTCACCATATTGGTTAAGATTAGAGCATTAAAATCGTGATATCCTAGCATGTAATTTCTTAGAAAGTTCTCATCTGTGATGTTTCCGGTCAACACACAATCTTCTTCTAACTCGTCTATTGGCACGAAGTTGGTACTGGGCAAGAAATATTGCCGCCATTATATCACAACGAAAGATACAACAACCCCCTACCTGTTGTAAATATTGTTGTAAATACCATGCAAGATAAGATAAGATAACAGATACAACAACTTTCAGAATACCAATTATCTCGACATATTATCTCTCGTGCGCATATGCAAATGAGGATTAAACGCCACTTTATTAATAATACGCACAATTACAAGCGCACCAAACTATGAGCGCAGGCGCGGCCAATGAGATGAGAGAAAAGATACAACAAAAGATAACACAAAAGTTACAACAGTGTTCAGAATACCAACTTTATCTTATCTTCAAAGATACAACAATATTAGAGATAACACAGGGTTCAGAATACCGCCCCAGGACACAACCACAAGCCGCGCCCACTTCCGATAAACGGGCCAATCAGAATCCTGGAACCGCGGACACGGGGCGGACGCAGCATGCACAGTACTCGGCATGACAGCGGCATGTAACGCACGTGAAAATCAAGCTCCAGTAGTACGGAGATCCAGAGTTTTTCGGAACTAGAGATAGATGCCATGTGTTGCGTCTGGCCAGATGAAAGGGGCTACCTGTAGATGTATACATGTTGTGGTGCATCGGGGGGGAGGGGGGGGGGGTGGAAGCATCGTGGGATGATTAAATATTGCCATGGCTGCATCAAGGTCCCCTGTTTGTGCTAGCATGGTGATATCTGGAATAAGAAAGAATGAAATCTATATATTACATCTTTCTGATATGAAGATTTGGGGGTATGAGTTACAGGTTAATGCTAGTGTTGGACAATAATTAAAAGATTAAGGTGTTAGCAAAATCAACAGATACAATTACTTTGGCTACATGCAGTGTTTGTTGAAGGCATGCTGAAGGGATTTTAATGTAGGCCTACTGGTACATGTCTTGAACTGTTTTGATGTTGCACATAATTTTGTGTAATGTTCCTGTGCTTGGAGGATGACTGTTGTTGATGAAGGATTCTGGTGGTGAGAGGATGCATTACCCATACGGGGAATACATCCTCTCACCTACTGATTTTGATGTTGGAAGTGAATGTTGGGATAGTGTCTGTACTCACATTGGCTGGAGTTGTTCGATACGGAGTGCCATTCCAGGGAATAAAAATACAGAAGTTTCTTTTTTATCATAAACCTACTCGTAGATTTCATGTTTTGATCGACAAATTGAGGACCTGAAATAATTGTGGACGGTAATGGTAATAGGGCCCCCGTCATACGAGATGAACACGTATGCCCACGCATGGTATTACCGGACACTATTGAATTACGACTACACGTATCGAATGTGCAAGTCGAGTGGGGTGATCAAGAAATGTATGACGCATCGTAAGAACACAAAAAAAAACTTAGAAAATTTACACATCTAACTTAGCCTAACGTATGAGTGACAAATACATGCCTTTTTCATGAAATAATCCAATTTTCCTAATGCCCGTGCAAAGTGAATGGCTGTCAAGTTTGTTTTGAGAATGTCATTTTGCTATTTGTTTTCCGTGCATTTTCTTCTCGCGCGACTCGCGACTTTTGCGTTTCGCCATAGACATAACACGGTGTCCGGCAATACAGGTCGATTTTCAGCGCCGCGAAATAAGAATCATAACATGCTAAATAATCTGGTCAAGTTGACGCGATTTCTACATTTACACTTTTGCGTAGCGAATAATGATTCGAGTAGTGTAAAATCTAAACAGTTATCGCTCAAATTTTCTATCAATTTGAAGAAAAAAATCACATTTTCACTTACCCATCATTGATGCCATTTGCCTCATGATCATCTTGAACTTTGAACTTTGTTTGGGTGACATTTCCGAGCATCCGAATGCTTCCGAAGACGTTGCTTCCAAGACCTATGATGCCGAAGATGACGTTCTGTGTGACGTCACAGGTCATTTAAATAAAATAATAAAATTCACTTTTTGGCTCAGATATATACTGTTTCGTATGTTTTTCAGCGTTTTAACCCTCTTCAAACCATTCTAAGGCGTTCCATGCGATACAATGTCATAATGTTGGCTACAACATACATGTCTGGGGCATTTTAGGTCATTACCAGGTATTTTACTACGAAAGTAATTGAGAGTGTTCCGTTAAAGCATTAGTCGTGTGGTGCGCCACCTACCGGTGGTTCCGGGAACATTGCGTCTAGCTAGCGAACGAGACTGATCAACCACGGGGGAAAGTTGTGGGATGTTCGAAGGAGGTTTCACTCGCCAAGTGGACCTCGATGAGATGACATAGAGAGGCTATTACTCATCGATCACAAGGTACGTTACTGCTGAAATAATTAGCCGAATCTAAGCAAGAATTTGGCGAATGGGGAAAGAATATCTTTCAGAGGCATAACTTGAGCAGACAGATACTTTATTTGCTCCTAGAGGTAAGACCTGGCAATTAATTGTTGTATCATTCTGCCCTATCACTAACATTAAACAGGGAGCTGTTTTAACTCACCTGCATTAACATGACTGTCTACCTTCTCGGGCCCCGCGGAACGTTTTTCAAAGTGTGTGTGTGTGTGTTTTGTTTTCATTTACGTTCAGGTGGAGCGAAGCGTAAATTGTCGTGGGGTCCAGGAGGCGAAGCCCCCAGAAGCTCGGGGGTTTAAGGCATTCAATTACCCCTGCCAATGATCATGTCTGACTTTTTCACATTTCGTCCTTGCAGTAAATCCCTTAATTACGCCTAGTTAGCAGGCACAAACCCTGGACAATCGTAAAAGAGAGTCTGCACTATACGACTACCATAGGCCATGTACTAAAGCTGTTGACACAACCAGTAGGTAGCTGGGCTAGGCTTCTCTCAAGGCACAATGATTTTTGATAAAGTGTCAAGTTAGGGTCTGTGCTTGCAGACTACTTTACGCCCACGCCTTCTTAAAGATAAAGTTGAGTTCTGGTCATGCGATTGCATTGTGAAAGAAAATGTGCGGAATGGATCAGAAAAAGTTGATCATAATGTAGCATGTAAGTATTGGTGTGTAGCCTATAGATCTACTGCAAGATTCTGGAGTCATCAACAATCATAATAAATTTGGCCCAGTCTTGTAATGTAAGTCACAGCACTTTACACAGAAATATGTATATAGGACTAGATCTACATGGTGTCTGGCCTACTTACCTTGATTTCTTTATCTTTCTATGCTCTTTACTCAGCCAGTTTACATTTTCTACCAAAATTGTTTCGCAAATGACATTTATTTGTAATCTTGAACATTCAGTGTAAGTTTTTTTTTATTCTGTGAGAATTCAATTTTTTTTTAAACCAGAAAGTTGTTAGATTAATTTATATTCAATCAGTTCAGTAAAGCATATTGGCCTCCACCCAGATCACTTGTAAGGGCATTTACCCCGTTTACCATGTCTATGACTTGCTGTGCACACGGCCAGCCTGTACCTATACTATTCCTTTGATATGCGCCATATGCCTTCCAATATATGTTTTCCGTTTCCAGGATCGCCATTTCGGAACATCGGGGCTCGGAGAGCTCGACCCCTCCCCCAGCCCCCTTTTCCCACTTTTTTGACAAAGTATGTTAAAGAGAAATAACAAGAAAGACGCATTTTTTTAATGGTTAAATGGGGAACGACTGATGGTGATGAAGGGGGTTTGCACATGCATGTACCTTTCTAGATATAAAAAAAACGGGCAGTCAGAGAGACTGAGAGACAAATAGTTTTGTAGAATCACCCACTGAGAAAAGCATAGGCATATTCTAACCCAGTTAAAAAGGCCAAATTCTTACTCCAAGAAAGAGGATAAATCGGTAAGGTAGAAAGGAGAAGAAAACTGTCAAAGATAGTGGGTAAATTAAGACGCAAAACAAGTGGCAAAACAGGAAATACAGTAAACGTTACCCCCCACATGACCCATACGAACACAGGGAAAAAAGAATCATAAATAAGAGTAGGCCTAAGTCCTACAGGGAACTTGGTGCGATGATTACATGAATACATTTCCAGACTATATTTCGGTAACTAGAAACAGACAAGAGAGCTAGGCGACAAGGTTGAGCATTCTTACCAAAGACAATTACGTTTCAGGTTTGAAAGACACCTGAAGATCAGCAATACACAATCGCGCCTTCTTACTTAACTGTTTTTATAACCCTTACAGGAAAATACTAGCATCTAGGTTAGATGAAATGTTTACATTTCAAAAAACTGTTGATAATACAAATTTCGCTATGGGGTATAATAGTGTTGACATCATGTATAATATGCAAACGGTGGACTACCAAACTGCCCCTTGATGTTTTGCTAGGATACGTGTATCTTTTTTCCTACCAAAAAATGACAGGTGTTGTCAGTGGAAACCCTTTGTAAATATTAATTGCACAGGCGTCGATTGAGAGAGAGAGAGAGAGAAAACAAAGAGAGAGAGGGTATTATTGTTTTTTTTGGGAGGTGAGGGGTTGACACCACGTCGACTCAAAAGTTTGATTAATATTTTTCCTACCATCCCACCCCCATCTCCATAATAAGCAGTGTCTTGTAATTTATAAATTGAAATCTGTGTTCCCACTGAATATTTTACGTATGTTGTACGGAACTTTAATTTTGCCATATTTGCACTATGGTGTGCTAGCTTGGGGCAACTCGTTCAAATCTCAAATGGATAAATTACTACTGGTACAGAAAAGAGTAAAACGAATTGTTTGTAATACTCACTATCTTGCGCATACAGATGTTCTTTTTTATAATAGTAGTGTTTTGAAAGTTAAAGATATTTATCATTTACAACTAGGAGCTCTAATGTATGAATTGAATGCAGGTCTACTGCCAGTAGCCTTGGCTAGAATATTTAAGAAAAATAACCAAGTTCATAGTTATTCCACACGTCAGGCGCAAGCATATCACTTGCCTCTTGTTAGAACACAATTTGCCCTTACTACTGTGGGGTCCACTGGACCTAGGTTTTGGAATTCCCTTGAACCAAGAATAGCGCAATCAGTCAGTATTTATGTATTTAAGCGCAAACTGAAGTTACTATATTTGAGTCGATATCGTCTAGATTTATAGTTGTGATCAATATTTAAGAAAATTAATTACTATATAGGTCAGCATAATTCTACTCCAATCTCTCACATCTATTCATTTGTCTGTCTTTTTTTGTTTTTGTCTGTGTTTCAGTCCCGTTGCTCGTTGTATTTTCCTGTTTCTCTTGTTTATAGCCATTATTTAGTAGTCAGTAGATTTTATTATACTTATTTATGTTTATATTTTATCAGTTGTTTAGTTAGTTTAGTTTGTCAGCACTTAAATGTATGCATTATTCTTATCTGACGAGTTTTGTTCTTTTAGGACTACTCATGAGGGACCTTAAATCCACAAGCCTTGCTTTCAACCAAGGTCACCTCATCTTTCTGTTGTAACTCCATATTCTGTAAACTTGTTATATTCATGTCATATTTGTAAAGTGTGTTATGAAAGAAAGATAAATAAAACTTGAAACTTGAAACTTGAAACTTGAAACTTGAAACTCTTATGCCTTAATTTCTTTTAAAATTCAGAACAATTGTGCATACTAAACACATTTTGGAAGTTTTTAATCTCAATTTTTTCTTCACATTTAGGTTATGGGGGTGTGGTACTCGTTTTTATTCAAGCAGTGTACACTTAAGCAATTATGGGGACTTGATTTCTTCCACACCAAAATACATGCATTATGCTGCATTTATTCATAATTTTTTGTTACAATTAGGAACTTCTTTGTATTATAATCACGTGTTGGTGGTTAAAATCTCAGACCATTTATGATGTGGGAAAGGACTCTTTCCCCAACCTACATGTATTGGTGATATATCCAAAAGTTTTATTCAAAAGGGAGAAAATTGTGCATCATAGCTAGATCTGGAGAAAAAAAAAACCCATACCCGTTCCCATAATCATGATAGACCGATATGCAGGGTTTTCTCACCCCTTTTTTGCTGGCGTCCTGGACAGCCAGGATAATGCCAATATCTTGTCAGCAAACTATGTTTGTATCAGCCCCCATCAAAAATGTTAAATTGATGTTATAGAACATCAATCCAGGAGGTTTGTTCACTTCTTATTCAGGAGTGAGGGGGTGACACCAAGCGGATTTGCCAGTGCCCTTTGGCAATGCATTAGTCCTATATTCCTCAGAGAGGGCTTACTACCGCCGATACCCTCGTTGCTTACAAGCATTCACATATTTTTTAAGTAGTCAGGCAAAATTGACCGTCAAACTAAACCAAACCAAATCATTCACTGTCTTTTATTAATTTTGATGCACTAACTTGTCTTGGTCATGGGCAAGATTATGACAAGTGGCTGGAAGGGGCAGGGAGGGTTGGGGGCGGGGCAACTGCCCGTGCCCACATTTTCTGAAATATCACAGAGTATAGAAGTACTATATAATTACTTGCACTCAGCACTCCTAAGCCTTTGAGCTCTCTGCATGCACTGCTAAATGTCCAATCACTATCGCCCAGTTAATGTACCGAGATACTGGCCCAAATGTAATAGGAGACAAACATTATCCACAAAAAAATTAACACATTTTTGGCTCAATATGTTTGTTTTACACACACCATAGCTCAATGAAATTGATAACAACGTGAAGGTATTTTCATCATCCATCATTTGACACCGATTAGAGGTTTTACCTATAAGTTATCTTTAAAACTCGATTTAAACACACCAAATAGTCTTCAATACAGTAATACACGTAATATGCATAAAGTTAATACACATAATTATAGGCAAAAATGTCGTTTTTGTGGAAGTCTAATAAATAACTTTGGGTTGCTATTACTTTTCATTGAAAAGAGAAATAGGCCTCTTCTCTGCAGTTATTGAAATAAAGTAAAACAGATCTAAATAGACCCCCAAAAAAGTGTTTGGAGTTCCCTATCTAAATGATGCGTACGGAAATCCATTTGATCATTTCATAACTGCATTCAAATTGCTGAATTATTCATTATAAATGAAAAGGCGGGAAAACTGTTTAATGTAAATACATGATAACCACAAGCACACTTTGACATTTGCATAAATAACGGTTTATTTGATCGCTGGTTGTCTAGAGACAATATTTACTAGGCCTACTGCAAAGATACGAAGTTCGAGTACAGCCTGATCAGTACGACCAATATCAATAGATTACTAGTATGCCATATTACATTTTATATACCTTCGCCTGATAACCTTACAGTGCTGTTAATGATTGAAATGAAAGTCTCATTTACGTCTGTAGGCCCTGTCATAAAGCGGAATGATAAGAACTCAACCAATGGAGACTTGACGTTTATAATTCCAATCAGTAGCGTACGCAGGATTTTTTCAAGGGGGGGATTTTAACATTTTTAAATTGGGCCAACGACTCAGCCAGCCGCTGAATAAGCGGGGGGAGGGTCGGGGGGGGGGGGGGGGGGGGGGGTAAGAGGACACTTTTTTTTTTTGGGGGGGGGGTCTCGAAATTTGAAAATCTGACATTTTGCTCCGTTGGGGGGGGGGGGGTAAGGTCACCATTTTGGGGGTCAGCCATTGGCATAATTTTTGTTTTAATTTTAAAAAAAAAAAAAAAAAAGGGGGGGGGGTTTGCTCAAAAAGACACATAACACAAATTAAAGGGGGGGGGTTAATCCACTACCCCCTCCCCCCCCCCCCCCTGCGTACGCGCCTGATTCCAATCAATGACTTCTGAATTTTTCTTCTATTGACAAAAGATATTTTTCAATGAGCTATTTTCAGGCAATGTAGACTTTCGAAATACAGGCAGTAGCGGCCCCTAAAGCCCCACCACTTATGTTTGTTTATGATTCAATAATTAAGCAAGAAAAACGTCTACAATCCAAGCGAGGCATATAAATTGAATATGAAATCACCCGAAGAAAATATATCGAGGAAATATATTATCGTCTCTTCAGTTACTTGTAGAGATAATCCCGATGGCAGCTATCATACAGCTAAACTGGGATGTCCGTGCAACGTGCTCGCATAGTGACAGTGCATGAAGTAATTCAAAACAGTGAATGATGTCTATTATTTACAATAAAACGGTGGACGTGCAAGTTGTTAATAGTGATATAAATTAGGGTATTTGTTAAAGAGGATCCTTATGAATGAGACGCTATTACATGTCTTTATCTCGTATAGTATTGTATTGTATCCCCAATGTTCATTATTCCTCATGGAAGTATATGCCACAATTTGTCTTTACCATACAAATAAAAGCACATTCATATTATGTATATACTTATCTCTTTTCCCGCATAAATACACTCACACGTATACATGCACATGTGAAAGGATGGTTGCACTGTGCTCCGCTTATATCCCACTACAATTTTTTTTCTTCGTAATTATAAAATAATTTAACTCATACAAAAGTACATTACAAAAAAGAGTCCCACCCCCAGGCCTCCTCAAAAATAATATAATATATATGAATAATAATCCTGTAGACCAGCGCCTGAATATAGGTGGCTAGAATTAAAATTAAACGAATATATAATCGTCTTGTAAGGCGATAGGAGTGAGTAAAAAATATTCACTGCTTTGAGGGGCACGTTTTATACCCTTCATTTTACATGTATTTAAATTGCTTACGCTATTATTTGGTGTCCCCAATACTTATTATTCCACGTGAAATGGTATGGAAGAATCTGAAAAAAGTGATACCAACTTTATATTATATCACTCCTGAACCCTCGCAGTCAAACACAAACGCCCAATTCCAACCTAAACACGCTCGTGCGCACACATTCTTCACATTCAAAAATAGGGGTTCAATTTGCACCTACCTACACGTATTTCGTATAAAGGATGCTGATCTGCTTCTTTTAGGGTGCAGTATCTGACAAGCAGCGTAATGTGCACCCTTATGGGTGCGAGAAGTTGGAGGGTGCGCAATATGCACCTGGCGTAGTCTGTATCAAGGCCTAATGATAAATAATTAATAATTTAAAGTTGCATATATGTCTTCAAGTTTGTGTCGATATTCCATGAATTGATTTCACTTTTGTATAATATAATTATACTAAAAGCAACGAGCTCAACATCATTTGAATCATTTAAAGCTAGACCAGATATCCTAGGTGCTTTCATCAACCCATCGTTGGCTCAATCGGTAAGGTCAGCGTACGATAATCTTATGGTTTCGAATCCCGGTAATTATTTCTTCCTATGTTTGCCTTTATAAATAGTTAGTCAGAATTCACCCCAATTAGGGTGCAGAATTGTGCAGAATTGCACCTATGTGCTTCTGCTATTGTAGCAAATGTATGCACCCCTAAGGGTGCACGTATCCTCTCTCTATAGGGTGCAAGATTGTTGTACCCCACTTGGGGTGCAGAATTACACCCTTAATATGATGCCTCTAATGCTATTGTAGCAGAGGTCCAGACCCATAAGGGTGCAAATTAGTACCTTTATCTTATAGTGTGTTGGAAAGATATGTGCACCTGTGCTCCATCCCTTTCCGTAATGCGCTGCCTCTGTGCACAATCATTAAGCCAAGCTGGATCTGATGATTAACAGCCTTATCCCGAAGTGCTTCACTGATATAAATGTGTGTATTTTACATTATCTATAAACTGCCAATAGGAATAACCATGGCAAACAGGAAATTGTTATGAGGAGCTACCTGCTCTTCTCTATAACATGCGCGGTATTCGAAAAAAAAATTAAACAGATCTAAACAATTTAATTTTTAAAATAAAATCCCATGCCACTTTTTTTAAAACATCAGATAGCCTCAAACAAATTGTAATTTTATAAAAGATTTGCTAAAACTTCGAGCTTTTTTTCTTCTTAAAGGGAACAAATTACAACCCCCCCCCCCCCTAATAAAGCAAAATAATTATATATACATAATTCATAAAGTGTTGTCGTTGGCTCGTTATAACCAAAATGGTAAAGACGAGAATTAGAGGGGATTATTTTACACAAAGGCAAGCAATGCAGCCAACTCTTCTCGCGCGTGCGTGTCCAGAAGCGCTGACATGGTCGACAAGTTAGTCTGCTTACAGTACAAAGTCTAGAATTAACCTAAAATGTATTTAGACTTTCTGTTATTGGTCTCTGTTATTTTACTTTAAAAAATACGTGAGAAAGCACTTGCTTTTGAAAAAAAGGAGAAAAAGTTAGTTAATGAAGGAATGCCTGTAGGAAGGCGCATCATTTTTTTCTTCCTCTCTTTTTTGGGGTCTTTTTCTGTGTCTCTGCCTCTCTTTCTCCATCTCTTTCTCTCTTTCAAACATTTTGGTCCTGGCAAAGATAATTGTGAGGCGCACCCAACAGAATAATCATTGAATGACTTTCAGTTGTTCCAAATATTCAAGGCAGGCCGATACAACAGTGCAGCCAGACCCCCCCCCCCCCCCTCCCACAAGCACGCTCCTTCATAACTATGTCTCTTTAACTATACCCTTTCATACACCGTCTGGCAAAAGCTCTCCCTTGATTAATGTAACTGCAGCCAATCAATAACGACAAGTTAACAAGGTTTTTACGGGAGTGTTCTTTTATTCTTTGGTAGGAGCGTAGCTTCATTTCTTTGACTCCTTTCTTTTAACTCCGTTCTTTTCACTCCGTGAAAACTGTGAGAAAACAAACAAAAAATGGGCATTAATTAAAATGCAATAATAATTACAGGTTCCTTATCCATGTAATCATTACAGGTTCCTTAATACAAATATGGGCGTGACCCATAGGCATTATACCAAAAACTTGCCATTTACCTAACCTTACTATTTCTTTCTTTGTGTTTCCTGAATAGTCTTCACACTTCTATGAATTAATACAACATAAATGCTTATACACAGATTCATCAACATAAATTATTATACATAGATTCACCAACATGAATTCTCATACATGGGCAACTGTCTCAAAGTTATGGCATAAATATCATAATTATACATACATTTCCCACAACTTAAACACTGCAAGCTTAAGTACTGACCTTCTTGCCTCCTTTTAGTCAATTAACTTGTCTGCAGCTAAGAATATGTTGCAAATAATCATCGATTGCTCTACGACATCAGATCGTCCATGTTTTACTTTGAAACTCTGTCTATAAAAGTCTGTCGCCGAAGATGGCGCTCTAACCTTTTGGTCGACTAAATCAAATACACTTACATGGCTCCTTTAAATTAGTACAACCAATTTACCATAATAAACTATTTGACATACCTGCGATAATTCTTACGTGTTCTACAGAACTAACATTTCTAACTTTGTATATATGCAAAGCACATCTAGAAGTAAATGTAATGCATCTAGCTGTACTCACTAGCTGCATGTACTAGCTTCAATCTATAAGTTTTACAACTTATAATCTTCAATTTTAATCCTTCTATAACAGACATTCAGAGATCAAGAATCTAAACTAATGCATAAATTTGACTCTGCAACCAAAACACCATCCATGTATAGTAATACATACTTGACTTTAAATTTTGTTTACAATTAGTCTCAGCCCTTAATCTTAAAAATTATTTTATGCATGTATAATTTTTGTTAAATAACATTAACTCCTTAGTCTTGCATCAGACACATAGATATGATTTAATGAGCATCAACTCTATGTCTACAATTCAATTTGCAAACAAATGAAATGTCACAAGGTTACAAGTCTGACTTCAGACCCTAGTAAGTTTACACTGAAATGAATAATCTTAAATATAGTCTCACTTGACTCTTAGATGTAGTTTTCATCTCAGACACAGATATACCTTTACTAACCAGGGAATAGTTTTATATTCCAAGTTGACCTTTTCAGAAAATAAAGCATGTTTAACCTTAAACATTTCAATTTAGTCTTACATCCAGACTCTAGCATTTTGATCAAACCGGTATACATATACATAAAACAAAGCGGCATTTAGAAAATTGAAGGTATTCTCCCTTTCAGACTTTAAAATTTTGGTTGAAATCACATTTATCAAACACAATGTCTGCGAAAATTCAAATTGGTTTCAATTTCAGACACAATGAACAATATCAAATGATAACATAAATTAGTCTTAATTCAGACCCCTTGGCTCCTTGTTATCCAATACCAAGCTCAATCTCTAGACATGGCGTTTTGGACATAACAATTATTACTTTAGGTTAATTAAATTAAACCCCCTAGCCTTGTGGCTCCTTGTCAATCAAGTTCAACCTCCTAGCCTTGTGGCTCCTTGTCAACCAAGTTCAACCCCCTAGCCTTGTGGCTCCTTGTCAACCAAGTTCAACCCCCTAGCCTTGTGGCTCCTTGTCAGGGAATTTCCCCTGGTCTTCATGCGCGACTAACAAAATGAGCTTATGTATTGGTCGTTCGAAATAACGTTGTTGGAAGATTCGCTTCCCGCGACTGTTTATCTTGGGGTCACCCATCACCAATTTAACCTTACGCACATGATTGTCCGAGGATGGGTAAACATCAACTACTCTGGCTAGCGTCCATTGGTTTCTTGGATTGTCGTCTTTCATTATTACGACATCACCTATACGGGCTTCACGCTGTGGGCAAGTCCATTTCTGACGTGATTGAAGACTCTGGAGAAACTCTCGCTTCCAACGCTTCCAGAATTCGTTAGCGAGATGCTGAACTCTCCTCCATCTTTTCCTAGAGTACAAGTCCTCTCGTTGGAAGTGTCCTGGAGGCGGCAACAGCACGTTGGTTTTCATCGTCAGAAGATGATTCGGTGTCAGGGGCTCAGGATGTGTAGGGTCATTCAAATTGTCGACAGTCAGAGGTCTGCTATTCACGATAGCTGCTGCTTCGTTCATGAGGGTGCGCAGGGACTCGTCATCAAGCTGCTGTCCAGCTTCATACAGCAGTGTTTCTAGCACACGACGTATACTGCGTATTTGTCTTTCCCATACACCTCCCATGTGACTAGCCGAAGGGACATTGAATTTGAAGTGAATATAATCACAGTCTTTCCTCAGAAGAAATTCCTGAACCTTGTCCTGGTGTGTATTACTACCTTCTCTTAGCTCAGCTTCAGCCCCGATGAAGTTGGTGCCTCTATCTGAACGAAGCTGGCGCACAGGACCTCTAATGGATAGGAATCGTCGAAGAGCGTTGATGAAAGAGTCGGTTGTCATCGAATTTAGTGTCTCAATGTGCACAGCCCTAGAAGCCATACAACTGAAGAGGAGGCCGTACCTTTTCAGTTCCTTTCGGCCTTCTTTGATTACCCATGGACCAAACACGTCCACACAGCTGTATGTGAAGGGTGGTGTAGGCTCAACTCTGTCCTTAGGCAGGTTTGACATCTTCTGCCATTGAGATTCGCCACGTAGCCTACGACATGTAGCCTACGACATGTGACACACTTCCTTATGAGTCTAGAGACTGTTGAGCTCCCAGATAAGACCCAGAAGCCGCTGGACCTCAGTTGGTTGATGGTCATACCTCGTCCCTGGTGAGCTGTCTGAATGTGACAATGTCGTATTATCAACTCTGTAATATGGTGGTCCTGAGGTAAAATAGCTGGATGCTTACTTTCATAGGAACCTTCAGCACAACTTAGGCGTCCACCTACTCTCATTATCCCATCAGCGTCGATGAAAGGGTCAAGACGATGAAAGCGACTATACCCTTGCTGCTTACGCCTGTGTCTCTTGTTTGCATTCATCTCACTACCTTTACCAGACTGGTTCTGTATAGCTGTCAGTTCATTACTGAATGCATCTCTCTGTACGGCCTTCAGGATTTCACATTGTGCTTTGTTGAGTTCCTTTGTAGTAAGCTTCTGTACCTCACCATGGAATGAAGTCTTTCCAGTGGTGGATGACTTGCTGAGACCTCGCTCTCGACATCGCCTTCTCAAATGCGCCTTCAGTCTCATGCAGTTTGCTACTGCCCTTTTAGCTCTGTGCCAAGAGGAAAATCTGTCCAAACGATCGATCTCAAAGGTACAAGGCTTAGAGTGACCATGTACAATGTTTGCATGAGCTTTCTTCACTTCTGGATCATCCAACTTCACATCAAACTTATCACCTTGAATGAACTTTTCTGCGTTGCTCTCCCACAGGAACTTTGGGCCAGTAAACCAAGAGGAAGACAGGAGTTGATTGACTGTAGCTCCTCGAGAAGCAATATCAGCTGGGTTATCCTGTGTACCCACATGTCTCCATTGTGAGGGGGAAGAGTGTTGTCTAATCTGGTGCACACGGTTGGCAACAAAGACATGAAAGCGCTTCGAGTCGTTACTAACGTAGCCCATCACTACATTGCTGTCCGTCCAATAGAACTCTTCAGTGTCTGAGGGTACAAACTCTCTCTGAAGAAATGCACTGACTCTAACTGAAACAACTGCAGCTGTCAGCTCCAGACGTGGTACAGTGATTGGTTTGAGAGGTACAACTCTGGCCTTCCCCATCAGGAGTGTACAATGCACCTTTCCTTCATCATTAGTCAGCCTTAGATACAGTATGTGCACTCGCCATAACCAGTAGTACTGGCATCAGAAAAATGATGAAGCTGCGTTGTCCTTACTTCTCCGAAATGTGCAGGCTTGTAGCATCTTTGTATGGAGATTGAGTCCAGATTATGCAAATCAGCTCTCCATTTCTCCCAGCTGCTTCTCTGTTCATCAGGCAGTTGATCATCCCAGTCTACTGCTTTCCTGCATAGTTCTTGCAAGATCTGTTTTCCTCGTAGTACTACTGGCGCCAGCAGACCCAATGGATCGTAGATTGACATAACTGTGGCTAAGACTCCTCTTCTCGTCAGGGGTTTGTCATGTAGAGTGAGCCTGAACTTAAGTGTGTCGGACTCAACACACCATAGAACTCCCAGAGCCTTTTCCATGGGTGAATCAATTCCCATAAGATCCGTCTTGGAGACTCCCTTCGCTCTATCAAGCTCCGGAACAGATTCCATTACTTCTCTGCTGTTAGATATGAACTTGTGTAGATGCAGTCCACTTTTCTTACACAGTTGTCTTGTTCTCGAAACTAGGTCGATAGCGTCCTTTGTAGAAGGAACGGATTTCAATCCATCGTCCACATAGAAATCCCGATGGATGAAGTCCTTCACATCATTTCCAAATTCGGCTGCGTGATCAGTAGCTGTCTGCTTCAAGCAAAAATTGGAGCAGCCTGGGGAGGAAGATGCGCCAAACAAATGGACAGTCATACGCAGCTCAATGGGTTCTCGAAGAATATCTCCGTCTTTCCACCACAAATATCTCAAGTAGTCACGGTGGTCTTCTCTCACCTTGAATTGGTGAAACATTTCCTTTATGTCGCAACTGAATGCAATCTCGTCTCTCCTGAATCTGCAGAGTACGCCTACGAGAGCATTTGTCAGGTCTGGTCCAGTGAGAAGATAATCGTTAAGGGATTCCCCCTTGTACTGTGCACTGCAGTCGTATACGACCCGAAGTTTGTTGGGCTGTATAACACCGTGGTGGGGAATATACCAGACTGGACTATCAGCTGTCTTGATTTCTGGTGCTAACTCTGCGTACCCTTTCTCTAAGAGTGCTTCCATCTTCTCTGTGTATCTACGGTGGTAGTTTGAATCTCTTTCAAACTTTCGTTTGAGATGTTGTAGTCTCTTGTCTGCCATATACCTGTTGTTTGGCAGATCTGGTTCCTTTTCCTTGAAGGGAAGTGGAGTTTCGTAATGTCCATCTTCTGTTTAGCGAACATTATTCTTCATGATGTTCATGAATCTAACATCATTCCGTGAGAAAGGTTCGCTGTTGTCTCTTAGGTCCGAGAAGTCTGCTTCCATTATCCTCAGCACCGATGAAGGACTTATCTCTTCCTTGATGGTGACGTTGTGTGAGAACATCACCTTTTCCTTGGTTGAAGTTTTGCTTTCAGTCAGCTCAGGGAGTATCTCACAGGTGATCAAGCGATGACTGAACCCTATTCTGTCATCAGGGCTGACAGCAAACTCCTTCTGACTTGATATACCCACAACACACCAACCTAGATCTGTCTTCATCCCAAAGGGTCTATCATCATCATCAGGAGAAGGAATTATGCTGCGAGGAATTAGAGCACGTGCACAATCATATCCGATCAGCAATCCTACCTCACAGTCTTGTAGTGGTAGCAATTCCTCTGCAATTTCAGTCAGGTGAGGAAAGGACATAGCCACTTCAGGCACTGGAATATACTCCCTATTTGCGGGCATGATGTCTCGTGTATAGACTGCAGGGAGATCAATCGTCTTCATACTGTTGTGAGCACGAACCGTGAGTCCTTGAATTTTCTCACTAGGGATCCTCTCATCCTTCTTGGACATAGTTGAAAGAAGAAGATTCACCTTTGAACCTTGTAGATTCATGGCTTCCTTGGTAGATTCCAGCAAGAATGTGGTGTCCGACTGAGTATCCAATAATGCATATATCAGCCTTTCATCAAATCTGCCCTTCTGTGATATCCAGACTGGAACAACTGCTGAACACTTTACAGCCTGTTTCTTCAAGGTCATGTGGTTTACTGTTGTGTGAGAACTCGTTGACCGGAGTTCTTCTGTTGCGTTAGAACTTTCATGATCAGACGATTGGAACTCCATTCTCACATCAACTCTCTCTTGTAGATTACTACGATTCAGGTCTTCATGAAGAGAAGTGGGATGTCGCCGTTTGCAGACACTGCATGTGTCTCTCCTTTTGCAATCTCTTGATGTGTGTCCTCTTATGAGACAACCATAACACAATCCATTGTCTCGTACGTAGGTATTTCGCTCCTTCAAAGTCATTGAAAGGAACCTTTTACAAACTCCTAGTTGGTGGTGTTCCTTACAGAGCACACATACATACTCCTGCTTCTTTCCCTTTCTTGGATGCTGAGGGCGTTGATCTGTCGAGGCATACATGGATGTTGCACCCGGAATCGTCCGCTGCTTCTCTACCTTCAGCTCCTTTACACTATACAAAGAGGTAATTGGGTCGCATGCGATATTGGCCTCCTCCTCAATGAAGTCACTGAACTCATGAAATGATGGGAAATTTCCATGAGTTTTCTTCCAATGAGCAACTTTCCTACCCCAACTCACAATCAGGTGGTCTGGGAGTTTAGCCAAGATCTTCATATTTTCCCTCTCATCATTCAATTGAGCCAGATTTCCGATGGTTGTCATTGCTGTACAGCACTGTTTCACGAAGTCAGACAGCATTCGAAGACCTTGGCCATCTCTGTTGCTGATTCTGGGCCAAGAGTCCAATTTATCTCTGTAGGCGTTAGACAGGACAAAGGGATCTCCGTACCTCCTTTCTAGGGCCATCTTCGCAGCAGCATAAGAGTTGGTATCACCTAGCAATGCGTATCCTTGTACCAGTTGCAAGGGTTGGCCCTTTATGTACTTCAGAAGATAATAGAACTTATCTGCTACGTTTATCTCTCTTCTTTCTATTAGGAGGTCGTAGCTTCTTTTCCAAGTTGGATATTGGAGGGGACTTCCATCGAACTGAGTGGGCTCTGGAAGGGGCAGATGACTTATCCTCATCTGGTCCACTAAACTTCTCCATCGTAGGTGGGTCATCTTTTGGTTCGGCGTTGACCCACTCTTCACAATCATTCTGTCGTTTTGGAGAAGGTTTAGAGGAGTTTCTGGATGACGTCAATTGGGTTACAGAGCCTCCTTGTAGAACCTTCACTCTTTCGTGGGTTTGTTTCATCAGCTCTGCGTGCTGCTCCTCCACCTCTTCAATCTTGTCGAAGCTGTCATCATGCAGTTTTAAGGACACCTTAATCTTGCTGAGAGAATCCTAAACTACCGTTGCCTTGTCCATAGCAGCTTGGACTTCATCTCTCTGTTGCTTGATAACCAATACGAGTTCTTCATCACTTAAAGCAGCTCTCAACTTATTGGCCGCTTGACGCCAACCTCTTAATGAATAACGAAACTCCAGTTCACGTTGGTCGTTTTGGTGCTGGAGTCCAAGTTCGGTTGGCTTCGGGTCGGATCTCGTTCGCTTAGCCTCTTCTTCCTCTGGCATCTTGTCGACAGTGAACAGTAACCAATCTTAGAGCCAGAAGTTTTCACTGTAACTGCAGCCAATCAATAACGACAAGTTAACAAGGTTTTTACGGGAGTGTTCTTTTATTCTTTGGTAGGAGCGTAGCTTCATTTCTTTGACTCCTTTCTTTTAACTTTGTTCTTTTCACTCCGTGAAAACTGTGAGAAAACAAACAACAAAAAATGGGCATTAATTAAAATGCAATAATAATTACAGGTTCCCTATCCATGTAATCATTACAGGTTCCTTAATACAAATTTGGGCGTGACCCATAGGCATTATACCAAACCTTGCCATTTACTTAACCTTACTATTTCTTTCTTTGTGTTTCCTGAATAGTCTTCACACTTCTATGAATTAATACAACATAAATGCTTATACACAGATTCATCAACATAAATTATTATACATAGATTCACCAACATGAATTCTCATACATGGGCAACTGTCTCAAAGTTATGGCATAAATATCATAATTATACATACATTTCCCACAACTTAAACACTGCAAGCTTAAGTACTGACCTTCTTGCCTCCTTTTAGTCAATTAACTTGTCTGCAGCTAAGAATATGTTGCAAATAATCATCGATTTCTCTACGACATCAGATCGTCCATGTTTTACTTTGAAACTCTGTCTATAAAAGTCTGTCGCCGAAGATGGCGCTCTAACCTTTTGGTCGACTAAATCAAATACACTTACAATTAACATTAACATAACGCGAACAACCACCCCGTACAAAAGACCCCCCCCCCCCCCCCAATAATAACTTTATTGTTAAAAGACCTATATAATGGGTAGTTCTCCCGGTGGTAGTTGTCCGGGTTAGCTCACTGGATGTGAATTGTAGCAGAATCTTCCAGAATGTAAAGAGCGGTGTAAATTTGCATTGAAGTACCATGCATTAAAATGTTTTTCAAAGATGAGATATAATATAATCTAAAACGAATGCATTTTCCCTACATGGCATGTTAAGATAAATCCGATACAAAGTCATGTTGCCCGTCTCACGAGTTTCATCTGCATTAATATTTTGTTCCTCTTTAAACACAGTATCCTGATGTCACCATGCCTGTGTCACTTGGTGAATGGCGTGTCAGGATTGGCACGTTCATGCGCCGTCGGAGGAAAGAATATGACTACAACTACTTTTGGAGGAAACTTCACAACTTAATGAAAAAACACAAGAATGCTGAGCGACCCAAAGAAAACGACAATGCTGAGAGTAACATCTCATCTCACACTGGCTCTTCACTTGATGCGAATAATTCTTCAAGGAACACGGCGCGCGGACCTGCGTCTTCTTACAATGTCAAACTTAATACCGTTCAAACAGCGCCTTCATGTGACGTCAGCAATAGCAGATGTAATGCTAATTGTCAGACTCGGTCACAATGCGACGGTCCAGAGTTTGATACTGTCACGGAGAGAGGATTCCCATGTGATGTAACAAACCCCGGTCAGAACGGTGTCTCTCACTCCGACTCTTCGTGTGCTGAAAACAGTGGTTCTCCAACGGCAAACGAGGTCAACCCTGTCCCTGATACCACTGACGTGCAAATTCCAGTTCCCCGACCCTGCGTAGAAGACGAATTGGACAATAGACACATAACCATAAATCTAGTGTCACATGAATACCCCCCTGAATCCGTTCAAATAAGAAAAACAGACCAACATGAACAAGTCACATCAGAGTCGTACTCACAGTCACATGTAGCCATAGCGGGTGAGACAGATCGTATCCAAATAGATGAGGAGGAGACATCAAACTCTGCACCGTCGGGGATAGAGGACAAATCATCGGGCTTGTCACCTAATCCCAGGCAATATACAACGAGAAACACCGAGAAAACAACACCATCTATCAAGGTACGATTGATATTTATATGTATTTTCCCAGAACCACCCTATCCCATTACAAAAATAAAAAATAAATGAGACAGACTAAGAAAAACAACACTAAAACACACAAATTACAAGTAACAATTCTTCGTGTAAAATTGCTTTTGTAAACGGGATATGTGACTAGCAAAATTGGAGCTATATAATATGTTTCTATAAAAGACAGTTTGATTATTTCAATTTGCTGTGGACATTTTTTATTAGACGTTCGTTGCACTATAATCAATGGTAAAAGTATCCTTTACCCTTTCACAGAACTCTTATTCTCCCGATGATTTTACTTTTTTTTGACAAATAACGTCTAATTATTATTTTGAAAATGGTCTTCTGTCTATCAATTTTAATTCAAGAATCAACGGAATATCATGAATCATCTTGTCCAATGGCTACATGAACACCCTTATATCACCTCTTTGCGATATTTGTTGTTTTAGAAATGTTAAAATAATCTAAAAATGATCGATACAAATCCCCCGTCAGGAATACCATGTGGCACAAGGGTATTATCTCAGTATGGCTTGTTCATATAGTTTACAGAGTTAAAAGCGTATCTTTAATTCGTAACTTCCCTTCGTTCTTAGGAAGTAACGGAGAATCACGGATCACCGACCTATCCGGTCCTCCGATCAGGGACAACCACCAGTGAAGCAGATGCAATCAAAGGAAATGACTGTTTAGACATGAACAACATACTCCTATTGAGATCCGGTGACGTAGAACGAAACCCTGGTCCAAACGATAAGTAAGCAACACGAACGAGCATCTTTGGAACATTAAAATCCATTGTTTCATATTCGACTGAACCCGAATACGAGTCTGAGATTACGTTAATAATGAAGGACAACTTTAACGAGACTACCCGATTCTTAACAAGCCCTTAAACCCACCGTCGAGTATCAATTCTTGACTAGTAAAATACGGGTCATTGAGTTTGCTGGTAAAAAATAGTCTTTGGATTTTATGAATGAAATCAAAAGGGAAGAAGTTTTGCATATTCTTGTTATGTTTCACAGGTACATGTCGTAATATTTTGCAGTGTTTGTCTAGTACTTGCATTACAGATGACGATATCAATTATTATAATTCAATGCAATACAACACTGTATTCGAAAGTCAAAGGAGCAAAATGAAAGTTTAATACACAATTTCGCAAATATTTATAAGCGCTATACAAAAATAATCATTCTTCTTATGTCTATACTTAAGCCCTGGAAGTCTGACCGAGCTCGAGCTCTATCTCCTTGCCGACGATATGGATTTATCAGATTTTAGGAAGGTCGGACTAGCTTTAAGATTCTCTGAGGCTCAACTAAGTCGGTTTGAGAAAGACAAGCTTGGCGACTCCATGCATGCTACCTATCAGATGCTTTACGAATGGCGAAAGACAGTACGTGGTAGCGAGGCGAGGGAGACATTGGTCGACACGTTAGAAAGCAATAAGCTGGTGAAGCTTGCTGATAGTGTACGAAAAGGTAATTATAATAATGGTGGGTTCATGTATAGCTAAAGAAACTTATGTACATTTTCCACACTCGACCAAGCAGAGATCTGTGGGTACCTGGCAGGAATTAACTCCTTAAAATGTTAGAGCAATGTATTAAATGGCAGCCATGTTAAAGATGAGGTAATAATTGCCGAGCATGTCAAGTTAGACAAGAGCGCTATACAAGATCCAATTTCAATTATTTATGTTATTGCTATTATTATTATTTTGCATTATGTGCAAAATTTATCAGTAAAAATTGCGTCATCCATTAAAACAGTGCAGCAAAGTGAGGAGTTTTGGAATATTGGATTATTTAACAAAAATAAGGGTGTCCTCAATTTCGTTGGATACTGCATACGATGTATATAATATACACATACAGGGAGAGAGAGAGAGCGAGAGAGAGATATAGTGATTGAAGGGGGGGGGGGGCAGTTCAAAGTTAATCTCTTTCATGCGTCACTGACCTTAATATAATGTTATTAGAAAAATGTATCACGTTAATAGCCCCACCAGAGTTTGGATCAGACTAAATAATGTATTAAAGGAAATTGCACATTAAATCTCAATACCAGAATACGCGGCAACGTATGGGACCAAATGCCTTAGATTTGGATAAGCAGCTACAAAGGTAAAACCTCCATCTAGAAAGCATGTAAGTAAAACGTTATCATGAAAGCTGCATTTGATTTATTAAGTGATTATACGCATATCAATCCAAGAGCGTAGCTTTTGAAAGTAAAATTCATTTTTTATCTTCTTTAGTTATGAACTTTAAATTAAGATTTAGGAAGTAACGTATATTGATATTACATTTCTGTGATTCATGGTTCATGTTCTTTTTTTGCTGCTGCTTTTGATATTGTTTTACGTTTAAACACTAGTAACATTGTTTTCCAAGTAACTTTAGAGACAACGTTCTTCACCATCTCATCGCAGGTCAGGCTGGTGATCACATACCGTCAATGACAGCGGAGGAAATCAAACGGGTCGCTGAAGAGGTCAAACGCTATTATACATTTCATCTATGTCAGATTCAAGCCGATCCACTGAACAGCGAGCTCCTACTTAAATTTGACCGGATCTTCACCAATCTAACGTTGATGGAAGAAGACAAAGGTACCAAGCACAAGACACCGCTTCTATACGGCGACCTCCTCAGGACCGAAGTCAACGGAATCTATCCAAAACGCTTGTTGGTGGAAGGTGAAGGTGGCGTGGGGAAGACCACTTTCTGCGCCAAGATCGCTTGGGACTGGATCCACGGAAAAGGTTACCAAAATTTCAAACTGGTTCTTGTCATCCTTCTTCGCGAGGCAAAGGATGAAACTGTTGGAGAGATAGTGAAGACGTATCTTTCTGACAACAATCCGGTCACAGCCAAGCAGCTAGACAAACACATCCTCTCAAATCCGGATGGTGATGTCTTTCTTGTCCTGGACGGCCTAGATGAGTCTAATATCGATCTTAACAGCAATCAGCAAATCGCCCTGATCACTTCCAATCGTCTGTTCAATTCAGGGACAGTACTAATCACATCGCGACAATGGAGGTCAGATGAGATTAGGAAGAATGCCAATCTCAGAAAGGTATTTGCTTTCATTGCTGTGGAAGGTTTCTCTGCTGAAAACCTCTCTTCCTACATCACCAAGTTCTTTCATCCAGTCACAGGTTCGTCTGAAGATCTGAACCGATTCATATCGAACAACGATGTGATCAGAGAGAACATGGCCCCCTACCCCATATACACAGCCATGCTGTGCATCATGTGGAAAGAGTTTGATGGAGAGCGCCGAGAGGCGATGCTCAAGCTGCAAACATTTTCCCAGCTCTTCAATGAGATGATTGACTTTTTGGTTGATCATTATCTATCGAAGCCCATGCCATCAGGTATTGTTGAAAGCGAATTGAGGGAGAATCGTTCAGAGATTCGTCATCACCTGCTTCAGATTGGCCACATTGCCTTCAAGGGACTTCTTGAGAGACGGTTAGTATTCACAGAAGAAGAATTTCAGAGTTATCCAGAGTCCATCGATGTAGGTTGTAAAGTTGGTGTACTCACAAGAGAAAAGAAAGTTCTTCCAAGGAGAGACAGAAGAAACAATCCTAATTCAGCAGTTCAATTGGTGCAGTTCCCTCATAAGCTCTTCCAGGAATATCTATCAGGAATGTATCTTGCATCTCTTTACAACTCAAACCGTAATGAGTATGACAGGGTGATAGTGAATATCATACAGAAAGCAGGGGAATACCGGTACCTACTGTACTTCACATCGGCCCAGCAGAAGAAGGTCGGATTGGATATCGTATCTCGTCTCATAGCGTCGAAAACAGAGCGCCCACATGGCCGTATTGATGATGACTTCATCGTAGATCTTGCATACGAGAGCCAAGACGAAACAGTGGCCAAAGCAGTGGCGGATCATCTTTCGTCTGAGTCCAGCAAGACACTGAAGATCACCAGGAGGATGCAGGCACACACAGTATCAGGACATATCTTCATCATGAATCATCGTAAAGTGGTAAGGAAATTAACGTACGTTGTAGCAACATTTCAATTTCATCTATGTACATGTATGATCTCTTTGAGTGATACAAATTCTATTTAATTTCAATTTTTTATCTCAGACTTAGGAAGAGGTCGTTTTGGTTTGAACACTTGACTGTATACAATATACCCTGTATACGAAAGATGCTTTGAATCCCCACATACGCTAATAAGGCAATGTATTCTGTAAAAAGTCCTCCTCATCAGCATGTTGAAAAGTAGCTTGATAGAATCAATTGTATCTAAGCCCCTCTGCACTAGTTTGGCCGGGAGGTATTAGAGGGATTAACAGGCCCGTAGCCATGGGGAGGGGGGGGGGGGGCACGTGCCCCCCCCCCCCAAAAAAAAAATCCAAGATCGGTTGAACTTTTTTAGACCCCTTCCCAGGACGTCGATCAATTCCATGTATGTGCCCCCCCCCCCCCCCCCCCCCTCCCCAACATCAAACTGTGGCTACGGCCCTGGGGATTAGCGTCGTCAATGACAGGTGGTTATCTAATCAACTCTGTTCTCAATTAACATTATAAAAAGAGAATCAGGGGGGACCAACGGGCATCGCGTAGGCATTGTTTTATATATAGAGGGAGCAAGTAGCTACAAGTATATAGTACAGCGGAGCTTTTAGTCATGGAGCATCCTTTCATACAACTTCTTTGGATCTGGCATGTGTTCTTCTCTGATAATATTTTGAATGTGGAAACTGCAATGTACACGAAAAACATTTACTATTATTATTTACAGTATTTAATGAGTATTAGGAATTTAATCTGTTAATAAAAGTTGTGATTTATTGCAGCACAACCCGTCTTGCATGTTCATGTATTTGCAATGAAAAATTGTTCAATAATAATATAACAATTTAATACCACGATCCCCATTTTGATTTGGAGTGCATACTGTTCAAACCAGTATGATAAAGACACAAACGGAAAATGGCAATAACATATTACAAATCAGTATCAATTCATTTAATTATTTAGGATAATCCAGTATTATTTTTATGCGTTTATGTTTCTAGCCTTAAAATGTTATTTGTGTTCATGTACCTTGTAGGATGACCTGATTATTGAGAAGTCATGTGGACGGACGGCTTCAGAGGACCTGGCTGAATTCATGTGCTCATCACGATCACTGAGATCTGTGACGATCGAAAGTACTATGCATGATGTCTTCTACTCGGTGCTTGCGAATAAAGCAGTCGATTCCAAGGTCAGTATAAATCTGTGTAATATCCACGTTGTCGTATTTTTGGTACAATATTCTTTTAAAATAATTAATGCCATATTCAGTCAGGATAATATTTTTCCTGATGTCATAAAATTGGATTGCTTAGGAGAATAATGGGAAACAGAGTTTTTGTTTTTAGAAAAATAAGAAAAAATATTTCATTAAACTATTCATATAATACTTATGTTTGATGTTACATTTCAGGATTTAAGCCAGAGGGTTTCAAAATAAATTATTTTCTTCATCATTAATGGCTTAAATCGTAATTACCCAATTCTTTCTTAGTTTAATAGAAGACTAACATCGGTGAATGGAGAAGAAGGAAGAAAACAAGATATCAATGTTCGGAATGTTTTTTTCCTCTTTGGTCAGCAAATGTGGGAGAGCAAGCGGGATTACCGAATCTTATTCCCGGCAAAAAGATCCCCTGCTCTCTGGCAATCCTGGATCACCCTCCACTACATTACAATTCCGTCGTAAAGTATCACATTAATGGTGTCTGTGTTTAATGTACGATAACACAACAGGATTTTCAGGCTTTCTCCGTAAATGTCACCTGTTTATCTTCAACGACAACTGCTTCGCTCATCTATACCTACTTCTCCCACAGTCAACCGATCATTTGATCTAGATCACGATGTCTTATTTGTATCTCTATCCGTTTAAAGGGAGTGTAGCATGACAAGACTATGTGTCTTTCCCGTGGCCCTACTCGGGGCCAATCGACTACGGACGACGCGACCGCAGCATTCTCGTGCGTGCAACATACGCGAAACCGAAGCGTCAGAAGAACTTCGGTCTGTTTCGCGAACGCCAGCGCGCGCTGCCCAAGTAGAGATTAAGTCGCTTACTACCGTTAACCAAGTCCATTCGTTTACGTGCACTTGTCCAACAGAAGATGGAGATGGCGTTAGCCAGTATTCGCCATGCTACACTCCCTTTAACTTCAATGACTCTCATTATTATAGCCGTGATGTCAAATCATAATTTCAAAGCTATTTAAGTACTCATTTGCCTTCAACAGTAATGTGATTGAGTACTGGTTTGTGTTAAGCCTTTATATCATACCCAATGCTCACACAGTTACGAGGTAAATATGAATTAGATCACGATGTCTCATTTGTAACTCTTTAGTGACTCCCATCCTTAAAACCGTCGTGTCTCATCATATTTCTTAAGCTATACCCCTCCCCCTCACTCTGCTCATTAGTCAAATCATAATCCTGACTCGATCACTCAAAACCTATCTTTTCACCTAGCTTTGACTTAACATATCAGTAATGTAAAACCACTACATGAACTACATCAGTCTCAAAAGAATTCAGTAACTATTTAAAGAGAAGGTTGAGTTCTGGGAAGAGGTAAAAAATAATTTGTGAGCGTTATCATTGTTAGTATGCAAGGGTGGAAGAACATCAGATTATACATGTTCCCTGAAAAGCATGGCTCTTCAAATGCCTTCATATTCTAAATATGACATGAAACATCGTAAAAATCGGGGGTAGGTTTTTTTCGCCATGTGCTCGTGTAGTCCCATATACATCATTCTGTGTACAGTGCTTGTAACTTTGCCAAGATTTGGCCAAATTTCTTATCATTTTGATGATTCCAGAACCTTGCAATACACACGAATACTTATATATTAGATGATCAACCTTTTCTGATAGATTCCACACCGTTTCTTTCACAATGCAATCACATGACCAGAACTCAACTTTATCTTTAAATTAGAGCTTATTGAGGTGTCAAGACTTGTACATCATTACACTATATAGATTTTTTTTTTTTTTTTTTTTTTGGGGGGGGGGGGGGATTGTTTTTCATTGTTAGCAACGATATTAGTACAATTTCATTTGACATAATGTTACTATCATAATAGATTGAGACTCTTAACATCGAGTTCCAGGATCTCAGTGAACGTCCCTCTGCATCACGTGATTTCGCTCAGTTCATCTGTAAGATGCCTCATTTGAAAAGCCTAAACCTCGGTTCTCTCGTGCTCCTTCACGATGACTTCTACTCAACATCTTCGTCGATGGCATCATCTGCAAAGGTATTGATTTTAATATATTTTAGGACTCTAAGCAAATCGCTACATGTTTTGTTATACTGGAGCGAGTGGCGTAATGAGCAAAAACTTTTTTTGGGGGCAGAGCACATATTTATTATTTTTGATCGAGTTTTTTTTCCGAATTAGTAATAAACCACGTTTGAGTTTTATGGGGGGGGGGGGGGTGTACAGCTCCCACAAGCCCCCCATCAGTACGCCGGTGACTGGAGATGTACTCTTTCCTATATTCAGTAGTCAAACGCAAGTTTACAATTTTACTCTACCTATTGGTACACCGTTGAGAGGAAGCAGGAAGGAAAGTTTTAACGTTTCAGGGAGTGGATGCGAAAAGCTATACCAAAACAGAGTGAAGATTATAAAATTGATAGTGAATAATACCGTGCGACCCAGAAAAAAACTAAACCGAGAATTATCGATGTTTTATCATAACTTAGACACATTTATAATTAATAAATGACACATATTAGTAAAGCTTAGATCCTCCTCTTTCATTTGATGCAACTCATATGATGCATATTTATCACATAAGTGATTAGAAGTAATTTGAATTTTGAAGGAAGGAAATCAAAAGGTCATTTGGCGGGCGGTATCTGAATTTCGAAGAAAAATTCACATTTCTAGAAAGTTCATTTTCTGCTCTTTCATATGACACCTCAATCAGGATTCCAGGAATAACAAAGTTCATTTCATATGCAAATTCAGAGTGCTACGGAATTGCTGATGGAGGGTCATTTTTTATCATTTGTGAATACTGATGAGACTAAATAGAATAATTAAGAAACCTACACAAAAATAATCGAATCTGTTCGTCCCCGTTTGTATTATTTCTGTAACCCTTTGGAAACTGCAAAGTGTTCCATGGATATTTGTTGTTACACTTTTCTGTTATGTAATATTAGTTTTTCAAAGTACTATTTCAATCAAATATAAGAATAACGTATTGCTTTTGTGAATAAATAGGAGGGGTACCGTAATATCGTGTAATGTTGAAAATATGTCTTAGTATAGTGTAATGTCAGCAATTGTTTATCCAACATACCGTTACTATTGTTACAGATAAGGACTTGACATCCACTTGTGTATCACACCCCCTCCCCCTACTCATTTCGATGTGCAAATGCAGTAGAGTCAGTTAGATTTCATACCGAATGGGGGAAATCCCCTCCTGTCTGACAAGAATGGTCCAATCACTGTATCATGTTGTCAGGGTGTTCATGTTCCCGCCGATTAAGCGCGCACATTTTCCTTCAAGAGTAGTCTGTTTAAGGACTGGTTTGCGACCGTCCTGACTTCTTGTTTTATTCTCCTTTATTCTGTAAGACTCTAGATCATGAGCCAAGTCCTTCATTCATATGTCACCACTACTTCCTCAGTCAACAGGTCAATATGATCTAGAAAATATAATTTTCTTTATCCATTGTGCCCATCACTACATCTTTTGTATTACTGGAGGTGAACTCTTTCCTATATAGTCAAACGCAAGTGTACAATTTAAGATTCCCTATTGGTACACCGTTAACAGAAAGCAGGTATATAGGAAAAGTTGAACGTTTCAGCGAGTGGATGCAAAAAGTGACCTTTCTGTCATAATACAAAAACAGAGTCCAGGTTATCAGATTGATAGTATAGTATTAAAGGTAATACAAAGTTTTGGGAAATTTTGAAAATTGGGTGGACAGTAATTCTTTACAATTTTGATATATTTGGATGCCCATGTGGATGTATTTTAAGCACTTGAAAATTTAGCCCCTGAAATAATTCTGCTTTCGAGAAAAATTGAATATAAAAATTTACCGGTGCTCTCGGTAAATTTTGATAAATTTCGAAAAGCTCCTACAGCCGTACAATGGTAGCTGCGACCATGAAAATCTCAGAATATGTAGTTGTGATATATCATTTCCAAACGGGAATAGCAATTCGATCGATTTTAGTCCAGAAACATTGTTTCATAGCTTAATTAATATCTTGACCTTGAGAGGGACCTATACAACATAAAGAGTTTATTATTTACAATTTCATAACTTTAGACTCGATTTCAACCGCGACAACGATCACTGAATATTGTAGGATCGTATATGCTTCCAATATGTTCATTTGAACCAAATTCATGAACCCATACCAAAACTTTGTATTACCTTTAATGACTGCTTTGAGAGAAATAGTTGTTTTTATACGCTCAAGGGAAGGTTAGAATTGTGCTATTACCCGGGGCGTGCCGAGGGCAATAGCCCAATTGTAACCTTCCCGAGAGCGTATAAAAACAACTATTTCTCGAATATTAAAGCAGTCATGAATACTTTTATATGCCAAAAAAAAAAGAGTCAACTTATGACACCACCTTGGCCTTTCTCTAGTTTATCTGCACGGTTGTTTTTTATGAGTGTATCTTTGAGAGTAGACTAGATCTAGATTCTTGTCTAAGCAAGATATTTTACAATTTTGGGGGTGGGCCGGCCCTGTGGGGAATATGGAGAAAAACCTGCGCTTTCATATGACACCTCACCCATTGAGTATCACATTCAGGATCACGAGCAATATTAGTTTGAATCTCTGGTAATTAAAACATCGACCAATTTAGCAGGAGTGCGCAGTGGGCAATGAATAGGGATCTGTGCAATCTCTACGGAAAGGATTTTAGCACGAGACCTACTAGAATCTAGGCCTACTAGACTCTAGATCTATTTTGGAAAAAAATTATGAAGAGTTTCACGTATCCTTTTTGGTGTTCTTACTGTCAGCAAGTCTTGCATTTGATCATCATCAAGAAGTTGAAATCTTGGGAGAGTTTCTTCAGCAATTTTTGCCTTGTTTGATCGAGTTTGATCAAGATTGAAATTACCGACCAATTCTTCGCCCACGTACGGTATCCTTTATCGCTCAAACCAGTTTTTAACATGTTAACCTATGGGTATTTCACCAAGACTGAACTATTTTCCCGGTAACCATGGTAACTGGAATTTTACCGGGAATTTTACAGGAATAGTTAAATTTTATGACTGCAATTTCGACCAATCAGATGTCTGGATTTCTTAAGTGAGGTTTATAATAAACAATACATACCTTTTTTTCATTTCATATGAAAATTCGGAGTGCTACGGACGAGCTAATGGAGAGACAGCTATTTCAACTATGAATGCTGATGAGACTAAATATTTGAATTTAAAAACCCACACAAATGAATAATCGAATCTCTTCGTCATTGTTTTTAATATTCATGTAACATGTTAGAAACTGCAAAGTGTTTGATGTACATTTGTTGATACACTTTTATGCTATGTGAAATTAGTTTTTTCAATGTACTATTTCAATCAGATGCCAGAATATATATTGCTTTTGTTAATGAATGAGGATGGTGACTGTATCATGATGTAAAGTTTAAACATATTTTTAAGTAGCGTAATGTCAACAATTGTTTTATCCAATACAAGGTTACTTTTATAACAGATTAAGACTTGATATCCAGTAAGTGGATCACCCCCCCCCCCACCCCCCCCCCCCCCACCCCCCCCCCCCCGGCCCCCTCACTCAATCTGACGTGAACATGTAGTAGGGTCAGTTTGATTAGCGAATCTTATGCCCGTGGAAAAAATCCCCTCCATTTTGACAGTTACTGATCCAAAACTATATATAGTGTCGTCGATAACATAATCAGGGTGTCCAGGTTCCCTCCCGGATAAAGCTGGCATTTTCTTCAAGAGTAGTGGGATTAAGGAATGGTTTACGACAGTTCTGCCTTCTTGTTTTATTATCTTTTGTTCCGTAAGACTTTAGATCACGAGCCACGTCTTTCATTCATATTTAACCATTACTCCCTCTGTCAATAGGTCAATATGATCTAGAAAATATCATTTTCTTTATCCGTGATATCCAAAGTCCCAATTGGATCATTACAGAAAACCCTATTGATCACCTCTGTCATTACCTATCAGTTATTAAAAAACAGCATTTAATATATCGGTCTCAAAAGAATCCCGGAACTATTGAAATGCGTGTTTATTTCAGGTGACAAAACTTGTAGCTCATTACAAGATACAATGTGATTGTGTCAAGATGTTTTAATAGTGGCAACGACATTTATATGATTTTGAACAAATTGCTGAATTTTGAGTATAGTTTTGATGGATTGTTGGTAATTATTCATTCAAAATAATGTTGGTATCACAACAGATTGAGACTCTCAGGACCCCTGTTGGGATCTCAGTGAACGTTCCTCTGCATCACGGGATTTCACTCAGTTCATATGTAGCATGCCTCATCTGAAGAACCTGACACTCCGCGGTCGGTATCACGATGACTTCTACTCAACATCGTCTTCGATGGCATCATCTGCAAAGGTATTGATTTAATCATATTGTTAGGACTCTTAGCAAATCACTACATCTGTTATATTACTGGAGGTGAACTCTTTCCTATATAGTCAAACTCAAGTGTACGATGTAAGTCTCCCTTTTGGTACACCATTAATAAGTCAAACGTTTCAGGGAGTGGATGCGAAACGTGAACTTTCTGTCATAATACAGTGTACAAAAACAGAGTGAAGATTAAAAGATTGATAGTGGGTAATAATTATATACCATTTGTTTATTTCATATGAAAATTCGGAGTGCTACGGATGTGCTTAATGGAGAGACAGCTATTTCAACTATAAATGCTGATGAGACTTAATATTTGAATTTAAAACCTACAAAAATGAATAATCGAATCTATTTTTCCCCGTTTGTATTATTTTTATAACATGTCAGAAACTGCAAAGTGTTCCATGTATATTTGTTTTTACACTTTTCTGTTATGTTATATTAGTTTTTTCAATATACTATTTCAATCAGATGTCAGAATAACATATTGCTTTTATAAATGAATGAGGATGGCAACTGTATCATGATGTAAAGCGTAAACATATACTTAAGTAGCGTAATGTCAGCAATTGTGTATCCAATACAATGTTACTATTATTACAGATTAAAACTTGGCATCCAATATGCGGATCATCCCCCCTCCCCCTTCACCCATTTTGAGGTGAACATGTAATAGGGTCAGTAAGATTACCGGATGATATGCCAGGGGAAAAAAATCCCCCTTTCTGACAATCATGGATCACCAAATATTATTTCGTCAATAACAGAATTAGAGTGTTTAGGTTATTCCCCCCAAAAAGCTTTGTTCATGAGTAGTGTGATTTAGGAATGGATTGTGACCGTTCTGCCTTCTTGTTTTTTCTCTTTTGTTCTGTAAGACTTTAGACATGAGCCACGTCTTTTATTCATATTTACCCACCACTCCCTCTGTCAACAGGTCAATATGATCTAGAAAATATAATTTTCTTTATCCATTAAGCCCAAAGTCCCGATTGGATCAATATAAATAAACCTATCGATCACCTATGTCATTACCTATCAGTTTTTAATCGATACCATTATGAATTACGATATATGGGTCTCAAAAGATTCCAGGAACTATTGAAATGCATGCTTATTTCAGGTGACAAAACTTGTAGCTCATTACAAGATACAATGTTATTGTGTCAAGATGTTTTCATAGTAGCAACGACATTTATATGATTTTGAACAAATTGCTGAATTTTGAGTAGTTTTGATGGGTGTTGTTAAATATTCATTTAACATAATGTTGGTATCATAACAGATTGAGACTCTTGAGACCCCTCTTTGGGATCTCAGTAAACGTCCCTCTGCATCACGTGATTTCGCTCACTTCATATGTAACATGCCTCATCTGAAGAACATGAACCTTCACGGTAATTATCACGATGACTTCTACTCAACATCGTCTTCGATGGCATCATCCGCAAAGGTATTGATTTTATCATATTTATTAGGACTCTTTAAAATCACTACATCTGTTGTATTACTGGAGGTGAACTCTTTCCTATATAGTTAAACTCATGTGTACAATGTAAGTCGGCCTATTCGTACACAGTTAAGAGGAAGCAGGTAGGAAAAATTGAACGCTTCAGGGAGTGGATGCGAAAAGTGACCTTTCTGTCATAATACATGAACAGAGTCCAGGTTATACGATTGATTGTAAACATTATATACCTTTTTTTCATTTCATATGAAAATTCGGAGTACTACGGACGTTCTAATGGAGAGACAGCTATTTCAACTATCGATACTGATGAGACTAAATATATGAATTTAAAAACCTACAAAAGTGAATAATCGATTCTCTTCGTCCCCGTTGGTATTATTTTTATAACATGTCAGAAACTGAAAAGTGTCCCATGTATATTTGTTTAATTTTTTTTACACTTTTCTGTTATGTTAGATTAGTTTTTCAATGTACTATTTCAATCCAATGTCAGAATAACATATTGCTTTTGTAAATGAAAAAGGATGGCAACTGTATCATTGTGTAAAGCGTAAACACATATTTAAGTAGCGTAATGTCAGCAATTTTTGTATTGTGTATCCAAGACAATGTTACTATTATAACAGATTAAAACTTGACATCCAGTATGTGGATCATCCCTCCCCCTCCCTCTTCACCCATTTTGACGTGAAAATGTAGCAGGGTCAGTAAGATTACCGGATCATATGCCAGGGAAAAAAATCCCCTCCTTTCTGACAATCATGGATCACCAACTATTATTTCGTCGATTACATAATCAGGATGTTTATGTTATTCCCCAAAATAAAGCTTTCTTCATGAGTAGTGTGATTAAGGAATGGTTTACGACCGTTCTACCTTCTTATTTTGTTTCTATTTTGTTCTGTAAGACTTTAGACCATGAGCCACGTCTTTCATTCATATTTACCCACAACTCCCTCTGTCAACAGGTCAATATGAACTAGAAAAATATCATTTTCTTTATCCATTATGTCCATAGTCCCGATTGGATCAATATAAATAAACCTGTTGATCACCTCTGTCATTATCTATCAGTTATTACTCAATACCATTAATGCATTATATGGGTCTCAAAAGATTCCAGGAACTATTGAGATGTGTCCTTATTTCAGGTGACAAAACTTGTAGCTCCATACAAGATACAATGTGATTGTGTCAAGATGTTTTAATAGTGGCAACGACATTTATATGATTTTGAACAAATTGCTGAATTTTGAGTATAGTTTTGATGGGTTGTTGGTAATTATTCATTCAAAATAATGTTGTTATCATAACAGATTGAGACTCTTGTTACCCCTGGTTGGGATCTCAGTGAACGTCCCTCTGCATCGCGTGATTTCACTCAGTTCATATGTAGCATGCCTCATCTGAAGAACCTGACACTCCGCGGTTGGTATCATGATGACTTCTTCTCAACATCGTCTTCGATGGCATCATCCCCAAAGGTATTGAGTCAATCATATTTGTTAGGACTCTTAGCTAAATAACTACCTCTTATGTATTACTGGAGATGAACTCTTTCCAATATAGTCAAACGCAAGTATACAATTTAAGTCTCCCTATTGGTACACCATTAAGAGGAAACAGGCAGGAAAAGTCGAACGTTTCAGGGAGTGGATGCGAAACGTGAACTTCTGTCATAATACAGTGTACAAAAACAGAGTGAAGATTAAAAGAATGATAGTGGGTAATAATTATATACCATTTGTTAATTTCACATGAAAATTCGGCGTGCTACGGACGTGCTAATGGAGAGACAGCTATTTCAACTATGAATGCTGATGAGACTTAATATTTCAATTTAAAAACCTACAAAAATGAATAATCGAATCTCTTCGTCCCCGTTTGTATTATTTGTATAACATGTCAGAAACTGAAAAGTGTCCCATGTATATTTGTTTAATTGTTTTTACACTTCTCTGTTATGTTAGCTTAGTTTTTCAATGTACTATTTCAATCCAATGTCAGAATAACATATTGCTTTTGTAAATGAAAGAGGATGGCAACTGTATCATGATGTAAAGCGTAAACACATATTTAAGTAGCGTAATGTCAGCAATTGTGTATCCAAGACAATGTTACTATTATAACACATTAAAACTTGACATACAGTATGTGGATTATCCCTCCCCCTCCCTATTCACCCAATTCGACGTAAAAATGTAGTAGGGTCAGTAAGATTACCGGATCATATGCCGGGGAAAAAAAATCCCCTCCTTTCAGACAATCATGGATCACCAACTATTATTTCGTCGATAACATAATCACGGTGTCCAGGTTATCCCTCGAATAAAGCTCAAGTTTTTATAGTGTGATTAAGGAATGGATTGTGACCGTTCTGCCTTTTTGTATTTTTTTCTTTTGTTCTGTAAGACTTTAGATCACGAGCCACATCTTTCATTCATATTTAACCACAACTCCCTCTGTCAACAGGTCAATATGAACTAGAAAATATCATTTTCTTTATCCATTATGCCCATAGTCCCGATTGGATCAATATAAATAAACAGATTGATCACCTCTGTCATTATCTATCAGTTATTACTCAATACCATTAATGCATTATATGGGTCTCAAAAGATTCCAGGAACTATTGAGATGTGTGCTTATTTCAGGTGACAAAACTTGTAGCTCATTACAAGATACAATGTGTGTCAAGATGTTTTAATAGTGGCAACGACATTTATATGATTTTGAACAAATTGCTGAATTTTGAGTATAGTTTTGATGGGTTGTTGGTAATTATTAATTCACCATAATGTTGGTATCATGACAGATTGAGACTCTTGTTACCCCTGGTTGGGATCTCAGTGAACGTTCCTCTGCATCATGTGATCTCGCTCAGTTCATCTGTAACATGCTTCATCTGAAGAACCTGACACTCCTGGGTCGGTATCACGATGACTTCTACTCAGCATCGTCATCGATGGCATCATCCTCAAAGGTATTGATTTAATCATATTAAATCACTGCATCTTTTGTATTAAGTTTTGTCACCTGAATTAAGCACGCATTTCAATAGTTCCTCGATTCTTTTGGGACCGATATAATGCATAATGGTGTTTTTTAATAAGTGATAGGTAATGACAGAGGTGATCAATTGGTTTTTCTGTAATGATCCAATTGGGACATTGTATATCACGGATAAAGAAAATATTGTTTTCTAGATCATATTGACCTGTTGACAGAGGGAGTAATGATTAAATATCAAACGCAAGTATACAATTTAAGTCTCCCAATTGGTACACCATTAAGAGGAAACAGGCAGGAAAAGTCGAACGTTTCAGGGAGTGGATGCGAAACGGAACTTTCTGTCATAATACAGTGTACAAAAACAGAGTGAAGATTAAAAGAATGATAGTGGGTATTAAATATATACCATTTGTTCATTTCATATGAAAATTCGGAGTGCTACGGACGTGCTAATGGAGAGAGCTATTTCAACTATGAATGCTGATGAGACTTAATATTTGAATTTTAAAACCTACAAAATGAATAATCAAATCTCTTCGTCCCCGTTTGTATTAATTTTATAACATGTCAGAAACTGCAAAGTGTTCCATGTATATTTGTTGATACACTTTTTTGGTATGTAAAATTAGTTTTTTCAATGTACTATTTCAATCAGATGTCAGAATAGCATATTGCTTTTATAAATGAATGAGGATGGCAACTGTATCATGATGTAAAGCGTAAACATATATTTAAGTAGCGTAACGTCAGAAATTGTGTATCCAATACAATGTTATTATTATTACAGATTAAGACTCGAAATCCAGTAAGTGGATAACCCCCCGCCCCCTCACTCATTCTGACGTGAAAATGTAGTAGGGTCAGTTAGATTACCGAATCTTATAGCGAGGAACAAAAAATCCCCTCCTTTTTGACAGTTACTGATCCAAAACTATATATGTAATGCCGTGGATAACATAATCAGGGTGTCCAGGTTCTCCCCCGGATAAAGCTGACATTTTCTTCAAGAGTAGTGGGATTAAGGAATGGTTTACGACGATTCTGCCTTCTTGTTTTATTCTTTTTTGTTCCGTAAGACTTTAGATCACGAGCCACGTCTTTCAATCATATTTAATCATTACTCCCTCTGTCAACAGGTCAATATGATCTAGAAAACAATATTTTCTTTATCCGTGATATACAATGTCCCAATTGGATCATTACAGAAAAACCTATTGATCACCAGTCCTCTGTCATTACCTATCACTTATTAAAAAACACCATTATGAATTATATCGGTCCCAAAAGAATCGAGGAACTATTGAAATGCGTGCTTAATTCAGGTGACAAAACTTGAAGTTCATTACAAGATACAATGTGATTGTGTGAAGATGTTTTAATAGTGGCAACAAAATTTATATGATTTTGAACAAATTGCTGGATTTTGAATATATTGTTGACAGGTAGTTGGTAATTATTCATTCAACATAATGTTGGTATCATAACAGGTTGAGACTCTAACCATCAATTCTGAGGATCTTAGTGAACGTTCCTCCGCATCACGTGATCTCGCTCAGTTCATCTGTAACATGCCTCATCTGAAGGACCTGAGACTCCGCGGTTACTACCACGACGACTTCTACTCAGCATCGTCATCGATGGCATCATCCGCAAAGGTATTGATTTAATCATATTAAATTACTGCATCTTTTGTATTAATTGAGGTGAACTCTTCCCTATATAGTCAAACGCAAGTATACCATTTTACTCTCCCTTTTGGTACACCGTTAAGAGGAAGCAGGTAGGAAAAGTTGAACGTTTCAGGAAGTGGATGCGAAAAGGGAACTCTCTGTTATAATACAGTGTACACAAACAGAGTGAAGATAAAAAGATTGATAGTGAGTAATATATACCATATTTTCATTTCATATGAAAATTCGGAGTTCTACGAAATTGGTAATAGAGAGACCACTATTTCCATTGTGAATACTGATGAGAGTAAATAGTTTAATTAAAAAACCTACACAAATACATAATCAAATATCTTCGTCCCTGTTTGTATTATTTCTGTAACATGTTGGAATCCGCAAAGTGTTCCATGTATATTTGTTGTTACATTTTCTCTTATGTAAAATTAGTTTTTCAAGTACTATTTCAATTAAATGTCAGAATAATTTGTTGCTTTCGTAAAGGAATGAGGTTGGCAACTATATTATGAAGTAATTTTTAACACTAATTTAAGTAGTGTAATGTCAGCAGTTGTATATTCAACATAATGTTTAAATTATAACAGATCAAGACTTGACATGCACTATGTGTATAGCCCCCCCCCCCCCCCCAAATTTAAAATCATTCCGACGTGAACATGAAAATAACCGAATCACATGTCCGGGAGGGGGGGATCCACAACTATAATGTCGCCGTTAACACAGTCAGGGTTTTCCGACCCCCCCCCCCCCCTTATTTCCCCAATTTCCTTCAAGAGTAGTGTGATTTAGGACTGATTTGCGACCGTTCTGCTTTTTTGTTTTATTCTATTTTGTTCTATAAGAATCATTAGCCAAGTCCCTCATTCATAATTACCCTCTACTCCCTCAGTCAACAGGTCAATATAATTTATATTGTCATTTTCTTTCTCCGTAATAGCACATTCCCGATCAAACAAAATTATTTTCATCACCTCTGTCATTACCTATCAGTTATAAATAAACACGATTATATTGGTCTGAAAAAGAATCCAGGAACTATTGAAGTTAGTGCTAATTTCAGGTGTCAAGACTTGTTCATCATTATACAATATATTTTACTGTGTTAATAGCATTTCATTGTGGCAGCGATATTAATATCATTTATACATATTGCTGAATTTTGAATATATTTTTTGATGGGTATTTGGTAATTATTCAAAGGTATTGATTTGATCATATATTTTAGGAATCTAAGAAAATCGCTAAATGTTTAGCTTGACTAGAAGTCTACTCTTATCTGTATAGTCTAACGAAATTGGACGATTTTACAGTCTAAAGTAGGCCTACCTCACAGTTAAGAGGAGGCAGGAAGGAAAGGTTGAACGTTTCAGGACGTCGATGCGAAAAGTTAACGTTCTGTCATAATACAAACGTTATAAGATTGATGGTAAACATAATATTGTTCAAAACTATACTTCATCCAAATATATCATCAAATGGCAATGGACGACTTCTATGATAAACAAGGATTGATCACTTCTATTTAATTCTTTCAAAACTCTATCCAGGAGGGACTGTTAAAATGTTAACATTAGGCAATCATTGTATCAATGCAGCTAGGTTACACTGGTGATAATCAATAAGAAAATGTACTTGTAGGTCCTGTAATTCAGTTTTCACTAAATTAATCTGATGATTGCTGGCACGACAGATTGAGACCCTTGTTTGTGATAATAATAATAATAATAATAATGAAAATAATAATAGTAATAATATTAATGATAATAATAATAATAAAAATAACAATAATAACAATAACGATAAAAATTATAATATAATAATGATAATAACAATGATAACAATTTAATTTAAACAGCTCCTTTTCCATAGGTTACAATACGTTGTGTGTCGGCAAGGATCACTTAACGGGATAAATAACGGCGAATCGAGAGTAAGGGCAAGTGCCCCATCCACTCCTTCGGCAAAACCAAATCTGGCATAATTTTACCCCCAAAAAATAGTTATTATGCATCCCCCCACAAAGGCATTTAAATGTTATAAGCCTTGCCTTTTTTCTCCATCTCACCATGTATCGAATATTTAGGGGTGCTATAAAGACAAATTCCCATAATGCTAACAAAGAAATAAAATTAAAGTAAATATACTCATTAACTCAGTACATCACATTGTATTACGAAGGAAAGAGGTATTTTTTATTGCTGGTCAGATAATTAACGAGAATGAGGGCATCTGAGAAAAGGTAGTCACCCCCACCCCTTTTGTTGTTGTTGTTGCTTGTCATATATTTTCGGGCTAATGCCTCCTGCTAGATTATCTTTGATCCGCCACTGGATAACCAAGCCTTCCAAATACCCATTATTATTTCTTGGCTTTATCTGTTTTACTGATATTCATTACAATGTCTAATCGTTAAGTTAGTTGCGGATGTCAATGTAGTGGAACATTCAAATAAAGCGAATGTTCTCTAATGGGATTGAAATATATAAATAAAAACGTATGTGACACTTGTAAAAGGAAAGGTAATAATTAGTAAATATATGATTTGTACAAGAAAAGACAGTTAATATCGCGTTAATAGTTACTATTTTATTCTTATTCTCAGGTGTTATAATGCATTTGAGTGTTTTTTTTTTTCTTCCTATAAATCATTTAAAACATGCATCAAATATTCGACATGACCATGATGGCAAGGAACAAAAAGGTGTAATACCTATGCATACAACGTGTTTCGCCTTTATCTTTATTGAATGGCGGACACGGTCACTTCGCCCGGCTTCCTCCCAGTAGGCCTATGCATTATAACACAAAAGAGTCTGCTATGAAGACGAAACATTACTTCAAACGCTCAATTCTATGGTGGTTTATTGGCTGTAGACACGTTTGATATTAAATATATGTTTAATAATTCTGCAATAAAGTTTTACATCGGACATTCCTAAACTGCCCACTCTACATCACAATTCAAGTAATATTATTAATTCACATAACAATACACTACAGTTACACTACTTTGAGAAAGGTTTAAATGTTTAAATGTGATATAAAATTATATATTTAAAAATCACTTTCATTAATACTATTTCAGACTCTAATACATTTATGCCAGCTACATTGTATTTGATTATTGCATACGGAATACCTGCTTTAGACTGATGTAAAATTATTTAGTAGGTGTTTATCTTATATAACTTATGGCTAAATTAGACTGGTCTTCGTTTCATTGAATCTATAAACGGTACTTGCCTTTAACATATTTATATTTGAAAATAATTAATTATATACATTTACAATTGTATTGTATGAAAGAAAACAATGGGTTTCTTATAACGTTTACTATGTATGATTTTACCATGTAACTTATACTTGCATTATTTTGCAAAAGCATTTGCTCGGCGCATGTCTTTTTTAATCATTGTTTATAATCTTCAATACTCATGAGGCTAGCAAAATCCATTTTCATGTTTTTTGTCACCTTTCTTCATGAAACTTAAGAACGCAATTATATATCTACCAACAATCGAACCAACTACATTTATTACTGCACTTTAATTTCCTTTTGTTATGTACAGGATCACGACCAGAGTCGTAACACGTGCCCCACCTTGACTGAGCTGACAGTGGATGATGACACACTAGAAGGACGGCAGGATTGTGGTTCGATGTTTGACAATGTGAAGAGGGTCACTATACAGGTAGAGTGCACGATCAAATGTGACGTCATCCAGAGGATCCATCTACCAGGAGCAACAGAACTCACCATTCAAACATATGAGTATGCATTTTATCCGGCTCGTTTCATGGAGGATCCCACTTCACTACCCGATGCCCTCCTGAATATCTCCCCTCATCTTGTCAAGGTGACATTCAGCGATCTTGACATTGGCAACAGTAAGATGGAACTAATCTTACAAGCTTTCAGATCAACACACAACCTCAAAGATCTGAAGATTATCAGGTATTAAAGACATTATTGTAATTTAGTTAAAAAGAGTACTTTGACATATTTGTTTCCTTTTAATCTCCCTCTCTATCTCCCTCCCCCTTTCTCTCTCTCTCTCTCTCTCTTATCCTTTTCCCTCTCTATAATACAATCATCCCCCTAAAAAGTGGACATTTTTATAATTAACATTTTAAAATAAATGAATTAAATTGAACTTACCTTTCATATACAGTGCGTCCCAGAAAATACAAAACCGAGAATTATCAATGTTTTATCATAACCTAATCACAATTATAATAAATAAATGACACATATTTGTAAAGCTTCGATGCTTGTCAAAGTTATGTAATCCTTCTCATTGTTTCTCATTCTTTGTTTCATTGTTAATAATAATAATATCTTACAGATGTACATGTCCATTCACATTTGTACATGTCCATTCACATTTGCATGGCTACTTGCTCTAACTTTTCCCATCCAAGCGTGACATTTCTAAACTTGTTCTTAATTGTCCTACAATTTGAGATATAGTTTATTATATTTTAATGACGTTTAAGATTTTCCAGTTCTCATCCTTTTTTGCGGAGAGTATATTTCTTTGGGTCATTTTATTTGAGTGTCTTGTTAATACAAACAATGGAAGAAAATGAACGTTTCTTTGAATTTAATTGAATGGAGTATGTTCCCTCTCTCTCTCTCTCTCTCTCTATCTGTCTTTCTCTCTCTCTCTCTCTCCCTCTCTTTCTCTCTCTCTTTCTTCCTCTCTCTCTCCCTCTCTCTCTCTCTCTCTCTCTATCAGTGTTTAATTTGATATGATTAGATTTGATTTGAACTTAGAGATAACAAAACATAAATAACAACACGAATAGGCCTACATACTAAGGATTGATAGCTCTGCTCAGCTGTACAATGCATATATTACAGCTGTTCTATCAATCGAGGGTTCTAAATGATAAATGAGAGAAAAGTTACATCATTATTACCAGCTATATTCCAAACATTGTTTACTCCGGGAGTATGCCCCTCTCCCCCCATCCCTAATCACTAAACATCAATCAAACTGTATTCCGTCTATCTTGATACTGGTAGAGTCATAAGATGCGGGACAGATTTGAGCATGGATGATGTCATAATTGCTTGCAATAAAGATCTGGTCATGGAGGTGGAGGTGGTGCATGGCAAACCACGTGGGTAAGTCCTTAGAACTTTTACTTCAAGACTTGCTTCGTCCTTAATGGCTGCATGAAATTTATGTATGATTGCATGTATCTTAAACCCTCTGCAATAAAGCCTCCTTCCTCTTTTTTTCAAACGACCTATTAGTAGGAGACCAGCCTGTAGGTCCCGTGACCAATCTCTTGGAACAAAGGTTTGAAAGTGTTTTTGTGTTCCCTGATGAATACCGAACTATTTTGACTTGGGCTGCCCCCTTGAAAATCCCAGGCATTTTCGTGAGGGGTCAACAAAGGTCACACAGGGATAGAAATTCAAATAGTTCCAATCGTGTCAATATGCATATCAAATTACTCGTCCGGTCATGAGGATTCCAAAAATGTATAGTTTGCTATACCTCCGACCTGAAATGAGGGCGCTATGGTAAAAAAACGTTGAAAGGTCAACACACTTTTGACTGGTGGTCAAATTCACCAACACAGTGAACCTTATCAAATTGCATATCAACTTACTCGTCTGGTCATAAGGATTCCAAAAATGTATAGGTTTTTAAACATCCGACCTTAAATGAGGGTGCTATGGTCAAAAGGTCAATGCACTTTAGAAATTCACCAACACAGTTAACATCGTCCGATTCTAATGATTTTAGTGTATAATAATATGTTTTCTGACAGAAAAAGTTCAACTAAGCAACTTTTAAAATCAAAAGTATACTCGCTGACTAGAATGCAGCGGAAATGGGGTATAGTGTCATTATAAGTAGTGCGAGACTAGCACGCGTGCTCGTATTGTCATGCCAGTCGTTTCTGATATACATTCAGACGCGAGGTCTGATCGAAAGGCCATGCATGTGTTTAGGTACACATAAATAGAAAGGAAAAAAAAGTATATTGAAAATCTTTCGAGCACGTAGTTCATTCCCTTTCTCAGGAGGGGGGGGGCAGAATTTTTTATTCATTAACAAAATCCTATCGTTTTGTATTTGTGTATTTCCCTTAATATTGAGAATGAAAGGAGCTGACATTATGTACCAATCATGATTAAACATAAATCAATATGTGCAAAATGTAACAAAGAGTTAAAAAAGGCGTGTTTAATATTAAAAATAACATTCCTTTGGAAATGTGTAATTATGAATGTTCCAATGTGCCCATTGGAAGATAAAAGCAGGATTATCGAAAAGATAAAATTAAGGTATTTTTTCTATTTCGGACATTACACGTAAGTCTATAATTTATATTATTCGCGCTTTTCTGTTTTATGACGTTTTCTACATAATAGCTTTAGATAACAGATTAGTACAAGAGGTTCTGTTTGACGTAAAGCTGTGTGATACTCAAGCTCTCTTTTATTTGTCCTCCGTTTACTGCTCTATGTGATAATTTTGATGTATTGCTGCTTTTATGTTGATGCACACATTTTAACTTACATGTATCTCTCTTTTTCTCTCTCTTCTCTCTCACGTCAGTAAACATTTTCGAAAATTAAGGTAGATGACATCGATCTGATGAATCAGGCGGATCAGACGATCATTGCTCGAAAAGAAGAAATATCGACTGAAGTGGAAAGTACATGAAAACACCAATATGGACGTATCGGATAATCGCTCAGCGTTTAATTTAAATCCGGACTAAGAAATATAAAGCGTCATGCAATCGAGTTACTCACCCAATAAATCGCGTTCATATTCATTTAATATTACATGCTGTGTATTCTAGGAAGAAGACAACTTTAGACTGATTTGCAGTTTGCTCGACATTTATTCCGCTCCGAAACTAGGAGTCCTTTTCCTCAAAACATGTAAAGTAGGAAAGTCAAAGTAAAACAAGTAACATGCATAAAAGCAATAACAAAATCTTATAACCACAATAAAGAGGGTCCACCATAAACAATTCGACAATAATGTATAAACGTGATATGATTCAACAATCTTAAGGGTACATGTACCATGAGTGAAACTCAAAATTGTAGGGATCTCCGGTCACGTGATCAGCGGAGGGATAGTAACTCCTTCCGATCACCCCAGGTCCCTGGGGTTTACGTGACCTGCCGGTAGGATAGTATCTCCTACGGATGATCCCCACAACTTTTCAATACTCACAAAATCATCAATGCATAACTAACATAGTTATGGAAACACTATATTTGTGGGATCTCGAGTCACGCGATCAGCGGAAGGATAGTAATTCCCTCCGATCACCCCAGGTCCCTGGGGTTTACGTGACCTGCCGGTAGGATAGTATCTCCTACGGGTGATCCCCACAACTTTTCAATACTCACAAAATCATCAATGCATAACTAACATAGTTATGGAAACACTATATTTGTGGGGTCTCGAGTCACGCGATCAGCGGAAGGGTAGTAACTCCCTCCGATCACCCCAGATACCTGGGGTTTACGTGACCCACCGACAGGATAGTATCTCCTGCAGTATCCCCAATGTTATCCCGGTGCTACTATACCAGCGCATATATAAGAAGTGGTGATAATCGGAACCAACCATGGAATAATCACGAGTAAAAGAAATCCTCCCCCAGTCAACCCCCGTGTTACCATGATATTAAGTACATACAATTCGTTATATCACTCAAAACAACATTGTACTTCCAATTTGTTAATCCTCAATCAACTTTAAGTAGTTTACTTCTTCAACTCTACTTAAACTAAAGAGGGGTGGGTGGGCCGGGGAAAAAGGACTTCTCCGAGCGGAGATAAAGTCGAAAGTGAGAAAATCTTGCACACGGCGTTCCCACGCTTACTGCGCGCATAACTCCACCGTTGTAGATTCACTGGCTGTGCGCATTTTCGGTTTCTTTACAGAGGTAAATTTCACATGTCGCTGTCTCACAAAGGCACCGCTTAAACAGCTGTAAAAGGCGCGCGCTATTTCTGGCCTATGCCAGCAATTGTTTTGTCTATCCTTGACTCTCCCAGAATGACTCTGATCATTTATTATGATCACGTTATTCTAGGAAGAAGACAACTTTAGACTGATTTGCAGTTTGCTCGACATTTATTCCGCTCCGAAACTAGGAGTCCTTTTCCTCAAAACATGTAAAGTAGGAAAGTCAAAGTAAAACAAGTAACATGCATAAAAGCAATAACAAAATCTTATAACCACAATAAAGAGGGTCCACCATAAACAATTCGACAATAATGTATAAACGTGATATGATTCAACAATCTTAAGGGTACATGTACCATGAGTGAAACTCAAAATTGTAGGGATCTCCGGTCACGTGATCAGCGGAGGGATAGTAACTCCTTCCGATCACCCCAGGTCCCTGGGGTTTACGTGACCTGCCGGTAGGATAGTATCTCCTACGGATGATCCCCACAACTTTTCAATACTCACAAAATCATCAATGCATAACTAACATAGTTATGGAAACACTATATTTGTGGGATCTCGAGTCACGCGATCAGCGGAAGGATAGTAATTCCCTCCGATCACCCCAGGTCCCTGGGGTTTACGTGACCTGCCGGTAGGATAGTATCTCCTACGGGTGATCCCCACAACTTTTCAATACTCACAAAATCATCAATGCATAACTAACATAGTTATGGAAACACTATATTTGTGGGGTCTCGAGTCACGCGATCAGCGGAAGGGTAGTAACTCCCTCCGATCACCCCAGATACCTGGGGTTTACGTGACCCACCGACAGGATAGTATCTCCTGCAGTATCCCCAATGTTATCCCGGTGCTACTATACCAGCGCATATATAAGAAGTGGTGATAATCGGAACCAACCATGGAATAATCACGAGTAAAAGAAATCCTCCACCCACATTTTTTTTTTTTTTTTTTTTTTGTGGGGGGGGGGGGGGGGGGGTTGGGCGTGGTTTGCCATGGTTGCTTCCTAATACCATCTATGGACCCATGCTGTTTCACTAAATATTAATATGACATGTATCATACTTCATGTATTTCTCATGGATTCAATCCGTTACATATTGTAATCTTATATTATTATTCTTGCTGCTAGCCAGACAGTGATAGAGGCGAAAACCCGACAATATTGCCATTGTGGCTTAATTTAACGAGCAAAATAATTATATTTCCTTTGTCGGGGAAAATTCCCCTATGGCCCACTTTGTAGTTCTGAAGCTACTGTGCGACCGAGTGACTCTGACTCCACCCTCTGCTAGCTTAACAATTATGTATGATGTATACTAGTACATCAAAATCAATCATTAATTTAAATATGGTTCTAATTTATCAGCAATTAAATAAATTTCAAATTTAATGTGAATCCCAAAAATGAAGGCGTATATATCTGAATATGTAACTCACGTTACAACACGCTATTCCTCAACTTCTTGTGTTATAATAATTCCATTATCACATCGAACCCAGTCTGTCCGAAATTCCACAAGGCTCATTAATAGCCGAATTAGTGTTATTGTCCCGTTTCCGTGAATATAAATATTCTATTCATATATACCCAAGCCCGAGTCTATTCCTTCTTGGAAATTATCGATGAAAGCGTCGGATCCTCTGTCGGACAGGTGTACCCCATCTCTTAAAAATAAACTGTAATTGGATGGATCCAACTAATGAGCAATAACTGACGCATTCGGCAGCCGGGCTATTAATCTCCTCGCGTACTTGTTGAGCGATTTCCTGACCCCATCCATGGCGTCTTATAATGTTCGATAACCACGACTGCTATGATAGAATAGACGTGGGATGATGGTCGACCAGGCGATGTGCGTACGAGGCATGGCTGTCCGTAAAATTTGAAGAGCCATATCGATCGCGATTCTGCATTGGCAGGCATCATTCAGGCCCAAGTTATTTGTTCCTAAATGCACGATTACTAGCGCAGGTGCTCGTTGGTTGTATCTCAACCTATTCTCCACCAGGCGCGGAAGGTCTTGTAACGTCGCTCCTCCCTGACCGTGCCATTGGACCGTCCCTCTTGCTCTTCCCAAATCTTGGTGGTTGAGCATGTTCGCCCTCTGCTTGGCACGTCTGACCAAGCTGTCGCCTACGATCCAGATCCTGTCGCCGGTTGTCTCTGAAACAGGATGGAAAAACTCCCCAAAGTAATGTGTTCTATATTCATATTCATATCATCATACACGTGGGCTACTTATTCTCCCACTTATAATTTACTATGAAAATATGTGATAGTAGGTTTCCATTAAAAGGAAAAAGGAAGGAATAATCGTTCCTCTGTGTTACATGTAAAACCTAGCAGCGATGGGGGTTACGACAATATTAATGATTGGGGGAGCCTAATCAGGATAGTAACTCCTGGTTGATCCTCCAGTCCCATTCTGGTTATTAACATGAGCACTTCACATAATTGATCTGCACATTGTATACTTTGTGTCGTGTTCAACTTTTTATTGTATTATAACGAATTAGGTTAAATAATTGTATAAAATTATTACTGCTTTCCCGTTTGCCCGTTAGTAATTTAAATCCAATTTGTCATAGTAATCTCTATTAATGTAATGTTGTGGCCTTATTGGGAATTAATATTGCATAATTTATATGGAGCGCGTTAATATCGTAACATATTATGCTGTATATAAAGTTATCATTATTATTATCCTTATAATTATTATGTTTATGATAACGTTTATTCCTATCAATTTTAAATTGCACCTAATATTTAGCGGATATAACGCATATACACAAAACTGCGCCACCTTCCCATTACCATTATCTGTTCTGGGGGAACGCCTTTCAGGGCCACTATAATTGCCGCTCCGATTCGAAAGGAGTATGTGCCATATTGGCTACCACTGTACCCGTTGTGCTATAGGGTTCTCTTCAAAACTGAACTAAATTAATACCTAATTACAGGGGCCCCATCACGATGACAAAATAACGGACCATCTATATCAGGTCTTACACGGAGGTATGCTTTCATGGCTTTCACAGGGCACTGTTCATCTGTCCCATTGCTACCGATATTAATCGTAGTTCCTTGCCCGTATTGGTCGGTTTTTAAAAATCTAATACGTACTAGCAGGCTTCCCTTCGGGCTACTGCAAAATTTGATGTCATCCCTCGCTATGACCTTATTTAAATCATCGCCCTTCCTTTGAATCGTGAATTCTCCCACTCTCAAAAACCCAAAAAATGCTAATAAATATGATGCGTAAAACATCATTGATTCGTAATGAAAATAGCATACAAAATATAATATTGGTATAATTGTCTCTAAAAGTTCCCAAATTATGGGTCTTCTACTGTCTACCATAAATCTGTCGCGCCTGCTCCCTTCCTGCATTTTCTTAATTAAAAATATTTAATTGGGTCCGCCCAGCTGTACATATTGTATAAATATGATAACGCTGCGACATGCTTTATAATAATTAATAATAATTTCCCATTAATGGAGAGGTGTGCGATGAATGCCATAACCTGTATAATTATTGCAGGCCATGATGTATTCAATTGTCTATTCAATCGAAACTCTTAAAATGAATCTACAGCACTCTAATATGCCCGCTGTAATCCCTCTGCTAAAAACTGTCCTAGTAATCTATATATTTCTGCTGCTAGGTCAGCACTATTCCCGTAAATATGCGACTTAATCGGTCTCGTGCTCCTGGTGCTAATTTGCGGAATCGCCCCATCTAAAATCATGAAAGGGAGTCGGCAACACCATTGTCAAATATATATACGTAAACTGCTTTATAAACAATATTTTTCTTTAAGCAGATCAACACAAATTTACGTAATAACTCCATTATTTTCGAACATAATAATGTCTGCTTATTTATTATAAACTTCACTAACATATTGTCTGTATCCAAAACTATTCTCCTATTCTGGAGTTCCTCCCCCCATGCAGCGATGGAGAGTAAAATGGGTATCATTTCTTTCCATGCTATTAACGTACCCTCGATAATTTCGCGCGACGACCACTTGTTATTAAACCACTTGCCTTCAAAATAGGCTCCGAAACCAATTTCCCCGCTAGCATCAGTGTACAAAACGTGGTCGTTATCTCCTCCCCACCCTTCCTGGGGGATGACTGATATGCCATTATGGTGGTTCAAGAATTCGAGCCATATAATTAAATCAACTTGGGCCCCCTCATTCAACATTATACTGGTACTTTTCACATTTGTCCCTTTTATTAAATCTATTAACCGTCGTAAAAATGCTCTGCCCGGTCGTACAGCTCTGCAAATAAAATTCAAAGAGCCAATCAAAGATTGAATCTCTTTGACGGTGGCTGATTTATGAGCTAGCGCCCTACCGATTTTCCGTCTTATTTCCACCAATTTTTCTTGTGGTACACGTACTTGCATTAGTACTAAATCAAGCTCTAAGCCAAGAAATATCAATCTAATAATAAACCCTTCTAATTTTTCTTTGGCTAGGGGGACGCCTAGTTCTTTGCACACTAATATTAATGTATCAACAACTTGTTTACATGTTAATTCTTCATTTTGTATTGAACCCACACATAAGAAGTCATCCACATAGTGCACTATTTTGTTGGAGCCAATTCTTTCCCTAACGCAATATTCAATAAACGTAGAAAAAAGATTCGAAATATGCTGGGGCACATCTGATACCCATGAGTAAGCATTTGTCAATATAATATTTGCCGTCAAACTTGACCCCGAGCAATTCAAAATCATTTGGATGAATCGGTAATAACCTAAATGCCGATTTAATGTCCTCTTTTGCTAACTCGGCACCTATGCCTGCTTCAACAATTAATTATGTTGCTTTATCAAAACTCGTGTATTCAACCTTGCAAACTTTATCCGGAATAAAATCGTTTATTGAAACCCGAGTGAGTATGACAAGTGGTTAATTAAACGATATTCGCCCGGCACCTTTTTGGGCACCAGTCCAATAGGACTCGACCGTAATTTATTTAGTGGCCTAACTTCAAATGGGCCTAAATATCTACCCAATCTTACCTCTTTTCAATTTTTTTTTTTCTTTCAAATGCTACTAATTTGTTATTTTCCACTAATTTTAAATTGGGCATATCAGCCGGCATGCGGGGGCCTGTGTAATTTAATTTGAAGCCTTCAATAAAGCCTTTTTTCAAAAATTCTGCGGCCTCCCTGTTAAAATACGTCTTTAACATAACTTTTAAGTTCTCGGTTATAATTGGTGTTTGTGCTAAAAACATTAAGTCACTCATCTGTTGCGTTATGTTATTATCTTCTTTCAAATTGCCATGTATATCTTTATTATTCTTCTATATTTGTTCCCCATTTCTGGAGGTGCAATTATTTGTTATTGGGTTTGATGGCTTTGAAATTTAACCGTTGGACTCCAGTGCGGTGGATTTTCCCATGCCCTTTGTTACCACAAATGGTACATGCGTGTGTAAAGCGGCATGCCTATCTAGAGCATTGCCCTGACCGGTAATTAAATTCATAGCATTCTCCGCCACGAAAGTTTTGTGCCCGAAATGGCGCCCTTCCCTTATTCATATTGGGTGTGAACTTTATTGTGCTCGACCCCCGGGGTGTGGCCCATTCCCGCTTGGTTGCCCACGATCCCTATTGGGTTTGGGGGCGGTCTTGTATCCGCATGTTTCGCGGAGATCCCCCACCTATTACGTGAAGGAGCCACAATTCCCCATCTATTGATGACCACAGCCCGCCTTTTCTGTGCATGCGATGTCGAAATTCGATATCGTAGTCTCTCCAACCATACCCATAATACCGAGAGGCAGCAGATCGAATTAATTGCCCATATTTCAGAAGCTCATGTGAGCGAATTAAATTGGCTTCTAAATAAATACTGATATATACAAAAATGCATCGGTCCACCATTCAATGGACACGATTTTATTTTTATTAAAGGTAGCGAATTTCAGCACTAACCTTCCCCCTTCGTGAGATATTGCTAAATTAGGGGCTTGTTCGTCTACTGCCTCTAACATTAATTATATTGCTATATTTTGTGTCTCAAGAAGTGTATTGAAATCTACATATTGCCCTCTCCATATTTTTTCCTTCATATTGTGGTGTACTTTAGTCCCCAGTCTATCAGTGACCGAAAACAAGGGCGACTGATCTGTGTTATATATGTGTGCACCACTGTGCTCCCCCCTTGTATCCCAGGCAATAGCGCCTGACTGAATCGATTGCCCGACACTGCTTGCCCGTGTGGGAGGATGGGCTTCATTATCCCTCAAATTATGACTAGCTCTAGGCCTAGTGTCACTCTCGTTGTGTGTAATTTGTAATTGAAAGCCAGCGTATAGGCTACCGGTGTTTGGTACAATCGAGGGGAAGGAAACCACCAAGTTGCTTTCCCTCTCGCTTCCAAGATTGTTAAATCTATGTCTTGTTGTTTCACTAAATTGTGATATTTCTGGTAAATGTGATTGCATAGCTACGTCTACCTCACCTTGCATTGGCTGTGCATGTGAAGGCGGCTGGCTTGATGACTGGTTCGCTCCAGTTGTCTCGTTTCCACTGTATTGTGGTCCGTCAGTCTCCGGAGCCGGGTTTATGCTGGTAGTGGCTGAGCGTCCACTGTTGGGGTTACCGCTCGAGTGCCTCGCCCGTTTTGGCCGCCCCGCCCGCCGGGGAGTTGAGGTGCCGAGTACGTCTTGAGTGGTGTCGTTGCTAGACTGCCTTAATCTTGTAGACTGTCTAGGCCTAGCAATCTTTGGTTGGCGGGCCACCCGGCTCTGGCTTGATTTCCGCTTTCCCATCTTTCGATATACTGGGATTTCCTCTCGTTATTTAGACTTATCTGTATACTCAATTGTAGAGCCTTCTCGAAAAAGGACTTCTCCGAGCGGAGATAAAGTCGAAAGTGAGAAAATCTTGCACACGGCGTTCCCACGCTTACTGCGCGCATAACTCCACCGTTGTAGATTCACTGGCTGTGCGCATTTTCGGTTTCTTTACAGAGGTAAATTTCACATGTCGCTGTCTCACAAAGGCACCGCTTAAACAGCTGTAAAAGGCGCGCGCTATTTCTGGCCTATGCCAGCAATTGTTTTGTCTATCCTTGACTCTCCCAGAATGACTCTGATCATTTATTATGATCACGTTATTCTTTACATCAGTTTTGTGGCTCTTTTTTTTTTCATTGAAGAAATTGTGATTTTGAATTCCCCTTCGAAATGTTACTCTCAGTGTATTAAGTGGTTCATTCAATTAATATACTTTAAAGAGCGTTACAGGGATTTGCACGGTGCAAATGTCAAAACTTGTAAAAGGGCCGAAATGTTGTAAAATATCAAAATTGAAACTATCCTAAAAGTACGGTGGTGAAGTTGCAATTATTAAAAAAGATTACAGTCATTTTTCTTGCCAAATTTAAACTGGCTGTGTTTTATTCACCACATATTAATTTGTTGTGTACAAAATTGGGTCTTCCATGTTCACATATTGACACAAAAGTATTATTCACGCTATACTATAGTCACGTGACTTTTGAAAATACCAGTACACCTTTACTCCTAATAACTGCAACAATGTTGCGTATCGTGTTACTTAGCTGTAAATATACTCTAGCGTCTTCCTAAGATTTATTCAGATTGCTGCTTTTGGAATGGATAATATGTTATCGTTGAGAACTATTTGTGTGGTTGGCGCAGTAGAGTTTATTGATATCGTGGCTGTGCTATATAAATTGATCTGAATAATAGAATTGCAATGGAGCTCAGTGCACATGATGAGGACTTTACCTATAGCGTATGACTGCGTCAGCGACTAGCGTAGGCATTGACGCACCGTGCGAGATTAATATCGTTACACAAAGTGAGTGCAAATCGAATGGTGCAAACCTTTCCTCAAATTAAGGGCGTTGTAGTCCAAACTGAATCTCCTCAATCTGTTAGGACAGGTATTAATGAAGTGTAAACACTGCCTCTTGTGCAATGAGCATGCATAAATGATGTCTGTGCCATTATAATCAATCGTCTTTTATGGTTTGTTTTATTACCTCATATCTACAAAATAGTGTGGTCTTTTCAGAGCCAGATGGCCTGTTTTTAATGAAAACTTTGGATGTTTATACAAACATATTTTACAGTTAAAAACACACAGCATATGAAATGGCAGTAATTGGCGGACTTAAATTCAAATACATGTATATGATGAAGAATGTACCGGAAATAATTTGAATAATCAAACAACAAAACGAATGTTTACAAAGAACAAACGAACGAGCAAAAGAAAGAAAGAACAAATCGAAGCAAAAATAGGGTTCTCCTTCCGAAATTCGTATACAACTCAATATTTATATATAATTGAGATGTGCAAGCTGGCGATAATTTCAATACCAGTTCTGATGTGATTTCATACAAACAAGAGTTTTAATACGGTAAATCTTTCTCAAATGTATCCACAAACAGACTATTTAGTAAATGTATCTAGTCATGTATCCTTCACGGCCCTTGTAAAAAAGAGGACAAATGAAGACCACATTTCATTCACAAATATAACGCTGTATTCTTGTGTTATCTAATACAGTTTGTGTATGAACTCTTGCATGTGTTACTTAAAAGGTTTGTTTGTATTTATTTGGAAAGGGAAACTATTTTGTTTGCTATATATATGAGTTGTTAATTTTGTCTGTAGATAATTTGTAAATAACGTAGCCAAACGATTGGTGCCCATTCAAAGGAGTGTGTTTGTATATGAATGTCATTTATCCAAGTAGATAATTTTCTACAAGTTCAACACGTGATTGTACACTATTAAAGTCGATAAAAGAACATTATTTAGTGTAATTCTCGAAGCATTAAGCTTAACTTTCGGAATACTTTCTGCAATGTTTGTAAATATGGTAAACGTGCACTGAGACATTTCCGCATTATGCGAAGAAACTTTAAAGGTACTATGTCCCATTTGCAGGCCCAAAAAATGAAAATTTTAAATTCCAATGGCATTTGAAAGATAATACTAATTTAGAACTCCCCGAAAAAAAGGGGGCTTGAAAGTGTCTTTAAGAGTGAAAATAACGACTATTAGTTGTCAAATCGACTTAGGAGCTATAGAGCCAATAAGTAATAGTTTTGATTTTCAGGCCATTGTACGTTTTATGCTGCGCAAAGATTCAATCAGTTTAATTTTGGCCATTACAAAAAGTGGGTTATTGATTTAGACAAATCCTTTACAGCTCATTTTATGTGTTGTTATTACCAAAGAAGAAAAAAGCCAGTCACTCACCCAATACTGACAATAGTGTCTGACAGTAAAGTCTAGCAAGTAATTGCATAATTTGAATATAAGAAGACTGCTAACGTTTAAATTTCACAGATAGGACATACATGACATATTCACAATTCCTGCAAAGTTCTACAGAATTTGAGGCTGCCTGCAAAAGGGACATAGTATCTTTAACTTATAACTAGTAATGGCAGTAGTATAGTTTCCGGTAGTATAAGTAGTAGTAGTAGTACTACTATTAATAATACTTGTTGTTGGCGTAGTTATTGTCTTGTTGATGTTGTTGCTGTGGCAGTATAAGTAAAAGAAATGGTATTGATTCATTTCAGACATGATCTATCAATATCAATTATTCCGTTCAGTGCGAGTGGTATATTGTTAAGACGCCAAATATTGTTTACTGAAACTAGTTATTTTGTATGCATTGATAAGATTATGAAGAATGACGTACGTCGTTACTTTACATGTAAGTCTATTTTGCTGAACACATGACTAACTATTCATGGTTGAATTCATTGATAGTTGAATTTAAACATGGTTTATTATTTCATTCTTATTCATGTATTGTAATATATATTGACAAGAATGTTTGCATGTCAATGTTTAAGGCGGTTATACCTTATACTGTATAGCCCCATTAAATAAATGTAAATAGTATAATGTGCCTTACATTTATCTCCTTTCGCTTTTTATATAATGTGTAGGTTCCCAATTATTTGTAGTTTAATGTATTGCAATAATCATGGATTTATTTTGTGATTGTTATTATGTTTTAGAATACAATTATTCTGCATTACCTTGATTAGCGCATAGGGAGTATTATGAGCTATACATAATTATATTTACTTATTTTGATTTTTTATTAAAGAACGAAGTAATTAATATCGATTCTCGCAAAGAATATATGTACAGTTGAATAAAGTCCATACTGATCTGAGAATTCTATCGTGTTAAACTGTTTTCAAGTAGTCATGGATTTTTCCACATTTATATTGAGATCATCATTTTATTATACAACTGTTTCATTATTTTTACTCAAGTCTGTGATTCAGATGCTTAAGGCCCTTTTACACTTTCACGAATCGCATCACGGATCATCCCGGATCTTAATCCGGGGTGTTCCGGCGTGCGACACCACGATTTCTTCTCGATGCCGGTGTGGATACGTTCCGAACTGGGTGTATACACGGGCAAGTACGGTGTCTCCACGGACAGACAAGGTAGCAACGCGGACCACGCCGGAAACGCATACGGAGCTAACACGGATTTCAAGGAAAAGCACGGAGGCTACTGGGTACTTTTACGGTCCTTACACGGAGGTGTACGTTGTCTATTGGGATATCTCCGGAATGTTGACGGGTGACTTAAGCTTGTAGGGGCTCATTTGATCATTTACCTTCTCGGCAAAATATACGGAATTTCAAACCCGGATGAAACCGGTGTTAATACGGACCTCCCGATGTCTACACGGACTGTCCCGGATGTATTCGGAGGCTACACGGAGGTACACGGAGGTACACGGTGCCTACAGGGAAGAGGACTGAATGTTTTTCATCCATGAACTCCGGGATGAAAAATTAAGCAAGCTTAATTTTTTCCCCGGATATGCAGGTACGCCAAGGATCACCCCGGATGCCTCCCCGGGGTATACACGGTAATGCCGGAGATAACACGGATGATCCCGGAGCGACGATCCGGGATGATCCGTGATGCGATCCGTGAAAGTGTAAAAGGGCCTTTAGGGTTTTCACCCCACACCTCACCATATGTGTGTGTATGCAGTAGCGTACGCAGGATTTTTTTTAAGGGGGGGGGGGTTTAACATTTAGAAATCGGGTCGAAAATTTCGCAACGACTCAGCCAGCCGCTGAATAAGCGGAGGGGGGGGGGGGGGTGGGGGGGGGGGGGGGGGTCCCAAAAATCGCAACGACTCAGCCAGCCGCTGAAAAAGCGGGGGGGGGGGGGTAAGAGGACACTTTTTTTTTGGGGGGGGGGGGGTCTCAAAATTTGAAAATTTGACATTTTTCGTCGTTGGGGGGGGGGGGTGGGTAAGGTCACCTTTTTTTAGGTCAGCCATGGGCATAATTATTATTATTTTTGTTGTTGTAATGATTAGGGGGGGATTCTTAAAAATACCAAAGGGGGGATTGACCCCCTAAACCCCCCCCCCCCCCCCTGCGTACGCGCGTGTGTGTGTGTGTGTGGGCGGGTGTGGATGTGTAAAGGTCTACTTAGATCTAACTGTTCCGTATTTTCCAGACGTTACATTTTTCCATAAAATCAATTCTAATGTGCTCTTTCAGTGAATAAAGTCAGTTAGGTGGATAAGTCACCGGACTGTGGATCACAAGGTCCGCGGTTCAAGTCCCGCCGCGGCACTAATGTCCTTTGGCAAGACATTGATCTACATTTGCCACTCTCCACCCAGGTGTTAAAATGGGTACCCGGTAGGATGCGAAAGCTAATGTGGTTTGATTAGCAAGTGGCGCTTGTAAAATGGCGACTGGCTGGAATGCTCCCCAGGGAGTGGAGAATGTGCATACCTTGTGTGCGGGTAAGCCTGAATCCGATGACCGGGGTAATAATAATATGTTGTAAAGCGCTGTGATACACATGTATGTCTGTAAGAGCGCTATATAAATGCCAATATTATTATTATTATTATTAGGTGAAAATCTCAACAAAACAAACAATTCCCATCAAAATTTCATTCTGGCAGGAAAGAAAAGGCATACATTTTCACCTGAGAGTTAGGAGAAGACAGATCTTTGAATTAATTGATAATATGGACGCTCCAGAATTCTCTTACAAAAGTCCTTCAGCTTTGATGTAAGAGCTTATTTATGTTTATTTTTTGAGGCATCGGTGAAATATTGAGCAAGCTTGTCTGCACACATGTTTGACAAGCCTCCCCCATTCACAATGGTCTGGCAATGCACCCATTCCTTTGACAACGGTCCATGCATGGGCAACAAGCTAGGCTCCCCTCCCTCCTACCAAAGAGCCAACCCAAACTTTCAGACCTCTTCCATAGCCTTCAAACTCTGGACGATAATCGATCTCCTCATCATAGAGGATGTACATTGTACATGTTGTCGGCGATCTGGGACCAGGTGTCCGGCAGCTCCTGGCCCAGAAGTGAGGCTGCGTAGTATGGGTGACGCAGGGCCATCTGGGGTGCGACATTGGTGTAGACCGAGTTATATACTGGGGCGTGGTCTTCATCTGGAGGCATAACACCTTTGAGATGAATTCAAATTAATTAATCAATTAAGTACTAATCCAAATGTGACTGTTTCCATACAATATGTCCCACATGACCTAAGTATTTATTCCATTATTTCGTTAAAACAAAAATCATCAAAAATGGTCACTACGAGACCATGCATAGACTAATGGTTTACTCCCACCATCATTATATTATATTGGAAGGAAATATAGGGTGCTTTATGAATTTGACCTATGAATGAGTGTGCTGGTATACTGTGTCACAAAAATCTCTCCTTGAATATCTATGTATGTTTATATATCCCACTGCTGCCACCGTGCCAATAATCAAAAGATGAAATTCCGATTAAACATGCAATGCAATGGTAAGATTTTGTTTTACTCATGTCTTCATGGTATGGAAGCACAGGGACAACTAGCCCGGATGGAGAATAGGAAGAGGGTACTTCACAGTATATGATACTGCTCCATGCAATGGAGTAGACAGATAAGCAAATTATGCTAAGAGTGCTGTCACTGTATTATGTGGTTTAGAACCAACATAGATGCAGCACTGAATATTTGGACAAAGATCAAATCTGTATTAATGTTTAATATATATCATGGCATAATATAAAGTAACACCATGAAGAAGAAAAAAAAGGTAGTATGACTCAAATATTTTCATAAGAAACTTTTTTTTTATAATTTGTACATGATGGAAGTTAGGGGTGCTGTAAGTGTTTAAACCAATGCCTACATTAATTGGATGTTTCCTGTATTAAGCGTATCGGAAGTAAGAGAATTTGGTAGTCAACTGGTTGTTATGTGTACCTAATACAGTATAGGCCTGATTGTGGTAATCATAGGTAACCCTTCCAGCCCAGTAATGGCAGTCAGTTCTTTCACCAACTCAAATCCCTTGCCACTGATGAGGAAATCAGTGTCGTTGGTGGCATACTGGTACTGCTGCGCAGCAAATGAGATGTCACCGCTGAGATGGATTTCATACTTTGCTGTTTTGGGGGCAGGGCAGGCATCAAAACCTGCAAAGTTAAAAAAAACTTACATGTATGTTGTATTTTAAAACGTCATTTGCAAGTCAAGTTGACATCACTAGTTGAGACCTACTTATTTAAATGATTGTTTTAAGAAATAGGATCATTTTTGCTACTCGGATAAAATATGGATTAACTTGTCTGCTAGATTTATTATGATATGTTGACCATTTTCATTCTAATGGCATTCAAAAACACTAGACAGATGTGCAATTTATATTTGTTTTAAATATCAATATCCCCGTTGCTCTTAATTGATACCACCATCCTCTTCAACATCACATGGATCACTAACATCATCACCAAAATCCTCCTTCTCTTCCTTTTCCTCTTCCTCCTCCTTTTCTTTATTACAGCTGACTCCTCATTATCATGATCATCTTCACAGTTTTCATTATCATTACCATCATTAACGCCATGGTCAGATCCTGCATCCAGCACTGGACAGGACAGGACAAGAAGAAGCCCATCATCACCATAATCCTCCTCCTCCTCCATTTACTCATCACCCTCATCATTCTCCTTTCTAAATCATCATCAATACTACTAGTCTACTAGTCTCATGCACTGTCACTAACCCCAATAACAATAGTATGCTCATGCATCATCTACAGTTATCAATTACATTATTCGTACCCTTTAATTGTTAAAACAAATTAAGTATGTGAACAATTAAGTTGTCTCAATTAAATTTTCTTTTTTGAAAATGTGACATATTATAGCTTACATCTGAAGGTCCTAATTCAACCAGTCCACGTTTCATTCTTGAGCCACGAAAAACATGACAAACCATCAAATTTACAAGGGGTATGAATAATTTAGTTGTTAACTGTAAATATAATTTTAGGGGTATAAGCCATCTCCCAAGGTAAGCGAGCTCCTTTTCCTGAAGTCTGGGCAGCGTATTCCTTGACAGCCTCCAGATGCATGGTACGAGAATGGATCTAAGCTTGGGCTAGTTCTGGGAACAAGATCTACATTGGTGGGGATCAAGGGCGTCAATCTGGGGGTGGGGCAGGGGGGACACGTCCCCCACGATATTTTCCTAGGGGCGACATCATATCAAATGTTCCCCATGTGTTGTCAGAAAAGATGAGGGACCACCAGGAACAACGATTTGTTTATACATTGCCAAGGAGATGAGAGTTAAATTCACGCTAAAATATTTTCTCACGAATTGGGGAAAAAAAATTAGTGCTCCCCCCCCCCTCCCCCCCCCCCCCCCCTCATTCACTCGCTGGCTGAGTCGCTGCTAAATATTTCCTCACGAATTTGGGATTTAAAACAAAAATATATTGTGTCCCTTCCAATGCTCAAGCTCGGATTGACGCCGTTGGTGGGTACATTCAGTTGTCCTGGTCCCAAATCACATAACAACATCACAATGAACATCATCTTCACGATGTTATTGGGCACGGGATTACACCATGCATGCATATTTCAAGACAATGTTCCAGACTTAAAGTGTACCAATCACCAACAAAATATTTTGTTTTGTATGTTAGTAGTTCCACTTTGTAGTACTGTATTCAAACTATGAGTTTAAAATATCACTACTGTATAAAGAGATCTCAACATAAAAGTGAGAAGACTACTTGACCCATCTGTCTAGCTCACATTTAGGGCCCGCACCGTATCCAAGATTGACTTGGGTTTTGTGTGATCAGTTTTATGTTATTCTTAATTTTCTTTATAGACCTTATCTCTTAACCCAAAGAATGCAGGTTGAAGTTTTGTTGGGTTGATTTTATATATTCCTGCTTACCATACACAAGTAATCCTTTTAGTTTTTACTGGGTGACTGGTAATGTTAATTCTTGTTCAGATATGGCATGGTAAACCTCCACCAAAACAAACCGCCGTGTTTTTTTACGTGGAAATTCATGGAACTGCGCAACAAAGGTCCTAATTGCATATTCACTGAGAAGATACAGAAATACGAAGCGCTCTTATGTCATCATAAGAGGTATCGTGGTGTAGAGGTGTCGTGGTCGAGTGGATACGTTACCAGACTGTGGATCACTAGGTCCGCGGTTCGAGTCCCGCTGCAGCACTAATGCCCTTTGGCAAGACATTGATCTACATTTGGCAAACTCAACCCAGGTGATGTAAATGGGTACCTGGTATGAATTAATTCCTTGAAATGCTAGAGCGCCCTATGGCGGCCGTGCTAAAGCCAGTGTATTAATCGGGAGCGCCAGGAGTGTCAAGTCTGACAGACATGAGCGCTATTTAAGAACCCATTATTATTATCACAAAATGGAAATAAAAATTACCACCGCATACATGTATCTGAACAAGGCATTTAAGGTTGTCTTGTTCAATATAATTTGTTGAAGAATTGTTCCCAAAAAAAAGCATAAATACAAATTTACACTTTGGACTACTATTTCCTGACAACTGACAACCACTAGACACCCCTTAGAAAAAACTACAGTCAGGATTATAATCACCTGGCTCTACCCAGTACCCATCACACTACAGCGATGATGACGCCTTGGACAACAAACAAACTATTACATAAACTACCCATCCCAGAGGGAGGTTATACATTATCAATGTTTGTTAAATCATGGAAACTAAGTCGAAGATCAAGAACTGGTTTAAAAAATAAGTGGCTGTTGAGGAGCTATACCTAATCACCAGGTTGTCCCTGTTTGTGTGTATTCCTAGTTGTGACTGTCTGTGAGGCGAAACGCTGAATAATTACAACGACTCAGGTTTTTACGGGAGTGTCAGTTTATTTTAGAGTCATAACCATCAAGGGGAATGCACTCTGTCTTTGATGAACGAATCCTTTATCTTTACTCCTTCGACTGCTTTATTCCGTTCTTCTTCCCTTCACTCCGTGAAAACTGTACATGATAAAGCATAACAGGAATGCATAATAAGTACGTGTTTATGAATATAAGTTTCACAACATTAAAGCAACTATAGCATTCTACTAAATCAAAGGCATTGTCTGAATTCAGTGTCTAACTCTCTTTGAATTTCATATAGAATGTCACAGTTAACACACAATTAAACTTACATCATCTTTATCATGTCTAAATCAGATTTAACACGGTTTCAACTAATAATGTGACTATATTTAACGAGCTTGAATGACTGTATCATAGTCAAGGAATACAATAACAAAGTCATGACCTTGACCTGTCATTCACTTAGATATGCTCACATTCCTCATCCGTTTTCACCATAGAATGGCTTCTTCTGCATCATACGTTTAACTTTACTATTTCTTTCAACTTTAAGCTAAACCAAAACATCAATTATAGATGTAATGACATATTAAATGTTCAATAGATATCTCTGGTAAGGTAATTGTACAATCCTATGTGTGAATACACAGTTTACACATGTTATACATTTGCCATACAAATTACTGTGCTACTGTGTAAGATTCATACAATGTAAACATCTTAAAAACTACCTTTTTTACATTCATTTTCATAATGCTCAAATATGTGGTTTAACTAACCTCTGTGCCTCCATAATACTGTAGAAACAGCTCTCAGGAACAAAGGATGCTCCAGAAAACCACAGATTTTCCTCACAAAACAGAAATCATGTTGCAAACATGATCATTCCAAATCAGCCAACAACAGGTGGCGCCAAACAAGTTTCTGACCTTCAAACTAGAAAAACTTAAGAACTTTTTTTTTAAAAGCTTTTTTGCCTTTATTCAGATCTTCATAATTATACAAAATGATGAATAGGAACACAACTGTTCTTACAGTATAAACATACATGTAGTACATTGTCTCATACATTATAAACACAGACATATTAAAAAAATATTTTCCATAAGTATCCAAACTAATATAGTACACATTCAAACAAGTGTACAGAATGTGCTCCAATTCCTTTAAAAAAGGAAAAGGTGACGGTAATACTTGAATACAACATTATAAAAAGGAACAATTTTTACAACATAATATGCAAATTAATTAGTTCAATATAAATTAAGCAATCTGAACAAAGATTTTCTTTTATAAACAAAAAGTATCTAGTGAAGGTGCTGCTTCATAACCCATGATGACAAAATTTGTTATATTTACATATAATAATACGGTGCATTTTTCATTATAACTATATAAGGGTCTTGTATCAGTGGAGGTCTGTAACTATACCGTTATTTAAACATTATATAAATATGAAATATAAAAAAACAAGCAGAACACGATAGCAGATAAATGTCCGGATCGATGGGAAAGTGAGTGAGTGAACAGGAAACAGGAATTACAATATATATACAATCAGTTCCCCTGCCTTAAGGGGTAAAATTTTCCCATTTTTGATAATGTATTGGCAGTTTGTCCTTTAATTTTGCTTTTTCATGTTCAACTTTTGTTGAGTTCTCTACAGCCTTACATATTTCTTTACTAGTTGGGAACTTTCCATTTTTACGATTACTGTAAATCATATATTTGACCATAATCAATACATGATTTAACAATATATGTGACCCGGCACCACAAAACCACCAAAAAGTTGCAAAAAATTATTTTCCTGATTTCATCTGATTATGAAAGAAGAAGTTCTCCTCATTAAAATGGTATATTACTTGTCCAAATTGAAGCTTCCTAACCCTTTCAATTTAGTGAATGAAAAGAGCTGGTGAGGGAGGTTACTGGTATTAAATTGTGAGAAAGAGAGCTTTAAAGTTTGGGGCTATTCAAGCATGCGGAGCAAGCAAACCACAGGGAAATCAATAGAAGGGTGAATCAAAAGGCCATAGCAACCACTATGAAGAGATTTTCAGATTAGGCTGAAATTTGGCCTGATGGTCAAACATAGTCTGTTCATTATGTTTCTGAGGTTTTAATGTGTGGACTTAGTCTTTCAAAAGTTATTATGTTGTAAATGTATAGAGTTGTAATTGGACAGATTAAGTGAACTGCAACATAGTGCCCAGACACCTGCACTAGACAATGCCTATTCATGGTGGACCCGGAGTCTTTTTGTTCCCCCTTACATAACACTGCTTGTCACCTATCTTGTTTTGTATACATCTGGCAATTATTTGTAACCACATTATGAACTTGCTTTATACTTAATTCCCATACTGTTTTCTTTCTCACAGGAGGTTCAAAGTATTTTTACTATGACTGCGTTGGTGCACCCCGGTACCATCCCACGGCTCTGCTCACGTACAAAACCTGGCATTGTAACGACGTTGTAGACTTTTTCGCAACTTGTCACTCTCAAATGTATAAAATATAATAATGTTCTTACTCTTGATCAACAAATTATGGATATGTGATGTACAATCAAGCTACTCGAAGTCGTTAACGGAGAATATAAGACAAACGCAAATCTGGAACTCAGATGTGAAAGCGGATACAAACAAAATGGCGCGCCGCACTGATTGCTATAACGGACCAATCACAGCCCGCGTAGCACGACCCGTTAGCAACGACCGACCATTTCCGGACTACGATAATTTCGCTCGGGGAAAAGTGATCAAATTTTGGAAGAGACCGAAGGCTGTGCGAAAAAAACTGGTCTAGAAAAAACGTTTAAAACACATCTTCTACTATGTTTTAGACTTCCAAATTTTGATACTAGGTACAGAAAAGACCACTCTTTCAGAAAATGCAAAAAAACAAAAATCTATTTTTTTCACCTAAATTGACATTTTAGCTGATTACGGAGAATCGCTGGTTGCGACTTTTTGTTGGTTTTGTGGTGCCGGGTCACATATTATCTTTCATATTTTTTCTGAAACCAAGCAACATATCAATCCATTGCATATTAAGAAACTGAAACATCTTTAAACTGTTTCCAATCTCATTCCATATTCTGGTCCCTTCAGAACATTCAAAGGAGATATGACGATAGGTTTCTACTTCTTTTCTACAAAAGGAACATACATTTGACTGTGTTAATCCAAAAAGATACAATTTATCATTACAAAATATGATGTTATGTAAAAGTTTATACTGAAATTCCCTTAACTTCCCATCTAGAGTGGAAAATCTGGGGATTGAGAAACATGTTGTAGTTTCCGACTTATCTAGATTTAAAGCTATTACCCGATGTTTAAAAGCAAATGCATCTTGTATTATAGCAATAAAATGTTATAGAGCATTTTGGAAGAGACAGACTCAAAATAATATACTGTTTTGTTAATGATAAAGTTAATGTTGGAAAGATCAACAGTGTCATTTAGAGTATCATCTCTCCCTCTGCAAATTCTCTTAATCTTCCAGGCAGCTGGCAATTTGGTGTATAGATCATTAAGCAAAAACAGATCGTCTACATTAAAACCTTTCCTTATGAAATAGTCCCCTGATCTCATATCACCTTCTGCATCCGTCAAATGTTTAACTTGAAAAATGTTCACATGAAATAATTTTGCATTAAAAGGAATTATCCTACCTTCAATAAAAGTATTGTTAAAGATAATTTGATTTTCATTATGTGTTTCTTTTACAATATATTCCTTCTCCTTTAGATAATTCCAGATGTTCAAAAAATCCAAGTATAGATTGGGTGCCTTAATATTGATTGTTTTGGGATTATAATTGCAAACAAATATTAACTTTCCTCCTACCGTTCTGAATATATATTCGAAAAATTGTTTCCATTTCATGTCATTATTGCCACCAAGCAGTTTCTTAATCCACACTACACGCTGTGCATAGATCATGTACTTGAAATTCAACATTTTCAAACCCCCTTTATCATAATTCAAATATAAAATATTCCTTTTTATCTTATCATGTCCATTCCATATAAAATTGAAACATATCTTTTCAACTTCTTTGAAAACACTTGGTGGTACCGACATTATAGAAGACACATATAGTAATTTAGAGATTGCAAAAACTTTAACCAATTGAATTTTCCCAAAAAGTGTTAAATCCCGTTGCTTCCACCACCCTAACAATCAAAGTAATCTTTGACCAAGCGCCTTCTGTAGTTCTATTATTGCAATGTCAAGTTAAATCAATAAATACTAAATAAAATGACTTTAACTGGCAAATCAGAATTACAACTTTCACACTAGTGATAGGGACGTGTCCATGCAAGAATCGATGCCGTCATGCCTAGTATATGTGCCTGTACTATGTTTGGAAGCCATCAGTAGCCAGGCCTCCATGGCTGATCCCATAGACCGGGAACATATTGCTGGTTGCGTAATTAACAGGTGGTAGTGAACTCAAAATATAGTACATACTTTCAGAGAATGCTTTGGAGAGCTTCACGTTGTACAGTGTCTTGGCACCGTCTTGGGAGTCAGAGACCGAAGTGATGAAGGTCCAGGTCTTGGAGTAGATGTTTCCAGGGAGGATAACGTTGTCTAGTACTTCTGTCCAGAATGTGTAGACTAGTTGGGTGGAGCTGCTTGCTGTGTCTGAGACCATGGTTTTTCCCCATGAAGACCTGGCATTCACATACGTAAATTCGTTTATCAATTAAAAATAATAATGATAGGCCTAATTATAATACTTGAGGCCTAAGGCTACGGGGTGACAATCCAGTCTCTTTCACCTTTTGTATTTACCAATTCACTTTTATTGAAGCAAATGCATCTATGCTATCACCTGTCCTGTGTTTTAAATATAAGTTCTGTACTTTAAAACCGTATAATTCATGAAGCACAAGACATATATGTTGCCATTTGAATTATGAAATGTAGGTGATATAGGCCTTTTATGGCCCAGTAGAACGCCACAAAACAAAATTTTGCCGCTGTGTTTTACGTGAAAATGAATGAAGACTGTCGGCAACAAGGGAGGGATGTTAACTGATCTCTATGTTATAAGATACAGATTTAAATAAACAGCGGTTTTGTTGCGCCATATCTGAACAAACCTTAAATCTTATTTTGGAAAACCAAAACATGTTGACTTCATAAATTTAAGCATGGATATGTTATGATAAGTAGACATACACTTGTACATAGTATATGTTATATGTTCTGAACATTCGTACATACTTACGTAGTTGGATTCTACATACTGTATATATCTTCTTTTTGTCAACTTATGTTTCTTTTGTATTTAAAAGAACTCTTATATTATTTTGGTTATGTTTGCCTTCCTATCAATCTGATGACCAACTTGCATTGCAAGCCATACATTTTGGGGAATGATTCTGATTTGGTTTGACTGAGTTAAAATAAATGCATGGACAGTCGACACAATAGTATTCTGTGGTACGACTTATGGGGTAGCATTAATTCTGGAAAATCAAATATTATTGATTTGTTTTTTGTAGAATCTGCTAGTCACTGTCTTATTATTCAAGTTGTAAAAACAACAATTATCATTCATAAAAAAATAATGGTACAAATTTGCACCCTATAGGGTGCAGACCGCTGCTACAATAGCAGCCACCTATAGGGTGCAATTTTGTACCCCAAAAAATTGGGGTGCAAAATTGCACCCTTATTTGGGGTGCAGACTTGCACCCTTAGAGGTGCAAAAAGAGTACCCTTAGAGGTGCAAACGAGCACCCTTAGGGGTGCAGACCGCTGCTACAATAGCAGCCACCTATAGGGGTGCAAAATTGCACCCCTCTTTGGGTCCAGACTTGCACCCTATAGGTGGCTGCTATTGTAGCAGCGGTCTGCACCCCTAAGGGTGCTCGTTTGCACCCCAGTTTGGGGTGCAGACTTGTCCCATATAGGGTGCAGGGGTTTGGGGTTCACAATTGCTCCCTGAAGAGTGCAAACATACACCCCTTGGGATGCAAGCAAGCACCTTTAGGGGTGCAGATTTGCAACATTTATATGGTGTAGAATTGCACATTGCAGGGTGCACATGGACTCTTGACATCACATTATAACCAATAAAATCATAAGATCAAACAATTTGTTTTCATATCAAAATCACATTTTATTGACAACATGAATGACCGGTTTCAGTTTCCACTATGCATAGTGGGTAAGAGAAAATAACCACATATGACACTGTTGTCAAATATATGCGGTTTATCTTCTGCAATATATAGACAAAAGTAACAAGTAATATAAAAAAGTAATACAATGTGCGTGTAATATACCATGTTGGGCTGTTGGCAAACATCAACATTCTAATTTGAGGTACAAAAAAGGTGAAATCTACAATTACACCTTTGAATACAGTATGCTTTGCTTGCATGAAGTAAAGGCAAGATAACAAACTTTAACAGCTTTAGTCAGGGAATCAACACCAATTTATTCTTATAAATGAAGATGACTACTGAAAATGTTATCTTCATTTATTCCATCAATTCCACCAAATAATTTGGGGACAGCAAATATATTGTACAAAAACTAAATTAATACTACTCTACAGGACATACAAGAATACTAGAATGCACATCGATTGGAACTTATAGTAGTAAAAGAACAGTAATCACTTTTGGGCCCTGTTGCAGAAAGATTGTAAGTCCGATCACGTGTTCTACATGCGGCTTGGAGAAGAAAACCTCTCTCCGTCACTATTTACAACAGAAATATAAGATGAGAAATGTAACTATTATCATGATCAAGATATCTCTTTGAGCTGCATATCATATGTAGTTAGCTGCTTTATTATTGCATAAGGATACACAAATCCTATTTTCTGTCTTGATAACAATATAAGCACACACAAAACATACAATACTTTGGTAAATAGCACACTTCAATTATTCAAAAAAAAATGTATTCCTATAGGCCAAGAAACTACACCTGTACATGTGTATAGAAAAAACAGTAAATTTGTAATACTTTGGAACCGACGTACATACATAGTAGTCAATTTCACATGTCCATGTTTTATTTATTTCATAAATGTTCAGCCCTGATACAAGAGATATAAAGAGGTACATTCAATATATGATATTCTAATAAATGTATCAAGTTAAGCTAGCCTCAAGACAGAAATAAACACTAACCAGTTCATACCCGTGCATTTGACTAGCACAATTACTGTATTCCTGCACAGCCTATGTTTGCTTCTCTTAATTAATATAGACCTAGGGCTCCTTGGCTCCAATCAAATACTTCAACAAATCACCAGAAACATTATGTCCCTTTCATCAGACGAATAAAAGGAAAGGACATATTACTCGTGACTTTTTTGGATTAAAATCCAGTGTACAATCTGACAGTTTTATCAGTTTTCGTGACAACAGTAGTCATATCAAAATCACCTTTCTTACCATGCTGTTTCTTTGTAGCTTTCAGCTTTGCCTGTAAATGACTATTCCTCTGTTGTAGATCTTCAATTTGTTTTTGCTTTGCAACACATCCGAGGCAGGTACATAATCTTTTATCACAATGTAGCCCATAATTGTGATCAGTGAGATGTGCACCAACAATATGATCAGATCTTTTCTCCTTATTACTTGAAGCTGTCTCATCAATTTCTTGGTGCTCATCAAGAGTAGAGGATCCATGAAAGTCAGGATCTCCTGTAAAGTCGACATCCTTTCTTTTCCGTTTACATGTTGATTTCCTCTTTTCTTTACTTGAAGCTGTCTCGTTAACTTCTAGGTGCTCCTCAGCCGTAGAGGTTTCATGTGAGTCAGGATCTCCTGTCAAGTCGACTTTCTTTCTCTTCCGTTTACTTGTTGATTTCTTCTTTTCTGGGCACTGAGGTCTTCCTCTTGGAGGCAGACGAGGAGATTTATGTGAAGACTGGTGTGCCGATCTATCTTAGATTCAGTGTTGGGTCTGGCCACGCTGCACTAGGTTGTCCATCTCGAATTATGAGCTAACCCTATCTCCATACGTTGATTCCCAGTTTTTGCCATTTGGACGTTTTCGATTTATCGTCTTTATCCATCGTCGACGGCCGTCTGCATCTTTATTTTACAAAGGAAAAGGGAATGGTACAAAATGTGGTGTGCATACGCAGGCCCCATATTTCAGACCATGTCTGTCACACAATTGTGAATACCATTTATCCAGCTTGAATGTAATGTACTGATTCACCCCATGATGATAGTCTGATTGTAAAAAGAGAGAAAAATATTTAATTTTAACACAAATTATAATGGTTTCTAGTTGGGCAGGAAAATATTTCTTCTTTCTTGGGAAAAAAAATCACAGCTGATAGTATTAACCCCCCCCCCCCAAAAAAAAAGGAAGAACATTAAATTATTGCCTTAATTAAGGTCAAAATCTCAATGATCATACAAATTTACCAAATAAATCTGCCTTGTTCCCTATAACACATGCTAGCTGTAATGGAATAAACAGCCCATTTGCATTGCCAAGAGGACATCATCACTGCTTATGATGTCACTGGGCAAGCATAACAGTGAAGGTGAATTTACAGCTGGCACAGTGGCAGCATTCATTGTCATTGATTGAAATAATTTTAACAGGAAGTGAAGTGAAACTACTTATTTCAGTCAATGGATAGGCATAACTAGAAGTCCAGTCCTTAATTGTTACACGGTTTGTATACATTTTTAAAATTCAAATCGGTCTCAGTGTCTTTTGTTTCGATTACATAGACTAGAGATCTAGATCTAGTCTGAATTTAATCACTCTTTTTCTTCACTACAGTTCAATCAACATGATCAGGTAAAATAACAAACAAAATATGCGTAAGCAGGTAAGTTTAGATCATGTAGGCCATAATTAGTTTAAGTGATATACAGGCTGAACTAGCAGGGAAGAGCCTTCATATGAGTTATTCTTAACACCGGTTATAAAATTTTAAAGTCAGAATCACGACCTTTTTTAACGATTGCCATGCGAAGCAGACGGCTTACACAAAATATACTGTATGGGACACGGCATACTTTCGCCTCTGTGGAGGCAACTGCCGATTGCAAATTAAGAAGAAAAATACTAAATCATTTGCTGACCACGTACAAAACAAAAGGAAAAGAAGGAAAAATATATCCAGTTACCTGCTCAAGATGATTTGTGGAAAAGGAATGATGTCATGATGTAAAAAAAAATCGTATCTAGAACGTGATAAATGCTAACATTCCCCTTTCACTGTTGTGTGTAAGCACAGCACCGACCAATATTTATCCCAATTGATCCAGCGGAAAGGTCACGGAGGATTTTTCGCGCATGCGCAGAATATAACTACGAACTCGCTTATTAAACTCGGCAGTTGAACGGAATTAAAAGTCTCTGCAAAAGATCGACTGACTTAAACTTGTTTCATAAAACTTATAGTCCATGATTTTTCATGGAATAATAATAACGATGCATAAACAAGGGTATAATTGTTTATTGTTGTGTTATGTTGTTCTTGAAATATATACACAGACTTGAGAACAGATCAATCTTCAAACTACAGTACAATTTCATAATGCTTTGATAAAGACTAGTGGGGTGCACATTCTGCACCCTCCAAATTCTTGCACCCCTCAGGGTGCACATTTTACGTTGAATGCCAGATAGTGCGCCCTATATGGAGCAGATTAGTACCCTCGGCCAACTACGCGTAATCTGCACCCCAAATGTACCCCTATTTCTTAGTGTGTAGTTATCATCTTCAGTATACCGGTACGTTCTTAAATGATTAAGGAGCTTAATTGATTGATGACTACCCGGTACCGGAACTTGTACAAACTGATAGTAGTGTACATGTTAATGCTGCCACTCTCAAACAATATTTACATAATATAATACAATGAACACACGATAAAGAGAAATAGGCATGGCCGAGTTGGATGGAATGTTTGACAAAAACGTATAAGACATCACATCATACAACAAGCTCTTTATAGTGATTGGTTTAAAAAGTGTTCATGAAGTAAATAAATTATAAACATGGAAAAAGAATCAAAGAAATTTGAGTACACATGCCACAGCAACAATAGTTTTTGTTTGTTTTGTAGTATAATAAAAAAAAATGTCGATATGACGATAGACGTATCAATAGATTGTTGTATGAATCCAGTATATGCTATAATTGACATCGCTTTCCCGCACTATCCATATTTTACTTCATGTTGGAGGTATTTTATATACCTGACCCATCAGTTCCCATCTTTGTATTGGAATTGTTGATGTAGGGTATAATAATTTGTTTACCCAGGGATTGAAGCTTCATCAGCTCCAATGCTGTCCGACCTGATGGTCCTGCAATCAACCCAGCAATTGCCAGGTACCCATTTACACCTGGGTGGAGAATAGCAAATGTAGATTAACATTTTGCCAAAAGACGTTAATGCTGGGCTTGGATTCGAACCCTTAACCCTTGAATTGAGAGTCAAGCGAATGAACCACTATCCTACAACACCTCCACACAATATGTAATATTCTCGCTCAGGAGGAAAAGATGGAGGGGAGGGGAAGAAGGAGCAGTTAGGGGTAAGATCTTCATATTCAGTTTTAATCATCTTTATTCAAAAGGGAGATATTTTGAAATCTATCTGCCTAAAAGCCAGTGAAGGTTTGTGCTGATACAACATCAGTCTTAAAACAGCTTAACATGGAGAAAATATTGTGCTTAGGGGTAATAATAATAATAATACTCATTTTTATATAGCGCCCATTAGAATCAATAAGCGCTTCCAAACTTGGAAATTATTACCCAGGGGGAGGTCCCGAAAGGGCCCAAACAATGTACATTTCAAACATCTTCTCCAGATTCAGCAGTACACTAGTCAAGGTTTGCAGATACCCTCTTAGGTGAAGAAAAAAGGGCGTCCCCATCGGGCCCCTGAGGGGTGGGGGTGGGGGGGGGGGTTCAATTTGAAAAGTAATTGTTTCATCTGCTCCAAAACTCATGTTTGGATTTTAATAAAACTTGGCAGAATTCATCCCTAGGGGTAGGGGATCGAAAGTTTTTCAAATGGTTAACGTGGTCCCCATGGCCCAGGGGGACGGCTGGGTTCGTATAGCCCTCGAACCAGGACGGGATTGCACACGCATTATAGGAGCGCGTTCGAACGCACTAAGAACGAGACGAGGACGAGTTGAACTGTCTCTGAACGGAGTGGTCGGGTTACAAACTAGTTAGAACAAGTTGCAAACTAGTTAGAATGTTTTGGACGTATTGAGAACGAGATAGAACTAGTTAAGAACGGGTTTAAACGGACAACGAATGGGCTTGGACTGCTTAGAAATGGCAAATTTATCCGATCTGAACTTGATATTAACTGACTGTGGACGAGGTTCAGACGAGGTGGACGTATTGAGAACCGTTTATGAACGAACTAGGATCGTATTATATACATTATTTACACATTGTACCCCGACCACAACCCGTTTTACGATTTTCTAGGACGGTTCCAGAACGTATAGTTTGATGTGATGGGGCCTATACTTCTGCTAATTGATGCTCGACCGCGTCACGTTGTAACACAATCCTAGTAGGATCGAAGTACGGCACTTCCCTTCATAGTATGGCCATCTCGTTTTAAGTACGTTGTCACTTGTGAACAGGCGCAAAGTTCTAGAGCACCCTTCCATCTTAGCCAGTCCAAGTCAGTCCGAGCCCGCGAACAGTTGCTACTATACGTTCAGCTCCGTTCGAACACAATTTGAGTCCGTTTGGCAACCGTTCAAGAACGTAGTTAGAACTAGTTTGTCTTTCTATTTGACGTTAATGCATATGTCTATTTTGCCTGACGGAATTTACAGGAAAGCAAATATATCTATGGATACATTGGATCATTTGCGAAATATCCTTTTTCTCTTTTTCCAGTACATGGAATTGTAAATATTTGAATAAGAAATACTTTGGAAAAAAGTTACTATAATATATCTAGCCATTGGATTTTTGAAAATGGTTTGAAGTTAACGGCTTTCTTTTACTTATATGTCTACGTGCATTAGTGCCCGACATTATATATAATAATGGACATAAAGAGGGCGCTATGTAACAGTTTGAGGGTCATCAACAGATTATGCTTACAGATTACAGAGACGAGGAATACAAAAAAGCCTTCAAAAAGGGGAAACTGGGGATGCACTTACAGAAATGGGAACAAATCGATGCATTTTTACTTTAATGGATGTGGGTATTATTATTATTATTATTAATTCTCTCTCTTGTACAGGTGGACAATCCGGAACAGGTTGCATGCAGTGTGTGTATCGGTGTGAAGGGGGTGTTAGGTGGGTGGGCTAGGGGGGGGGGGTGAAGAGTTTGTGTGGTGTGAGTTGAGGGTTTGTGAGTGTGTGATTGGGTCGGGCTAGGTAAAATTCATACCTTCCTCTATGGTTATTTTGATTATTAACTGTTACATGAAAGAACAAATGTACAAACATGTATGGTCTGAGATTTGTCTATGTTCATTGTAATTCATGAAATGTTTTTGTATCGTACGTAGATCTTGCTTTGTATTACATACTGTGATAATTCTTTTGTAATGTGAATTTTATGAGGAAGAAAATCTCCGGAACGGGTTGCATGCAGTGTGTGTGTGTGTGTGTTTTTTTTTTTTTGTGTGTATTTGTGTGTGTGAAAGGGGGTGTGGTGTGGGTGGGCTAGAGGGGGGTGGTTCATGAGTTTGTTAGTGTGAGAGTGTGTGTGACAGGATGGTACTATGTAACTTTAAACTTTCCTCAACTGTTATTTTGATTATACACTGTTACATGAAAGAAAGAAAAATGTAGAATCATGTAGAATCTGAGATTTTTTCTATGTTCATTGATTGATGTAACTCATGAAGTGTCTTGTATCAAAGATCTTGTTTTATACTGCTTATTTGGACAATTTCTTCTTATGTGAATTTCTTGTCATGTGAAATTATTAAGGAAGGAAATAAAATATCATTTAAAAAAAAAAAAACATGTCATGGGGCTCACTTGAATTTAAAGGGAATTACAATGTATGATATAAGGTAATTACATATTCATTATAATTTTAAACATTTGAGAATGGTGGACATATGGAGCTGACTTGAAAAGTTAAAATACAAATGAAACTAGACATATAATACTTGTTTGGAACAAGTATAGGTGGGCTGGTCAACTATATTTGAAAACAAAATAGAGCAAAAATAAGCGAGATACTGCTTAAAAATTCTTAAAAAACAATATCATGTAGATTCATTACGTGAACGAAATTCACCTTCTGTAGTCATAACACGCAAATTATGAAATTTCTGACGTTAGGCCTTTAATCGAAATATTTACTCTGATGACGTCATCAAAATGAAAAATGGTTATTATTGAACTTGTAGAGAATTATCATAGCTACAACATATCGAAAATTTGAAGAAAATCGATCAATATATACAGATATACAATCAATTTTCCATAAATATGCTGACGTCATATTATGCAAATTCCTATTTTTAGTTCGAAGGCCATTATGATGATGTCAAAATATTTTTAATCGCCAAATGAGACATTAAATCATATTTCCGACTCATACTCTATCTAAATATGAAAACAAATTGAAGGTCACGGCTTATTCCAAAGAGCTATAATGGATTTTGTATAGGCATGTTTTTGCCCATATATGCTATGTATTAAAAGAGCTCGCGCGCACGGACATTTATCTTGAATTGACGCTCATCTTGTTAATAATGGTCATAAAGAGATAAACATGGTATCAAATTCCTCGAAAAAATTAGAGAAATATCATGAAAGAAAAAAAAATGGCGATTCTATGTTTTGTAATGGTGTTACGCGCGAAAACGCGCGCGCATGGGCGTGTGCGCGATTTTTTATAAAATGCTTAAAATGACTTGAAACGTATGCAAAATAAATTTGAGACGATTTTGAGCATTTTAAAATTTTGCGCGCGCACTGACGCGCGGACGTACGCGCATGCGCGCGTTTTTTGATCTGAAATTGACCGCACTGATATTGACCTTCATCATGATAAATATGAATAAGAAATGGCTTTTGGTTATGAAGATATGGTCATGAGTTGATTTTCAGAAAATTTTACAAAATGGCGCCTAGATGACGTCATCAGTCAAGGTCAAGGTTGAAAAAATGTCTGTGTTTTGTTTCAATGCCTATACATATGTGTGCTAAATTTTAAGACATTTGATTGAGCCATTTTAAAGTTATCTTGCTCACAAAAAGTGGGTCGAAATAAGAAAAATAAATAATAAATAAATAATAAACTAGACATATAATACTTGTTTGGAACAAGTATAGGTGGGCTGGTCAACTTAAATTTGAGACAAAATAGAGCAAAAATAAGCGAGATACTGCTTAAATATTCTTGAAAAACAATATCATGTAGTTTCATGACGTGAACGAAATTCACCTTCTATAGGGATAACGCAAATTATGAAGGCCTTTTGACATGAGGCCTTTAATCGAGATTTTCACTATGATGACGTCATCAAAATGAAAAATGGTTACTACTGAGCTGATAGAGAATTGTCTTAGCTACAACATATCGAAATTTTGAAGAAAATCGATCAATATTTACAGAGATACAATCAATTTTCCATAAATATGCTGACGTCATAATATGCAAATTCGTATTTTGAGTTCCAAGGCCATTATGATGATGTAACGATACACCTAATGGCCAAATGAGACATGGAATCATATCTCCCACTCATACTCTATCTAAATATGAAAAAAAAATTGAAGGTCACGGTTCATTCCAAAGAGCTATAATGAATTTTGTATAGGCATGTTTTTGCCTATATATGCTATGTATTAAAAGAGCTCGCGCGCACTGACATTTATCTTGAATTGACGCTCATCTTGTTATTAATGGTCATAAAGAGATAAACATGGTATCAAATTCCTTGAAAAAATATAATAAATATCATGAAGAAAAAAAAATGGCGATTTTATGTTTTGTAATGGTGTTACGCGCGAAAACGCGCGCGCATGCTCTTACGCGCGATTTTTTATAAAATGCTTTAAATGACCTGAAACGTATGCAAAACAAATTTGAGACGATTTTAAGCATTTAAAAATTTTGCGCGCGCACTGACGCGCGGACGTACGCGGACGCGCGCGTTTTTTGATCTGAAATTGACCGGACACATATTGACCTTGATCGTGATAAATATGAATGAGAAATGAATTACCGTTATGAAAATATGATCATGAGTAAATTTTCAGAAAATTTCACAAAATGGCGCCTAGATGACGTCATCAATCAAGGTCAAGGTTGAAAACTTTGCTGTGCCTTGTTCATATGCCTATACATATGTGTGCCAAATTTTAAGATATTTGATTGAGCCATTTTCAAATTATCTTGTCCACAAAAAAGTGGGTCGAAATAAGAAAAATAAATAATAACTAGACATATAATACTTGTTTGGAACAAGTATAGGTGGGCTGGTCAACTAAAATTTGAGACAAAATAGAGCAAAAATAAGCGAGATACTGCTTAAATATTCTTGAAAAACAATATCATGTAGTTTCATGACGTGAACGAAATTCACCTTCTATAGGGATAACGCAAATTATGAAGGCCTTTTGACATGAGGCCTTTAATCGAGATTTTCACTATGATGACGTCATCAAAATGAAAAATGGTTATTACTGAGCTGATAGAGAATTGTCTTAGCTACAACATATCGAAATTTTGAAGAAAATCGATCAATATTTACAGAGATACAATCAATTTTCCATAAATATGCTGACGTCATAATATGCAAATTCATATTTTGTGTTCGAAGGCCATTAAGGTGATGTCAAGATTCACTTAATGGCCAAATGAGACATGGAATCATATCTTCGACTCATACTCTATCTAAATATGAACAAAAATTGAAGGTCACGGTTCATTCCAAAGAGCTATAATGGATTTTGTATAGGCATGTTTTTGCCCATATATGCTATGTATTAAAAGAGCTCGCGCGCACTGACATTTATCTTGAATTGACGCTCATCTTGTTATTAATGGTCATAAAGAGATAAACATGGTATCAAATTCCTTGAAAAAATATAATAAATATCATGAAGAAAAAAAAATGGCGATTCTATGTTGTGTAATGGTGTTACGCGCGAAAACGCGCGCGCATGCACTTACGCGCGATTTTTTATAAAATGCTTTAAATGACCTGAAACGTATGCAAAACAAATTTGAGACGATTTTGAGCATTTAAAAATTTTGCGCGCGCACTGACGCGCGGACGTACGCGGACGCGCGCGTTTTTTGACCTGAAATTGACCGGACACATATTGACCTTGATCGTGATAAATATGAATGAGAAATGAATTACCGTTATGAAAATATGATCATGAGTAAATTTTCAGAAAATTTCACAAAATGGCGCCTAGATGACGTCATCAATCAAGGTCAAGGTTGAAAACTTTGCTGTGCCTTGTTCATATGCTTATACATATGTGTACTAAATTTTAAGATATTTGATTGAGCCATTTTCAAATTATCTTGCACACAAAAAAGTGGGTCGAAATAAGAAAAATAAATAATAAAGAATAATAAAGGCAATTTTAACAAAATTATAAGGTGGTCTGTATTAGATACAGCCCACCTAACTAGACATATAATACTTGTTTGGAACAAGTATAGGTGGGCTGGTCAACTAACATTTGAGACAAAATAGAGCAAAAATAAGCGACATACTGCTTACAAATTTTTAAAAGACAATATCATGTAGATTCATAACGTGAACTACATTCACCTTCTATAGGCATAACACGCAAATTATGAAGTTTTTGACATGAGGCCTTTAATCGAGATTTTCACTATGATGACGTCATCAAAATGAAAAATGGTTATTACTGAGCTGATAGAGAATTGTCTTAGCTACATCATATTGAAATTTGAAAGAAAATCGATCAATATTTACAGAGATACAATCAATGTTACATAAATATGCTGACGTCATTATATGCAAATTCGTATTTTGAGTTCCAAGGCCATTATGATGATGTCACGATAAACTTAATGGCCAAATGAGACATGGAATCATATTTCCGACTCATACCCTATCTAAATATGAAAAAACATTGAAGGTCACGGTTCATTCCAAAGAGCTATAATGGATTTTGTATAGGCATGTTTTTGCCCATATATGCTATGTAATAAAAGAGCTCGCGCGCACGGACATTTATCTTGACTTGACGCTCATCTTGTTATTAATGGTCATAAAGAGATAAACATGGTATCAAATTCCTCGAAAAAAATTGAGAAATATCATGAAAGAAAAAAAAATGGCGATTCTATGTTGTGTAATGGTGTTACGCGCGAAAACGCGCGCGCATGCTCATACGCGCGATTTTTTATAAAATGCTTAAAATGACCTGAAACGTATGCAAAATAAATTTGAGACGATTTTGAGCATTTAAATTTTTTGCGCGCGCATTGACGCGCGGACGTACGCGCACGCGCGGGTTTTTTGACCTGAAATTGATTGAACTGATATTGACCTTGATCATGATAAATATGAATTAGAAATGGTTTTTGGTTATGGAGATATGATCATGAGATGATTTTCAGAAAATTTAACAAAATGGCGCCTAGATGACGTCATCAGTCAAGGTCAAGGTCGAAAAATTTGCTGTGTTTTGTGAATATGCCTATACATATGTGTTTTAATTTTTAAGATATTTGATTGAGCCATTTTCAAATTATCTTGCACACAAAAAAGTGGGTCGAAATAAGAAAAATAAATAAATAATAAATAATAAAGGCAATTTTAACAAAAATATAAGGTGGTCTGTATTAGATACAGCCCACCTGATAATAATAACTAGAAATTTAATTCGTCACGAAGACGAATAAGGTGGTCTGTCTTCAAGTCTTATAATAGATTATAATATTTACTATATTGAAAAAGGGAGAAGTTATATCGACATGTAAACAATGATGATTATGATGATGATGATCATGATGATGTTGATGAGGATGATTATCATCATTATGATAATGATGATGATCATGGTCATGAGCGTGATTCTGACATCTTATCGGAAAAAAAAGATAACATATGGTCTCAGCGACAACATACTAAAATCTAGGAGAAAACTGTTGAATATTAACCGAGATACTGGTCAAAACACATTGTCATGCAGATTCATGTTTTGAAAAAAGTGACCTCCCATAGACATAACACGCAAATATGACAAATTATGCATTGTCGTCTTAAATCGAATATTTAACTATGATGAAGTCATCCAAATGAAAAATAAATAATATATTTTTGATAGAGAACTATCTCAGCTACAACATATCAAAATCTGGGAGAAAATTGATCACCGATAAGTGAGATAATCTCAATTAAACAAAGACAAAAATTACGTCATCAACAAAATACATTTGTTTGAGTTTAGATGCCAATATGATGACTTTGTTTCACTTTGTACGAGTCAGTGTGGTATGAAATCATATCTCCATCTTATTCTTTATCCAACCATGATATAAAAATTGGGGGTCGATGGACTATCTGAAGAGCTATTTCGATTTTTAAAATTGCATGTTTTTGATCAAATTTGCATTATATTGCCCATAGCAGCACGCGCGGATTTTGAACTTTGACGCCCGCTCACGGCCTAATGAAATATGAAGAGTAACTGAAATTAATGTAAATTGTCAATTACGTTAAGAGGAATCCAAATCATGTAAACATTTTGAATTTGACCTTTTCCGCGCGCCGTGAGCGCGCACACCGCGCGCGGGGACATGTACGGACGGAAAATGTTGAAATGCTTAAAATGACCTGATTCGTACTCTCGTTTAATAGTTAAGTGATTTTGAGCAATTTTAAATTTTGGCGCACACATACGCGCGCGTCATGACCTTTATGTGACCTTTGATGACATGACCTGTTGACCCTTGACCTTAAGTATATGTGATATGAATATGAATGACCTTTGCTGATGCATCATGAAGATATGATGGATAATGTGATTTCACAAAATGGCGCCTGGATGACGTCACGATAATTTGATGACCTTGAAAATGTTCTAGTCACGTGTCATGACAATGACCTATGACTGTGCCAAAATTGAATCAAATTGACTCAACCAAACTTGAAGTTATCGTGGGCACAAAAAACGGGAAGAAATAAAAATAAAGAATAATAATAATAACTAGAAATTTAATTCGTCACGAAGACGAATAAGGTGGTCTGTCTAAGTCTTATGATAGAATTGAGAATGGGAGAAGTTATATAGACATGTAAACAATGATGATCATGATGACCATGATGATGATCATGATAGTAAAGGTGATGATGATGATGATAATGATAATGTTATATGATGATAAAAACGATAATGTTAATGATGATGATGAGCATAAGCATGATCCTGACATCTGATTGAAAAAACGAGGAAATATTTAGATAGCAAATAGTCTCAGCTACAACATACTAAAATTTGGGAGAAAACTGTTGAATAACAACCGAGATACTGGTCAAAACACATTGTAATGCAGATTCATGTTTTGAAAAAAGTGACCTCCCGTAGACATAACACGCAAATATGACAAATTATGCATTGTCACATTTAATCGAATATTTAACTATGATGACGTCATCTAAATGAAAAATAAATGACATATTTCTGATAGAGAATTATCACAGCTACAACATATCAAAATCTGGGAGAAAATCGATCACCGATAAGTGAGATAATCTCAATTAAACAAAGACAAAAATGACGTCATCAAAAAAATACATTTTGTTGAGTTTAGATGTCAATATGAAGACTTTGTTTCACTTTGTACGAGTCAGGGTGGTATGAAATCATATCTCCAACTCATGCTTTCTCCAACTATGATATAAAAATTGGGGGTCGATGGACTATCTGAAGACTTATTTCGATTTTTAAAATGGCATGTTTTTGATCAAATTTGCATTATATCGCCCATAGCAGTACGCGCGGATTTTGAACTTTGACGCACGCTCACGGCCTTATGAAATATGAAGAGTGACTGAAATTAATGTAAATTGTTAATTACGTTAAGAGGAAACCAAATCAGGTAAACATTTTGAATTTGACCTTTTCCGCGCGCTGTGAGCGCGCACACCGCGCGCGGGGACACTTACGGACGGAAAATTTTGAAATGCTTAAAATGACCTGATTCGTACTCTCGTTTAATAGTTTAGTGATTTTGAGCAATTCTAAATTTTGACGCGCACATACGCGCGCGTCATGACCTTTATGTGACCTTTGATGACATGACCTGTTGACCCTTTACCTGAAGTATATGTGATATGAATATGAATGACCTTTGCTGATGCATCATGAAGATATGATGGATAATGTGATTTCACAAAATGGCGCCTGGATGACGTCACGATAACTTGATGACCTTGAAAATGTTCTAGTCACGTGTCATGACAATGACCTATGACTGTGCCAAAATTGAATCAAATTGACTCAACCAAACTTGAAGTTATCGTGGGCACAAAAAACGGGAAGAAATAAAAATAAAGAATAATAATAATAATAATAATAAAGAAAATTCTGACGAAATCAATAGGTGGTCTGTTGACAACAGACCACCTAACTAGAAATGTAATTCGTCACGAAGACGAATAAGGTGGTCTGTCTAAGTCTTATGATAGAATTGAGAATGGGAGAAGTTATATAGACATGTAAACAATGATGATCATGATGACCATGATGATGATCATGATAGTAAAGGTGATGATGATGATGATAATGATAATGTTATATGATGATAAAAACGATAATGTTAATGATGATGATGAGCATAAGCATGATCCTGACATCTGATTGAAAAAAATAAGGAAATATTTAGATAGCAAATAGTCTCAGCTACAACATACTAAAATTTGGGAGAAAACTGTTGAATAATAACCGAGATACTGGTCAAAACACATTGTCATGCAGATTCAGGTTTTGAAAAAAGTGACCTCCCATAGACATAACACGCAAATATGACAAATTATGCATTATCGCCTTTAATCGAATATTAACTATGATGACGTCATCTAAATGAAAAATCAATGGCATATTTCTGATAGAGAATTATCTCAGCTACAACATATCAAAATCTGGGAGAAGATTGATCACCGATAAGTGAGATAATCTCAATTAAACAAAGACAAAAATGACGTCATCAACAAAATACATTTGTTTGAGTTTAGATGCCAATATGATGACTTTGTTTCACTTTGTACGAGTCAGGGTGGTATGAAATCATATCTCCAACTCATGCTCTTTCCAACCATGATATAAAAATTGGGGGTCGATGGACTATCTGAAGAGCTATTTCGATTTTTAAAATGGCATGTTTTTGATCAAATTTGCATTATATTGCCCATAGCAGTACGCGCGGATTTTGAACTTTGACGCACGCTCACGGCCTTATGAAATATGAAGAGTGACTGAAATTAATGTAAATTGTCAATTACGTTAAGAGGAATCCAAATCATGTAAACATTTTGAATTTGACCTTTTCTACGCGCTGTGAGCGCGCACACCGCGCGCGGGGACACTTACGGACGGAAAATTTTGAAATGCTTAAAATGACCTGATTCGTACTCTCGTTTAATAGTTTAGTGATTTTGAGCAATTTTAAATTTTGACGCGCACATACGCGCGCGTCATGACCTTTATGTGACCTTTGATGACATGACCTGTTGACCCTTGACCTGAAGTATATGTGATATGAATATGAATGACCTTTGCTGATGCATCATGAAGATATGATGGATAATGTGATTTCACAAAATGGCGCCTGGATGACGTCACGATAACTTGATGACCTTGAAAATGTTCTAGACACGTGTCATGACAATGACCTATGACTGTGCCAAAATTGAATCAAATTGACTAAACCAAACTTGAAGTTATCCTGGGCACAAAAAACGGGAAGAAATAAAAATAAATAATAACTAGAAATTTAATTCGTCACGAAGACGAATAAGGTGGTCTGTCTTCAAGTCTTATAATATATTATAATATTAACTATATTGAAAAAGGGAGAAGTTATATAGACATGTAAACAATGATGATTATGATGATGATGATCATGATGATGTTGATGAGGATGATTATCATCATTATGATAATGATGATGATCATGGTCATGAGCGTGATTCTGACATCTTATCGAAAAAATGAGGGGTGATTTAGATGACATATGGTCTCAGCGACAACATACTAAAATTTAGGAGAAAACTGTTGAATAACAACCGAGATACTGGTCAAAACACATTGTCATGCAGATTCATGTTTTGAAATAAGTGACCTCCCATAGACATAACACGCAAATATGACAAATTATGCATTGTCACCTTTAATCGAATATTTTACTACAATGACGTCATCCAAATGAAAAATAAATGACATATTTCTGGTAGAGAATTATCTCAGCTACAACATATCAAAATCTGGGAGAAGATCGATCACCGATAAGTGAGATAATCTCAAATACACAATGACAAAAATGATGTCATCAACAAAATACATTTGTTTGAGTTTAGATGCCAATATGAAGACTTTGTTTCACTTTGTACGAGTCAGGGTGGTATGAAATCATATCTCCAACTCATGCTTCCTCCAACCATGATATAAAAATTGGGGGTCAATGGACTATCTGAAGAGCTATTTCGATTTTTAAAATGGCATGTTTTTGATCAAATTTGCATTATATCGCCCATAGCAGTACGCGCGGATTTTGAACTTTGACGCACGCTCACGGCCTTATTAAATATGAAGAGTGACTGAAATTAATATAAATTGTCAATTACGTTAAGAGGAATCCAAATCATGTAAACATTTTGAATTTGACTTTTTCCGCGCGTCATGAGCGCGCGCAACGCGCGCGGGGACATGTACGGACGGAAAATTTTGAAATGCTTAAAATGACCTGATTCGTACTCTCCTTTAGTAGTTAAGTGATTTTGAGCTTTTTAAAATTTTGACGCACACGTACGCGCGCGTCATGACCTTTATGTGACCTTTAATGACATGACCTGTTGACCCTTGACCTAAAGTATATATGATATGAATATGAATGACCTTTGCTGATGCATCATGAAGATATGATGGATAATGTGATTTCACAAAATGGCGCCTTGATGACGTCACGATGACTTGATGACCTTGAAAATGTTCTAGACACGTGTCATGACAATGACCTATGACTGTGCTAAAATTGAATCAAATTGACTAAACCAAACTGTGAGTTATCCTGGGCACAAAAAACGGGAAGAAATAAAAATAAATAATAATAAATAAAGAAAATTCTGACGAAATCAATAGGTGGTCTGTTGATAACAGACCACCTAATAAATAAATAAATAAATAAATAAATAAATAAAGAAAATTCTGACGAAATCAATAGGTGGTCTGTTGATAACAGACCACCTAATAATAAAGAAAATTCTGACGAAATCAATAGGTGGTCTGTTGATAACAGACCACCTAACTAGACATATAATACTTGTTTGGAACAAGTATAGGTGGGCTGGTCAACTTAAATTTGAGACAAAATAGAGCAAAATTAAGCGAGATACTGCTTGAAAATTCTTAAAAAACACTATCATGTAGATTCATTACGTGAACGAAATTCACCTTCTATAGTCATAACACGCAAATTATGAAATTTCTGACAAGAGGCCTTTAATCAAAATTTTCACTCTGATGACGTCATCAAAATGAAAAAGGGTTAATATTGAACTTGTAGAGAATTATCTTAGCTACAACATATTGAAATTTTGAAGAAAATCAATCAATATATACAGAGATACAATCAATTTTCCATAAATATGCTGACGTCATAATATGCAAATTCGTATTTTGAGTTCCAAGGCCATTAAGATGATGTCACGATACACTTAATGGCAAAATGAGACATGAAATCATATTTCTGACTCATACTCTTTTCAAATATTAAAAGAGAATTGGGGTCCAGGTGCATCCCAAAGAGCTATAATGGATTGTGTATAGGCATTTTTTTGCCCATGTATGTTATGTATTACAAGAGCTCGCGCGCACTGACATTTATCTTGAATTTACGCTCATCTTGTTAATAATGGTCATAAAGAGATAAACATGGTATCAAATTCCTTGAAAAAATATGAGAAATATCATGAAAGAAAAAAAAATGGCGATTCTATGTTTTGTAATAGTGTTACGCGCGAAAACGCGCGCGCATGCTCGTGCGCGCGATTTTTTATAAAATGCTTAAAATGACCTGAAACGTATGCAAAAAAAATTTAAGACGATTTCGAGCATTTACAATTTTTGCGCGCGTAATAACGCGCGGACGTACGCACACGCGCGCGTTTTTTGACCTGAATTTGACCGGACTGATATTGACCTTGATCATGATAAATATGAATGAGATATTACTTTTGGTTATGAAGATATGATCATAAGTTGATTTTCAAATTTTTTCACAAAATGGCGCCTAGATGACGTCATCAGTCAAGGTCAAGGTTGAAAACATAGCCGTGTTTTCTCCATATGCCTATACATATGTGTGCCAAATTTCAAGGTATTTGAATAAACCATTTTCAAGTTATCTTGCCTACAAAAAAGTGGGTCGAAATAAGAAAAATAAATAATAATAATAATAACTAGAATTTAATTCGTCACGAAGACGAATAAGGTGGTCTGCCTTGAAGTTATATAAACATGTAAACAATGATGATCATCATGATGATCATGATGATGATGATCTTGATAGTAATGGTGATGACGATGATGATGATGATCATGATCATGATGATGTTATGATTATCAACAGACCATGATGACATCAGACTGAAAAAAAATGAGAGAACATTTAGATAGTATAAGTCTCAGCTACAACATACTAAAAAATCAACAAAAATCAAGCCGAAATAACGGCGATATTGCTTGCAAAAGACAAGAATGTAGAATCCAGATTTGAGAAAAAGTCATCTCCCATAAGGATTACACGCAAAAAGTAATGGATCAAGTGATAATAGGGTAATAATAAAGTAAATATGGTTGTTTATTATATTATTTGCGATTGTACGTGTTAATATTCAAAGGAGATGGTACAGTGAAAGGTCAAAAAGAAAAAGAAAGGGAAGAAGAAAAACTGTTGGAGACGCCCGTGATTATGATGATGATATATTGATGATGATCATGATCATGCTGACATCTGACTGAAAAAATGAGGGAGACATTTAGATAGCATATAGTTTCAGCTACAACATACTTAAAAATCAACAAAAACCAAGTGGAAATAACAGCGATATTGCTCGCAAAAGAACGGAATGTAGAATCCAGATTTGAGAAAAAGTCATCTCCCATATAGAGAAATTATATTGACATGTACATGTAAACAATGATGATCATAATGATGATGAAGATGATGATCTTGATAGTAATGGTGATGATGATGATGATGATTATGATGATAATGTTAATGATGATGATGATGATGTTGATGATCATGATCATGATCCTGATGATTTTGATGATGATCATCGTCAGACCATATGATGATGATGATCATGATGATATTGATGATAATCATCATGATAGTGATCGATGATGATCATTCATGAGCGTGATTCTGACATCTGATTGAAAAAATGAGGGGACATTTAGATAACATATAGTCTCAGCTACAACATATACTCAAAAATCAACAAAAACCAAGCAGAAATAATGGCGATATTGCTCGCCAAAGACAGGAATGTAGAATCCAGATTTCAGACCATGATGATGATCATCATCATCATTATGATAACGATGATCATGAGCGTGATCGATCCTGACATCTGATTGAAAAAATGAGGGGACATTTAGATAACATATAGTCTCAGCTACAACATACTCAAAAATCAACAAAAACCAAGCAGAAATAATGGCGATATTGCTCGCAAAAGACAGGAATGTAGAATCCAGATTTCAGAAAAAGTCACCTTCGATAGGCATGACACGCAAATTACGAAAATTCTGACATGTCGCATTTAATCGAAATTTTCACTATGATGACGTCATCAAAATGAAAAATGGTGAGACATAAATAAAGAGAAGGAAAGAGGAAGACGGTCCGTTATAGTCATGTAAAAATACATGAGCTGGACAGAGGGATGAAAGATCGAGGAATCAGAAATGCGCATGTCTTGGAAGGAGAGAGGATATAGCGGGAGGATAAGGAAATGATGGTAGGTATACAAAGCTAGCCAAAGCTAGGCAACGGAAAGAGCTAGAGAAAATTAGGAGCAATGGAATAATTAGGCCAAAAAAAAAAAAAAAAACATGTTTAGCGTCCTGTTTTTTGGAAAAATAGGAAGGAGGAGGCCCTTTTTCTTTTTTTTTTCTTTCAAAATGGCCGCTCAAAATTGCCGCTCGGTACATTTTCCCTGTCAGTCGGGCTACTTTTCAAGATGGCCGCCGAGATTTTATGTTTTTTTTCTATAAAAAAAAAAAAAAAAAAAAAAAATCAAAAAAAATTATAGGAGGCGGCCCCCAAAAAGGAAGCGGGCGGGGACGCTAAACATGTATATTCTTTTTACATGGCCTAAACGACAAGGTATCAGATATCCATTGTTTTGACATTCCTTTTCCCTTATAACACGCAAAATCATGCATTTCGTGAGAAATTATATGCGCGAGAAATATACTGGGCGAATTGTCTGTAGGGCGAATTTAATCTGACCAAGATTTTGGCCGATTCGAATTGCATGCACACTCATGATCATGGTCATATGAGTTGCTGAGTACTGCTAGCTGTTTAGACTAGTTGTGTTGTTGTGCTGATTGCTAGCTTAGTTTTGGTAAGAATTCGGTTGTTGCTATTGTATTCAGAGATTTTGCGTTATCGCATAAGTGTGTGAGTGTATTTAAACTTTTAAAGGCATTGACTTTGTTTATAATAATGTTTGCAGTTTTAAAAATCAAGTCTGAGATGCGATACATCTTACGTATAGACCTACATGTATATAGGGTCTGCGTGTTATCATATCAGCTCAGTGAGTGCATGTGATTGTGATTGAATTTTGAAGCCCTACGAAAAACGAAAAGGAAGTGTTTCAAACTGACTTTGAGTGACCGGTTTTACCATACTCATTTCTCCCAATAGACTGTAGAGTGTAGACCTAGTCTAGATCTAGACCTGTTTCTAGATCTAGATCTAAGTCAGTGTTATAAATTAAAAACCATAAGTCGGTAGGGATCTATAGGCCTACTACTACTAGATCTAGATACTATATCTGACTATAGGCCTAGATCATAGATCTAGACTAGACCTAGATCTAGATCTAGTCTAGATCTATTAATTTCTAATTCCAATCATGAATATCTTGATAGTTGATAAATAGACAGGTCACAGCTGACAGGCGATCGGCTTGTAAAAGTCATGGGATAATATTTATCTCCTCGCCAAAGACGACTAAGTCAGTGTTATAAATTAAAAACCATAAGTCGGTAGGGATCTATAGGCCTACTACTACTAGATCTAGATACTATATCTGACTATAGGCCTAGATCATAGATCTAGACTAGACCTAGATCTAGATCTAGTCTAGATCTATTAATTTCTAATTCCAATCATGAATATCTTGATAGTTGATAAATAGACAGGTCACAGCTGACAGGCGATCGGCTTGTAAAAGTCATGGGATAATATTTATCCCCTCGCCAAAGACTAGGAGGGGATCTAGACCCCTGTATTATGCTGCTCGCTGTCGAAGCCCTTCCTTCTGTGTGCCTTAAGTACAAATCTGATTTAAAATCAATAACTTTAGAGTAATGTTTGACGGATTTTAATGAAATTTGATATGAAGGTAAATGGTATAAAAACACCGCATAAGTTCAATTTCAGAGTATGTAGGTCAAAGGTCATAGCTCATTAAATATGCGAATCTGGTTTCTGTTCGATAACTTTAGTAATATTTGATGGATTTTCATGAAATTCGATATGAAGGTACAGGGTATAAAAACGAGGCATAAGTTCAATTTCCGAGTATGTAGGTCAAAGGTCATGGCTCATTAAATATGCGAATCTGGTTTCCGATTGATAACTTTAGTAATGTTTGACAGATTTTAATCAAATTTGATATGAAGGTACATGCTATCAAAATACAGCATAAGTTCAGTTTCGGAGTATGTAGGTCAAAGGTCATAGTTCATTAAATGTGCAAATCTGGTTTCTATTCGATAACTTTAGTAATGTTTGACGGATTTTAATGAAATTTGATAGGAAGGTACATGCTATCAAAATACAGCATAAGTTCAGTTTCGGAGTATGTAGGTCAAAGGTCATAGCTCATTAAATATGCGAATCTGGTTTCTGTTTGATAACTTTAGTATTATTTGATGGATTTTCATGAAATTTGATAGGAAGGTACATGCTATCAAAATACAGCATAAGTTCAGTTTCGGAGTATGTAGGTCAAAGGTCATAGCTCATTAAATATGCGAATCTGGTTTCTGTTTGATAACTTTAGTATTATTTGATGGATTTTCATGAAATTCGATATGAAGGTACATAGTATAAAACCACAGCATAAGTTCAATTTCCGAGTATGTAGGTCAAAGGTCATAGCTCATTAAATATGCGAATCTGGTTTCCAATCGATAACTTTAGTAATGTTTGACAGATTTTAATCAAATTTGATATGAAGGTACATGGCATCAAAACACGGCCTAAGTTTGATTTCCCAGTATGTAGGTCAAAGGTCATAGCTCATTAAATATGTGAATCTGGTTTCTGTTTGATAACTTTAGTATTATTTGATGGATTTTCATGAAATTCGATATGAAGGTACATGGTATAAAAACACAGCATAAGTTCAATTTCGGAGTATGTAGGTCAAAGGTCATAGCTCATTAAATATGCGAATCTGGTTTCTGATATCGATAACTTTAGTAATGTTTGACGGATTTTAATCAAATTTGATATGAAAGTACATGGCATCAAAACATGGCCTTAGTTTGATTTCCCAGTATGTACCCTGCGAGGGGATGCTATGCTTTGCGTTGACTTGTTTTATTTATGTCATTTAGCATTATGAATGAGGGCTCATTATTTGTATTTATTGTAATATATTGATATTGGTATTTTATTAAATGTAATTTTTTGTTTTGTTTTGTTTGTATTTTAGGTTACTGAGAGTTGAAGAGAGAGTTGCAGAAAGTAAGTTGATATGCTTAGAAAGGCTGAAGTCAAGTAGTTTTTAAATTAAAGCTATGATGGAATGAAACAGATCCGCATAATTGGGAACAATTGAATGCAGAATACGAAAGCTATGGCTTTAAGAAATTTTCTATATAACTTTTTGACACTACCAAGTTACTTTTAATTATGTCAGTAAAGGTATAGACCAGTTTTGGAAAAGCCCCCCTCTCAAAAAATGAAATGGTACCTTTTTTTAACAATCATGTGAAAGAATATGTTTTGACTAATACCTGATGATACAAATTTTGATACTAATTGATATATTTGGTAAATTATTATATCTATCCGGAGTGGATAGATATCGCGCATGTGTCGCATAGTCCCATATACATCTTTCTGTGTACAGTGCTTGTAACTTTACCATGACTGGGTCAAATTTCTCATCATTTTGATGATCCAGAACCTTTCAGTACACACCAATACTTACCGTATATGCTAGATGATCAACCTTTTGTGATCGATTTCACAACGTTTTTTTTCGCAATGCAATCGCATGACCAAAACTGGTCTTGAATGAGGGCTCACTATTTGTATTTATTTTTGTAATATATTCATATTGGTTTTTTATAAAATGCAATTGTTTTTTTCTTTTCTTTTTTTATTTCTAGTGCTTTTAATCAACAAATGTCAGTTTGATTAAAGAAATGACCCACACCAGACGGTTATTTCTGTCTATGACTCTCTATGTTTTTGCTGGAGTGTGGGGTGGAGGGGGGGGGGGGGGGGGGGGAGTCACAGGTTGAACATTGGCACATAGAGAGGTCAAAAGTCATTTGAGGTCAAGCGTTAAAGTTTACCTGCAACCTCAGCTACACTACAAACACAAACACATTTTACCTTCACACATGTAAAATATCAATGCAATAATTCTACTCGTATCAAAGGGGGAGGGAGTAGATGCAGTGGAAGCAGGTGAAAGGCAGTAGCATATCATGTAATACCCCTTCTCAAAGTTTATGGGATGTTGCATTCTATGGCAGATATTTCAAAATCAGCTTGCGATAGGCCCTACAATTCTTATAGATGGCAATGGACATTGCGATATTCTAGTTATTTTCACAAGTGGGCGAGACACAACATCGCTAATGCTTTGTTTAAACTGAAAAGTCATCCACAAAGTAGATGAGGTTTAGACATTGGTCAGTTAAAAATTTATGTTGTGCCACCACCCATGATAATGTCATTACAGAAATGGTACAATTTGAAACAGGAAACGAGCTTAAAATGAAAATGCATTGAAGTACTGTACCTAAACAAAATATTGATATTAACATTATTTCTGAACTGTTGGTTCTTACAAAAGTTATTGATTTCGGTCTAAGTAGCAGTTTGGGATGTAATGTGATGTTTGAATCTTTCCATTTCAGATTTGATAGATCTACTCTTACTGTTGGACAGTTACTGAGAGAGAAGCAAGGAGGCAGAGGTAAATTCAGCTCTTACTGTTGGACAGTTAGTGAGAGGGAAGCAGGGAGGAAGAGGTGAATAGAGCTCTTATTGTTGAACATTTACTGAGAGAGAAGCAAGGAGGCAGAGGTGAATAGAGCTCTTACTCTTGGACAGTTATTTAGAGAGAAGCAAGGAGGCAGAGGTAAATAGAGTTGTTACTGTTGGACAGTTATTGAGAGACGAGCAAGGAGGAAGAGGTGAATAGAGCTCTTACTGTTGGACAGTTACTGACACAGAAGCAAGGAGGCAGAGGTGAATAGAACTCTTACTGTTGGACAGTTAATGAGAGAGAAGCAAGGAGGCAGAGGTAAATAGAACTCTTATTGTTGGACAGTTACTGACACAGAAGCAAGGAGGCAGAGGTGAATAGAACTCTTACTGTTGGACAGTTAATGAGAGAGAAGCAAGGAGGCAGAGGTAAATAGAGTTGTTACTGTTGGACAGTTATTGAGAGACAAGCAAGGAGGAAGAGGTGAATAGAGCTGTTACTGTTGGACAGTTACTGAGACAGAAGCAAGGAGGCAGAGGTGAATAGAGCTCTTACTGTTGGACAGTTACTGACACAGAAGCAAGGAGGCAGAGGTGAACAGAACTCTTACTGTTGGACAGTTAATGAGAGAGAAGCAAGGAGGCAGAGGTAAATAGAACTCTTATTGTTGAACAGTTACTGACACAGAAGCAAGGAGGCAGAGGTGAATAGAACTCTTACTGTTGGACAGTTAATGAGAGAGAAGCAAGGAGGCAGAGGTAAATAGAGTTGTTACTGTTGGACAGTTATTGAGAGACAAGCAAGGAGGAAGAGGTGAATAGAGCTGTTACTGTTGGACAGTTACTGAGACAGAAGCAAGGAGGCAGAGGTGAATAGAGCTCTTACTGTTGGACAGTTAATGAGAGAGAAGCAAGGAGGCAGAGGTAAATAGAGTTGTTACTGTTGGACAGTTATTGAGAGACAAGCAAGGAGGAAGAGGTGAATAGAGCTGTTACTGTTGGACAGTTACTGACACAGAAGCAAGGAGGCAGAGGTAAATAGAACTCTTATTGTTGGACAGTTACTGACACAGAAGCAAGGAGGCAGAGGTGAATAGAACTCTTACTGTTGGACAGTTAATGAGAGAGAAGCAAGGAGGCAGAGGTAAATAGAACTCTTATTGTTGGACAGTTACTGACACAGAAGCAAGGAGGCAGAGGTGAATAGAACTCTTACTGTTGGACAGTTAATGAGAGAGAAGCAAGGAGGCAGAGGTAAATAGAGTTGTTACTGTTGGACAGTTATTGAGAGACAAGCAAGGAGGCAGAGGTGAATAGAGCTCTTACTGTTGGACAGTTACTGACACAGAAGCAAGGAGGCAGAGGTGAATAGAACTCTTACTGTTGGACAGTTAATGAGAGAGAAGCAAGGAGGCAGAGGTAAATAGAACTCTTATTGTTGGACAGTTACTGACACAGAAGCAAGGAGGCAGAGGTGAATAGAACTCTTACTGTTGGACAGTTAATGAGAGAGAAGCAAGGAGGCAGAGGTAAATAGAGTTGTTACTGTTGGACAGTTATTGAGAGACAAGCAAGGAGGAAGAGGTGAATAGAGCTGTTACTGTTGGACAGTTACTGAGACAGAAGCAAGGAGGCAGAGGTGAATAGAGCTCTTACTGTTGGACAGTTAATGAGTGTTGCTATTCTGTTTACATCGCGAGGGTTTACTCTCGAAAGAACTCTCCAAAGAACTTGCACTTGAACTTGCACTTGAACTTACACTTGAACTTACACTTGAACTAGCACTTGAACTAGCACTTGAACTTGCACTTGCACTTGAACTATCTTGAACTATCTTGAACTATTTGAACTATCTTGAACTATTTTGAACTATCTTGAACTATCCAAAGAACTTGCACTTGAACTTGCACTTGAACTAGCACTTGAACTTGAACTTGCACTTCAACTATCTTCAACTATCTTCAACTATCTTGAACTATCTTGAACTATTTGAACTATCTTGAACTATTTGAACTATCTTGAACTATTTTGAACTTGTATTTGAACTAGCACTTGAACTTGAACTATCTTGAATGTATTGTAGCATAATCTTACCTCACAAACGTTACAATTTTTGCCTTCTGAAAGATGGATGATGCTCCTTTTCATTTTAACAAACCTTTTAATATTTACCCCCTCTCGTTACAGGTGTCTGGCTGTCACTTATGTGTTTGTGTTGTCTCCTGGAAAAGTAATTGTTTTATGTTGACATCTTTTCATTGTATACATTTGAACCAAAGAACCTTCATCTCACCTCTTTTCCTAATCTCAGAAGAGATCCTGCTCTCAGAAGAGAGTGTCCCACACTCAAGAAGGGTGTGCGTCTTTATCCATTTCATCACATTTCACCCACGGGAGACCGTGGTAGAGTTGTATAAAGAATCCACAGAAAAAAAATCCGAAAAAGAAAAGAAATATCTGAAAAAGAAAACAGGAACCAGGTGAGACTCCTGGATATATAATCAATAACAGGAAGCAGGTGAAACTCCTGGATATATAAGCAATAACAGGAACCAGGTGAGACTCCTGGATATATAAGCAATAACAGGAACCAGGTGAAACTCCTGGATAAATAAGCAATAACAGGGACAGTGTGTTAGAAAAACAAACAGGCTTGATAGGAATAAATACAATTTATCAAATTACAGTTTTGAGAAATAAAAGGCAAGTTTGCAAAAAGTGGGAAACAAACTTGGGATATTTTCAGTTGTAGGGATACAATAAAGTGTGTTTGCTTACAAAGAACTTTGGGTGAGCGTATTGGAAATTCATTAACCAGTGATAAGATTAATTAATCAGAAGAAAAGCAGGATATTTGATCGTTTACAGATTTTTTTCAAAAGGAAGTAAGCGTGGTAAAATTGAAAAAGGAGTGGGGAAAATTGAAGAAAGAAAAGAAGGTTTAGAAATACAAGTGAACTAGAGTAGTTGGATAGAAGATATTTGATTACAGAGGTTTTTAAGTTAAAAGAAAAATCAGTGAGTTTAAAAAATTACAAAGAGAGTGAGTAAAATTGAAGTCAAGAGAACAAGTAACCTTGAGTAGTTTGAAAGAGCATATTTTATTACAGAGAGGTTTTTTTAAAGAAAGGAGTAAGCTTTAAATTACAAAGAGTGAGGACGATTGAAGAGAGTAAGGTTCAAAAGTTTATAGAGTTAGAAAAAAAAAGGAAGTGACTGATAAATTATACATACTGAAGTCAAGTGTGGAGAATTGAAGAGAATTAAGTGCAGAGATACAAGTGGGCTTGAGTAGTTGCAGAGAGGGTATTTGATCATTCAAAGATTTTGTTAAAAAATCCTGATAAATTACAAAAAGATTGAGGAAAATTGAAGTAAGAGGAAACGTAAATACAAGTGAGCTTAGGTGGTTGAAGAAAATATTTGATTAGAGAGTTTTTAGAATAAAAAGACCGGAACTTGGTAAATTACATATTCGTGAGGAAAATTAAAGCCAGAGAACAAGATTGAGAAATAAAGTGGGCTTAAGAACTTTGATAGAGGATATTTGATGACACTTTTTTTTTAATTTAAGAAAGAGGTAGCTTGATTAATTACAAAAGCGTGAGAAAAAGTTGAAGTAAGAGAATAAAGTCCAGAACTTACAGAGTTTAGAGAAAAGGAGGTGTCTTTGATAAGTTGAACATATTAAAAAAAAAAAAAAAAAGGGTGAGGAAAATTGAGAGAATAAGGTTCAGAAATACAAGTGGGCTTGAGAAGTTGCAGAAGAGGTATTTTATCATTTACAGAGTTTTGGAGAAAAGAAGGGAGCGTGATAAATAAAAAGAATAAGGAAATTATTAAAGAGATCAAGGTAGAAAAATACAAGTGGGCTTGAGTGGTTGGAAAGAAAATATTTGATCACAGATTTTCTTTTCTTTTTTTTAAAGTGAGCTTGATAAATAACAAAAGTAGAAAAATTGAAGTAAGAGAACAAGGTTTAGGAAAAACATATAAGCTTAAGTAGTTTCATAGAGAGTAGGAAACGTGTTAATATAACTAATATTCAAGTAATTAACTAAAGTTTGTTGATAAAGAAGAGAAGATATTCAGTGTTTGTATTAAGTGACTTTTATTACAAGGAAAATAACATTATAATAAACCCTTAAGTGTGAAAAGGGGATAAACAATTTTGCATCGAGAGTGACAGAGTCCACTTCCCTTGTAAAAAAGTACTGCAAGTACTGCGGTATTACTGCAGTAATACTGCAGTAGTACTGCAGTACCTGTAGTACATATGTGGTACTTGTAGTACCTGTGGTATTACTGCAGTACTACTGCGGTACTACTGCAGTAATACCGCAGTAGTACTGCAGTATCTGTAGTACATATGCGGTACTTGTAGTACCTGTGGTATTACTGCAGTACTACTGCGGTACTATTGCAGTAATACTGCAGTAGTACTGCAGTACCTGTAGTACATGTGTGGTACTTGTAGTACCTGTGGTATTACTGCAGTACTACTGCGGTACTACTGCAGTACGACTGCAGTACCTGTAGTACATATGTGGTATTTGTAGTACCTGTGGTATTACTGCAGTATTACTGCGGTACTACTGCATTATTACTCCAGTACTATTGCACAATTTGCGGTACCCATGGTACTACTACAGTCAGGCGCGTACGCAGGGGGGGTGTTTGGGGGGTTAAACCCCCCCCCTTTGGTATTTTTATGTGTATAAACCCCCCCTAAAAAACCCTAAAACCCCCCCCTTTGGGATATTTTTTTTTTTTTTTTTTTTTTAAATTATTATTTAAAAAAAAAAAAAAAAAAAAAAAAGAATTCCCATGGATGACCTAAACAAGTGACCTCACCCCCCCCCCCCAACGGAGCAACATGTCAAATTTTCAAATTTCGAGACAAAAAAAAAAAAAAAGTGTCCTCTTACCCCCCCCCCCCCCCCCCCCCCCCCCCCCCCCCCCCCTTATTCAGCGGCTGGCTGAGTCGTTGCGAAATTTTCGGCCCGATTTATAAATGTTAAAACCCCCCCCTTGAAAAAATCCTGCGTACGCGCCTGACTACAGTACTACTACTGTACTGCCGTAGTACTCGCAGTACAATCTGCGGTACCCATGGTACTACTGCGGTACTACTGCAGTAATACCGTAGTACAATCTGCGGTATATACCATGGTATACTCTTCTTAAAGGCACACTGCCATACTTGTAGCTACTTGCTCCCTCTATATAGAAAACTTCCCCAATCGGTGCCTGTTGGTCCCCCATGATCCTCTTTTTCTTATGTTAAATGAGAGCTGAGTTAATGAGATAGCCACCTGTCACAGTGACCTCGATGGCTCTCTGTGTGGTCTAATCCCTTCTGGCCCAGTAGTGGTGACGGTCTTTAACCTATATGAATAAGTAGTTTGATAGCTATAGATTCTACATATTTCTTGCTATTTTGTCCCTATTCTTTTCGACTTTTGAGATGTCGTCCTATTTTGTTTATTATGTTTCTGGATTTAGATTGTTCTCACTGCCCATTTTCTTCCTATTTTTGGGGTACGTTTCTGGACTTATATTTTTCTGACCCATTTTTTACTTATGTTTCTGGACTTCTGAACTAGTTTTTAATCTTTCATTATTTCCTGGCTATTTACCTTATATATTATCAATACTTCTTTACAATTTATTAGATTTTTGCTAGTTGCCTTTAATTTCTTATACTTTGCGGGCTTTCTTCCACTAGCTGTATTTGATATATATACTTTAAGAAATCATTTACCAACATTTGTTTGTCAATATATCATAAAAAACTTGAGATTTATGAAAAGTGCAAATTTACAAACAGTGAACGAAAAAGAAAAAAAAAATGAAAGGCATAAATATTATCAAAAAAGAATGAAATACGCGCCTATAGTACCCCAAAACAACAGCATGTAACAACTACTTTTAAGTTTGTCATTTTGTTGGCTCCTTTCCATTTCCTTTATTGATGTACCATCATTCTTCTGTAATTAGTTATTTATTCCTTACTTCCGTCATTTTGTAGCTATATTCCTGGCATATCTAATATTTAATTTTTTCTAGCTCTTACCATTTTATATTTGTGTAATTTCTTTCAATTTCTTTAATACTTCTTCATGATATTGATAGCTGTAGTTTTGCGGGGAGGGGGTGGTCATAAATTACACTCTTTTAGAGACCCCTTCAAAACAATCTACCTAAACTGTTAAAAACCCAGGAAATTAGCCAGGAAATAATGTTTCGATGGTTGCCCACCATCAAATTATGTTTTTTTTTAAAAATTCAGTAGTATTAAAAGAAATTCAACAAATTGATATTGATAGTATGTCTTTTTGTGTAAATACAAATTAGTTCAAAGATGATTCAAAGAAATGCCCTCAGAACTCGACTTTCCCTTTGAAATATGGGAGCATAATTTGATTGAATGATCATTTAATTAATTAAGATAATTCTGATTTTATCTTTGAATTAAATGATCTATCTGTCTATTTTAATCTGAATCAAGTAAAAGGGTATCTTATTAGCATAATAATTTGCTAACTACTCCATTGTTTTGATGACCTTGAACTGACCCGATAAGATTGAATTGTAACAATTTCCCCCAAAATAAATTTACAATTATTAGTGTGTTTGCTGCCATCTAGTGGTAGAGTGCGAACATGCACTTGATTTTCAAATTCAAACCGGATTGAGAGATTACCGGCAGATTCTACAGCAGCTTTTCAGTCATTTGCCGTTTCGCCAGATTTGTCTTCCTTTAAAACCCAGAGTATAGGGGGTAAGGATTAGATTTACACCAGCAAAGAAGAATTTTAAGAGTATTCGAGAGCAAGAATTGAGGAGAGATCCAGCTCGAAACTGAATTTCACCAACCAGATCTACACTACAGTCCCACACAGCCACTCATGTGTGCAGTTGCAGAGAACGATCAACTTTGCTTTGCACCAGTTGGAGTGTTGGACTTTAAAGATCATCATTTCCAGGAGGTGAGTAATAAGATAACACATAATACAGAATTGTGTTTGCTTTCTGCAAAAAATTAGGAAATTTGATTAAGTAGAGTAAAGGAGGGGGTAGATTCTAATCGGTCCGTTGCTGGTTTTCAGCCGGTCCGTTGGATGCATGGTACACATGCCATGGTACATTGCATTATAGCATATCACATATCCCACACATGCCAGAGTCACTAAAGAACCACATTTGCAATTGAAAATTTATCCTTTAATATCACATTTTAGCGATGTAATCGGCGGTCCCGCTACCTGAATCTGAAAATCAAGTATTTTACGCGTGTCTGTAAGTGTAAGGAATATGATGGGTACCATAAAATCAAATGAGCTGTATTTCAAGTATTTTTCAGATTTGGAGCCCGATTTTGTGTGATTCGCAAGCTCAAAAGTATCTCATCGCATGTATTAAATCAATGCAGCCGCTAGCTGGATACCGCAACGCACACACAAGCACACACACTGATTCAGATTCCAATTTCCGATCACCGCAGAGGTAGTTTTCGGCACGGCGAGCTCCGGCGTGGGATACCTGCTCCAGCTGCTAGTGCTATAGATCAGCAGGGAAACGCACAGCGCTTGCTTGCTTCCTATTGACTTTGTACATGCGGCCGAATACTGCCTCGCTGGGCCGATAACTACCTCCGAAACAGCGAAAATTGAAATGAATATTGTAATGGCAATTCATGATTTTTTTTTCTGGGATTCTTTTTTGGTTAAATAATAATACTTAATAGTATTTGCTTCATGATTTGAACAAGAAATGATAATAAATAGGAAGCAAAGAGTAAAAAAATTGGATTTTGTCTTAAGTGGCCGAAAACCCCCTCCTTTACTCTAGTCTAGATCTCATTCTTCATCTTACTTTTGATTTTTTGTAAATTTTGTTCATGAAAAAATCCAAACGGATCGCAATTGATGATGATAGTAGATTTACTAGATTATATTCCCTACTGTACAATACTGCGTTTATGAAAACGATTCAAACAGCGGCTGAGCGGGTTGGGTCACATGTTTTTCGCAATTTAAATACTAAATAAAAATTAATGGCAAAGTTGATTCTTAGAAGTTAGAGAATCATACATTGTGTTGTGATTTTTTTTTCTCCATCACAATCGCACATTCAAATGGTTGTGCAGACATGCACATGTACGTGTATGTGCATGCATCATTCATGTAGTGATCTGTCCAGTAATCATAGTAGGAAAGTAGCTAATAAACCCGGTCCCCTCACGCCGGGGTTGGAGGGACCACAATGGTGTTCCCAAAATCTCTGGTGAAGGGGTACTTTTAACGCAACAAAGTCTGGCCTGTATTGACTTATATTACACACCAGAGATAGGGGGGTGCTTTAAAAAATCTGGCCCGTATTGACATTACACACAGGAGATAGGGGGGGGGGGGGAGGAACATGCATACGCGTACCCTAAATAACACTGAGTGGGGGAGGGCAGGCTCATCAGTCATCATAATTCATACATGTATATAGTCATTCGGGCATCTCATGTCATGAATTTGCAACTACAGTTGTAGTTGTAGTTTTTATATGAATTTCATTTGTAGAAGTGTATGCCACGTTTAACTCATAATTTTCGCTAGATTCAATTTGAGAGCATAATAGAATTTTTAATTTATTTTACAGGGTACATGCATCTTCGGCTGCGGGAAAGTCATCAACGTGGACTGTGTGGCACTGGCACCCTCGTCTTCCACTGAACATGCAGTCTTAATTTGTAAGACTCAACTGTCCAACACACATCGAGGAAATTATGCAAGACATGGGTGAGAGTGTGAGAATTCATCTGTATGGGATCCCTATAGTGGAAACTGGAAAGCTTTTTATTATGCCAGTTATGCCGACCAACAGACATTCAGCAAGAATCTGAGAAATTAATCTTCAATACACAGCTTTTTACCAAGAAAATCTCAACGACTTCAATCAGGTGATTTTTAAGAGCGATTTTTGTTTCGGTTATTTCAATTTGCCGCACAGATGTGACGTATACGTATCTGTCCGCGTTGTGAGGACCCTACGTCACAACAAATGTTGCGCAATGCATTGTGAGGAGAACCGGCTCGATGATTAACTCGTTTTTTGTTCACTAAAGCCTTACTGCACTACTTGAAGCTACTAGTACCCTCTATAGGCCTATAGAAAACTTCCCTAATCGGTGCTTGTTGATCCCCCATGATCCTCTATTTCTTATGTTATTTGAGAGCTGAGTTGATGAGATAGCCACCTGTCAGTTACCTCGCTGTGTGGTCTAATCCCTTCTGGCAAAACTAGTACAGATGGCCTTTAAACAAAATTATTAAAAATAAGTCTGAGCACCAATGTCCAAAACCAAGATATTTTTGGCCTTTATAGACTTTTGTCTATCTAATCGACTCAACTTTTCAGTGGAGTGGACTTTTACTTTAACACTTATTAAATTGTAAAGGATGTGAACTTCTTTATGTGTATATTGAAAAATGTATACCTTTGCCTTCACATGTATTCATTTATAACGGTACATGTACATAATTTTAAAGAATTCTTTTTTAGACTATTTATTTTTGTCATGACATTTCATTGAAACTTGCCAGATAGCCTTGCTACTGGTATGATGTAACCCTTTATAGTCATCTTTAAGCTGTTCAATAATGGTTCACGTTTATCTGCCAGTTTTACCAGTATTTTATCAGCAAAAATAGATATGTTTGTTTAGTCCCATATTAACATCTTTCTGTGTACAGTGCTTTTAACTTGTGACTTGTAAAGTCTTGGTCAAATTTCTTATCATTCTGATGATTCCAGAATCCAGAACCTAGCTTGCAGTACACACCAATAAATATGCTAGATGATCAACCTTTCCTGATCCTGTTTATTTCACAATGCAATACTTTATCTTTAAGCTGTTCAATATTGGTTCACATATATCTGCCAGTTTCACGAGTCTTAAATGACATTGTTTATTGCACTCTTCAAACAAAAGCTGAGGGAAGAAGATTGTTTTCATGTTACTATTTTTTCTTCTTCTATTAAATGTGAAAATATCGAGTTATTAACTCATCCGTTCACTTGCTGATGCCACAAATTTTGCTAAAATGTATTCACTTAATAGTGTAATCTTTCATTGTCTGCTGAAACTAACTTGTGTTCAAGAAAATATGTACCGGTATTTGCTATAATTACTTTGTAATTAAGAGTAGGCCTACCGGTAATAAGATTCCACTTGCCTGGTTAAAATGTCATCTTTTGTAAGTTTCCTCTTTACCATCAGATGACTTAGTTATATATGTTACATTCTTTTATATGTAACCTAGCTAAAATAGTCTAATTTTGTTCAAAATGTGAGATTCAGGATTTTGGTATTTCCTAATGAGGGTATCTTAAACCCTCTGCGTAATTTTAAGCTTCGGAAATCATGTGTACAGTGTACATGTATGTAAATATGATATTTTTTTTAATCAAATGAAAATGATCATTTTACAGCATTTCAATAGAAGCTGTTCTTTGTAGTGGCCCATTTTCTCCCTGACTTTGACTTTAAATCTGCTTCAGCAAAAACGAGCACCCAAGATTTAGAACATTGCTTCAGCAATGTTCTAAATCTTGGGTGCTCGTTTTGAGAGGGTTTACTTATTTGAAAAATTATGCACCATTTTAAGGTATTGACTTCTACTTTAATGTCATGTGAAAATCAGCACAATCCTTTTTTTGACCTATTGGTCGTTTTGTGGTGTAAGGTCCATTGTCCAGTATCGTTTTGTAACAAATGATTATAACATAATACATGTATATTAAAGGTTGCACATTTTTTTTTTTTTTTTGTGACTTGGAGTCTTGGACATTTTTTTGTTTTTTTGTTCATAATAATCAAAGTACATGTAGTTTCATATGTTATACTTATATTTACTTCCCCTATTAAAAACTGTGAATACAACAATTGGTCCTTGTGTATGAAGCTGGAACACATTTGTTTCAAGATGTTATTGCAGTTTCGGAAAAGTATATTTGATATGTAAACATTCATAACAAACAATTATTAGGGATGCCAATTTTCAGGCCCTAGCGAGTTACTTTCAGAACATAGTTTACATGTGTTTTTTTGTACAAAATAGCTCATTCTACAGGGGTTGTAGGTGATTTGCAGGCCCTCTGATCAATTCTAACTGGCATCCCTGAATTATAAAATCTTCAAGGAAAAAGTTGTTTTCCTATTATAATTAATGTTTTTGTTGGTGATGTACAGTGTCAGTTATACAGTTATTTTTCATGTAAAGTTATGATATCTGCTTTTGCCAAAGAGTTTGTGTAATTCATAGAGCAATCTGTCATTGTGTGTGCAGCTAAAACTAGTTAGTCATAGTAGTTTGAAAGTACAATGTTAAAGTAGAGGAAATAGTTAAATACCTAAACAAATGTACATATTTACCTTAAAAATAAACTTTGTTATAAGAAATTCTTTTTTGAAATTTTCTTATTCTTGTTAAAAGGTTCATTAATTTGTGATAGTTCTTGTATCGTGTGAGAAGGATGTGCACAGATTAATCAAAGCCAGCTCTGCAGTTGAAAACCCAATTAATTTACCGGAGATAACTGAATTTTATTCCTGATCATTATATTGCGCACAGTTGACATGAAATGTGCTGATCAATTGTATTCTTTCTGAACTGGCTTTGTTTTTTCTCCCTGCTCTACAGTGTGAAAACGTTACCTAGAACAACTTCCATACAATTTGTATTAATGTACACAATTTTTAAATTTTCAGATATTTCCTGGAGGACATTCAGATTGTTATGATTGACATCCACCTTGCATGTATCTTTACTGCATTTTTTATATCTGGGATGTACTGCTGTAGTACCACAGTACAAGTGATTCAGTAGTACCGCAGTGGTACTGTAGTATAATTACTGCGGAAGTACTGCATCAGGTACCGTGGTAGTACCGCGGTAGTACCGCAGTAGTACCGCAGTACAAGTACTGCGGAATTACTGCAGTAGTACCGCGGTAGTACCGCAGTAGTACTGCAGTATAAGTACCGCGGAAGTACTGCGGTAGTACCGCAGTAGTACTGCAGTACAAGTACCGCGGAAGTACTGCAGTACAGGTACCGCGGTAGTACCGCAGTACAAGTACCACGGAAGTACTGCAGTACAAGTACCGCGGTAGTACCGCGGTAATACCGCAGTAGTACTGCAGTACAAGTACCGCGAAAGTACTGCGGGACAAGTACCGCGGAAGTACTGCAGTACAACCGCGGTAGTACCGCGGTAATACCGCAGTACAAGTACCGCGAAAGTACTGCGGGACAAGTACCGCGGAAGTACTGCAGGACAAGTACCGCGAAAATACTGCGGTCCGCAGTAATACCACAGTAGTACCGCAGTAATACCGCAGTAGTACTGCAGTACTTGTTCCGCAGTACTACCGCAGTAAATATACTGCGAAAAGCGACCAATTTACCGGAGTAAATGTACTGCGAGTACCGCAGTACAAACCGCAGTACAAGTACTGCGGTAGTACCGCGGTAATACCGCAGTAATACCGCAGTACTTTTTTACAAGGGTTGCGAGTCTGCTTCATTGACAAACAGATTTTAAAAATTGTCAGGGAACTAAAAGTTTTTAATAAAGTATTGCACTTTGAAGAGATATATTGCAGAATAGATACAAAGATTCGTACGTGAAATCTTTAAAAGTATTGCCTTCTTGTACATCCAAAACACATCAAGGCATTTATTTGAATATTACTAATTAGACTGTAAACTTTTAATATTGTGCATTTTATGCCTGATAAAGAGATTGAAAATGGCTGCCACTCAATTCAGCTCTATTGTTCATGAGATTCTAAGCATGCTTTCCAGTTACACATCGATGATCAACACAGATGTTGATGAATGTTATTGCATGGATAAGATCAATAAAAGTGACAACTATGTAACATGCGAGTCTTGTACCAACCATTTCCATGTGACATGTGAGGAATACTTGAACAATGACAAACTTGCTGACCAGAGATTGATTTGGATTTGCTCATGCTGTGGTCATAGCAATATTGGCGATCGAATATTTGACAAAGTATGTATTCCATCTCATTATAACAGATATGAGCCTCTCATGTCAGCAGATGATGATGATGACAATGACGATGAGAACATGGAGATCTTCAAACAGACAAGACGAGTAAGGACATCAAAGAAGAGGTATGTTAAAGTAAAAAGGAGCACGCTGTTTGCAGAGCCATGTAGCAGATATGAAAATGGTGTAACAGACAATCTGTCTCATTTCATAGATCAAAACTTGCTCAATGAAGAAGTTGACGATAAGTGGGTGAAAGTGAAATGCAAGAGAGCAAAACTGATGGCAAGAAAAAGAGAAGAAAGATTGCATTCAAATTCAAAAGAAGAAAATGAACAGGACAAAAGGCAGAAAAGATCAATTCATGGTGTATTGTTGGAACCAGGTGTTACCTACATTGGCAAAGCATTCAAGACATTTTATGGGAGTCGTAAGAGAAAAAACACAGTACACAAAAAAGAGTGTAAGGTGAAGCAGAAAATGAAAAATGAAGAAGAAGATGTCAGTGTGCAATCCTATGCAGAAAATCTATTGAGCATTTATGCTTGCAGTGTGCAATCTCTACATTCTATGAAGGTTTACAATGAAGCCTGTGAAGAAATGGAAAGAATGCAAAATCAATCATACGCTGACGTAACTGCTAGTTTGTCTCCATTGTCAAAACCAGATTCTGATCAACGCTCTAACCAAAGAACTTGCAACATTCTGGAAAAGATGCAGGATTTGAGACGATACAGAGTCTACGCAGGAGGTAAAAGAGGAAGAGGTCGAAAAAGGAACATGAAAGGTCAGTCTTCCAAAGCCGGGAAAAAAGGCACTGATGGAAATCACTCTTCTGATAAATCAGAGATTAGATTTGACAAAGATGAAGGAATAGAATTAGCAGTAAACAATGAGAAGCTGGATACAAAGAAATCTATGAATGCAAGTGACCAAGGACTTGATCCAAATACATGTAAAAATGATGAACACTCAGACCAGCATATTTGCAATATGAAAGACAACAAAGGTTCAGATGGAGTTGTGCAGGACGATTCAAAGAATAATCTGTTGAAATCAAATTTTGATGAAAATAGGGAAATTGAAACGGACAATGATAGTGGCAGTGATGTTCATATACCAGTGAAACGTTCGTGTGCAAGAAATTGTATAGAATCTGATAGTGATACAGACACAAGTCCTGGATGTGATTTATTCGATAGAAGTGTTTTACCAGAACGCAATATGCCTTTGAATGTTTGTGATAGACCAAAAGATATGCCCAGAAATGAACCAGTAGACAATGTCTGTGAATCGGTATTGGAAAATGATATGATGAAAAATGATTTTTCAGATGTTTCAGATGGTGTACAAGAAGATGCAGTGTTTGACAATGACCTGAAGAATAGAAGCTTTGATACAGTAAAAGATGGTACAGACAATGATACTGGTATGTCATTTAAGGATCATGCTCATTCAAGGAATCCTTTAGAATCTTCTTCAGATTCAAATATCAAAGATGAAGACATTGAAAAGGCAATAGATGCTAATATGTACACATGTACTGATGAAACAGAAACAGAAGTTGAATTTGTAGCAGATCTTGGATTACGTGATAGACCAGATAAAGATTTCAAATTTGTACCCCTCCAGAATAATGACAAACAGAACATTTGTTCAAAATTGAATATCAAATATATAGGCAAAGGCTGTGATTCAAGGTTAGATAGAAATAGCTGTATTGGAGTTCCTTTACAGAGTAAACAAATTACTGGTGATGGCAATTGTTTCTTTCGTGCAATTTCCTATGTAATTTCTGGAACTGAGCGTAATCATGCAATTTTAAGAAATGCCACTGTGAAACATTTATTGCAAACCAAGGACATGTTTAGTAATACATTGAGGCAAGAATATAGAACAGTCAGAGAATATGTTTTGAAACGTAGAATAAAGGAAGACGGAACGTGGGCTACAGACACTGAAATTAGCGCTTTAGCAAATTTAATCGATACTGATATTTATTCATACAATGACCAAGTACCATGTTGGCAATTGTACTCCGCAAAGAAACCTGGAAGAATCAATATTGTTACATCTGATAAGGGAATTTATATACTGTACACAGGAAATGTTCATTTTAATGTTGTTGAATCTGTAGATTTTGTCAATTTCAATTCATTGGAACAGACAAGAACAACTAAAGAAGATAGAACGTCAAAGAGAACTTTGCCCTGTCCATCAATTCAGGCTGATGTTAAAGTAAAGCATGTGTTGAAGAAGTGTAGATCCAAGTGTCAGATAGAGGAAGAAATTGATGAAGTAGTGGATAAGTCTCCTGAAACATTTCAAAACCATGTTGATCCAAAGGGAAAAAAACGTAGGCTCACGTTGGAAACTGGTACGATAAATCACGATGAGAGGAAAGGTATTGCAAATCTTTTGGACATGACATATGAACAGTGTGCAAGTAATCAGTCTGAATCAGTCGTTCACAACGAACGTAACACCAAGGATAAAACCCTTGAAAGTGATCACAAAGACAAATGCACGAGAGTCGATACACAAATAACGCTTGTTGCCCAAGGGACATTCAATCAAGGTGATACAAGATTTGGTCACTCAAGTGGAAAGCAGTGTGTTACCAATTCACTTTCTGCACTGTTGTATAGCAAGGTAAAAAATGCCAATGATTGGAAAAGAACAGATCTAGACAGGATTTTGAATAACGGTAATGAATTATACTGTTACATACGGCGATCCACTTCACTCGACAACCAATACTTATTGATATCTGATCTATTTGAATATTTGGATGCGTACAATGAATTGTTTAACATAGTACGCCGTGAACCAGTCACTGGATTGTTAGATGGAGATGAATTGATATTGGCCCAGTCTCTTTCGATGACATTGAAACAAGCATTCGAAAAAGAACTCTGTACTGATTCTGATGCATGTTTTGTGACATTTGCTAGAAGTACTTTCATTGTATTATCTGGTCAAGATGGTTTCTTTATATTTGATTCACATTCCAGAAGCAGTCGAGGTTTCCTGAGTTGTAACGGACACAGTGTTGTACTTCGTACTCAAAGCTGGCAAGGTGTGTACAAGCATTGCATGAGGTTAGCAAAATCAATGGGATGCCCCCTGCACACCGAATATGAAGTAACTAGTGTATGTGCTAAAGCAACTTCCGGTAAGAATGAAACCTTGAAAGGCTATCCACAGTTACAGGATTTTGTTTGTAATCCAATTCCTTCGTCAAATACGCACAGTGAAAGTCAGTCTGGAAGCTCTGGATGTTCCATACATTGTGAAAGCTTTGATGAAGTTCAAATATTGGATGAGAGTGTTTCCCCACAAAAGATGATTGATAACCCAAATGTATTTCTCTTCCCTGAAGAAGCAAATGAAACAATCAGTCATGATGTACATTATAACGGTCAGGAATTAAAACTGAAGAGTGTGACAATTACCTTAACCAAACTAAAAGAACCACAGCTGAATAATAGTTGTCTTCTGAAAGGAAATGACTCTATAAAAACAGAAAATGAACAAAAAGGAGACTCCAACAATTGTACTAAACGTGAAAATGACTCTGATAAATTGAATTTAGTGAACAAAGTTCAGAATTCCAACTCTATCTTAAGCAGAAAACGAAAATGGAGTAACCTCGAAAGCGATGCGAAAGTTGATGTTGACCTTGGTAATGAAGTTCAAAAAACTAAATTGGGGAAAAGAAAAGAGGATGATGTGAAGAAAACAAGTGGAGATTTATGTGCAAATATCAAGCAAGGAAAGACTACTGAAACAAAAAAAATTGCAAATGCTGACAATTCCGGGAAGAAACGTAAAAGAAAAACTTATAATCAAAAAAGGAATGACAATAAAGAGCGACAGAGAGAAAGACGAGCTGTGACAAAGGCAATAGACAGAAATGGTAAGAAAAAAAAGCAAGTTCTCAACGCAAACATACGTAAAATGAAGAGATCAATTATGGAGAGGGATAAATATCATCATGATGTAATCTGGAAAATGACCAAAAAAAATCAAGTAAAACAAAAATACTGGGAAGAGAAAGACAATGATTCATCATGCAATTCAAAGAAGGCAAGTTATAACAAACAAAGACAGAACAGCAAGTACAAACAAGATCCAAGTTTTAGGAAAAAACAGGTCACTTCTATGAAAGACAAATATCACTCTGATAAACAGTATAAACAAAAAACTCTTAATTTAAATAAACAGAAATATAGGACAAATGAACAGTTCAAAGAAAATTTAAAAACCACCATGCGAAATAAAATAAAGCATATGTACCATAACAACAAGAATTTTAAACAAAAGCAAAAAGCTACAATGAAAATGAGCATGAGAAAGAGATACTTGAAGGATATGCATTTTAAACAAAAACAAAAGGCTTCTATGAAAATAAGCATGAGAAAGAGATACTTGAAGGATATGCATTTTAAACAAAAACACAAGGCTTCTATGAAAATAAGCATGAGAAAGAGATACTTGAAGGATATGCATTTTAAACAACAAAAAAAGGCTACTATGAGAAAGAGATACCAGAAGGATATGCATTTTAAACAAAAACACAAGGCTTCTATGAAAATAATTATGAGAAAGAGATACTTGAAGGATATGCATTTTAAACAACAAAAAAAGGCTACTATGAGAAAGAGATACTTGAAGGATATGCATTTCAAACAAAAACACAAGACAGCTATGAAAACCCTGTCCCAAACTAGATACAAAGATAAGAAACTAAGGGAAAAGATACTGATGACGTTAAATATTAAATATAAAAAAATAGAAAAATATAGACAAAAAGTAATGAAACAGAATCTTAAAAGAGCTCTAGTTAATAAATTCAAAATGTCCGAGTTTGATAATGTACTACAGGAGTTTAGGAAGATTATTTCTCATGGTCCAGAATTTGTTTGCTGTGTTTGCTTTAAACTTCTGTTTGAGAACCAAGTAATAAAATGTATGAAGACCAATTATAAACTTCAGACATGTATAAGTGAAAAATATTTGCATGTTTGCAATTCAGAATGCAGATCAGAATGTCAAATACGCCAGTCAGCCAGATCATCACTGTGGATATGCCACAATTGTCACAGAAAGTTGCGGTCTGGAAAAGTACCTGGAGAAGCAAACATAAATAATTTACAATTACATCAAGTCCCAGAAGAACTTGCCAACTTAAACACTCTAGAACAGCATTTGATTGCACTACATATCCCTTTTATGAAGTTAATGGCTTTGCCCAAAGGTGGTCAAAATGGTGTTCATGGCCCAGTTGTTTGTGTCCCTTCAAACACTTTTGAAACAGTAGATATGTTGCCAAGACCACAGACTGAAGATCAATTGATCCGTGTTAAGCTTAAAAGAAAATTGTCTTACAAAGGTTGTTATGAGTACAGGTTTGTAGATAAATCTAACTTGCTTAATGCTCTGCAGTATTTAAAAGCAAATAATAAGTGGTATTTTGATGTTACAGTAAATGATAAATGGGAAAACTCACTTGAACGAAATGAAAAAGATAATGAAAAGGAAGAAGCAGTGGAAATCGGTGGTAAAGCTCGTTTAGCCAAATATTGGAAGGAAATGGAAGAACAAATTGATTACATTTTGTCCAAAGACAAAAATGCTAATGAAAACATGCAAGACAACAGTAAAGTACCAAAAAAAATAGATGACAATGACACTGAAGACGATATGGAAGAACGATTACGCGGTATTCAGTTAGACTCGTGTCTCCAGCCAGTAGATATTGGACAGGAAATATTAGATCAGTATTTTGAAGACATAATATGTTGTGCTCCTTGTGAAGGAAGAAGCCCTGTATCAATTCTACAAGATGAAAGCAATGAGGCCAAATGTTTCCCAGTATTATTTCCTAAAGGTCAACCAACATTCCATGATAGAAGAGATGAAAAAATAACATTGGGACGTTATCTGCACAACCGATTGATGCACGTGGACAACAGATTTGCTCAGAATACAGATTACATCTTTTATGCACAATATATTTATGAAATTCAACAGGTTATATCACAAGTTTCTATCGCATTAAGGCAAAGTCCAAACAAAAAAGATGATTCGTCTTCAATAACTGCCTCAGATTTGAAAGATGCAGAGAAAGTTAAAAAAATACTAAAATCAGACAAGGGCTATAAATTTTTAAAGCAAATTCGTGGAACACCTCCATTCTGGCAAAAGACACAAAAAGATGTTCTCGCAATGGTAAGACAGCTTGGAAAACCCACATGGTTTGCTTCTTTCTCATCTGCCGATATGAGATGGCCAGAATTAATGAATACATTGCTTAGACAAAAAGGAGACACCAGGGAATCGAGTGAATTAGACTATACAGAAAAATGTAATCTTTTAAGATCAAATCCAGTAACAGTTGCCAGAATGTTTGATAAAAGATTTCACACTTTTATGAAGAAAGTTATTTTATCTCCCGCTGCACCGATTGGTAAAATAGTTGATTCATTTTGGAGAGTAGAGTATCAAGCTCGTGGTTCCCCTCACATTCATGCCTTGTTCTGGGTTCAAAATGCTCCACAGTTGGGTATCGATAATGATGATGATGTCGTACAATTCGTAGATAAATACATTTGTTGCCAGAAACCGGATGAAAAGGAAGATCAAGAACTACATGAAATAGTAAGCAAGGTCCAACAACACAGTAAGAAACATTCTAAATCTTGCACAAAAACAGGGAAGGCATGTAGATTTAATTTCCCGAGACCACCATCTGGAAAAACATTCATTGTAACACCCGTTGAAGAGATTCCAGCTAAAGATTGTGGGAAAGTGCAAAATAAGGAAAATGACAATGATCAAGTTAAAGCTTCTGAAAAGACTAAAGATGATGCAGAGAAATTGTTGAATTCAGTTAAAGATGCATTATCCAATGGAATCGAGTACAACAGTGTAAACCATCTCTTTGAAAAGCTTGGCATTACACAAAATCAATTTGAGAATGCACATAATGAATTAGCATCACAACAAAGTATAATCATCAAAAGAGAAATACAAGATGTATGGGTAAATCAGTTTAATCCAAGTCTACTAAGAAGCTGGAATGCCAACATGGATTTGCAGTTTGTAACAAATGTATTTGCATGCGTGGCTTATATTGTATCCTACATGTCAAAAGCTGAACGAGAAATCGGATTGCTATTGAGTCATACACTATCAGAAATAAAAGAGGGAAATGATAACGCAAAGGAAAGCATGAAAAAACTTGGCCAGGTGTACATGCAAAATCGTGAAGTGTCTGCTCAAGAAAGCGTCTATCGTGTTTGTAGTCTCAGATTGAAAGAATGTTCTAGGAAAGTGGAATTTATTCCTGTTGGACCCAACCCTGTCAGAATGAGTTTACCATTAAGCGTTATAAAAAGCAGACCAGATAACGATAATGATGATGATGAGAATGTTTGGATGCCTAGCAAGCTTGACAGATACAAAGCTCGACCTAGAAACACAGAATTCAGTGATATGTGTCTTGCAACGTTTTGTTCTCAATACAGAATCTTAACTGCATCCCAAACGCCAAGTTCAAGAAGTAAAAATGTCTTTAAATTAGATAACGATCTGGGCTATATTCAGAAGCGTACTCGTACGGGAGATGCAGTTGTAAGATATCCCCGATTCTCACCCATCATCTCACCAGAAAAATATTATTTGAGCATTTTGCAACTCTTTCTGCCATATTTTGAAGATGGACAATTAAAGCCCCCAACATTTGAAACACATGAAGAGTTCTACGAGACAGGTTCTGTGAAAATATGTGGACGTGAATTGGAGAAAGTTTGGTCAATTGTCTGTACTAACCGAAAAAAGTTTGAAATGAATGCCGTGGCAATTGATCATGCACAGGAGCATCTTGACAAATTTGGTCCATACGAAGATGCATGGGGTCTTTTATGTCCGGAAAAGGAAGTAGAGCGACTTGAACATCCCAAAGAAAATGTAGATGTCGAAGATTGTGATGGAGATCTTGATATCCCTGATTTAAAGAATGAAGCGAAAAAAGAGGACTATAGCATCGAACTACGTTCTGTAAAAATTTCCAAACAAGATGGACATTCTTTGATGAGGTCTTTGAATGAGAAGCAACAGAGTGTTTTTTACAAAATACGACAGTGGTGTTTAGATAGAGTAAATGGAAAATCTGTCGAACCGTTTCATATGTTTCTAACTGGAGGTGCTGGTACTGGAAAGAGTCATTTGATCAAATGTCTTTACTATGAAGCAACACGTATACTAGCCCGAATGTTGCCACATCCTGATGATGTCTCAGTATTGAAAATGGCTCCAACCGGAGTAGCTGCATACAATATCAATGGCCATACTATACATAGTATTCTTTCTATTCCAATCAATGCACAAGTACTGTATCAACCGCTGAGTGATGAGAAAATAAGTGTCCTTCGAAATAAGCTGGCTGAATTGCAAATTTTAATCATAGATGAAGTATCAATGGTAGATCAAAAGTTAATGTCTTACATTCACGGCCGCCTACGACAAATAAAACAATCGCGTGATCAAACTGCTTTTGCTGGTGTTTCAGTTATTGCTGTGGGAGACATGTATCAGTTACCTCCAGTCTTAGGAACTCCTTTATATAAAGACACACTCAATGGTGCATTGTGGAATGCTAATTTCAAGAAAGTAGAACTTGAAGACATTATGAGACAAAAAGACGATACCCAATTCGCTCTTCTCTTAAATAGATTACGTGTAAAACAAGGGGATGAGATTCTCTGTGATGAAGATCTAGCAATGCTCAAGTCCTGTGAGACTGGTGAAGAATGTGAAAATGCTCTGCATATCTATGCATGTAACAAGGAAGTAGATGCTTGGAACAAGAAATTATTGCATACAAAATGTGGAGATGTGATATGCGTAAAAGCACAAGACATGGACAAAGATGTTAAAAAGGGAAATCAAATACGGGAAAAACCTTATACAAAGATGAAAACCCAGTTGCCTTCTTATCTGTGGATTGCAGTTAATGCTAGAGTGATGTTGCTCAAGAACATTGATGTTAGTAAAGGCCTGACAAATGGATGTTTTGGAAATGTAACAGAAATAATAACGGATCATACAAATTTGAATCCAGTTTGCATCAAAGTTAATTTTGAGAAGGCCGATGTGGGTATTCATTCAATCGAAATGTCTCAAGAATCCATTGGTAAGAAATATGTGAGAAAACAATTTCCACTTAAGCTTGCTTATGCTTGCACAATTCATAAAGTACAAGGTTCGACATTAGACAAAGCTGTTGTATCATTGAAAAGTGTATTTCAATCTGGACAGGCATATGTTGGGCTTAGTCGCGTTACTTCGTTATCTGGACTTGTGATAGAGCATTTCGATCCTAAACGTATATATTGTAATCCAGAAATTAAAGAACGCATTGAGATTATGAAGCCGTTTATCAAGAATGAAACTTCTGAAGATATTCACGATTATAACTTTTCTTTGGTAATGCAAAATGTACAAGGATTAAAACAGCATTTTATCGATTTCAAATCCCAGTGCCAATTTGTGAATGTAGATTTTATTTGCTTGACCGAAACATGGATTAATGATAATGATCTCTGTGACGTTGTTTTAGATAACTTTCGATTTTATCATCAGCCACGACATCTTTCATACTGTAATTCTGGAGTTGGAAATGTACTCAAAGAACAATCGCATGGAGGTGTTGGAATGTATATCAAGAATACATATTCAAGTAGATTAGACATATCTGTCGACAACTTAGAGTTTATTGCAATTCTTGTCACCAAACCAGTTTCTGTTGTGATTTCAGTTGTTTATCGACCTCCATCATATAGTATCAAATCATTCTGTGAATCATTAGACAATTTGCTAAATGCATTACACAAAAGAAGCATTAGGTGTATTGTGATGGGAGATTTTAATGAGGATTTGTTTAAAGGTTCTTCACAGGTAAACAAGCTAATGTGTAATAAAGGTTACAAACAGCATGTTGTAAATGCTACTACTGAGAAGGGAACAATGATAGATCATGTGTACAGCAAAGGACTAGATTTATTGGAAACAGAGGTCATCCCTACATATTATAGTTACCACGAAGCTGTTAAGATTGCATTTTGATATTTATTGTAAAGGCCAAATAAAAAAATAAAACATGTTTAGCGTCCTGTTTTTTCGAAAAAAAGGAAGGAGGCCCTTTACACCTGGAGTAATTTGGCAATTCTATGACATATCTTTTTGCTTTGAAAATGTTACATTGGGGTTGCATAGACAGAATACTTATTAAGTCAAAATGCTTTCATTAATAATGTTAACACTTTTAAAAAAGAAACATTTAGTACTGTTTATATTCCTAATCTTCAAATGATTTTTTTTTATTTCACTTCTTCAGATAACTTCTTCAGATGACTGCAAAGCGCAACGTTGCAAAGCTCATTTCTACAACCCTAGTCACCAATGACAGTGCACCACCATATTCCTTTGCTCACCAGTTGAAACAAACTACCGCCCTCGAGTCAGAAGGCTGTCCTCATCGTCCAACACACAGCGGTAACATCACCTCAGGACTTCAGCCCTCCGGTGATACCTGGTTCAGCGAAGACTAGGCCTTGGGGAGTGTTTACGGCTCTGTCACCAAAACAGCATTGTGGCAGAAGTATGGAACACCAGCATATACATGTAATGTATCGGGACCTTTACAGGGTAAGGAAAGATTGCCAAACTAAAATGTTTGAAAAAGCCTAACTCTACTGTACAGAGTTATTTCAAGCTCCTCCGGATAGATGGCTGACCTCGGCCACTACACTGTTGATTCCCACAAAATTGGCACACCTGGAGTAAATTGGCAATTCTATGACATATCTTTTTGCTTTGAAAATGTTACATTGGGGTTGAATAGACAGAATACTTTTTATGTCAAATGCGTTCATTAATAAGGTGAACACTTTTAAAAAAGAAACATTTAGTACTGTTTATATTCCTAATCTTCAAATGATTTTTTTTATTTCACTTCTTCAGATAACTCCTTCAGATGACTGCAAAGCGCAACATTGCAAAGCTCATTTCTACAACCCTAGTCACCAATGACAGTGCACCACCATATCCCTTTGCTCACCATGCAGTTCAAACAAACTACCGCCCTCGAGTCAGAAGGCTGTCCTCATCATCCAACACACAGCGGTAACATCACCCAAGGACTTTAGCCCTCCGGTGATACCTGGTTCAGCAAAGACTAGGCCTTGGGGAGTGTTTACGGCTCTGTCATCATAACAGCATTATGGCAGAAGTATGGAACACCAGCATATACAGGGTAAGGAAAGATTGCCAAACTAAAATGTTTGAAAAAGCCTAACCCTACTGTACTGAGTTATTTCAAGCTCCTCCGGATAGATGGTTGACCTCGGCCACTACACTGTTGATTCCCACAAAATTGGCACACCTGGAGTAAATTGGCAATTCTATGACATATCTTTTTGCTTTGAAAATGTTACATTGGGGTTGCATAGACAGAACACTTTTTATGTCAAATGCGTTCATTAATAAGGTTAACACTTTTAAGAAAGAAAAATTGAGTACTGTTCATATTCCTAATCTTCAAATGATTTTTTTAAATTTCACTTCTTGAGATAACTTCTTCAGATGACTGCAAAGCCCAACGTTGCAAAGCTCACTTCTACAACCCTAGTCACCAATGACCGTGCACCACCATACCCCTTTGCTCACCAGTTCAAACAAACTACCGCCGTCGAGTCAGAAGGCTGTCCTCATCGTCCAACACACAGCGGTAACATCACCCCAGGACTTCAGCCCTCCGGTGATACCTGGTTCAGCGAAGACTAGGCCTTGGGGAGTGTTTACGGCTCTGTCACCACAACAGCATTGTGGCAGAAGTATGGAACACCAGCATATACATGTAATGTATCGGGACCTTTACAGGGTAAGGAAAGATTGCCAAACTAAAATGTTTGAAAAAGCCTAACTCTACTGTACAGAGTAATTTCAAGCTCCTCCTGATAGATGGTTGACCTCGGCCACTACACTATTGATTCCCACAAAATTGGCACACCTGGAGTAAATTGGCAATTGTATGACATATCTTTTTGCTTTGAAAATGTTACATTGGGGTTGCATAGACAGAATACTTTTTATGTCAAATGCGTTCATTAATAATGTTAACACTTTCAAAAAAGAAACATTTAGTACTGTTTATATTCCTAATCTTCAAATGATTTTTTTTATTTCACTTCTTCAGATAACTCCTTCAGATGACTGCAAAGCGCAACGTTGCAAAGCTCATTTCTACAACCCTAGTCACCAATGACAGTGCACCACCATATCCCTTTGCTCACCAGTTGAAACAAACTACCGCCCTCGAGTCAGAAGGCTGTCCTCATCGTCCAACACACAGCGGTAACATCACCCCAGGACTTCAGCCCTCCGGTGATACCTGGTTCAGCGAAGACTAGGCCTTGGGGAGTGTTTACGGCTCTGTCACCAAAACAGCATTGTGGCAGAAGTATGGAACACCAGCATATACATGTAATGTATCGGGACCTTTACAGGGTAAGGAAAGATTGCCAAACTAAAATGTTTGAAAAAGCCTAACCCTACTGTACAGAGTTATTTCAAGCTCCTCCTGATAGATGGCTGACCTCGGCCACTACACTATTGATTCCCACAAAATTTGGCACACGTGGAGTAAATTGGCAATTCTATGACATATCTTTTTGCTTTGAAAATGTTACATTTGGGTTGCATAGACAGAACACTTTTTATGTCAAATGCGTTCATTAATAATGTTAACACTTTTAAAAAAGAAACATTTAGTACTGTTTATATTCCTAATCTTCAAATGATTTTTTTTATTTCACTTCTTCAGATAACTTCTTCAGATGACTGCAAAGCGCAACGTTGCAAAGCTCATTTCTACAACCCTAGTCACCAATGACAGTGCACCACCATATTCCTTTGCTCACCAGTTGAAACAAACTACCGCCCTCGAGTCAGAAGGCTGTCCTCATCGTCCAACACACAGCGGTAACATCACCTCAGGACTTCAGCCCTCCGGTGATACCTGGTTCAGCGAAGACTAGGCCTTGGGGAGTGTTTACGGCTCTGTCACCAAAACAGCATTGTGGCAGAAGTATGGAACACCAGCATATACATGTAATGTATCGGGACCTTTACAGGGTAAGGAAAGATTGCCAAACTAAAATGTTTGAAAAAGCCTAACTCTACTGTACAGAGTTATTTCAAGCTCCTCCGGATAGATCTCGGCCACTACACTGTTGATTCCCACAAAATTGGCACACCTGGAGTAAATTGGCAATTGTATGACATATCTTTTTGCTTTGAAAATGTTACATTGGGGTTGCATAGACAGAATACTTTTTATGTCAAATGCGTTCATTAATAATGTTAACACTTTTAAAAAAGAAACATTTAGTACTGTTTATATTCCTAATCTTCAAATGATTTTTTTTATTTCACTTCTTCAGATAACTTCTTCAGATGACTGCAAAGCGCAACGTTGCAAAGCTCATTTCTACAACCCTAGTCACCAATGACAGTGCACCACCATATCCCTTTGCTCACCAGTTGAAACAAACTACCGCCCTCGAGTCAGAAGGCTGTCCTCATCGTCCAACACACAGCGGTAACATCACCCCAGGACTTCAGCCCTCCGGTGATACCTGGTTCAGAGAAGACTAGGCCTTGGGGAGTGTTTACGGCTCTGTCATAACAGCATTGTGGCAGAAGTAGCCTCGATCTCGACCAAGACATTTTGAATGCCACTCTGTATGGCTCAGCATACTTTTTTTTTCTTTATTCATACTAACGTGTGTTCATGTCCATTTTTCCACCTCTGATTCTTACATTTATTTTCTGATACCATATGTTTCTGTGTGATTTTAGTCTTATTTTTACTGGTATGACAATGTAAACATATACCTTTGTTCCACACAAGATATTTTGGGATTTTGTGTGTACTTCCATGTAACTACATGTATTTTTATACGATAGTTTTTGTTTCTGATCGTTCAATTCCTTTTACGCTCTCATTCCTTTATAGTTGTATCTTATTTGAGACAGAGGAAGAGAGAGGGTGAATAGTAGAGAGAGAGAGAGAGAGAGGGGGATGCAGAAACAAAGCGCCATTCATGATGTATTTTATTACATTTGTGTTTTAACTTTGCACATACATTGCAAGATTTTGGGGATTTAACACGTTTATTTTTCTGTAAGTTTGTAAATCCTTGTATTCACACAGTGTTTTGAGTGATATAGTGTAAAGATAGATCTTATGCATGCTCCTTGGGGAAAAGAAGTTATACATGCATGTCACTCTTCTTATCTTGGCATTACCGTAATTCTTATATTGGTTGATGTTGCTGATATATGAAACAGAATCTGATGGATATCATTGATAACAGTTACTCTTTGTCTTCTTTTTAACATCAGGATAACAGATCTTAGTAGTACAGCAAAAGACAATTCACTGTAATTTGTTATATTGTCATATATTACACGATTATGATTTTCAATTGCACATGTTTGTACACTACAATTTTATGTCATTAGAGGTCACATATCCAGTTTGTTTCGTGAATAGTCAATATTGGATTATGATTATAATGTCAGTTTATTTGCAACATTTACCCCATATATAGTGGTACCTTACGATCAACTGTCAATATCTACTGCATTGACTATACATAGCAGTGTCTTGCTTGCTGTAACAAAGAGGTATATAGGGCTGTTAGGGATTATCCATAATGTACATTGTTTTTTAGTTTTATTGTTATTGTGTTTATCTGAACTTATATCTCACTTGCTATGTAGGGGGCCTTTCATATAATCAGTAGGTATCTTGTTTATGTACCTGTTTTATATATGTATTCCATTTCTGTTAAATATATATACATGTTAAAATGCCCTTTTCAGAGATTTGTACAATGCTGCTCTTTTCAGTATGTGCTTTTATTTTGGTATATCAAATTTAATTGGATATGCTGTTTTTAAAATTTATTTGTTTTAAAATGTGTTTGAAGATGATAGGTGATTACCATTTGTAATATTGCATTGCGGTTCTTTTTTTAGATCGCCAAGAAAATAGCGTGATGTTAAGTTTGGTGCAGAATGTCATTTACATGCATGTAGATAGGTCTATGCAATTTAGCTTTGACTTTGGTTTGATAAGCTTTGTTTTGTGCTTTGAACATGAATTTAACAATGAATAGACCTGTTTACTAATGTACTTCATTTCATGTTTCTCTCTATAGTACATGGTAGGGGTGAAACAAGAATACAAAGGTTAGAAGTAAAAGTTAAAGAAGATTGGGGAACACTGGAAGACATAATAGAGGGAGAACGAGAGTCAGAGGCGGAAAAGGGAGAGGGTGAGAGAGTATAACAAAAGAGAAGGGCAGAGATAGATCGAGACATCGCAAGAGAGAAAGAGGGAGGCAAGGAAGGAGGGAGACAAAGGAAGGGATCAAGAGGGTGAAGAGTAGAGAGAGAGAGAGGGGGATACAGAAACAAAGCAAGAGAGAGGGGCAGAACAAGAGAGGAGAAGGGGAACATGGCAAGAGAGAGGAGAAAGAGAAAGAGATGCAATCGAGGCACTCTACTAGCATAAATAGATTTCAATATTTACTATATAGAGAAAGGGAGAAGTTATATAGACATAGACAATGATGATCATGATGATGATGAACATGAAGGTAATGGTAATGATAATGTTAGATGATGATAATGATAATGTTAATGATGATGTTGATGATCATCAGACCATCACGATGATGATGATCGTGATGATATTGATGATGATCGGCGTGATCCTGACATCTGATTGAAAAAAAATGAGGGGACATTTAGATAGCATATAGTCTCAGCTACAACATGCTCAAAAATATTTTAAAAAACAAGCGGAAATAACGGCGATATTGCTCTCAAAAGACAGGAATGTAGAATCCAGATTTGAGAAAAAGTCATCTCCCATATAGAAAAAGAGAGAAATTATAACGATATGTACATGTAAACAATGATCATAATGATGATGATGATGATGATGATCTTGATAGTAATGATGATGATGATGATTATAATGATAATGTTAGTGATGATGATGATGTTGATGATCATGATCATGATCAGACCATGATGATGATGATCATCATGATGATGATCATGATGATGATCATGAGCGTGATTCTGGCATCTGATGATTGAAAAAAATGAGGGGACATTTAGATAGCATATAGTCTCAGATACAACATACTCAAAAATCAACAAAAACCAGGCGGAAATAACGGCGATATTGCTCGCAAAAGACAGGAATGTAGAATCCAGATTTGAGAAAAAGTCATCTCCCATGGGGATTACAGGCGAAAAGTAATGGATCAAGTGATAATAGGGTAATAATAAAGTAAATATGGTTGTTTATTACATTATTTGCGATTCTACGTGTAGTAATGTGATATTTGCTATGTATATCCATCAGAAACTTGTCTGTATGAAACAGTGAAATACTGCCCTCTCCGGCAGAATACAGTAAGCTTAGCAACGAGCATAATGGCGTATACTTCTAGCAGTATTACTTTCGTATTTATGGACATATAAGATACGACACTACGTGTTTTAAAATTCAAAGAAGATTGTACAGTGAAAGGTCAAAATGAAAAAAAAGTGAAGAAAAATATTGGTAAAGACGCCCGGACTCGAACCAGGGGTCTCAAGGTCGGAAGTCAAGTGCGTTACCGATATACCAAAACATTTCCCATAGCGATTACACGTAAACGGAAAATGGAATTCGCAAATCCAACTTTGCAAGTGAAATATGAGCATGATCCCGGCATCTAGCTAATCAAAAAATAAAGGGCACACTAATGATAGCATATTGTCTCAGCTACAACATACTCAAAGCTCAGCGTAAACAAAGATAAAACGACGGAGATATTGCTCGCGAAAGACAAGAATGTAGAATCCAGTTTTGAGAAAAAGTCATGTCCCATAGAGAATACACGCAAAATGTAAAAAATTGACATGCCTCCTTTAATCGCAAAAAAAGCCATGATGTTTTCATCAAATTGAAAATTCGTGGATACTGCATCTGTAGAGAATTGTCTCAGCTAAAACATATTAAAATTTGAATGAAAATCGATCAATATTTACAGAGATACAATCAATTTTCCAAAAATATGATGACGTCATAATATGCAAATTGAAATTTTGAGTTCGGAGGCCATTATGATGACGTCATGAGTTAATTGAGGGTCAAATGAGACATGAAATCATATTTCCGACTCATACTTTATCAAGATATGAAAAAAAAATGGGGTCATCTTGCATCCTATAAGAGCTACAATGGATTTTGTATAGGCATGTTTTTGCCCATATATGCTATGTATTACAAGAGCTGGCACGCACGGACATTTACCTTGAACGGAGGCCATCATGATGACGTCATGAGTTAATTGAGTGTTCGAACGGACTTTACCTTATATAACGGACGCTCATTTCGTTATTAATGGTCATAAAAAGATAAACATGGTATCAAATTGTTCGGAATAAAATGGGCAATACTATGATAGACAAAAAAAGGAGATTCTAGGTTGCGTACGACCATTACGAACACAAACATGCGCGTAAACGGAAAATGGAATTCTCAAATCCCACTTTGTAAGTGAAATATGAGCATGATCCCGGCATCTGATCGAAAAATAAAGGGCACACTTGTGATAGCTTATTGTCTCAGCTACAACATACTCAAAGCTCAGCGTAAACAAAGATAAAAGGACGGAGATATTGCTCGCGAAAGACGAGAATGTAGAATCCAGTTTTGAGAAAAAGTCATGTCCCATAGAGAATACACGCAAAATGTAAAAAATTGACATGCCTCCTTTAATCGCAAAAATACGCCATGATACCATTGTCAAAATGAAATATCGTGATAACTGCATTTGTAGAGAATATTCTCAGGTAGAACATATCAAAATTTGAAAGAAAATTGGTCAATATTTACAGAGATACAATCAATTTTCCAAAAATCTGCTGACGTCATAATATGCAAATTGAAATTTTGAGTTCGGAGGCCATTATGATGACGTCATGAGTTAATTGAGGGTCAAATGAGACATGAAATCATATCTCCGACTCATACTCTATCAAAATATGAAAGAAAATTGGGGGTATCTGTCCATTCTGAAGAGTTACAATGAATTTTGTATAGGCATGTTTTTGCACATGTATGTTATGTATTACAAGAGCTCGCGCGCACGGATGCGTATCTTAAACGGACGCTCATTCCGTTATTAATGGGCAGAAAAAGTTGAACAAGGTATCAAAATGCTTGAAAAAATGTGCCAAATATGATGACAGAAAAAAATTGGCGATTCTATGTTGGAAGATGCAATTACGCGCGAAAACGCGCGCGCATGTCCGTGCGCGCGTTTTTTTTGCAAAATGCTTAAAATGGCCTGAAACGTGTGCAAAAAAAAATTTAAACGAATTGGAGCATTTTAAAATTTTGATACGCGCGTACGTGCGCGTCGAGGTGCGCGCGCGGAATTTGTTGACATTTTTAGTTGAACTTTGACCTGAAGTTGATGTATACCAAATATGGTTGATTTTTGATGACTCGTTATTAAGATATGATAATGACCTGATTTTTACAAAATGGCGCCTGGATGACGTCACGATGACTTAATGACCTTGAAAAGGTCGATTTGACTTGAAATTATAGAGCTTGATGACTGACAGAAATTTGAAGGAAATTGACCATGTCGATTTCGAGTGAACGTGTGTACAAAAAAGTGTACGGAAGAAATAAAAATAAATAAAGAAATAAAGAATAAAGAATAAAGAAAATTCTAACGAAATCAATAGGTGATCTGTTTTCAACAGACCACCTAACTAGACATATAATACTTGTTTGGAACAAGTATAGGTGGGCTGGTCAACTAACATTTGAGACAAAATAGAGCAAAAATAAGCGACATACTGCTTACAAATTCTTAAAAGACAATATCATGTAGATTCATAACGTGAACTAAATTCACCTTCTATAGGCATAACACGCAAATTATGAAGTTTTTGACATGAGGCCTTTAATCAAAATTTTCACTATGATGACGTCATCAAAATGAAAAATGGTTATTACTGCGCTTGTAGAGAATTGTCTTAGCTACAACATATCGAAATTTTGAAGAAAATTGATCAATATTTACAGTGATACAATCAATTTTACATAAATATGCTGACGTCATAATATGCAAATTCGTATTTTGAGTTCCAAGGCCATTGTGATGATGTCACGATACACTTAATGGCCAAACTAGACATGGAATCATATTTCCGACTCATACTCTATCTTAATATGAAAAAAAATTGAGGATCCCGGTGCATTCCAAAGAGCTATAACGGATTTTGTATAGGCATGTTTTTGCCCATATATGCTATGTATTAAAAGACCTCGCGCGCACTGACATTTATCTTGAATTTACGCTCATCTTGTTAATAATGGTCATAAAGAGATAAACATGGTATCAAATTCCTTGAAAAAATATGAGAAATATCATGAAAGAAAAAAAAATGGCGATTCTATGTTTTGTAATGGTGTTACGCGCGAAAACGCGCGCGCATGCTCGTACGCGCGATTTTTTATAAAATGCTTAAAATGACCTGAAACGTATGCAAAATAAATTTGAGACGATTTTGAGCATTTTGAAATTTTGCGCGCGCACTGACGCGCGGACGTACGCGCACGCGCGCTTTTTTTGACCTGAAATTGACCGGACTGATATTGACCTTAATGATGATAAATATGATTGAAAAATCACTTTGGGTTATAAAGATATGATCAAGAGTTGATTTTCGGAAAATTTCACAAAATGGCGCCTAGATGACGTCATCAGTCAAGGTCAAGGTTGAAAACATAGCCGTGTTTTCTCCATATGCCTATACATATGTGTGCCAAATTTCAAGGTATTTGAATAAACCATTTTCAAGTTATCTTGCCTACAAAAAAGTGGGTCGAAATAAGAAAAATAAATAATAATAATAATAATAATAAAGGCAATTTTAACAAAATTATAAGGTGGTCTGTATTAGATACAGCCCACCTAATAAAGGCAATTTTAACAAAATTATAAGGTGGTCTGTATTAGATACAGCCCACCTAATAAAGGCAATTTTAACAAAATTATAAGGTGGTCTGTATTAGATACAGCCCACCTAATAATAATAAAGGCAATTTTAACAAAATTATAAGGTGGTCTGTATTAGATACAGCCCACCTGATAATGGCTTTATTTTGTATTAAGTAAGAAATAAGTATAACATCGAGGAAAATTGACTTGCAAGTATACTAAATAATATCGTGACAATGATCACTTGCGAATTTTGTTAAAACATAAATCCATGTCATTATCCTGCATTTTCCAACAAAAACTGTTTTTTTCTTCATTGAGATCCAGGTCCCGTCGTTTTGAGAGCCAGGTATTAATTAGTCTTCAGATCAATGAAATATGTGTGGATGGCAGAACCATGGAACCTTGGGGGGGGGGGGGGGGGGGTTAGATTTACATGTTTGAATAAAAAAATGTCAGAATATCATTGTTTAATATTGGAATCGCAGACTGAGCAGCTTCGCATTTGATGAGGCCTTCAATACTATCAACATACCTAATGAGAAGATAATGTCGCCTAAAACACATATTGTGAACCAGTTCAAGTTTGGGAGGCGTACATACTATTCCCTATTTCAAGTTCTAAAGAAGAAAACACATAAAAGAACATTTGATAGAAAGCAAACAGATGCAATCAGTAATGACTAAGAGATGTATTTCTACTATATACGATCTTATTATAATTATATATGTGTTAGTGTTCATCTATACATTTATACTACGTACTAGAATTTTAAACGAAAACGTCCCCTTTCCAATAAAAAAGGGGGGACAAAAGGAGGAATACGATTTGTTACAAAATAATCGAGAAGTTGTGCCAAAATAACATCACCCATTTATTTTATTTATTTATTCGTATGGGGTAGCCCATTCAACATCAGTTGGTCTCCCACGGGGCCCCTAAAAACATACATACAGGAATGCAACACACTATGTTAAAATAAAATCATTCAAAATACATACACAATAATGCCAAGTAAATAGTTTAAAAAGAGAATGTAAAAACATTGAAATATATCAAGGTGAATGTTTGCTATATAGAATAATCAAATATTTAAAGTACAATACCAAGTAACAGAAAATAATGATATTTAACAAAATATGCAACAGACTATTGGTGAGTAACTAGGTGCCATAGAATCCCTTATACGTACAATGACTTGAGATACTGTTTAAGATTAAATTTGAAAGATACCAAAGAGGGCAACTCCCGTATAACAACCGGCAAACTATTCCACAAATTTGGACATAGGTAATATAAAGAGTGTTTGCAGTACTCAGTATGGCGTTTGGGAACGACAAGATCGTGTCTGGCGGCTTGCCTCGTATTTTTATCATGTTTTCTACTTAACTCTTGGAAATAATTTGAGTAGTAATCAGGAGAGAGGCCTTGACAGCATTTATAAACAAATATATATCGGAAAGAAGTTATTCGATATCTGAAAGGTATCCAGTTCAGACTTGAGAACCTTTCCTTAGATGGGCTATAAATATTAGACCTAAGGATCAGACGGGCTGCCCTCTTTTGTAGTTTAGTAATTCGATCTACATGTACATTAAAACGATCTCCCCATATCTCACAGCAGTAATCCATCTGTGATTGAATGAGGCATGTATATAATAATTTTAGAGTATCATTTTCTTACAAAAGGTCGAATTTTTTTTAACATCGCAAGACCGGCAAATATGTTTTTACATACAGAATCAACTTGTTCATGCCACAATAAATTTTTATCTATTATTATCCCGAGACATTTAAAACTTGAACATTGATTGATTTCAACCCCATCGTAAGTGATGCGGATGCTGTCACTACTGCAGGTACTAAGTTTTTGTTAACTCCCTATAACCATAAACTTTGTTTTACCTGTATTTAAATGCAACCTGTTGTCGCTTATCCATGTACCTATTGCATTCATTTCGTGTTGCAATTTATTCTCTAATTCACGGAATGAGGTTCCAGTGACATACAAAGTGGTGTCGTCTGCATACATTATGACTTTTCCTTCCCCAAAGACATTGACCATATCGTCAATACAAATTAAAAATAGAAGGGGCCCAGTATCGAATCCTGCGGAACTCCTATAGATAGGGAACGTTCATTTGATAACGTTTGTCTAATTGACACTTGTTGTTTCTATTTGTAAGGTAGGATTGAAACCAAAATAAAGTATCATTGGTTAATCCAATTTTGTGCAATTTGGTTAACATAATAGAAGAATCAACTTTATCGAACGCTCGTTTTAAATCTACAAAAAGAGCACCATAATTTTGCCACTGTCTATAGCACGTACCCAAGTATCAGTTAGAGCACCAAGTGCTGATGAGGTGGAGTGACTGGGTCTAAATCCAAATTGTGTATTGGAAAGCACATTATTGGAGACGAGATGATCATAGAGCTGCCGATGAACTAATTTCTCAAATATTTTACTAAGAGTTGGGAGAATGGAGATTGGGCGGTAATTCGGTATTGCATTAATGTCACTTTTATGTACAATGGAAGTACTTTCGCGTGTTTCCATTCATCCTGGTATGTGCCAGACGATAATGACAAATTTATTAGTTGGGTGATGCTAGGAATTATCGCGTCACCAGCATTTTTTATTAGTTTAACATTGATTTCATCAACAACAGTTGACTTAGAGCCAGTTAGACGTATCCAATTAGCTATGATTTTCTTAACAGAATCAGAGTCAACCTCGTCGAATTCAAATAAATTAGCAGAACTACCAAGACCTTCATTACCGGTCTGAACAATGGGAGGAAGATCAGCATCACTAAGAGAGTCACTATTACATTACAAGTCATTGATATTAATTTGAATTAGGTAGTCATTAAATGCATCAGCGATACTGATATCAGTGTCATAAGATTGAGTATTGAAACAAAGAGTTCTTGGTGATTCCTTCTTCATTTTGGGCATAAGTGAACGTAGACATTTCCACATACCTTTAGGATCCCCTTGATTATTTCTTATTTCTGTTTTGAAATACTCGATTTTACTTCGTTCAAGAGGATCGTTTACTTTATTTCTCGAGGATTTGTACTCAGACCAAAGTTTATCACATTCATCCCTTGTTTGGAAATTGTCACGATTTGCATTCCGTCTGAAACATAACAATCTTTTGTGAACTTTATCACGCTTGGTCATTAATGCACGGAGATCAGCATTTATCCAGGAAACAGATTCAATTCGACCCCTGAACTGTTTTTTCGGGGCAATAGCATTAACAATGTCCATAAACAACCGTTTCCATTCATACACATATTTATTGACATTAATATTCGGTCCGTCAGCAACATTCGATCGGTTCAAATGGGCTTTGGATAATAATAATTTGAACTCTTTATTATCAAAGTGTTTGAATGATCTAAACTAGATAATTTTATGATCACAATTTGATTTATACTTTGGATGTAATTTACGTATTGCGTAAACCAAGTAATGATCACTAAAGTGAAGTGTGAACACATCCATGCTCGGCAATATTATCAACTCTTGACGTAAACACAGTATTAATCAATGTTTCAGATCTGTTCGTCACACGAGTAGGCGATGTGATAATTTGAGTCAAATTGAAAGACTTCATGATAAAGTCAAGTTTACAAGAGGTACTTGAATTATGGAAATTGAGATAATCACAATTTAAGTCACCTAAAATAAGTAATTCATTGATAGCAGTAAGTGAACAATTTATTCTCTCTAATATGTTTTCAAATCTATCATAAAATGAAACATCACAGGAGAGTGGTCTATAAATACAAACTATAATAAAACTTTTTTGATGAGGTAGGTGAACTTGTAAGCATATCATTTCAATTGAAGGATCTTCAAATTCATGTCTTCTAAAATAAGTAATTTTATCAGAAACGTATATGGCCACGCCACCACCCATCCGTGTTCTGTCTTTGCGCTCAATACGAAGACCGTCGATGAGCAATTCCTCATCGGTAATTGTGCAGTCACAAAAAGCTTCATTCACACATAATATATCAACAGAGTTGTTTGATAATAAATATCGGAGAGAGTAAATCTTGTTCACTAATCCCCGTACATTTAAAAGGAGGAGATTTGTTCCTTTAGTGAGAACTGGAATTTTACCGTCTGTAAGGGAAAGTACTGTAGTGACGGAGCGGAATATAACTTATCTTACTGGGCCTAAATCTTAACTACCATATAAACGACTAGAATAAGGATTAGTCCTACCATAAACTGCAGAACTAACTGTACTCGAAGCTGTACCGTCGAAGCTCGAAGCTATACCGACGAGTGGAGCTCCACTAGATGCTAGTAGAAGTAGAAGTAGTAGACAGAAGACAGTAGACAGTAGACAGAAGAGACGAGCAATCAACAATGTATGTACTTGTCGCGTGCAGTCTCAGGTTCAATCTAATGTTCCCAGTAATAAACACGCCCGCGGAAACTACCGCGGGTGTCGCCTAATGCGGGACTTACGCGCATATGCCGCCAGAGCCGTAGTGGCTAAGGCTGAACCACTACATTATTCCCCACTTAATGAGTTTAAAGCCCAACTTAAAACTAAACTAAAACTAACTTAAAACTACTCCCGTACCGCAGTGCGGGGTCACGCCGTTCCCGCTGGCGGATGGATCAAGGACCCTCCCTGCCAGCACCGGTGAAGTCTTGGCCTTTCCAGAGGGCGGGCGCCTTTATCATACCTGAAAATATACTGTATTCCAAAATTTGGTACCGGAAATATTATGAAAAATACATGTGTATAGAGACCCAATCCCATAGCCATAATGGTGCATTAAATATACGACTATATAATATAACTAGTCAATCCCATAGCCATAATGATGCATGAAATATACAACTATATAATATAACTAGTCAATCCCATAACCATAATGGTTTCCATTCTGGTTACAAACAGAAATATACCAGTTAACCCTTACCGTGCCGGTGTCACATGTAAATGACAAAGAATAGCAGTCCTGGCACGGGCGTAAGGGATTAACCGGGGCATTACAGGCATAAAGAAACAGAAATATACCAGTTAACCCTTACCGTGCCGGTTATACATAATGACAAATTGCAAAACGTCTTGGCACGGGCATAAGGGATTAACCGGGGCATTACATTAAATTCCCAAGGTGACCGAGCATGAGAGTGAGTGATCAACATAAACGATGAATGGCAATAAGTGTGCAGAAAAGGGGAAGAGCCCAATGGCTCCCCATTCCCCGAGTCCAGTTTGGATGGTACAATGTCCAGAAACTGGGCAGTCCCACATGAGAGCCAAACGGCTCCCTACAGGCAGTCCAAACGGTGCATATAAGTATTAGAATGATAAAAGCAGATCACTGAAATCAGATGGAAAATTATATAGAAGGTGAAAACACTTCAACAAAATAAGATTACATTCTCTGGGCCACTCGGCACCCGGGGGCACAATAGCCACTGCCGGCAAATTCCTGATATCATTCAGGGCACCCAGGCCCGTAACACCATCAAGCAAATCCAAAAGGCTCTTGTATCATTCAGGGCACCCAGGCCCGTAACACCATCAAGCAAATCCAAAAGGCTCTTGTTGACCCAGAGGAATTACTCCCCAAAAACATGATCATGTTCTGACTTATTATTGGAACCAGTACCACGTAGTGTCACTTGGGAGATATCAAAAGCTTCCTAGTCAGCTCTTAAAGCGGAGCAGCTGCAGCCGTGGCCGTAGCTTGTCTGATTAAAGGACCATCGGCTTCAACCGGCTGCAACTCATCCACTTCCTCAGCTACCCCAAGCTGAGTCTCTCCCGACAATCGGTGATAGGAGTCGGTTACATTGATTACATAAACATCAAAATCCTTTCCCCGATCCAACACAATCCGAGGTACCCGCTTCACACTAAAAGGAGGCACCACGGCCCGCCTAGCGATACAAACCCTCTGGATGCAAGCTACCTTGGAATCCATTCCAGAGTTATCTATTCAGTTTAAAAACATCAACATCAGGAACTCAGAATGGACGATTTACAATGAAATTAAACAGTGTAAACAAAAGTGAACTAAAATATATATATATTTCCCCCGATCAAACACGATCCGAGGAATCCAAAATGGAACCGGCACCATGTCCTTGCGGACGAGCCGTTGTGAATGGCTTTGATAGTGAACCATAATATATATACTTAAGACAAACATGTTATTTCCCCCGATCAAACACGATCCAAGGAATCCAAAATGGGAGCCTGTGGGTGGGCTGGAAAAGGGAAAGGTCCTTACTCTGGAGCCCTGGACTCCCAACAACCTTGCATCTTACCCGCTTCCCACTAGAAGGAGGCACCACGGCCGTCCTGGCGACACTAGGCAGCTTTCGATTTCAGGCACCCGACGTCGGCTCCGACGCGTGACGTCATATTTATCCCATGCGCATGCGCAAGCTTCTGGCCCCACGTTCCCTTCCAAATCACCCGACGGGAGTCGGGGGTAAATTCCGTGAATCCCCGTCGCCGTGAAAACCCCAACGTGAGTGCAGTTTCATCGGTATCAAGACATCTATCAAATACTGCCAGACGACTCGTTATTAAATTTGGTATGTGTTTTTTAATTCTTATTTAAAGTCAATGTTGTAATTTTGTATCATTTTAGGATGCATATCTTTACAAGTTATTATTGGGATCATATTTGCTATAAATTTCTTTTCTAGACTTATCAAAATTTGAGTGAAAGTTCTGAATCTTCATTCGATCAAACCGAAGGCGAAGTGTTGTTTGTCAGCCAGCCGGCCAGTCGGGCGCCCAGGCGGGCTGCTGGACAGGCGGTTAGGCAGCCTGCACATGCAGCGTGCAGCCAAGTATTCTTGGCTCACGGTATAAAACCACTCGCAAAACACCCCTCGTTTTTAAACTCAATCATGATTAAAATGTGCTTTTATGGGCATGCTTAACTAAGCTAGTCTATAAAGCTAGTTATAGTTCAGTTTAATATATCAACATTAGAGTTTAGACCTCCTCCAGGCGAGGTCTAATTTAGACCCTAGATTAAAACTTATCCGTCAGGGCAGGCTCACTTTATCATGAAATTGGTAAATCTTGGAATTACAATAGAAACAAATTTTAATTGATCAAGATATTTGTAGAGTTCAGAGTCGAGCCCCTTTGGGGAATATGGAGAAAAACCTTCCCTTCATATGACACCTCCCTTATTGAGTATCACCTAGCCTTCAGGATCACAAGCAGTAGTTTGAATCTCAATTTGGTAATAAAAACATTGACCAATTTTGCATGAGCGCAATTCACATGGACTGCATATAGTGATGTGTGCAATACTATGGGAAGAATTTTACTACACAAAACAGAGTGCGCGATCAGACACCCTAAAGAGAGCTCGAGAGTAGAGTAGAGGCATAGGCTCAGCCAGAGATGTCTAGCTTAGTTGATTCTCCAAAGTCCAATTCTAATCATGTCTGAGGGTCTATGCATGTTACCTGCATTTGTTACAATTCTTATATTTTCTTTAATATTCTCACACCGTATGCCATCTGGGCCCCGTCTACTTAAATATAAGAGTGATTGATTTATAATTTATATCAATCGCAAGTTCTCAACTCCTTTATCTTTTAGAGTTTAATACAGGGTTGCGATTGATTTCAAGTTGTGATCAATTTAAATCAATCGCAACACGTACAGGTTTAATTTTATTCCTTATAAATTTCCTTTTTGTTTCCTTTTGTACATATTTTAGGTAATCATCATGGATGCTACCAGGACATCTGCTGCTTCCTCAACATCAGCCCCGGCCTCGGTGTCTACCAAGTCCGCAACTACAACAAGGTAGAAATTCAAGATAGTTTATTTGTCCTTCCCTAGTCATTTAGTATGATATACACATTTTACTTAAAGTAACAATTGCAGCATAATAATCTATTCTATAGACCTCTATTCAAATTTCAATTCAATGATCGTTGTCGCGGTTGAAATCAAGTCTAAAGTGATGAAATTGTCAATAATAAACTCTTTAAGTTGTATAGCTTCCTCTCAATCCTGATATTACTTTAGCTTTAAAACGACGTTTCTCAACTACAATCGATCAATTTGCTATTCCCATTTTGAGATTATATATCAGAACTGCATATTCTGAGATTTCATGGTCGCATCCACAATGGAATGGCCGTATAGGCGCTATTTGAAATATTTGAAATTTACCGGGAGCACCAGTATATTTTTTATTATTGATTTCTCAAAAGCAGAAGTGTTTTCGGGGCTAAATTTTCTAGTGCTTATCAACATTTTAAAGAATTACTATCCATCCAATTTCAAAATTTCCCATAACTTTGAATTACCTTCAAGGAATTGATGATTACTCACATGATGATATGTGTACTTTTTCCACGATTTACATCCATGTACTATCGGTCTATTACAGCAATGAATGGGCTAGCCTATTGCCTACTAATGTGTAACTCAAATTAAAAAAATATATAAAAAGAGACATGATGAAGATAAAGGAATAAACTGTAGAAGACATATCAATTTTTGGCTTTTATTGATTTATCTTCTACAGTTTATTCATTTATCCTCAGCATGTCTTTTCTTATATGAATAATCCATGCAGAACAACTTTCTTTATTTCTCTTTATATAAGTATGTATATCTATAGCATGCAGACTGCAGAGTATATGTTGCAGAGGCACATGCAATACCTTTTTTAATCTGAGCAAACTTGATATAACATTTTAAATCATTTTTTTTAACACTAAAGACAGGTGGTTGATGAAAAAAGATGTAGAAATATTAAAACATGAGATATTGCACAGTCGAGGATACACAATTTCTATTTTTTTAGAAATTGAAATATTTCATGTTATAATTATCACATTTGTTTATTGTTTTTCAGTGGAAGAAAGCAACCTACCACTAGCCTAACTGCTGGTTCATCATCATCATCAAAAAAGGCTGGCGTTAGGTAAGTAAATTCATCTTTGTACGCAATGCCAGTGCCCAAAATTGTCACTGGCTGTATGAATTTTGTCGGGCTACCTGAAATGTCAGGGGAGGGGGGGGGTGATCTTGAAAAATAGTTATAAACCACTTCTTCATTGTAAATTTTCACTCTGTGGGGTAATTTTAGGCTCTGTTAGAAGTGTTAAAAACTGCAAAATAAACATAGTAGTAACTGTTTTTATTCTATTAACTTAATTTCTTACACTTCTTGAAAATGCAATACCATACTAAAGTTAAGTTATTTTCTTGTCCTTAAATTTCAGAGGTGTCATGACATGGAGTGATGCCAAAGATTTGGCCCTTCTTGTTGAAATAGGCTCCATAAACCCGTTCGCTTGCAAGAGAGGCTCCAAGGAGAGGGGGAAACGATGGACAGAGGTGGCGGATCTGTTGGCCAAACAAGGGTTCAAGGTAGACCAAAGAGCAGTTAGAGACCGCTACACCCTGTTAAACAACAGAAACAAGCAGAATAACAGCAAAGAAAGGAAAGAATCAGGAATCGCCCCCGAAGTCACTCCAACTCAGGCAGAAATCACGACAATCATTGAAGATCTTGCACAGCAAGATGCTGACTCCGAGACAATTGTGGTCGAAAAGAATGATGAGGAGCAAAAAAAAGTGGACGGGATAGAGATGAGAAAGAGGCTCGTGGAGACGTTTGCTGAAACTAATAAAAGGTGATTTATTTTAATAAAAGAAGTTATCAAACATTTCACTGATATAAAGATGCAATGATTAAGAAACCTACAGCATTTATCAAGCTTGTGATATACATTCCAAATAGACAGGAATATATACAGAGTATAGTGAGTGCACACATTAAACAAGCCATGTGATATCAATCAAAATGAGGAATTGTACACTTGGAAAGCAAGTTTTTTGTTTTTTGTTGTTGTATTTTTAGGCATGGTTATGTAAAGGGTGCTATATGAATATCAATGTAGAAAGATAGGTCTTACCAAGTTTATCATGTTTTTAATTCTCTTTTGAATCCGGTTTGGGGGGGGGGTTAAGTCTGTAACATATTGAAGTATCTAATCCACCAAAAAAAAGGGCTAGTAACAGGCCCTTTCAGTATATTTAATGAAGCTGATGTGTTTCATCTATGATTCTTTCAGTAACTAAATATTTTCTCATCCATCGTTTCAGACTGACACACACAGAAGAGAACGAGCCAAAAAGGAGAAGAAACTCTGGGAATGATGTGACCAGCTTGATGGCCATGAAGCTGGAGATGGATCGGGAAAGCAGGGCCCAGGAGCTCCAAATTCAGAAGGACGAGGCTGCCCAAAGGGGAGTGCGGGAGGAAAGGGAACAAGAAAGGAGGAGGCAAGTGGAGGCTGAGAATGCAAGGAAAGAGGCAGAGAAGGAAAGAAAGTTTGAACTTCTGCAACAACAAATGTTGCAGCAATCTAACCAAATCAGTAGCGTATTGATGCTGTTGATGCAGCAGCAGCAGAACAATAAGTAGTGTATGTTTTTAATGTGAAGTCCACCTTGAAAATAAGTAAGATTGAATAGAAGCAGCAATTTCGAACACTTATGTGTATCTTTTTTAAAGCACATTCTAATAAGGAAAAAAGAAAAAGTTATGACTTCTGGAAGTTGTGGTCATTCAAACACAAATTGGCAACTCTGAGATATCATTCGACCCCACCTTACATTATTTGCACTGTGCATTAAATTCCATTAATTTTTTTCTTCTGTGTTCTTGATGATGGAATATATTTTTCTATGCAGTGATTGTATGGAAACCTCATTGCGATTATTATATTGAGGGTGCATGTACAATAGACAATTTTCTTAGGGGGAATATTAACAATTGTGTTTTTTAAATATTTTTTGAGTGGAAATGGATGGTGAGCTCTCAAGATTCGTCACCAAGTTGCAAATTTGTGCTTGACTGATTCAAATATAACTCTGTTATTTTCAATAAAAATTTTCACTGACTTGTTCTCATTTATCTGCTTCTAGTCAAACAAACTTATTTTCAGGCGATAAATTGTTGATGTCTTTGCTGATATCACAAAAAAATAGGCAGAGTGAGGCACTGCGATTGGTTAAAATTGCTGAACTGATGAGGATGATGCGCATTTGCCCAAATATAGGTTGTCCACATGGCAGTCAACACCTGAGTCGTTTGGACGAATGAGCTCCCTATTTTAGGTGACGTAATTATGTGGACTTCTATTAGTAGACATGCAAGCAAATGGTCTCTTAACAACACATAAAGAGGTTCATTTTTGTATAATTATATACCATGATTTCTGTTACAACATTTAAAATAATGGACAGCATCCAAAACAGCCATCTGATATTGTGTATTCAAAAATGTGTGTGAAAAATATAGACACTGTCCACACAACCTGCATTTCAAAAGTGTGTGGCAAAAATGATTAAAAAGTATGATCAACAAGTTATATGACTTTATAGAATTTTGCACTGACTTTGACACTACATTCCATGATTGCCATCCTAGTGCATCTACAACAAGTTTAGATGTGATTTACCTCCAAATAGCAAAAAGTGTATGTCATAATGCTGACAGAGAGACCAGATGGATAAATGCATGAATATATGCCATATATACACCATGATTTTTATTCAATCCTTGCCCAAATGAGATAATCAAAGGTAGAAAAGGTGTGTGAGTAAGGAGTTTTCAACAGCACAAAGTGTGTGAAGTGTAATACCGGTACAGCTTATTATTTATAACATGTTTTATTAGATTTTATAGAAGGTTTATTTTTATATGTATTTTTTTAAAGGAATATACATGTACCGAGATTTGAACTCACTTATGTGTATTTTTATGTGTTTGTATACATAGTGTGATTACATGGAGATGTCAATTGCCGGTATGACATTGTTGCCAGAGCAAATGCAATGGAACTGTCAATCATATCACTTGCCAAAACAAGCTTTTATCTCAGAGACTTTTTTATACTAAGCTCCGTCCTGTTTGCATAGTGTTCATGTATATAGATTGTCTTGTGATAATCAGGAGTTGTGCATTTGTCTTTATTTATTGGACTTATTGGCAACCATAGTTTATGTTTGTTTTTCTTCATATTTCTCCGTATTTTTAAAGAGGCATTATGTTTTGATATGTACCATTCTTTAGAGTAAAGTTTGTTTGAATATGATGAATAAGATGTTGTTTTGTTAGAATAGATACCAATCAGTGTGTACAAGTTCTTTATCTTGTTTGATTACTGTTTTATGCAGATAGCCCTAGCTTAATACATGTCGTCTTCAGTCATTGGAATTGTGGTAACTGGTAACCATTATTTAAAGTACAGATTTGATCTATGTCTCACTTGCCAAAACAAGCTTTTACCTGGTAGACTTTCATATACAAATCAGTATCTACATATTGATTAACTTTGTTAATTGTTCATGTACATGTAGATTGTCTTTTGATAGTTCAAGGAGTTGTATCTTTTTTTTTGTTTATGGTTGGGTTTTGCTTCATATTTCTCTGTATTTTTAAGGAGGTATTATGTTTTGATATTTACCATTCTTTAGAGTAAAGTTTGTTTGAATATGATGAATAAGATGTTGTTTTGTTAGAATAGATACCAATCAGTGTGTACAAGTTCTTTATCTTGTTTGATTACTGTTTTATGCAGATAGCCCTAGCTTAATACATGTCGTCTTCAGTCATTGGAATTGTGGTAACTGGTAACCATTATTTATAGTACAGATTTGATCTATGTCTCACTTGCCAAAACAAGCTTTTACCTGGTAGACTTTTATATACAAATCAGTATCTACATATTGATTAACTTTGTTTATTGTTCATGTAGATTGTCTTTTGATAGTTTTAAGAGTTGTATTTTTTTAGTAAATTGGACTTGTACCTGTGTTGCAAACTTCCAATCATAAGTTTAGATTTGGTTCATATCTTGTTTAGGGGAAAAAAAACTTGCATTCCATTTGACTTTGATTTCATGCATGTTTCTTTCAATGTCCATGTATCTCGTTTGTGTTATCAATGTCTTAAATAAATAAGTGTTAAAAGGAACGTTTGCCTTCATCTACATGCAATGAGTAATGGGTGCAATTTATTCAAGTTCAAGTACACATATTTTATTTAAACTTCTGAAGATTTGATTCTATCATTGGATAGTAATTATTAAAGATAGTTTGCAAACAAAAGGGCATGAAGGGAATTTATCCTTACAATGTTCCCTTTTGTAGCAGTAACCTCACTGAGAGTTATTTCCATGGATTACATTTTTATATCAAACGTTTCAAATTACATGGGAGGGGGAGGGGGTATAAAAAATTCAACATTTATTTTGTGGCAAACGAATATTTATTAATTGTTCTAATTTATGATTGATTAATCCAGAACTTTAATAAAGGGCAGGTAAAGAAATAACTAAGTATGATTGTGAATGTATGAATGTCTTGAAGAAAACTTGTCAACAAAAATACAAAACACATTATAAAAAGAGCAAATACATGTTCAAGTTTCAAATAATTTTATTCTAGAAAAACAACACATCCAAATTATGAGCTCAATTGAATATAAAACAGAATGTAATGTTTATTTGTCAATAAGAAAAGTTGCATTAATGATAAAGTAATATTTAAAAAAGAATAATTTCTAAATTTTCAAGCCTACGGTTTTATAGATACATTGCAGGGTATGTACATGTAGATGCAATGTAAAGTTGGTTATTTTTTACAACCAGCTTGAGAGATCAACCCCCCCCCCAAAAAAAAAAAAAAACAAAAACAAAAACAAAAACAAAAACACAACACTCCAGGTCCAATGTTCAGGAGTTCTAACATAATAAGACAACTAAATTGTTTGTTCGCATAGATAAACAGAATGAAAGAAGGCAAAATAGCATACTTCAATATTCTTGACATTTGACTTTTTTCCAATCACACCAGCAATAATCAATACTAGAATGTGAACAACAATTTATTCCAAACAGTCAAACAGTCAAACCTGTGTACAGCGACCGCCCAAGGGAAACATAAAAATGGTCTTTGTAGACAGGTTCCTTTAGTACATGTTTCAATGATAAACCATTTTCAAGGGAAACAAAATATGTGGTCCTTGTAGACAGGTGGTCACTAAAGCAGGTATTATTTTTTTTCCAAACAAACATATATGTTTGAACTTATATAGACAACAATTCTATTTATTTTTGGGTAATACAAGAAGCAAAATGTTTGATAATAAACTTGCAATAATGAAAGTTTAATTAAAAAGTACAGAAGAAATAATTGCATTGAATTTGACTCTACAACCTACAGCACTTACTATTCTTTCATAGTTTATTCTTATTAATTTAATACAAAAATTGTACCATTGCAACTCGTTAAGTGGAACATATTGCATACACACTTTGGAGGTTACCTCCTTTGTGAATTTGGGCCTTTTAGTTTGAAAATGACACAAAAAATGGGTAATTTGGACAGCAACCATTGTACAAATCCACAAGTGGTCAGTAATCATAGAATTATGAATACACTCTTCATTTTTCCAAGTTCATAAGCAGAAGTTCACAAAGATAGTTCATAGTTCGCAACAAAAAGTTATCAGATTGAGATATGGGCTACATGTATGTATTTGATATTGATTCCCCTATATTCTTCTTGAATTTGGCCTCCACAGGCATGAGACAAATATAAACTGAACAGCATAATCATACAACATAGTCTAATTAATGTACAAGTATTGGATGGCATGGTTTAAAAATAATACATTACAGTATAACACATGTATGCAAGAAAGAACAGCAGAGGACAGGAGTGTGTAATGAAAGGAAACAATCAGTGAAGATGCAATGCCATAGTTTAGAAGAATAATAAAAGGTAATTTCAGGTTTGTTTTCTGACGTTGACTTGCCGCAATATACATGTAGGCCTGTCAACAGATGGAAAGAAGAAAAAGCATATATATAAACAATTGAGAGTAAAACTCTGCCTCACAAATCAAGCTTATCAAAATCAAGCCGCAACTTGAAAATATTCCTCCAATGTTGGAGGGTCTACTTCGAAATACTTTGATGTAGAGTTACCATAAAGACAGGTATGGGCATTTGTTAGGAGAGCGCAAACAGTATACATTCTGCCGCATGCTGACAGGCCAGCTTTTTGGGACTTCTTAAAGTCAACAAACTTGAAGTAGCTAATAATATCTCCAAACAACCACTCCACCGAAATCCTTACACTACTCATTGCCTTGTTATACTCCGATTGTATTTCAGTCAAGTTGTTCCCTTTAAAGGGTGCCTGGAGATGAGCCCGGAGAGGGTATGCAGGATCGCCATATATACATAATATGTTGCCCTCTGGGTCGAAGGATCTCTGCTCCAGTTCTGTGAGAAGTCCAGACTCCCTCAACATGAAGCAGTCGTGCCTTCTGCCTTCAACAGGGCCAAACAAATTGGCTATTAGCCCATTAGCTGCAACGACGGACTGAAACTTCATAGCATGGAGGCGCTTGTGGCCATTGTACATGACCCTTTGGTAATCTTTGGGTCTGCAGATTGGTCGAACAGTCCCGTCTACGAACCCCCAACAGTTCTGAATAGCTGCGCCCTTACGGTAGACTGCTGTGGCATATCTGCTTAGATTTACTGGTGACAGCCACTCTTGGTCCAGATTCTCCAACAGATGATGGCAGTTGTCATGGATGAGCTCTGTCATGGATGCGCAGATCAGGCTCAACTGTGGTACAGATTTTGCAAATGTCTTCATCATGTCACAATACCGACACGGGTAAGCATATCGGGCCAGCAAAATGCACAGCCCCTCCAGGCCATTGACGATTGATCCGTTCTTGCACTTTACTATGTCAGGGATCAACAAAGCATCCTTCAATCTTGGAAGATCATCCTTCAAGAACCTGAGTGAAGGATAAAACAAAGAGTCCATAAATATTTGATAATTTTACAAAATTCCACAAATTCAGACAAGGTTGAAAACTAAAGAAATCTTTTCCCACTGGTATCTAAAGTTTTAAATGGCTTTAGAATAGGTGGTGTGGATATTTATAATTTGAATACAACAGTGTTACATATAGGTTACATAAACCCACTCACACTTCTTCAATGGCATGTACATTATTGAAGCATTTGTATGTAGGAAAATTAATCTTGAGAAAATTTGGCAGGCAAAGTGTAATCACTCAAACAGAAACTAATTTTGTAATTGCTTATCATTTCACAACAAAATCATAGCCACATGAAAACGGCGGGATGCACTTTGCGTGCCACGCCTCCTTTCTTTAAATATTTGTAAATTTCTGTCACAGACATTATCATTTCGAACACGAAGTTTAATTATTAATAACGGTAAGCCCGTTTTCAAAATGACTCTTCTTAGTCTTAGTATAGTCGTCTAGACTAGGCCAGTAAGACTCAGAGACTCATTGAGATGTGAGTTGGTCTAGCAGAGTACGGCCAGCTTTCTGTCTCAGCCTACAATTCGACTCCGACGGACCCCGGTTCGAGTCTCAGTCGCGTCTTTCAGATGGTGATGACTTAAAACAAAAATAAAAGTCTGTCCCCAGACGTAAATAATCATATCTGATTGATACACGTCTGTAATACCTAATCACACACACAGAGCTAGAGTCAGTTTGAAACAGGCAACAACAAAATATATTGATTTTTTGCAGTTTTTATGAATGCAAAGGCCCTAGATATAGATCCTAATAGATTCTATTTAGGGTCTATCTATGTATTAATTCACTATTATTATTAAATAACAAAGAATATAGACTAGCTCACTGACACTGTTTATATAGACTAAGTTAACAACATCAAGTCAAGACCCTATAGGGGTCTAGTAATACTAAATTACTAGCTGCCAGCATATAAATAGGTGTTGATTAAAACTATTAGTTCACACACAGAACTTCAAGTTCAATTCAGACAGTAGGTTAGGCTTACACAGCACGTCAGCATGATCATGATGGACTACAGTAGGGTAGGTTACACCCGTGATTACGTACCTGAAATATGCATTTCATTCGTCGTCATTTAGATCATTCAGATCAAATTTGCCGTATTCTTTGTACTGAAAATCCGGGTTTGATGGTTTGTTGACATCATATAACAACATAAATTCGTAATCATCTAGTAGATTGAAGAAATATCCAAACACCAACATCTCTCTGGCACGGTGTAAGTTCGCCATTTCAGATTTTGGCGCGCCTCTGAATTGTACTTGATTTAGTCACCTGATCCAAAAAAATTGGTCACGTGACCGACGGAAGCCCTGTCGCGAAAAGTCGAAAGCACTTCCGCGAAGGGAACGGACGTGAGCTGCGCAACGTCTCCACGCTCCAGTACCTCGTAGTAGCCGACGTCGGGTGCCTAAATCGAAAGCTCGCAACTACCTCCTCCCCCCCGACACGACACTACCTCCTCCCCCCCGACAATAACATTAACTACCTGGACCAAGGGACCGACCGAAGAGTCAGGCGGGTCACTAACATTATTTACCTTGACAAAGGGACCGACCGAGGAGTCAGGCGGGTCACTAACATTATTTACACTAGTATTCACTGATTGTAGGCCTCTTGGTTTCCAGATCGGAGATCGGCCTCGCTCTCCGACCCCTCCAGGTTTTCCGGAACTTCAGCCACGGGAGATAGAGAGCAGGCATGGGACAGCATAGAAACCTCCAAAGACTTAACAGTCTTCAAGACTTCCGCCAACATACTATCCATGTTGTCCATGCGTGTCCTCAAACTGGAGAGTTCTTTCTTCACTCCACTCATGTCCACCTTCAGACTGCCTATGTCCTTCCCTTGAACCTCAAGAAGGGTGCTGACATTCCCCCGGTCCGCCGCCGGAGCCGGACGGGGAACATCTCGACCTGTGAAAACTGTTGGGGAACAATAGGGTTGCCTATGCCGATAAATTCCCGGCTCCTCAACTGTATCATAACTGTCCTTCCCCCGGTCCTCCACAGGAGCCGGACGGGGAACATCTCGACCTGTGGAAACTGTTGGGGAACGATAGGGTTGCCTATACCGATACATTCCCGGCTCCTCAACTGTATCATAACTGACCGCCTCCTGATTGTACAGGCAAGTCTGCTGCACCTGCTGCCGAGGAGCTGGATATAAACGGCGGGGCTCGCTCCCGTACACAACACGCTGGGTGTGTTGTGCCCACCTGATGGCCTCCAGGGCCTCTTCAACGGACTTCGGGCGTTTATTCAGAGCGGTCAAACCCGCCGCCTTATCCGTACAACCCTGGCATAGCTGCAATACCAGCTGAGTGCCGTCACCCCTTTGGTCAGACCCAAAAGCTTCACAAAACAAAGCCTGGAGCCGGTCGGACCACCCAAGGAGGGACTCCTCCGGGAGTTGGCGAGCCGTCCGAAACTCGGCTATGGCCTCCTCCGGAAATCGGGTAGCCCCAAACCGACGCCCCATCGCTGTCAACATCGGGTAATACGACTCGGTGCCCATATCCCGAAGATTGGAAAAACAATCCAACGCAGACCCTTCCAGACACCAGCCTAGAGCATCCAAACACTCCCTCGGACTCCACTGGCACGACGCAGCATAGCTTGTAAATTTCCTGAGAAAGGAATGCCAACTAGTCCTCCCATCGAAACTAAGCGACCTTGGCAGACGAGGGGGCCAATCTCGGCGCCCCTGCGGCCAGTTATCCCCCTGACCCCCTGGTGGGGATTCCCTAGAAGAGGGAGAGACATAACTATTACTTCGTGGGGGTTCCCTGGAAGGTAGACTGCCAACGTCCCTAAACCGGTAGTCGGCGGAGGGCTCGGCTGGTTGCGGCGAGCCCCTAGCCTGTGATTCAGCCGCAGACCCGGCTATAGGCCCAGCTGGGCCTCCACCCGTAGTTGGGGAAACGGGATCGGGACCCTGGACAGACTGGGTTTACTTAGTCCCCTCCCCCTGTACATGCTCCACGTTAACCTTCGCTGAAGCCATAACCGGTTTTAAATCAGCAACGATTAAATAGCCAAATGATAAAATTAAATACACAAACAATCCTTCCTTCTCGCTTACTTAATACTTAGTTTCCTAATAGCTTACTAAGTACCTGACAGGAAAATACTGAACCCTAAACCTCACCGAAAAACACCGCGGAATTATCTCCACGGTGAACAGTTTCAGCGAGCGGGCCAAAACTAAACCCTACTAAGTAACACTAAAGGACTACACTTAAACCGGCAACATACCTCACCGAAAAACACCACGGAACTATCTCCACGGTATAATGCTCGGCGAGATGGCCGTAGTCTACAATATTAGTAATGATGAAATGAAGATGAAATTAAATACCACCCACGATTTAACCCCAAATCCACAGATATACAAAACAAGACTGACAGTCAAAAATCCCACTTAGGTACCTACCCAATCCTTCCTTCTTGCTTACTTACTAACGTACGTAGTTCCTTCAAGGAAAATACTTCTTGCTTACTTACTTAGTTTCTTAAAGGAAAATACTTGCTTACTTACTTAGTTTCTTACTTAGTTTCTTACAGGAAAGACCTAGAGGCTAGACTATTGCCTACTTAATAACTTACTTAGTTTCTTTCATAATCTTACTTAGTTTCTTACTAAAAAATTCCTACTTAAACAACCCTATACCCATAGTATACCTCACCGAAAAACACCGTGGAATTATCTCCACGGTAATAATACTTCGGCGAGAGGGTTGAAACTAATTTAATGACTCCTACTCACTACTACTCTACTCCTACTTAAACAACCCTATACCCATTAGTAGTCTATACCTCACCGAAAAACACCGTGGAATTATCTCCACGGTAATAATACTTCGGCGAGAGGGTTGAACCTAGTCTAATTAGAGCCTACTAAGTTCTACTTAAACGACCCTATACCTCACCGAAAAAGAACACCGTGGAATTATCTCCACAGTATAAAACTCTGGCGAGAGGATCACAACTACAAAAAACGGCTGTACAACCAGTCTAGAGAGTAGAAAAAAGTGGGCAAATTTAAGTACAAAAAATGACCGAAACCGATGCCAAAAATCGAAATACGGCCGGAAAAATACCAACGAGTCCCTAAAAAACTATCCTACAACCCTAAGCAGACAAGAAATGAAAAAATACGAGCTTATAAGGCCCTACGAAAAAAGTTCAAAAAATAAAAAAATCCTTCAACACACAAGTGAACCTATTCAAGATGGCGGCTCGGACATGTGTGCGACCACCAAAAATCACCCCCAAAACACTGAAATGAGTACCCAAAAATCGGAATACAGCACTGAAAATACCCTACGCTACGAGTCCCTAAACTACTAATCTACAGCAATAACCAACTACAAACGGGGAAAAAACAAGCTTACAAGGCCCCACGAATTAATTTACCAAAATTGAAAATCCCTTAAGTACACGAGTGAATACAAACAAGATGGCGTCACCCACACGTGTGCTACAAAAAAAAATATCTCGCGCAAGTCCGAAAAGAACGATTACGCCATTGTAGTGACGGAGCGGAATATAACTTATCTTAATGGGCCTAAATCTTAACTACCATATAAACGACTAGAATAAGGATTAGTCCTACCATAAACTGCAGAACTAACTGTACTCGAAGCTGTACCGTCGAAGCTCGAAGCTATACCGACGAGTGGAGCTCCACTAGATGCTAGTAGAAGTAGTAGACAGAAGACAGTAGACAGTAGACAGAAGAGACGAGCAATCAACAATGTATGTACTTGTCGCGTGCAGTCTCAGGTTCAATCTAATGTTCCCAGTAATAAACACGCCCGCGGAAACTACCGCGGGTGTCGCCTAATGCGGGACTTACGCGCATATGCCGCCAGAGCCGTAGTGGCTAAGGCTGAACCACTACAGTACTTTACTGTCAAGATTAGTTTCTTTATCTGAGCTTACTGCATTGGCATTGACATTCAAGTTCAAATAATCATTGCATGTCACTGCTGATTGTTGAAAAGTCTGCGTGCTGTCTCGAGACTGTCGATCCAATCCCGGGGAAATTGTCGACCGCTCGGTTTCCGGCGAAATTTCTGGTGATGAGATGGCCGAAAAGATTAGACATTACTGGTCAGCCGGGAGTTGACATTTCCTCCTTCCATAGGCTTAGGATAAAGAGAACGAAGGTAGTTGATGATATTTGATGCAAACAAGGCTTGGTGCTGTTGTATTACACTTGCAACATTGTTCGTTAATTGTTTGACTTTCTGAGTTCTTGGAATTTGCATTGTGATCTATAGAACTGGGTTCAGCTTCTTCATCGGAAGCGGCTTCGTCGCCATTTTGAGATTCGGTTACATCATGTTTCAACACAAAATGTTCACACATAACCTTATCAAGATGAGGCAAAATATTAGTCATAAGATCAGTAACATATTGAGTTCTACTCTTGTCACCACCCTGTCAATATTTATCGTAGGATAAGTTCAGATGACGCACGGCCGTTTTGAGACTTCGTACAGTGACATACTTAGGAAGTTTGTAATGAAAATCGTCTGTCCCGGGGGCGAATTTTTTTTCCGTACTCGAGAGAGCAAAAATCCCATGTGCGCATGCGTGTGGACTTATGATTTCTCTGCTACTTCCCATACGAAATGTACATGTATTCGCATGTACTGTGCACGATTCGCGTTCTACGAGTAAACGATGGCATAGTAGTCTTCAAACACAGACTCTGATTTGCCAGTTTGACAAATCAATATGCGTATGTGTCGCGATGTGCTTATTCAAGTCTGTGTAGTTGTATGATTCAGACCCAGTAGTGCATATGGAAATACATTGCAACTTGTATAGAATGGTATAGTAGTCTGCAAGCACAGACGCTAATCTGACAGTTTGACAACATACTAGTAGTGTGCTGAGAAGTACTTTATTCAAGTCGCCAACTTGTATAGAATGGTATAGTAGTCTGCAAGCACAGACGCTAATCTGACAGTTTGACAACATACTAGTAGTGTGCTGAGAAGTACTTTATTCAAGTCTGCGTAGATGTATGATTCAGACCCTACTGGTGCGTGCGTTAGAAATGCATCTCAATGTGTAGAGTGTAGTATAGTAGTCTGCAAGGACATAATAATATATTGTGTATTGATGAGTAGTGATTTTATGCAAGTTTGTGTAGTTTAATGATTCCAGACCCCATGGTAGGCCTATGTATTGAGCCACTGCTCTCTCACACTCTTTCTCTCTCTCTCTCTCTCTCTCTCCATATCTCTCTCTCTTTCTCTCTCTCTCTCTCTCTCTAGCCCTCCCTCCAGTATGCTCGCACTCTCTGTATTACTTTTATTTATAATCATGGTCTGCTGAGAGCCAGAAGGATGTTAACTCTTAACACAACGAATGCCCTTCTGGCTCTGATGAACAAACCCACACACCATGAGGTCATTTATTGGCCTTCTCAAAACCGTCATTCTGTAATAATATTTCTAACTTTGGTCTAATAACTCCTTTGTCAGTATAATCCATGGTCAAATTAATCATAAAACTACTCAGACTTGAATAACACTATTTTGTCAAACTGTCAGATTAGCGTCTGTGCTTGCAGACTACTATGCCACTCTGCAAGTTGAGATGCCTTTCCAATACACGCACCAGTAGGGTCTGAATCATAAAACTACACATATTTGAATATAAAGCACTACTCAAGACACTATGTTGTCAAACTGTCCGATTAGCGTCTGTGCTTGCAGACTACTATACCATGCTATTCAATTTGGGATGCATTTCTGTAAGCACTAAAATGTCTGAATCATACAACTACTCAGACTTGAATACTAGTACTATTGCTACGCACGATATATGCGTAATTGTTTTGTCAAACTGGCAAATCAGAGTCTGTGTTTGAAGACTACTATGCCATCGTTTACTCGTAGAACGCGAATCGTGCACAGTAGATGCGAATACATGTACATTTCGTATGGGAAGTAGCAGAGAAATCACAAGTCCACGCGCATGCGCACATGGGGTATTTGCCCTCTCGAGTACGGAAAAAAAATTCGCGTCCCGGGGCTCCCCAACTAACAGTTGGCTTTTAACGGAGCCATTAACAGAGGGGCAGTTTAATGTTTAGACAGTATGATAAATAACAAATTCAAAGTTATTACCGAATACAAGTTGATCGTTCGATTCGCTGTGGGTTCAATCGTAGAGTTCAGATGTTAGCAACACAGGTCAGCTATACTTGGGACTAGGCCTAATCCCCATTCATTCAGGTGCGTGAATTCAAAACTATCATTCCCTGTAGCGATAGTTTCTCAAAATACCGGGATCCAAGGGCACCGCGTTGCAGAGCAATTGACTGCTAAGTTGAATGTTCCAGTAAGGTTTTCCCAGATTTTGCAGTTTTACCGTCTAAAATCCATAAAAATATGTGCAAACTGTCATATGAGCAAACCGTCTTGATATCTCGTAAACAAGTCAAATTCATAGACATAGTCTAGTTCTGGACCCGATATTGATTTTTGTCATTCGCCGACTATAAACGTTAAGCCGAGTGATGGCGCGATCCTTAGTGATTGCGTTATCCCCACTAACCGCGCTATAGACTGTGGGCTGACTTCTGAAAATGTGAGCCATTTCTCAATTCCGTGGTCCACGAATCCGAACCACTCACTTTTACATGTTTCTGGGGTAATTTTTTATGCTGATTTTGATTTTTCCACTTGCCTATACCAAAAACTACAAATAAAAGAGATATTTGGTAATTTATGCTAATTCATGCAAAAATGTGATTTCGGCTTATGTACACGTTCTTGAAGTTGAAGAAGATGGTTACGAGTCAGTACATGTATATGTCTGAGAATACTACACTAATTCGCACACATCTTCACACCCTATATATCGCTCACACATTCACTCAAACAAACAAAAAACAAAAAAACAAAACACTCACAAACACTAGCAACTTTCTTGTATATTACACCCTATAAAAGACTTGATACTAACATACACTGTATATGGCAAGGCACATTAAACTTTGATTTGTTTACACATTCATTTGGCATTTTTAATTCTCACAAGACTTATGAGTTTGGGGCATGCTTTCAAATTTCTTCTACAAACAAAATCATTTCTTTTTATGTCAGTGCTACATGACTACATGTAATATACTAGACAATGATGATTCACATTTGCTTGTTTTGGTGTCGTATCAATTGTTCAACAGAGAGAAAAAAAAAACTTTTGCAAAGAGCAAAGATGATAACTTAAAATGGTTAAAAATATTCCACCCCTGCCCCCCCCCCCCAAAAAAAAAGGTTGAGAGAAGTGATAACATGTCTTTTACGGATGTCTGTTTGGCACTCTGCACTGTTCACTGCATTTCAATGTCCATACTTGTAATGCTTAGCATACTTATAAATGAAGAAGAAAAAACACCTCACAAACCAGATACTTATATTGACAAGTGAAAACACTAATAATCACTTGTAAGTGAGGATATTTACATAAATTTTGACACAAAACTTTTCTGAAATATACAGATCTTAGCATAAAAAGTATGTGTTCATGTCGTATACAGTAGCTGGATTGAGGACATATGTGTAAACAAGTCCTATATATAGATAAGTTAACATGTAGTATAGCGGTAAGCGAATTTAAGTGAACAATTTCACAGTCATTTGTATAAAAAAAATACGCTTCAAAGGTAGATTGGTGTTTAATGAGGATGCATGAAAATAAGTTATGGAGAAACAAAATCTGAAAAATGCACAAGAAACAATCAGGGACACACAAATACAGTACAGCAAATGATAAATGCTTTCCAAATGGAATACTAGTAGCCCATGATATTACTTTTCCCCGGCCTATGCAGCATCAAAATGTATTGATCACCCAACACTTCTTGTCAATATAACGCAATGTACTTCAAACCCGCCCCCCCCCCCCCACTCAGTGTTATTTAGGGTACGCATATGCTTTTTCCCTCTTTTTGAAAGCACCCCCTATCTGAGGACTGCCAACATTTCCGAACCCCCCTTTCGCGGGCTTTTCGCGGGATTTTCCTGCCTTGGAGACCCCCCCCCCCCCCCCCTAAATCATGAAAAATGCTCAATGTACCCCCCTAAATTCGGAATAATTTCTCAGGAGTCCAAAGAGATGAAAGAAAAAAAAGAAAAAATACCCCCTTTTTAAAGAAATCTCCAGGTGAAAAGTTAATACACCCCTTTTTTTTTACAATTCTCAGGCCGGTCTTTGTCGCACGAAAAGTACCCCTTTACCGGACATTTTGGTAACACGCATGGGGTCCGTTCGTTCTCGGAGTGGGGGGGGGGGGCGGGGGGCGGGACTTCAAAATGACAACAGTTTTATGAAACTTAATGAAATCCTGGGCTGCATCCTTCTGAGTCCACCATTTCTTCTACCATTTCGCCTTTGGAATAATTCACAAGAAAACAATTTCACATGATGAAAACAATATGTGGAACATATACAATGTAAGTCCATGCTATTTTAAAACAAATGTATTGTTATTTCAACTTCTAATCCCATTTGACAACAGTTTTATGAAACTTAATGAAATCCTGGGCTGCATCCTTCTGAGTCCCCCATTTCTTCTACCATTTCGCCTTTGGAATAATTCACAAGAAAACAATTTCACATGATGAAAACAATATGTGGAACATATACAATAGCAGTCCATGCTATTTTAAAACAAATGTATTATTATTTCAACTTCTAATCCCATTTGACAACAGTTTTATGAAACTTAATGAAATCCTGGGCTGCATCCTTCTGAGTCCCCCATTTCTTCTACCATTTCGCCTTTGGAATAATTCACAAGAAAACAATTTCACATGATGAAAACAATATGTGGAACATATACAATGTAAGTCCATGCTATTTTAAAACAAATGTATTGTTATTTCAACTTCTAATCCCATTTGACAACAGTTTTATGAAACTTAATGAAATCCTGGGCTGCATCCTTCTGAGTCCCCCATTTCTTCTACCATTTCGCCTTTGGAATAATTCACAAGAAAACAATTTCACATGATGAAAACAATATGTGGAACATATACAATAGCAGTCCATGCTATTTTAAAACAAATGTATTATTATTTCAACTTCTAATCCCATTTGACAACAGTTTTATGAAACTTAATGAAATCCTGGGCTGCATCCTTCTGAGTCCCCCATTTCTTCTACCATTTCGCCTTTGGAATAATTCACAAGAAAACAATTTCACATGATGAAAACAATATGTGGAACATATACAATGTAAGTCCATGCTATTTTAAAACAAATGTATTATTATTTCAACTTCTAATCCCATTTGCAGCTGTGGAGCATCAAATTGCAACACAAAAGCAATCTGAATAATAAATACAACTAGACATATAATACTTGTTTGGAACAAGTATAGGTGGGCTGGTCAACTAACATTTGAGACAAAATAGAGCAAAAATAAGCGACATACTGCTTACAAATTCTTAAAAGACAATATCATGTAGATTCATAACGTGAACTAAATTCACCTTCTATAGACAAAACACGCAAATTATGAAGTTTTTGACATGAGGCCTTTAATCAAAATTTTCACTCTGATGACGTCATCAAAATGAAAAAAGGTTATTATTGAACTTGTAGAGAATTATCTTAGCTACAACATATTGAAATTTTGAAGAAAATCAATCAATATATACAGAGATACAATCAATTTTCCATAAATATGCTGACGTCATAATATGCAAATTCGTATTTTGAGTTCCAAGGCCATTAAGATGATGTCACGATACAACACTTCATGGCCAAATGAAACATGAAATCATATTTCTGACATATACTCTTTTCAAATATTAAAACAGAATTGGGGTCCAGGTGCATCCCAAAGAGCTATAATGGATTGTGTATAGGCATTTTTTTGCCCATGTATGTTATGTATTACAAGAGCTCGCGCGCACTGACATTTATCTTTAATTTACGCTCATCTTGTTAATAATGGTCATAAAGAGATAAACATGGTATCAAATTCCTTGAAAAAATATGAGAAATATCATGAAAGAAAAAAAAATGGCGATTCTATGTTTTGTAGTGGTGTTACGCGCGAAAACGCGCGCGCATGCTCGTACGCGCGATTTTTTATAAAATGCTTATAATGACCTGAAACGTATGCAAAATAAATTTGAGACGATTTTGAGCATTTAAAAATTTTGCGCGCGCACTGACGCGCGGACGTACGCGCACGCGCGCGTTTTTTGACCTGAAATTGACCGGACGGATATTGACCTTGATCATGATAAATATGAATGAGAAATAACCTTTGGTTATGAAGATATGATCATGAGTTGATTTTCAGAAAATTTCACAAAATGGCGCCTAGATGACGTCATCAGTCAAGGTCAAGGTTGAAAACCTTACTGTGTTTTCTCTATATGCCTATACATATGTGTGCCAAATTTCAAGTTATTTGATTTAGACAATTTCAAGTTATCTTGCTAACAAAAAAGTGGCGAGAATTAAGAAAAATAAATAAATAATAAATAACTAGACATATAATACTTGTTTGGAACAAGTATAGGTGGGCTGGTCAACTAAAATTTGAGACAAAATAGAGCAAAAATAAGCGACATACTGCTTACAAATTCTTAAAAAACAATATCATGTAGATTCATAACGTGAACTAAATTCAACTTCTATAGGCATAACACGCAAATTATGAAGTTTTTTACATGAGGCCTTTAATCAAAATTCTCACTATGATGACGTCATCAAAATGAAAAGAGGTTATTACTGCGCTTGTAGAGAATTGTCTTAGCTACAACATATCGAAATTTTGAAGAAAATTGATCAATATTTACAGAGATACAATAAATTTTACATAAATATGCTGACGTCATAATATGCAAATTCGTATTTTGAGTTCCAAGGCCATTGTGATGATGTCACGATACACTTAATGGCCAAATGAGACATGAAATCATATTTCTGACTCATACTCTTTTCAAATATTAAAACAGAATTGGGGTCTAGGTGCATCCCAAAGAGCTATAATGGATTGTGTATAGTTATTTTTTTGCCCATGTATGTTATGTATTACAAGAGCTCGCGCGCACAGGCATTTATCTTTAATTTACGCTCATCTTGTTAATAATGGTCATAAAGAGATAAACATGGTATCAAATTCCTTGAAAAAATATGAGAAATATCATGAAAGAAAAAAAAATGGCGATTCTATGTTTTGTAGTGGTGTTACGCGCGAAAACGCGCGCGCATGCTCGTACGCGCGATTTTTTATAAAATGCTTAATATGACCTGAAACGTATGCAAAATAAATTTGAGACGATTTTGAGCATTTAAAAATTTTGCGCGCGCACTGACGCGCGGACGTACGCGCACGCGCGCGTTTTTTGACCTGAAATTCACCGGACTGATATTAACCTTAATCATGATAAATATGAATGAAAAATACCTTTTGGTTATGAAGATATGATCATGAGATGATTTTCAGAAAATTTCAAAAAATGGCGCCTAGATGACGTCATCAGTCAAGGTCAAGGTTGAAAACCTTACCGTGTCTTGTCCATATGCCTATACATATGTGTGTCAAATATCAAAGCATTTGATTGAACCATTTCAAAGTTATCGTGCTAACAAAAAAGTGGCAAGAATTAAGAAAAATAAATAAATAACTAGACATATAATACTTGTTTGGAACAAGTATAGGTGGGCTGGTCAACTAAAATTTGAGACAAAATAGAGCAAAAATAAGCGACATACTGCTTACAAATTCTTAAAAAACAATATCATGTAGATTCATAACGTGAACTAAATTCAACTTCTATAGGCATAACACGCAAATTATGAAGTTTTTTACATGAGGCCTTTAATCAAAATTTTCACTATGATGACGTCATCAAAATGAAAAGAGGTTATTACTGCGCTTGTAGAAAATTGTCTTAGCTACAACATATCGAAATTTTAAAGAAAATTGATCAATATTTACAGAGATACAATAAATTTTACATAAATATGCTGACGTCATAATATGCAAATTCGTATTTTGAGTTCCAAGGCCATTGTGATGATGTCACGATACACTTAATGGCCAAATGAGACATGGAATCATATTTCCGACTCATACTCTATCTTAATATGAAAAAAAATTGAGGATCCCGGTGCATTCCAAAGAGCTATAACGGATTTTGTATAGGCATGTTTTTGCCCATATATGCTATGTATTAAAAGACCTTTCGCGCACTGACATTTATCTTGAATTTACGCTCATCTTGTTAATAATGGTCATAAAGAGATAAACATGGAATCAAATTCCTTGAAAAAATATGAGAAATATCATGAAAGAAAAAAAAATGGCGATTCTATGTTTTTTAATGGTGTTACGCGCGAAAACGCGCGCGCATGCTCGTACGCGCGATTTTTTATAAAATGCTTAAAATGACCTGAAACGTATGCAAAATAAATTTGAGACGATTTTGAGCATTTAAAATTTTTGCGCGCGCATTGACGCGCGGACGTACGCGCACGTGCGCGTTTTTGACCTGAAATTAACCGGACTGATATTAACCTTAATCATGATAAATATGAATGAGAAATACCTTTTGGTTATGAAGATATGATCATGAGTTGATTTTCAGAAAATTTCACAAAATGGCGCCTAGATGACGTCATCAGTCAAGGTCAAGGTTGAAAACCTTACCGTGTCTTGTCCATATGCCTATACATATGTGTGTCAAATATCAAAGCATTTGATTGAACCATTTCAAAGTTATCTTGCTAACAAAAAAGTGGCAAGAATTAAGAAAAATAAATAAATAATAAATAATAAATAAATAAATAAAGGCAATTTTAACAAAAATATAAGGTGGTCTGTATTAGATACAGCCCACCTGATAAACTAGACATATAATACTTGTTTGGAACAAGTATAGGTGGGCTGTTCCAACTAAAATTTGAGACAAGATAGAACAAAAATAAGCGAGATACTGCTAAAAAACAATGTCATGTAGATTCATGATGTGAACGAAATTGATCTTCCATAGGCATAACACTCAAATTAAGAAATTTCTGATATGTGCCCTTTAATCAAAATTTTCACTATGATGACGTCTTCAAAATGAAAAATGGTTGTGACTGAGCTTGTAGAGAATTTTCTTAGCAAACACATATCGACATTTGGAAGACAATCGATCAATATTTACAGAGATACAATCAATTTTCCACAAATTATCTGAAACGGACGCTCATTCCGTCATGAAATATCATGAAAGAACACAAATAGCGTTTTTATGTTGTGTAATGGCGTTACACGCAAAAACGCTCGTGCATAATTTTCGAAATGCTTTAAATGGCCTAGGACATATACTCTGTTTTGATTAAAAATTGATTTTGAGCATTTTAAAATTCAGATGCGCGCGGATTTTGATGAGATGTTTTTTTCGAAACTTGATCTGAAGTTCATGTGTTTTAAATATGGTTCAGTTTTGATGACTCGTTATAAAGATATGATTAAAAGTTGATTTCCACAAAATAGCGCCTGGATGACGTCACGATGATCTTGAGTTACTGAAAAGTAACACAACTCTAAGTTATACTAATATCAATCATCATTGCAAGTTCCATGATAATGGCTTTATTCATTCTTGAGATATCCTGCGAAAAAATTAATGGCAGAATAATAAATGGGAATAATAATAATTTGAAAGTGTCACTTTGACGATTTAGGTATGCTATTGTTTTCAAGTTATCATTTTCAAGTTATCCTGCTAACAAAAAAGTGGCGAGAATTAAGAAAATTTTTCTAACGAAAACATAAGGTGTTCTGTATTATATACAGCCCACCTGATAAAGAGAAACCGTGACGTCATCCACGTATTACTAACTACGCAAAGTTCTACAGAAATTTGCAATTTCAACTTTCAATTGAAAATTTTGACATGATCCCACCATCTGATTAAAAAACAAAAGGCACAACTTTTATAGCCCATAGTCTCAGCTATAACATCCAAAAATTTAGGAGAACATAGAGCACAAGTGAGCTAGATAGGGCTCAAAGATTAATGTCATGTAGATCCATGATTTGAACGAAATTGGCACCTCCCATAGGCTTAACACGCAAATTAAGAAAATCTGTCCAGTTAGCTCTAATCGCAATTTTCACTATGATGACGTCATCAAAATGAAAAATAATGTGCAGTGATCTTGTAGACAATCGCCTCAACTACAAGATATCAACATTAGGAAGAGATTCAATTGAAATTTACAGAGATACAATCAATTTTTCCATAAATATGCTGACGTCATAATATGCAAATTCGTATTTTGAGTTCCAAGGTCAATATGATGGTGACACGATATATTTAATGGCCAAATGAGACATGAAATCACATCTCCCACTCATACTCTATCCGAATATGAACAAACATTGAGGGTTCCCGTGCATTCCAAAGAGCCATAAGGGTTTTATATAGGCATGTTGTTGCCCATATATGCTATGTATTACAAGAGTTCGCGCACACGGACATTTATCTTGAACGGACGCTCATTCCCTTAATAATGGTCGTAAGGAGATAAACATGGTATCAAATTGTTCGGAAAAATATGAGGAATACTGTGTCAAAAAATACCCGGGAGGAATTATTTTGCGTTCGGCCGTGACAAACGAAAACGCGCGCGCATGCGCGTGCGCGCGACTCTTTATAAAATGCCATTGCTAATAATGGCGTACGCGCGCGTTTTTGGACCTGAAATTGACCGGACTGATATTGACCTTGATCATGATAAATATGAATGAGAAAAAACTTTCCGTTATGAAGATATGATCATATGTTGATTTTCACAAAATGGCGCCTAGATAGCGTTATCAGTCAAGGTCAAGGTTGAAAACCTTACTGTGCTCTTTCCTCATGCCAATAAATATGTGTGCCAAATTTCAAGGCAATTGATTGAGCCATTTTCAAGTTATCCTGCTAACAAAAAAGTGGCGAGAATTAAGAAAATTTTTCTAACGAAAACATAAGGTGTTCTGTATTATATACAGCCCACCTGATAAATAAAGGCAATTTTAACAAAAATATAAGGTGGTCTGTATTAGATACAGCCCACCTGATAAAGGCGATTTTAACAAAAATATAAGGTGGTCTGTATTAGATACAGCCCACCTGACTAGACATATAATACTTGTTTGGAACAAGTATAGGTGGGCTGGTCAACTAAAACTTGAGACAAAATAGAGCAAAAATAAGCGACATAATGCTTACAAATTCTTAAAAAACAATATCATGTAGATTCATAACGTGAACTAAATTCACCTTCTATAGGCATAACACGCAAATTATGAAGTTTTTGACATGAGGCCTTTAATCAAAATTTTCACTATGATGACGTCATAAAAATGAAAAATGCTTATTATTGCGCTTGTAGAGAATTGTCTTAGCTACAACATATCGAAATTTTGAAGAAAATTGATCAATGTTTACAGAGATACAATCAATTTTACATAAATATGCTGACGTCATAATATGCAAATTCGTATTTTGAGTTCCAAGGCCATTGTGATGATTTCACGATACACTTAATGGCCAAATGAGACATGGAATCATATTTCCGACTCATACTCTATCAAAATATTAAAAAAAAATGAGGATCCCGGTGCATTCCAAAGAGCTATAACGGATTTTGTATAGGCATGTTTTTGCCCATATATGCTATGTATTAAAAGAGCTCGCGCGCACTGACATTTATCTTGAATTGACGCTCATCTTGTTAATAATGGTCATAAAGAGATAAACATGGTATCAAATTCCTTGAAAAAATATGAGAATTATCATGAAAGAAAAAAAAATGGCGATTCTATGTTTTGTAATGGTGTTACGCGCGAAAACGCGCGCGCATGCTCGTACGCGCGATTTTTTATAAAATGCTTAAAATGACCTGAAACGTATGCAAAATAAATTTGAGACGCTTTTGAGCATTTATTTTTTTTGCGCGCGCACTGACGCGCGGACGTACGCGCACGCGCGCGTTTTTGGACCTGAAATTGACTGGACTGATATTGACCTTGATCATAATAAATATGAATGAGAAATACCTTTTGGTTATGAAGATATGATCATGAGTTTATTTTCAGAAAATTTCACAAAATGGCGCCTAGATGACGTCATCAATCAAGGTCAAGGTTGAAAACCTTACTGTGTTTTGTCCATATGCCTATACATATGTGTGCCAAATTTCAAGTGATTTGACTTAGACAATTTCAAGTTATCTTGCTAACAAAAAAGTGGCGAGAATTAAGAAAAATAAATAAATAACTAGACATATAATACTTGTTTGGAACAAGTATAGGTGGGCTGGTCAACTAAAATTGGAGACAAAATAGAGCAAAAATAAGCGACATACTGCTTACAAATTCTTAAAAAACAATATCATGTAGATTCATAACGTGAACTAAATTCACCTTCTATAGGCATAACACGCAAATTATGAAGTTTTTGACATGAGGCCTTTAATCAAAATTGTCACTATGATGACGTCATCAAAATGAAAATTGGTTATTACTGCGCTTGTAGAAAAATGTCTTAGCTACAACATATCGAAATTTTGAAGAAAATTGATCAATATTTACAGAGATACAATAAATTTTACATAAATATGCTGACGTCATAATATGCAAATTCGTATTTTGAGTTCCAAGGCCATTGTGATGATGTCACGATACACTTAATGGCCGAATGAGACATGGAATCATATTTCCGACTCATACTCTATCTAAATATGAAAAAAAATTGAGGATCCCGGTGCATTCCAAAGAGCTATAACGGATTTTGTAGAGGCATGTTTTTGCCCATGTATGCTATGTATTAAAAGAGCTCGCGCGCACTGACATTTATCTTGAATTTACGCCCATCTTGTTAATAATGGTCATAAAGAGATAAACATGGTATCAAATTCCTTGAAAAAATATGAGAAATATCATGAAAGAAAAAAAATGGCGATTCTATGTTTTGTAATGGTGTTACGCGCAAAAACGCGCGCGCATGCTCTTACGCGCGATTTTTTATAAAATGCTTAAAATGACCTGAAACGTATGCAAAATAAATTTGAGACGATTTTGAGCATTTAAAAATTTTGCGCGCGCACTGACGCGCGGATGTACGCGCACGCGCGCGTTTTTTTACCTTAAATTGACCGGACTGATATTGACCTTGGTCATGATAAATATGAATGAGAAATACTTTTTGGTTATGGAGATATGATCATAAGTTAATTTTCACAAAATGGCGCCTTGATGACGTCATCAGTCAAGGTCAAGGTTGAAAACATTACTTTCTTTTGTTCATATGCCTATACATATGTGTGCCAAATTTAAAGGCATTTGACCGAGCCATTTTTAAGTTATCTTGTTAACAAAAAAGTGGGTAGAATTAAGAAAAATAAATAAATAAACTAGACATATAATACTTGTTTGGAACAAGTATAGGTGGGCTGGTCAACTAACATTTGAGACAAAATAGAGCAAAAATAAGCGACATACTGCTTACAAATTCTTAAAAGACAATAACATGTAGATTCATAACGTGAACTAAATTCACCTTCTATAGGCATAACACGCAAATTATGAAGTTTTTGACATGAGGCCTTTAATCAAAATGTTCACTATGATGACGTCATCAAAATGAAGAATGGTTATTACTGCGCTTGTAGAGAATTGTCTTAGCTACAACATATCGAAATTTTGAAGAAAATTGATCAATATTTACAGAGATACAATCAATTTTACATAAATATGCTGACGTCATAATATGCAAATTCGTATTTTGAGTTCCAAGGCCATTGTGATGATGTCACGATACACTTAATGGCCAAATGAGACATGGAATCATATTTCCGACTCATACTTTATCTTAATATGAAAAAAAAATTGAGGATCCCGGTGCATTCCAAAGAGCTATAACGGATTTTGTATAGGCATGTTTTTGCCCATATATGCTATGTATTAAAAGGCCTCGCGCGCACTGACATTTATCTTGAATTTACGCTCATCTTGTTAATAATGGTCATAAAGAAATAAACATGGAATCAAATTCCTTGAAAAAATATGAGAAATATCATGAAAGAAAAAAAAATGGCGATTCTATGTTTTTTAATGGTGTTACGCGCGAAAACGCGCGCGCATGCTCGTACGCGCGATTTTTTAAAAAATGCTTAAAATGACCTGAAACGTATGCAAAATAAATTTGAGACGATTTTGAGCATTTAAAAATTTTGCGCGCGCATTGACGCGCGGACGTACGCGCACGCGCGCGTTTTTTGACCTGAAATTGACTGGACTGATATTGACCTTGATCATAATAAATATGAATGAGAAATACCTTTTGGTTATGAAGATATGATCATGAGTTTATTTTCAGAAAATTTCACAAAATGGCGCCTAGATGACGTCATCAGTCAAGGTCAAGGTTGAAAACCTTACTGTGTTTTCTCCATATGCCTATACATATGTGTGCCAAATTTCAAGTTATTTGATTAAGTTTTTTTTAAGTTATCTTGCTAACAAAAAGTGGGTCGAAATAAGAAAAATAAACTAGATTTGTAATACTTGTTTGGAACAAGTATAGGTGGGCTGGTCGAACTAAAATTTGAGACAAAATAAAGGGTACATTTGAGATAGCTTATTGTCTCAGCTACAACATACTTGAAGTTCAGTGTAAACAAAGCTAAACGACAGAGATATTGCTCGCGAAAGAATCCAGTTTTGAGAAAAACTCATGTCCCATAGAGAATACACGCAAAATGTGAAAAATTGACATGCCTTTTTTAATCGCGAAAATACGCCCTGATGCCTTTGTCAAAATGAAAATTTGGGCCATTTTTATTTGTAGAAAATTGTCTCAGCTAAAACATATCAAAATTTTGAAGAAAATCGATCAATATTTACAGAGAAACAATCAATTTTCCGTAAATATGCTGACGTCATAATATGCAAATTGAAATTTTGAGTTTGGAGGCCATTATGATGACGTAATGAGTTCATTGAGGGTCAAATGAGACATGAAATCATATCTCCAATTCATACTGTATCAAAATATGACCCAAAAATTGGGGTCACCTTGCATCCTAAAGGGCTACAATGGATCTTGTATAGGCATGTTTTTGCCCATATATGCTATGTATTACAAAAGCTCGCGCGCACGGAAATTTATGTTAAACGGTCGATCATTCCATTATTAATAGTCATAAAGAGACAAGCATGGTATCAATTTGTTTGTAAAAATATGTGGAATATTATGAAAGAAAAAAAATGGCGATTCTATGTTGTGTAATAGTTTTACGCGCGAAAACGCGCGCGCCGCACGCATGCGCGTGTGTGTGGGCGTTTTTTTATAAAATGCTTAGAATGGCCTAAAACGTATGCAAAATGATTTTGAGACGATTTTGAGCATTTTAAATTTTTGCGCGCGCATTGACGCGCGGACGTACGCGCACGTGCGCGTTTTTTTACCTGAAATTGACCGGACCGATATTGACCTTGATCGTGCAAACTATGAATAAGAAATTACTTTCCGTTATGAAGATATGATCATAAGTTAAAATTCACAAAATGGCGCCTAGATGACGTAATCAGTCAAGGTCAAGCTTGAAAACGTTATTTTGATTTATTTATATGCCTATACATATGTGTGCCAAATTTCAAGGCATTTGATTGAGCCATTTTCAAGTTATCTTGCTAACAAAAAAGTGGTTAGAAATAAGAAAAATATTTAATAATAATAAATAAATAAATAATAAAGGCAATTCTAACGAAATTATAAGGTGGTCTGTACGTTATACAGCCCACCTGATAAATAATAAAGGCGATTTTAACAAAAATATAAGGTGGTCTGTATTAGATACAGCCCACCTGACTAGACATATAATACTTGTTTGGAACAAGTATAGGTGGGCTGGTCAACTAAAACTTGAGACAAAATAGAGCAAAAATAAGCGACATAATGCTTACAAATTCTTAAAAAACAATATCATGTAGATTCATAACGTGAACTAAATTCACCTTCTATAGGCATAACACGCAAATTATGAAGTTTTTGACATGAGGCCTTTAATCAAAATTTTCACTATGATGACGTCATAAAAATGAAAAATGCTTATTATTGCGCTTGTAGAGAATTGTCTTAGCTACAACATATCGAAATTTTGAAGAAAATTGATCAATGTTTACAGAGATACAATCAATTTTACATAAATATGCTGACGTCATAATATGCAAATTCGTATTTTGAGTTCCAAGGCCATTGTGATGATTTCACGATACACTTAATGGCCAAATGAGACATGGAATCATATTTCCAACTCATACTCTATCAAAATATTAAAAAAAAATGAGGATCCCGGTGCATTCCAAAGAGCTATAACGGATTTTGTATAGGCATGTTTTTGCCCATATATGCTATGTATTAAAAGAGCTCGCGCGCACTGACATTTATCTTGAATTGACGCTCATCTTGTTAATAATGGTCATAAAGAGATAAACATGGTATCAAATTCCTTGAAAAAATATGAGAATTATCATGAAAGAAAAAAAAATGGCGATTCTATGTTTTGTAATGGTGTTACGCGCGAAAACGCGCGCGCATGCTCGTACGCGCGATTTTTTATAAAATGCTTAAAATGACCTGAAACGTATGCAAAATAAATTTGAGACGCTTTTGAGCATTTATTTTTTTTGCGCGCGCACTGACGCGCGGACGTACGCGCACGCGCGCGTTTTTGGACCTGAAATTGACTGGACTGATATTGACCTTGATCATAATAAATATGAATGAGAAATACCTTTTGGTTATGAAGATATGATCATGAGTTTATTTTCAGAAAATTTCACAAAATGGCGCCTAGATGACGTCATCAATCAAGGTCAAGGTTGAAAACCTTACTGTGTTTTGTCCATATGCCTATACATATGTGTGCCAAATTTCAAGTGATTTGACTTAGACAATTTCAAGTTATCTTGCTAACAAAAAAGTGGCGAGAATTAAGAAAAATAAATAAATAACTACACATATAATACTTGTTTGGAACAAGTATAGGTGGGCTGGTCAACTAAAATTGGAGACAAAATAGAGCAAAAATAAGCGACATACTGCTTACAAATTCTTAAAAAACAATATCATGTAGATTCATAACGTGAACTAAATTCACCTTCTATAGGCATAACACGCAAATTATGAAGTTTTTGACATGAGGCCTTTAATCAAAATTTTCACTATGATGACGTCATCAAAATGAAAATTGGTTATTACTGCGCTTGTAGAAAAATGTCTTAGCTACAACATATCGAAATTTTGAAGAAAATTGATCAATATTTACAGAGATACAATAAATTTTACATAAATATGCTGACGTCATAATATGCAAATTCGTATTTTGAGTTCCAAGGCCATTGTGATGATGTCACGATACACTTAATGGCCGAATGAGACATGGAATCATATTTCCGACTCATACTCTATCTAAATATGAAAAAAAATTGAGGATCCCGGTGCATTCCAAAGAGCTATAACGGATTTTGTAGAGGCATGTTTTTGCCCATGTATGCTATGTATTAAAAGAGCTCGCGCGCACTGACATTTATCTTGAATTTACGCCCATCTTGTTAATAATGGTCATAAAGAGATAAACATGGTATCAAATTCCTTGAAAAAATATGAGAAATATCATGAAAGAAAAAAAATGGCGATTCTATGTTTTGTAATGGTGTTACGCGCAAAAACGCGCGCGCATGCTCTTACGCGCGATTTTTTATAAAATGCTTAAAATGACCTGAAACGTATGCAAAATAAATTTGAGACGATTTTGAGCATTTAAAAATTTTGCGCGCGCACTGACGCGCGGATGTACGCGCACGCGCGCGTTTTTTTACCTTAAATTGACCGGACTGATATTGACCTTGGTCATGATAAATATGAATGAGAAATACTTTTTGGTTATGGAGATATGATCATAAGTTAATTTTCACAAAATGGCGCCTTGATGACGTCATCAGTCAAGGTCAAGGTTGAAAACATTACTTTCTTTTGTTCATATGCCTATACATATGTGTGCCAAATTTAAAGGCATTTGACCGAGCCATTTTTAAGTTATCTTGTTAACAAAAAAGTGGGTAGAATTAAGAAAAATAAATAAATAAACTAGACATATAATACTTGTTTGGAACAAGTATAGGTGGGCTGGTCAACTAACATTTGAGACAAAATAGAGCAAAAATAAGCGACATACTGCTTACAAATTCTTAAAAGACAATAACATGTAGATTCATAACGTGAACTAAATTCACCTTCTATAGGCATAACACGCAAATTATGAAGTTTTTGACATGAGGCCTTTAATCAAAATGTTCACTATGATGACGTCATCAAAATGAAGAATGGTTATTACTGCGCTTGTAGAGAATTGTCTTAGCTACAACATATCGAAATTTTGAAGAAAATTGATCAATATTTACAGAGATACAATCAATTTTACATAAATATGCTGACGTCATAATATGCAAATTCGTATTTTGAGTTCCAAGGCCATTGTGATGATGTCACGATACACTTAATGGCCAAATGAGACATGGAATCATATTTCCGACTCATACTCTATCTAAATATGAAAAAAAATGAGGATCCCGGTGCATTCCAAAGAGCTATAACGGATTTTGTATAGGCATGTTTTTGCCCGTATATGCTATGTATTAAAAGACCTCGCGCGCACTGACATTTATCTTGAATTTACGCTCATCTTGTTAATAATGGTCATAAAGAGATAAACATGGAATCAAATTCCTTGAAAAAATATGAGAAATATCATGAAAGAAAAAAAAATGGCGATTCTATGTTTTTTAATGGTGTTACGCGCGAAAACGCGCGCGCATGCTCGTACGCGCGATTTTTAATAAAATGCTTAAAATGACCTGAAACGTATGCAAAATAAATTTGAGACGATTTTGAGCATTTAAAAATTTTGCGCGCGCAATGACGCACGGACGTACGCGCACGCGCGCGTTTTTTGACCTGAAATTGACCGGACTGATATTGACCTTGATCATAATAAATATGAATGAGAAATACCTTTTGGTTATGAAGATATGATCATGAGTTGATTTTCAGAAAATTTCACAAAATGGCGCCTAGATGACGTCATCAGTCAAGGTCAAGGTTGAAAACCTAACCGTGTTTTGTCCATATGCCTATACATATGTGTGCCAAATTTCAAAGCATTTGATTGAATCATTTCAAAGTTATCTTGCTAACAAAAAGTGGGTCGAAATAAGAAAAATAAACTAGATTTGTAATACTTGTTTGGAACAAGTATAGGTGGGCTGGTCGAACTAAAATTTGAGACAAAATAAAGGGTACATTTGAGATAGCTTATTGTCTCAGCTACAACATACTTGAAGTTCAGCGTAAACGAAGCTAAACGACAGAGATATTGCTCGCGAAAGAATCCAGTTTTGAGAAAAACTCATGTCCCATAGAGAATGCACGCAAAATGTGAAAAATTGACATGCCTTTTTTAATCGCGAAAATACGCCCTGATGCCTTTGTCAAAATGAAAATTTGGGCAAACTTTATTTGTAGAGAATTGTCTCAGCTAAAACATATCAAAATTTTGAAGACAATCGATCAATATTTACAGAGAAACAATAAATTTTCCGTAAATATGCTGACGTCATAATATGCAAATTGAAATTTTGAGTTTGGAGGCCAGTATGATGACGTCATGAGTTAATTGAGGGTCAAATGAGACATGAAATCATATCTCCAATTCATACCGTATCAAAATATGACCCAAAAATTGGGGTCACCTTGCATCTTAAAGGGCTACAATGGATCTTGTATAGGCATGTTTTTGCCCATATATGCTATGTATTACAAGAGCTCGCGCGCACGGAAATTTATGTTAAACGGTCGATCATTCCATTATTAATAGTCATAAAGAGACAAGCATGGTATCAATTTGTTTGTAAAAATATGTGGAATGGCGATTTTATGTTGTGTAATAGTTTTACGCGCGATAACGCGCGCGCCGCGCATATGCGCGTGTGTGTGGGCGATTTTTTATAAAATGCTTAGAATGGCCTAAAACGTATGTAAAATGATTTTGAGATGATTTTGAGCATTCAAAAATTTTGCGCGCGCATTAACGCGCGGACGTACGCGCACGCGCGCTTTATTTTACCTGAAATTGACCGGACGGATATCGACCTTGATCATGATAAATATGAATGAGAAATAGCTTTTGGTTATGAAGATATGATCATGAGTTGATTTTTACAAAATGGCGCCTAGATGACGTCATCAGTGAAGGTCAATGTTGAAAACGTTTTTGTGCTTTGTACATATGCCTATACATATGTGTGCCAAATTTCAAGGCATTTGATTGAGCCATTTTTAAGTTATCTTGCTAACAAAAAAGTGGTTAGAAATAAGAAAAATATTTAATAATAATAAATAAATAAATAATAAAGGCAATTCTAACGAAATTATAAGGTGGTCTGTACGATATACAGCCCACCTGATAAATAATAAAGGCGATTTTAACAAAAATATAAGGTGGTCTGTATTAGATACAGCCCACCTGATAAAGGCAATTTTAACAAAAATATAAGGTGGTCTGTATTAGATACAGCCCACCTGATAAAAATAATAAATAAAGGCAATTTTAACAAAAATATAAGGTGGTCTGTATTAGATACAGCCCACCTGATAATAAAGGCAATTTTAACAAAATTATAAGGTGGTCTGTATAGATACAGCCCACCGGATTAGATTCTAGGTTAACTGAATACAACATACATGTACCAACACGTAATATACAACTACAAGGTGTCGAAATATTAAACCAAATGAACTTATTCACTGGATTTTTTTCAAAACAATGACACCCTTCCTTCTTACTCAAAATCAGAGTCTTCATTATCTTCATCTTCTTCTTCCTCTTCTTCTTCCTCTTCTTCTTCTCGCTCTTCAGCAGTGTCAGCAACTTGATTTTCACATCTTTCACAATTGCACATTTCAGTGCATGTACGGTATCATTATTGATTGGCAGTCTTTCTTGCAAAATCAGCTTCTCTTGAACCAGAAATCTTGATCTAGCGAAGGCAACAGTTCAGAAACTTGGACCATCCTCTACTCTAGACTGAAAAACTATGACTTTTCCATCTTGATCAGAACATGAATGCATACAACAAAAGGCCTTTTTGGTAGCAGACGTCACATCCATCCTTGTCCATGTTGTTTACAGGCTACAGCACACATGCAATATTTATGTAGAACAACCAACCTGAATCATATTGTACGAGCCTGCTCACTTTGCATGCATTGTGGCTTGTCTACTTCCCATACATAGACAAGCTACACACACGTACACACAACACAACATGCATGCATATGTACATGGGCATGCTGTGTGTGTGGCTTGGCCCTGCATGCATTCAATGCATGCCCACGTACGGTCCATATACATGCTGTTCACTAATATTCATATACACTAATCATGGATAGTTTTTATTCATTTTCATTTTATTTTGTAAGAGCTGAGACTGGCAAGTGGTTTCAGATGATGCATATTTTTAGCAAAATATTACAGTTGACAAAATGTGGTGCGAAATGGGGGGTCACGAAACAAGTGATTTTCAGGTGTCAGCCCATAGTCTATAGGATAAACCGATGAACACGTCCCACTGGAAACTGGAGCCCTGCACGGCTAGAATAGCGCGGTTAGTGGGGATCACGCAATCACTAAGGATCGCGCCATCACTCGGCTTAACGTTTATAGTCGGGGAATGACAAAAATCAATAAAGGGTCCAGAAATAGACTACATCACCCACCGCGACTGACTCATCAATAGGCGTGAGCTACATACAATAGATATGTTTATATACCTCGCTTAAGAAATCCAGCCATCTGATTGATCGAAATTGCAGTCAATGTTTTAGCCATTCCCGTAAATAAACGAAAAATGCCACGCCCATGTAATAGTTCGAGGGTAAAATTCAAGTTACCGGGAATAGTTCAGTCTTGCTTAAAAACTGGTTTGAGCGATCGCGGATACCATACATTGTGTGTGTGCGAAGTCCCACATACATAGTCCCACACACGTATTTGTATGTACCTTGTGCCCTAAAACTGTCTGCTGTCTCGATAGCGTAAACAAACTTGATTACCATGATTGGTAAGTCGCAAATGTATTCTATGACCCTTTTCGGTATATAAAAGTATTAATGACTGCTTTGAGAAACCTAGTTGTTTTTATACGCTCAAGGGAAGGTTACAATCGAGCTATTGCCCGAGGCTTTTTCAAAGCAGTTATTAATACTATATTATGGAATCGTATATTCTCGGTTTTTCCCAGAGTTCCCCGTTTTCTCTTTCTTGTGTATTTGTTACCCAGCTCACTTGAGGCTAATTTCCCCTCGTAATGTTTAATCATAACCACATAAAGAGAGAGAGAGAGAGGGGAAGTCTAATAGAGAGCTAAAGAGAGAGGGAAATAGAGAGAGAGCGAGAGAGAAAGGGGGGGTAAGAGAGAAGGAGAGTGAGAGAGAGAGAGAGAGGAAGTTTATTAGAGAGCTAAAGAGAGATGGTAAGAGAGAGAGAGAGAGAGAGGGGGTAATAGAGAGGGAGAGAGAGAGAGAGACGAATGCCGCAGTAATAAACTAGCTCAGGCCATCTAATGTATTTCAGTTCGTTGGAAATTAACGGCAGAACCCCTTTCAATTATTTCACTTTAAAGTTTATTGCCATCTATATGGACGGAATCTACCATGCAATATCAGCATTATTATGCCTTGTAAACCTCAGGCAAGTCTTTAGGTCATTTTTTTTAATGTATACACGCATGTTATCAGTGAATAGGTTATCAACGTGATTGCTGACGAACTGCTTGAGGTATGGTTAGCAAAGGTTCGCTATTTATGTTTAAGGAAAAATAGAGCCAATAGGAGAATAAATAGATGCATGTGATAGTCATATTCGCAGTCCTCAATGCATTAAATGATGGATTTATATTTACCTTTTATAGGTACTTTTCGGGTACGTGGTATATTGGTGAGAATAATAAAAAAGTATGATATTGCAGTATTCTTTTATTTAATTTTCATGTCTAAGGTTGGTTGGATCCAGTTTATTAAATCCTTTTAGAAAAGATCTTTATGAGGGTTAAATTGATGATACACAGTTCTTAAAATTGACAACAATACCAGTTTCTTTATTTTGTACATTTTCATCTCTGAAATCAATACACAAGCGCAAACAAAAACTTGACACAACGGCCAACTTTGATCGTAAACAAATGTCAGACAAGCTTCCGACAAAATTTTCCTCTTCGTTTTTCAAGGACATGTTTTTCATCCACGCTCCATAAATCTCCACCATTGATCATAATTATTTACTTTTAATGATAAACCCAGCTGCGTAAACAACGTAACAATATGACTTCATGGTGTTGCGTTTCTCTTTTTTGAGATCCAGCCTACGAACGAACGCACACAAAAAATAGAAAAATGTGTTCAGCTTCATATCATGGGAAAATGATTGGTGAGGGTGTGGGTGTATAGGTGTGTGTATGTATGGGCATGTAGGCGCGTGTAATTGGGCTTTACAGACGCGTATCAATCAGAAATGATCAATTGTGTCTAGGGACCGAACTTGTTCACAATATCCGTCACAAGCAGTCTAAATAGTTATATTTATAAAACCGGTCATAACAAGCAGTTATTTGTTATGGGTTCAGCATAACAAATTCTTGGTTACGGAGAATATTCACCCTGAAATATGTTGTATAGGTACCCCCTCAAACCTAAAGGGGACAAACGTGACAAAGAGGGGAGAAAGCACCGGAGAAAAAGGAGGATGGTTAAACATTAAGAAAAAGTTACACTAACCTGGACATCCTCATAATTATATCTATGAAAGTTTTTCGGTACAATAAGGTTGCACTTATCAGTTGAAGTCAGTACGATTTGGTAGCTGTTTATCCATCAGTAAATCAAAGAGAATCATATGAGAAACCCATAAAATGAAAAGCCTATACCAAGAGCTTTACGATGCGGCGGGGTGGGTTGTGGCTGCAGCTCAACCTCCCCGCCCTAAAATTTTGAAATATGCCTAATTTTAATAATCATCTCTGAAAATCAGATAATCATCTGATTTTCAGAGATGATTATTAAAATTAGAGTTTTACTACATTAAAGTGTTTTTTCGGCTCGATCGCATAGATCATAATCCCGTCTGTTACCAAGTTTGCAGGCACAAATCACAGTTGTGCGTAGCAGTGTCTGCAAAATGATATACAATAGGCACTGTACTGTAAGCTGCTGTTTTATACAGCCAGAGACTGACACATCTAGGCTCTGCTCAATGCTTTGGGAACTGTGGTAGAGTGTCAAATTAGAGTCTGTGCTTGCAGACTATATGCTACAGACCTCACCACAGTTTCTAGTATATACCCGGTGGTTCCATCAAGTTGGTAGCCCTACGAGATCTTGTATAGGACCAAAAAAACATTGGCATTCACGATGCCCATTTTTATTTATTCTTAACTTATAATGATCGGGACGGCAAATTACCAATTTAACTGAAATCAGATTCCCATATCCCCCCCCCCTTTTCCTTCTCTCTCTCTCTCTCTCTCTCTCTCTCTTTTTCTGCCGCTGTTCAGCTCCCCAATATCAACAATACTCTCCCAGATAGATAGCTCGGGCCAAGTACATGATTTGCATCACAATATTTATTTTCCGGTTGACTAAGCAATACATATGTAATGAAATTATGCATAAATCGCTATGACGATGACTTTACGAAGCATTTCATGTGGAAGGTTTCGTTTTGGGGTGCGGCAAGATATAATACGCATACTCTTTACCGCCTCTCAGTACGCACCCCTGTCGTTCTACATTAGACTCGGATTATGGGTAAGAACATAATTTTCTGCACACGGAATCTGTATTGAAATTCATTTCTGGGGCAATTAAGTCACGTGTTTTCCGAGCATTGCGTGTTTCGACAAAGTGCAAATACCGGATTCGCCATGAAATGAACACCAACCTTCCTGATTCTCCATGACACGATCAAGAACTAACCTTTCATGTAAGTTTTTACCTGTTACTTTGACCGAAATCTGAACAAATTGCATGTGAATCCTCGGTAGAACACTGCTGATGAGGGGAAAGACCCGGGGAAAGACTCCCTCGCTCGTTTCGTCATTTGTTTTGGACATAGCACATAATTAGGCAAACGGTAAGCTTCCACTTGAAAATTCTCATGCGAATATTGAACATAACGATAACTCTTAACAAAAATATATAGGATTAACGGACAAAGCAAACATTTTTAAGCGTAAATCGTAATTCTATTGTGTTTCGAAATTGAACTAACTTTCCAATATTAAATATGTTCATATAATAATTAGATTAATAATAATAATAATATTAATATTGGATTCTAATATAGCGCACGTATCGACCTTGTAAGGTCCTCAGGTCCTCCAACATTACCCGGCTATGCTAGGCTGCCGATTTCGACGCTCACAGCATTTAAAGGAAATCCTTCCTACCATTTAACACGTGGGTGGAGAGTGGCAAATGTAGATCAATGTCTTGCCAAAGGACATTAGGGCCGTGGCGGGACTCGAACCGCGGACTGTGTGATCGACGGTCCGGTGACGTATCCACTCATCCACGACACCTCTACAGATTATATGATTTGATACCTTGTTTATTCAAAAGATTTTTGATTATAATACACAATATTAACGCACACCCCTAAATCGAAGGGGGCATCCAAACAAGCGGCCCTTTTGACGAAAAATAGTTTTTGTAAAATAAATGGTTAGGGAAACCTTGAACCACCTTGAGATTGTTGTCATCAGATAGGTAATTAAATTATCTATATTCTGATACCAGTTTCTGAAATTGGTATCAGAATATAGATAATTTAATCGGGATTAATTGACTTTGCAAATTTTAAGTAAATAAAACGTATTTTGGGGTGATTTTTAAAGAAATATTGGATTTGATCAAAAAACCATAATGTTTTCCATATATCAAAATCGAAAAGGTGTCTTTATTCGGAGCTTCCTAAGAATGCTCCCATGTACAAGGTCAATATACTGTGTAAAGGAGAGGCTTTTATTTATTTTCATTGAAAAGTTTTAGCAACCTGAAGTTATTGATTTGATTTTCACAAAACGAATTTTGGCCCATATGTGGATTAATGGCTCCTATATGCATATCAGTATACTGAGGACGTGCTTTGTGTGTTTAAATCGAGTTTTAAGTAAAACCTCTAATCACCATGGATTTATTGGCAAATGATGTATAATTAAAATACCTTCAATTCTATATCAATTTCATTGAGTTGTGAAGTGTGTAAAATATTAATTTTGACCCGAAAAGGTGAATTTTTGTGAATATTCCCCCCTTATTTTCGCCAGTATATATCGGTTTATTAACTGAACGATAGTGATTTGACGTATATAAAATAGTGCAGAAAGTTTAAAGGATTAGGAGTGCTGAGTGCAATAATTGATAAGTACTTTTTTTTGTACTCAGTCTGAGAAGTTTCAGGAAATGTGGACACGGGCAGATGCCCCGCTCCCCCGCCCCCCCCCCCCCACCCTCGCCCTAAGCGGTCATATTGAGGGGATGTCAAAGAATAGTTGATAGTGTGTGTGTGGGGGTGGGGGTGGGGGGGGGGGGGCAGGTGCCTTTTTAAGTCCCTAGATTTGGTGTACATCCTAGCACATCCGGGGTGAGTTTAAAAACGAGTCACCCCACCCCTGCCACCCCAATTTGAAAGAAAAAATGAGATTAAAAACTTCCCAGATGTGTTAAGAATGCAAAGTACTTCTGAATGTTGAACTAAATTAAGGCAACCAACTGAAAAACTAAGCATGGTATTTGACTTTGGCCCTCCGGATGAAAATAACTTAAAACACGTTTCCTTTTTTTTCCTTTTCTTTTTTTGGGGAGGGGAGAAGGGGGAGGGCAAAATGTTTCCAAAACGTCTAACTTTTGAGTAATAGCAGTTTCTGTTTGTTTTGTAGTATTATACAAAATGGCGATATGACGATAGACGTATCAATAGATTGTTGTATGAATCCAGGATATTCTAGAATAGACATCACTTCACGCACTATCCATATTTTACTTCATGTTGGAGGTATTTTATGTCACCTGACCCATCCGTTGCCATCTTTGTATTGGAATTTTTGATGTAGGATATAATAATTTGTTTACCCAGGGAAGCTTCATCAGCTCCAATGCAGTCCGACCTGAGGGCTCTGCAAGAATTATTAACCCAGCAATTGCCAGGTACCCATTTACACCTGGGTGGAGAATGGCAAATGTAGATTAACATCTTGCCAAAGGACGTTAATGCTGGGCTTGGATTCGAACCCTTAACCCTTGAATTGAGAGTCAAGCGAATGAACCACATATTCTCCAGATTCAGCAGTACAATAGTCAAGGTATGCAGATACCTTCTTGGGTGAAGAAAAAAGGGCGGCCCCATTGGGCCCCTGAGGGGGTTAGGGTTGGGGGGGGGGGGTTCAATGTTAAAAGTATTTGTTTCATCTGCTCCAAAACTCATGTTTGGATTTCAATAAAACTTGGCAGAATTCATCCCTAGGGGTAGTGGATCAAAAGTTTTTTCAAATGGTTAACGTGGCGCAGGGGGACGGCTGGGTTCGTATAGCCCTCGAGCCAGGACGGGATTGCACACGCATTATAGGAGCGCGTTCGAACGCACTAAGAACGAGACGAGGACGAGTTGAACTGTCTCTGAACAGGGTGGTCGGGTTACAAACTAGTTAGAACAAATTGCAAACTAGTTAGAATGGTTTGGACGTATTAAGAACGAGGTAGAACTAGTTAAGAACGGGTTTAAATGGACTACGAATGGGCTTGGACTGCTTAGAAATGGCAAATTTACCCGATCTGAACTTGATATGAACTGACTGTGGACGGGCTAAGACGAGATGGACGTATTGAGGACCGTTTATGAACGAACTATATAGGATCGTATTATATACATTATTTACACATTGTATCCCGACCAAAACCCGTTTCATGATTTTCTAGGACGGTTCCAGAACGTAGTGAGAACTATAGTTTGATGTGATGGGGCTTATACTACTCGACCGCGTCACGTTGTAACAAAATCCTAGTAGGATCGAAGTACGGCACTTCCGTTCATAGTACGGCCATCTCGTTGTATGTACGTTGTCAATTGTGAACAGGCTCAAAGTTCTAGAGCACCCTTCCATCTTAGCCAGTCCAAGTCAGTCCGAGCCCGTCCACGAATTCCTTAAACAGATCGTAAACAGTTGCTAGTATACGTTCAGCCATTGGATTTTTAAAAATGGTTTGAAGTTAACGGCTTTCTTTTAATTATAGGTCTCCGTGCATTAGTGCCCGACATTGAATATAATCATTGACATAAAGAGGCCGCTATGTAACAGTTTGAGGCAGTGCCATTGATTAGAGGAGTTTGGCCAACCCGGTTCGATTTGGACACAATGGCCCGAATTCACAAAGGAGGTTTGTCGACAAACCTTGGTTATCGTACGTCATATGACGCGTTTTTACGCGTTTTTTACAAACCTGGTTTGTAAAAACGCGTCGAAACGCGTCATATGACGCACGAAAACCAAGGTTTGTCGACAAACCTCCTTTGTGAATTCGGGCCAATATGGCGACTACTGCTTCGTTGGGCAAGCACAAAACAAAATAATATACGCCATGTTGTGACCCAGTTAAACCAAGTTGGCCAAACTGGCTCTCGTTTGAGGGTATTAACATGCCATGGGGCTCACTTGAATTGAAAGGAAATTACAATGTATGATATAAGGTCATTAAATATTCATTATAATTTTAAATATTTGAGAATGGTGGATATAAGGAGCTGACTTGAAAAGTAAAAATGGGTTCATTTTCATTAAGTAAGAAATAAGTATAACATCGAGGGAAATTGACTTGCAAGCAGGCCTCAAATTATTTTTTGTCCACGGGGAGCTCTTCAAAAGAAAAAAAGAGCCCCCGTGAGCCTTCACACGGCCTCGTTTAGTACTGACGAGGGCTCTTTTTGAATACGAATTTCCATTGAATTGGTACCCATAATACTCCTAAATTCTTCGCTATTGCATCATTATTATTTATTTAAGTCGGCATTTTCCCTCTTAAAACTTTTCAAGTTACATGCAGCTAATGGTCAGATCTCCTCCCACTGTACGAAATGTCTGGTCCAAGCCCATACAGTCGCCTCCATGCCAACAGGATTCCTTTTACTAATTTTAGTTTACGGTTGATTTACTGGTCGAGGTTCATATTTTTCTGGTCTTTTGGAATTACCAGATTTCAGAGGATTTACGCTTTTCACACGAAAAACTTCTTCATGGTTCGGTCCTTGCGCGATTGCCTCTAGCTTAAGCAGATGGTGGGGCGGCACCGTGCACACCAATTTCATTGGTTTAAGATTTGAAAGTTGAAACTCAATATTGTGTGAAAGTTACAGAAAAGATAATCTTTATTTTTTTAATTCAACGAGGGCGTTTTTTAATTTTGCAATCGCCCCCGTGAGCAATCTGACGGAGGCGATTATGTAGCTCACGGAGGCGAATCGCCCATCACCCCCGTGTATTTTGAGCCTTGCTTGCAAGTATACTAAATAATATCGTGGCAATGATCACTTGCGAATTTTGTTAAAACATAAATCCCTTTCATTATCCTGCATTTCCAACAAAAAACTGTTTTTTCATTGAGAACCAGGTCCCGTCGTTTTGAGAGCCAGGTATTAATTAGTCTTCAGATCAATGAACTTTTTGTGGATGGCAGAACCATAGAGCCTTGGGGGGGGGGGAGGGGTTAGAATTACATGTTTAAATAAAAAAATGTCAGAATATCATTGTTTAATATGAATCGCAGACTGAACAGCTTCGCATTTGATGAGGCCTTCAATACTACCAACATTCCTAATGAGAAGATAATGTCACCTAAAACACATATTGTGAACCAGTTCAAGTTTGGGAGGCGTACATATTATTCCCTATTTCAAGTTCTGAAGAAGAAAACACATAAAAGGACATTTGATAGCAAGCAAACAGATGCAATCAGTAATGACTAAGATATATATTTCTACTATATACGATCTTATTAGAATTATATATTTGTTGGTTTTCATCTATACATTTTATACTACGTACTAGAATTTTAAACGAAAACGTCCCCTTTCCAATAGAAAAAAGGGGGACAAAAGGAGGAATTCGATTTGTTACAAAAGAATCAAGAAGTTGTGCCAAAATAACATCACCCACCGCTACTGACTCATCAATAGGCGTGAGTTCCATACAATAGATATGTTTATAGACTCGCATTTTCTCGGTTTCCCCCCGAGTTCCCCGTTTTCTCTTTCTTGTGTATTTGTTCCTCAGCTCACTTGAGGCTAATTTCCCCTCGTAATCACATAAAGAGAGAGAGAGGGAGAGAGAGAGGTGTCTAATAGAGAGCTAAAGAGAGAGGGAAAGAGAGAGAGAGAGAGAGGGGGGAGTCCAATAGAGAGCTAAAGAGAGAGGGTAAGAGAGAGAGAGAGAGAGAGAGAGAGAGAGAGTAAGATAGAGAGGGAGAGAGAGAGAGAGAAGAATACCGCAATAATAAACTAGCTCAGGCCATCTATACTCTTTTAACACTGGTTTTGCTTAACACCGTACTTTGCTTAGCCCCGTACTATCCTTAACCCCGGACTATTTGGGGGGGCTTTTCTCACTGCAGTTCCTTAGCCCCGTACTAGCCATGGCCATGGAATTCATTAATTCGCTTCACTGCGTAGTCCCGGACTATTTTTCGTTTCTATTCTCATTCATTTGCTTGGCACCGCAATTGCGGAGTTAGCAGGAGTTAGCACCACAATTGCGAGGTTAGCCCTGCTATTTTGCAGGGTTATTTAACCCCGTACTATAGGTGGGGTTAGACCACTTTGGTAAAAACGAGTCTGGTACAGAAAGTGGAATAGGCTTAACCCCGGACTATAGGTAGGGCTAAGACCCCCCTTTAACCCCACCTATAGTACGGGGTTAAGCAAATTTTTGCCAGTGTGAAAAGAAAGTGGAATAAGCTTAACCCCGTACTATAGGTGGGGCTAAAACCCTCCCTTTAACCCCACCTATACTCTTTTCACACTGGTTTTGCTTAACCCCGTACTTTGCTTAGCCCCGTACTACCCCGGACTATTTTGTTTGGCTTTTCACACTGCAATTCCTTAACCCCGTACTAGCCATGGCCATGGAATTCATTAATTCGCTTCACTGCGTAGTCCCGGACTATTATTCGTTTCTGTTCTCATTCATTTGCTTGGCACCGCAATTGCGGAGTTAGCAGGAGCTAGCACCACAATTGCGAGGTTAGCCCTGCTATTTTGCAGGGTATTTCAGGAAATTAACGGCAGAACCCCTTTCAGTTATTTCACTTTAAAGTTTATTGCCATTTATCTACCATGTAATATAAGCATCGTTATGCCTTGTAAATCTCAGGCAAGACTTTAGGTCATTTTTTAAAATGTATACACGCATGTTATCAGTGAATAGGTTATCAACGTGATTGCTGACGAACTGCATGAGGTATGGTTAGCCAAGTAACTTCATGGGTTAGCAAAGTTTCGCTATTTATGATTAAGGAAAAAAGAGCCAATAGACAAATAATAAATGCAGGCGATAGTCATCTTCGCATTACTTAATGCATTCAATGATGGATTTATATTTACATTTTGTAGGTACTTTTCGGGTAGGTGGTATGTTGGTGAGAATAAAAAAAAAACACTAAAGTATGATATTGCCATATTCTTTCATTTAATTTTCAAGTCTATGTTTGGTTGGATCCAGTTTATTTAATCCGTTTAGAAAAGATCTTTATGAGAGTTAAATTGATGACACACAGTTCTTAAAATTGACAAAAATACCAGTTTCTTTATTTGTACATTTTCATCTCTGAAGTCAATACACAAGCGCAAAAAAAACTTTGACGAAAAGTTGACACAGCGGCCAACTTTGATCATAAACAAATGTCAGACAAGCTTCCACCAACATTTTCCTCTTCGGAATGAATTTTTCAGGGACATGTTTTTCATCCACGCTCCATAAATCTCTACCATAGATCATAATAATTGACTTTTAATAATAAACCCAGCTGCGTAAACAACAAATACAATATGATTTCATGGTGTTGCGTTTCTCTTTTTTGAGATCCAGCCTACGAACGAACACACACAAAAACAGACAAAATGTGTACAGCTTTATATCATGGGAAAATGATTGGTGAGGGTGCTCTTGTAGTGGTGTGTGTGTGTGTGTGTGTGCGTGTGTGTGTGTGTGTGTGTGTGCGTGGGAAAACGCCATCAACCGCGGACCTTTCCATAGAAAACTACCCTCAAACCGCGGACGTACCTGCAATGGGGGACCGTCCACGGTTGCGATCCTGGTTTTCGCCGTATAAAATTTACGACGTAGGGGGCGTTTGAATATTAGATGTCGCAGCGTGTAGCCAACATCGAGTGGATCAGTTCTATGTGTATCGCGAAATGTCACAGCGCCCCCTTCGATGACTGCGCGGGAAAAACGCGCTACCTGCTATCATCCCATAGCAGGTACGTCCGGGGTTGAATGTAGTTTTCTATGGAGTGGTCCGCGGTTGCAGGCAATTACCCATGCACACACACACAAGTAATAAACTTCGTCCACGTTTGACGCCATAAACGTGTAGTGGTGTGTGTGTGTGTATGGGCATGTAGGCGCGTGTAATTGGGCTTTACAGACTCGTACCAATCAGACATGATCAATTGTGTCTAGGGACCCAACTTTTTGACAATATCCGTCACAAGAAGTCTTAATAGTAATATTTATGAAACTGGTCATAACAAGCAGTTATTTGTTATGGGTTCAGCATAACAAATTCTTGGTTACGGAGAATATTCACCCTGAAATATGTTGTATAGGTACCCCCTCAAACCTAAAGGGGACAAACGTGACAAAGAGGGGAGAAGGCACCGGAGAAAAATGATGATGGTTTAATATTAGGAAAAAGTTACACTAACCTGGACATCCTCATAATTATATCTATGAAAGTTTTTCGGTACAAATAATACGGTTGCACTTATAAACAGTCAGACTAAATCAGTTGGAGTCAGTAACATTTGGTAGCTGTTTATCCATCAGTAAATCAAAGAAAATCATATGAGAAACCCATAAAATGAAAAGCCTATTTTTTTGTTTTGTAGCATTGTTTTATTGCATTCATTCAGTACAAAATATATAACAAACAAACATACAGCTTCATTGATTTACATAACATATCAAAACATAAAGAAAATTGTACATCTCTCAAAAAAATACATAAGATACTTTAATACACAGTAGATAATGTTTTCAAATTAATTATACTGAACGAATATTATAAATCAGAGAGTTACCTATACCAAGAGCATTACGATACGGCGGGGTGGGTTGTGGCTGCAGCTCAACCTCCCCGCCCTTACATTTTGAAATATGCCTATCAACATTATCAATATTTAGGCACCCATCACGCTTATATTCTGACAGCGAGGTTGATGCGAGAGATTGTAGATCTGTATATGATATATCATTTGATTTTCAGAGAGGATTATTAAAATTAGAGTTTTACTACATTAAAGTGCTTTTTTCGGCTCGATCGCAAAGATCATAATCCCGAACATTTGAGGCAAAAGGTGTTAGCCCCCCTGTAAACCTGTATGATTCTGGGAAAGTCTAGAGAATATGATCCCTTCTGTTACCAAGTGTGCAGGCACAAATCACAGTTGTGCGTAGCAGTGTCTGCAAAATGAGATACAATAGGCACTGTACTGTAGCTGCTGTTTTATACATCCAGAGACTGACACATCTTGGCTCTGCTCAAGGCTTTGGGAACTGTGGTAGAGTGTCAAATTATAGTATGTGCTTGCAGACTATATGCTATATGCTACAGACCTCACCACAGTTTCTAGTATATACCGGTGGTTTCCCCGAGCCCCCCCCCCCCCCCCCTCTCTCTCTCTCTCTCTCTCTCTCTCTTTCTCTGCCACTGTTTAGTTCTCCAATATCTACAATACTCTCCCAGATAGCTAGCTCGGGCCAAGTACATGATTTGCATCACAATAGTTTTTTTTCTGGTTGACCAAGCAATACATATGTAATAAAATTATGCTGACATCGCTATGACGATGACTTTACGAAGCATTTCATGTGGAAGGTTTTGTTTTGGGGTGCGGCAAGATATAATACGCATACTCTTTACCGCCTCTCAGTACGCACCCCTCTGCCGTTCTACATGGGACTCGGATTATGGGTAAGAACATAATTTTCTGCACACGGAATCTGGCAAGTGTTTTCCGAGCATTGCGTGTTTCGACAAAGTGCAAATACCGGATTCGCCATGAAATGAACACCAACCTTCCTGATTCTCCATGACACGATCAAGAACTAACCTTTCATGTAAGTTTTTACCTGTTACTTTGACCGAAATCTGAACAAATTGCATGTGAATCCTCGGTAGAACACTGCTGATGAGGGGAAAGACCCGGGGAAAGACTCCCTCGCTCGTTTCGTCATTTGTTTTGGACATAGCACATAATTAGGCAAACGGTAAGCTTCCACTTGAAAATTCTCATGCGAATATTGAACATAACGATAACTCTTAACAAAAATATATAGGATTAACGGACAAAGCAAACATTTCTAAGCGTAAATCGTAATTCTATTGTGTTTCGAAATTGAACTAACATTCCAATATTAAATATGTTCAAATAATTAGATTAATAATAATAATAATATTAATATTGGATTCTTATATAGCGCACGTATCGACCTTGCAAGGTCCTCAAGATTGATTGATTGATTTTTATTCGACAAGCTTCCAACATACAACAATATACAATAATAACAGATCACAAATAAGTCAGCTTGAACAGGATAACCCACGAAAGCTCGAGAGCTTATTTCCAATGGGGTCCCTTACAGACATGTATAAAATTAATAAGTTAAAATAGTAATATTTACAGACAGATAAGAAAATTAAAAGAACTACTTATTAAAGATAATAATAATAATAACAACATTAAACTGATGATAGAAATGATATTGAGTACAAGAAGAAAAAGAAGAAGGAGAAGAGGAAAAAGAGGAGAAGGAAGAAGAGGAAAATAATGATGAATTTGTAGAATTTCTATAACGTACGAAAACATAAGTATATACAACATGAAAAAGTATGAACCGACAGAAGAATACAAATTTCAATCATATAACATGTCATTCACTTCTCTTCTCTGACTGTCAAGTATTAGGTATTCCTTTAATTTCCTCTTAAAATGATCATAGTTTCCTATTTCTTTTACACCATTGGGAAGGGGATTCCAATGTTTTATGGCATTGTAATAAAACGAATTTCCAATACTACCTACTCTTTCTGGTAAGTTAAAGTTGAATCGTCTATTTCTTGTATTATAATCATGTACGTCAGTAACAAGATCGAAGTTGGATCGAATATAATGATTCGACCTAGTATGATATATTTTATGCACGTGATGCAATGCGAGTTGTTTTGATCTTTGGTCGACTTCAAGAAAACCAGCTTTAGAAAGTTCGCTGTAGCCAACATGAGTTCTTGGACCAGAACAGTTGATAAATCTCACCATTTTGTTCTGTATAATCTTCAACTTCTTTTGATCTGACTTGTTTATGTTACTATAACATGCATGGTTAGCATAGTCAAATAAACATTGAATAAGAGCAAAACAGAGTGTACGTCTTGCTTTTAAATCCATACAACTTTGATATCTGTACAAAAATTTTATAATTTTTAAATTTTATAATTTTCAAGGCGCTCCACCATTACCCGGGTATGGTAGGTTGCCGATTTCGACGCTCACAGCATTTAAAGGAATTCCTTCCTACCATTAACACCTGGGTGGAGAGTGGCAAATGTAGATCAATGTTTTGCCAAAGGACATTAAGGCCGTGGCGGGACTCGAACCGCGGACCTTGTGATCGAAGGTCCGGTGACGTATCCACTCATCCACGACACCTCCACAGATTATTTGATTTGATACCTAGTCATCGAAATATTTTTCATTATAATGCACAATATTAACGCACACCCCTACATCGAAGGAGGCATCCAAACAAGCGGCCCTTTTTACGAAAAATATTTTTTGTAAATTAAATGGTTAGGGAAACCATGAACCATCATGAGATTGTTGTCATCAGATAGGTAATTAAATTATCTATCTTCTGAAACCAATTTTTTGAAATTGGTATCAGAATATAGATAAGGTATCAAAATATAGATTATTTAATCGGGATTAATTGACTTTGCAAATTTAAGTTAAAAAACGTATTTTTGGGGTGATTTTTAAAGAAATATTGGATTTGATCAAAAAACCATAATGTTTTCCATATATCAAAATCGAAAAGGTGTCTTTATTCGGAGCTTCCTAAGAAAGCTCCCATGTACAAGGTCAATATACTGTGTAAATTACAGGCTTTTATTTATTTTCATTGAAAAGTTTTAGCAACCTGAAGTTATTGAATTGATTTTCACAAAACGAAATTTTGGCCCATATGTGGATTAATGGCTGTATGCATATCAGTATACTGAAGACGTGTTTGGTGTGTTTAAATCAAGTTTTAAAGATATCTATTAAGTAAAACTTCTAATCAACATGGATTTATTGGCAAATGATGTATAATTAAAATACCTTCAATTTTATATCAATTTCATTGGGTTGTGAAATGTGTAAAATATTAATTTTGAGCCGAACAGGTGAATTTTTGTGGATATTCCCCCCTTATTTTCGCCAGTATATCGGTTTATTAACTGAACGCTAGTGATTTGACGTATATATAATAGTGCAGAAAGTTTAAAGGATTCGGAGTGCTGAGTGCAATAATTGAGAAGTACTTTTTTTGTACTCAGTCTGAGAAGTTTCAGGAAATGTGGACACGGGCAGATGCCCCGCCCCCCCCCCCCCCCCCCCCCCACCCCCGCCCTAAGCGGTCAGATTGAGGAGATGTCAAAGAATAGTTTTCTTTTGGTGGGAGGGGGAGGGGGAGGCCAAAATGTTTCCAAAACGTCCAAATTATACCAGATATTACGAATAAGGTCTTTGCATAGCCCATTGAAGATGTTAAACCAAAGCGGACAAAAGTATCATGTCCATTACGTTACTTTTTAAACTCTGACAAGTGTGTAATATAATAGTTTAAAAACATGTATACCACGTAAACTCTGAAACCCTTCTTTACGCTAAACAGAATGCCTGTGCAAGATCTGTGGGCAATTCCTCGATTTGTTTCCATATTAAATCTGTTTTAACACGCTATCATGATAGAACGAGACGGTATAGAACTGCATTCAAGATGCTTCTGTTTGAAAAAAATAAGCTTTTAATGGTCACGCCTCAAATTATTTATCAAAATCATTATCTTTGAAATTTCACACATAAAGTTATATACACTTAACTGCTTCTAAATCACTTCTAAAACTTAAAAAAAAGGAACACTTGGAGATTTCGATTTCGATTTTGCCGCTCCAAAGCCTTCGAACAACTTTCCGCTTGACGTAAAACATTCTTGTTGCTATCTTTTAAACCTGTGATGAGCCAGTTGTTGTGTAAAGTAAATGTATATATTATAATTATAGCTCCATTATATACAAAAATCTGATCATTATTATGTGCGATTTCCAATGTACATAATGTGTGTAAATTATCCCCATATGCTCTGGTAAAATACATGCTATAAATTGTGTCCTTACCCAGTCAATGCAATTGGGTGAATGATATTATATATAAATGAATATATCGTACACTGGTTAGTAGTTCTTAAAGAGATCTTTAAAACCAGAAATATTGCTATGCTTAAAGATAAAGTTGAGTTCTGGTCATGCGATTGCATTGTGAAAGAAACGTGGAATCGATCAGAAAAGGTTTTTTTTCTAGCATATAAGTATTGGTGTGTACTGCCAGGTTCTGGAATCATCCAAATGATAAGAAAATTGGCCCAGTCTTGGTAAAGTTACAAGCAATGTACACGGAAAGATGTATATGTGACTACACGAGCATGTGGCATACAAATCCGTCCTGATTGTTATGATGTTACATGCCATATTTATAATATTAAGGCATTTGAAGCTAGGGCCATGCTTTTCAGGGAACATTTCTTTCGGATGTTCTTCCACACTGGCATAATACAATGATAACGCTCACAAATTATTGTTCACCTCTTTCCAGAACTCAACCTTCTTTTTAAACACTGTTGTGAATATGATCTGCGAAAAAAGCAACATGTTCATTTTTGAAATGCTTATGTGAAAACTTGTAGTATCACAAATTCATTTCAGATGGCCTGATAGTTTATTTATCATCTATAGTATAGACACTGGCCTACTGATAGGACAGTGCTTTCTTGAAAAAAGTATGTTAAAGAGCAATAGAAAGAAAGAAAGAATAGTGACCTGCCAGTGTCACAAATGAGGTATCAAAGTATGCTCATCTGATCGTAATGAAATGTCTGATTCCCCTGAGCTTGTGGGGGCTCCGCTCCCTGGACCCCACCAGGAGCCCTAAGGCGGGCCCCCGGGATGCTCATCTGACCGTAATCTAATGCCTTAAATCACTGAGTAAGAGAACATATATATTTTTGTTTTAGTCCCCCAAAAAATCGCAACGACTCAGCCAGCCGCTGAATAAGCGGGGGGGGGGGGGGGGGGGGGGGGGGGTAAGAGGACACTTTTTTTTTGCTTTTTGGTCACGATATTTATAAATTTGAAATTTTGCTCCGGGGGGCACGTCCCGGTTTTTCAGAGCCTTTTTTGGCGGATTTAGGGCTGATTTTAACATATTTTTGTTTGGCCGGTGGGGCACGTGCCCCCTGTGCCCCCCTGGATCCGTCCCTGATATCAGTTCCTCCTAGTCAGTTTCCGTCTGTTACCGTCTTTAGTGCAATTATATGTGTAGCATACAGTACAGGGAACGTAGTTTGAGAACTATTCCATTTCTCTCTCCCTCTTTCTCCTTTTATCTCTCTCTGTCTTAGCTCTGTCTGTGTCTCTCTTTCTCTATCTCCCACCAACCCCTCTCTCTAAATCTCTGTGTGTCTCTCTCTCCTTCTTTTTGATGTAACATAATTTTGTGGCCTGGCTGTATAATAAATGATATGAAAGTGAGTTTTAACGATTAAGACCGTGATTCCAAATTTACACCATTGTTAGCAGGATTTGCATGTACGGATGTTTCGGTTTCATGTCGCTTTTACGAAAAGTCATTATTCTGGAAGGTTGGACATTAGGTAGGTTTATAGTGGTATTCATAATTTAAAATATGAAGAATTAAAATATATATATTTTTTAGTTGCATGTTGTTTGGTATATCCGGGTAAATGACCGAGCAAGCCAGTTGTCCAAGAAGACTTGAAAGAGATGAAAACGAAAAAAAAAGGGAGAAGAGAATAGATTGAGAAGCAAATGAAAAGGAGTAAAAGAATAACAAATTGGGGGTTGGGGGTTGGCGAAGAGGCTGGAGCTCAAAGCGGTATATCGACAGATTATAATACGAATACTCCCCCCGCACAGTCCCACACATTATGGACAGGCACTATATTCTTGAAGATCATCACTTGATTATCTTTAACTTTGATTTGTACTACAGACTCAAAAGTGTTAGTCACTGCTAATATATTAACTATATATATTCAAAGGTCCACTTCTTGTTATCCAAATATTTCCAATTTTACTTATTTCTGTTGTTTCTTTAAATCTGTTATACAGAATCTGGATGTCACCATGCCTGTGTCTCTCGGTGAGTGGCGTGTCAGGATCGGCACGTTCATGCGCCGTCGGAGAAAAGAATATGACTACAACTACTTTTGGAGGAGACTTCACAGCTTAATTAAAAAAAACAAGAATGCTGAGCCACCCAAAGAAAACAATAATCCTGACTGTAACATCTCATCTCGCACTGGCTCTTCATTTGATGCGAATAGTTCTCCAGGGAACACGGCCCGTCGACCTGCGTCGTCTTACAATGTCAACCTAAATACCGCTCAAACAGGGCCTTCATGTGACGTCAGCAATATCAGATGTAATGCTAATTGTCAGACTCGGTCACAGTGTGACGGTCCAGAGTTTAATAATGTCACGGAGAGAGGATTCCCATGCGTTGTAAAAAACCTTGGTCAGAACGATGTCTCTCACTCTGAGTCTTCGTGTGCTGAAAACAATGGTTCTCCAACGGGAAATAAGATTAGCTCTCTCCCTGATACCACTGCCGTGCAAATTCCAGTTCCCCGACCCTGCGTAGAAGACGAATTGGACAACAGACACATAACAATTTATCTAGCGTCACATGAATACCCTCCTAATTCCGTTCAAATAAGTAAAACAGACCAACCTGAAGTTGGCACATCAGAGTCGTACTCACATATACCTCTAGCCTTCGCGAGTGAGACTGATCGTATCCAAACAGACGAGGAGGAGACATCAAACCCTGTACCGTCTGGGATTGAGGACCAATCATTGGGCTCGTCACCTAAACCCAGGCAAGATACAACGAGAAACACCGAGCAACCAACACCTTCTATCAAGGTATGATTGGTATTTTTAAAGTTTGTCCGAGAAACTCCCCTCACACATAAAACAACTTATTACAAACATACAAAAAAATCTTTACAGTACGTCTCTGAAAAAAAGAAAATGAAACCAAATTTAATCGGTTATTTTGAACAAACTGTGAGCTGTATAAATATACTTTGGAATACGCTCTTAAATAATACACTTTTCGAGAAACATCATTTTGAAAATTGCATTTAAAAATTCATTTTTGCCGGATTTTGGTAAACCTTGAAAACGTTAATTTCTAATGCGAAACATGACCTAAATGAAATGTAAGTTTGAAAAGATGATTTTGCAACGTTTCCATTGTGGGATAATGTGCAAATGAATAAACAGGGGTAGGGCCGCACATCCTCAGATATTCCTCAAAAACAATAAATAGCACTTAAGCAATGAAAATGCCCGTTTTGTGATTGAAAAGGTTACCCTTCTCGAGAGAAAAATTTCATATTGTGATCCATTTAAGTACAACATTTAACCTTTTTACCCGGACCATCAGCATTATGTCAACTATCCTTTATTTTGTAATGATGGCATAACTCTCGCTCTTTTTATTAAAAGTAGGGTGTTAAATCAAAATTCGTATTAGATTTGAAAGTTTTTGTTTCTTTCAGGTCATATTATGATTTTAGCACAAACTGGCAAAATTGGATGTTGACATGCTATTTTCGAAACACTGTTTTGCCGTTGAAGCTTGTATGGATTAATATAATCAATGTATCATTTGAAATCATAACATTTTACAACATAATAAGCAAGGAATTATAATCATACAGCCCATAGTTTGTTCACAACAATCATGGGGGGGTCATGCTTTCTGTGTGGGACGCACTGTATTATCATATTATGATAATTCCTTTTGTCATGTTTGTAACAAGGGCTCTTGAACAGGTACCTATATTTGAAGGGAAAAAAAGCTATTTAAAATGAGAACAGGTTCTACAGAACGAGTTGATTATTAAAATTGCTGTGGAAATTATAGCTTTGACGTTTATTACACTGTAATCAAGAGTAAAATGCCTTTTACTCTTAGACATAATTATTATTCATTCGTGATTCTACTTGTATTTTTACAAATAATGTTTTCATCCTTTTAAAAAGTTTCTTCTGTCCATAAATGTCCTCCAGAAAGAAACGGAATATCATGGATCACCGACCTATCTGGTCCTCGGAACAGGGACAACCAGCGGTGAAGCAGATACAATCAAAGGGAATGATTGTCCAGACATGGCCAACATACTCTTATTGAGATCCGGTGACGTAGAACGAAACCCTGGTCCGAATGATAAGTAAGCAGCATGAAAGAAAATGTAAAACAATCACTCCGTATTCTACTAATTAAAAAGCTGACTCTGGATCTAAGATCATGTTTACCAAATGATAATTCAATTAGACCTAAAAATAATTTCCTTTGTTAATCCCGATTTTAAACAAAGCCTAAGCCCAGAATCGGGTTTAAATTTACGTAGAATAAAAGCCATTGACTTTGCTGGTAAATATTAATAGTTGGAATTGATGAATGAAATCGAAATGTTTAACAGGTCCTCATTACTTTTACTTTTTTGCAGTGTTGTTGGGGGCGCTTGCATTATAGGCAATGATGATAAATATCATAAAACAGCAAAGCAGTGTATTCGCAAGTCAAAGGATAATCAAATGAAAGTTCTTTTGATACAGAATCTCGCAAATATCTATAAGCGCTATATGAAACTAATCATTATTCTTTTGTCTATAATTTAGCCCTGGAAGTCTGACCGAGCTCGAGCTCTATCACCTTGCCGACGGTATGGATCCCTCATATTTCAGGAAGGTCGGTCTAGCTTTAGGATTCCCTGAGGCTAAACTAAGTCAGTTTGAGAAAGACCAACTGGGCAACTCCATGCAAGCTACCTATCGGATGCTTTACGAATGGTGGAATACAGTACATGAAAGCAAGGCGAGGAAGATATTAGTCAACAAGTTAAGAAGCATTGAGCTAGTTCAACTTGCTGATAGTGTACGGAAAGGTACAGTATTACATACATAAAAACGCACACACACGCACCCATTCCCACCAAACACACATCAGGCCTATATACAGTATCCAACAAAAGTGAGCACGCTGCAACAATAAAGTTGAATATTCAACTGGGAAAGTTCTATTTTAAAAAGACGAGTAATATTTTCTTTAAAAAAAAAAAATTGAATTATAATTATGAGATAAAAGTATAGGTAAAATAACGTATTCCATTAAAGCAGTGCAGCAAAGAAACGAGTAGCCTTTAATAACAGCAGCTTTGGTATTCTGGTACGTCGATCCCATTGTCGATTCTCGAAACGTGCGAAAAAAGTCCTCTGATTGGGTTCTAGGACAATTATCCCCTGGGCAATCACCCCCGGAAAATTACCCTCCAGAAAACTACTTTCGGAGGGGGGGGGGGGGTAGTTGGCCACGGAGTGTTTTTCCTTGTATGTCCTGGGGGGGGGGTAATTGTCCAAGGGTGTAATTTTTAGGGGTGGGGGTAATTATCCTCGGGGTGGTTGTCCTGGCATGTTCTTGGGGGTGGGGGGGGGGGACAGTGATATTTTTGACTTTTGCATTCATCTAGGGAGGAACAAGATCAAGCTTAAACCAAATAAGTTGCACCAGCAGGTAGCGGTATGCATTATCGGATTCTCCGGAATTAGGAAGACCTCATTTTATTATGAAAGGGCCACATCCAAATTCTTAGACTGTCTTGTTCAGAGCCTTTGTGATACTATAGTAACAGAATGCAGTACTATATTCCTATCTTGGGCAAGAAGGAAATTAGGCAAATCCTACAACATTTGGAAGACACGAGAATGGTTTTCTTAGCCAATCGCGTTTGTTATGTTCAAGAAGGTTATTTAAATATTACAACTAGGAGAAACTCAAGAATGTAATTCTGAGTCTACTTTGTTTTAATCGATTTCCATGATTATGTCACTCGTTCTTTTAGTTTAAAAAATGTTCCTCTTGGAGTTTTCTTGGATTTAACAAAGGCTTTCGACTTCATTGATTTTGCAATATTATTTCCCAAATTAAAGTGCTATGGAATTAGGGGATTATCCTTATTTTGGTTTGAGAATTAGTTTCCTTTGCCGAAGTCTATATGTTTTGTACCGAAATATATTATCGGATCCATTAAGTGTAACATGCGGTGTGCCCCGAGGCTCAATCCTCGGCCCCCTGTAATTTTTTATATATATAAATGATCTTCCCAATTGCTCAAGTGAATTGAAGTTCATATTGTGTGCTGACGACACCATCTTTCTTTTAAACTCAACAGATACTTATTCATCAATTAATGATGTTATGTACGATAAATTGACCAGCGTGCCATACTGTACAGATTTTCTTTACATACTGAAAAGTCCATGATGGGTCGGGAAAATTTTGTCTGACACCGCTTGAATGATAAAATAATCCAAAGAGTCTACACAGTTAAATGTGTAGGGGTATTAATGAAAGTATGTCATGGACTGACCATATTTTGTTTATAACTAATGAAGTGTCGAAGAGTGTTGGTATCGTTGGAAAACTCCGCACAGTTTTACCTCAAACTAAGCATATTAATATTGCTGTACAATACATTTATTTTACCATATTTGACTTATTGCAATACCGTTTGGGCAAATACTTACAGGTCAAAATTGAACTCTCTTTTTTTTTGTTACAAAAGAAAGTGGCTAGAATTTGCTCTCTCACTTCTTATCGTGCCCATACATTTATAAGTCTTAAGATTCTTGATGCGTATCAATTTAATAAATACTGCATCTCAAGTTTATTGCTTTAACACAATCAAGGTTTTTTGCCCAGTTCACTAAAACAATATGTTTTCACTCAATAATGCAAATCATACATATAATACAAGGAATATAAATAAATATCATTTATGGGTTGTTGAAAAATCTTATTTTAGTCTTATTTTCTTTCAGACATAAAGCACCAACAATATGGAACACTTAGCCAAATAACATAACAATTATAATAAATTATAATGGATAAAAAAAAAGCGTAAAGCAGCATCTAATTACATGTGATATTGTGTAAAAATGTCCACTTTATATATAAATATATATAGATGTGTGTGTGTGTGTGTGTATGTGCGTGTGTGCGTGTGTGTGTGTGTGTGTCTGTGTATTTGTATGGCTTGTATGGTTTTTTGTTTGTTTCTGTTGTTATACAAGTTTTCTTTTGGGCAAAATAAGTTTATGCAATTTCAAATCTTTATTATATTCATCATATTTTTTAAAAATTACTTTGGGGGAAATATCTCGACAAATACATTTATTTAGGTTTTTTAAACTTCCCTTTTTCCATTATTGTTTAATAATTTTAATGTACTTATGTATATTCTAGTGAAAGATTGTGCATGTTATTTACAGTACTATTTGCATATGTATGTGTTCTTGTAATTTGATTTTTTTATGGAAATGAATAAACTTACTAAATTGAAAGATCATCAAGGATGGCGAATTGGGTGGGAATAGGGTTCAGGTAAGATTTGGCATACAGGGGCGGTATTCTGAACATCGTTGTAAGTTTTGTGTTATCTTTTGTTGTATCTTCCAGAGATAACACATCGCTAATATTGTTGTAAGTTGGTATTCTGAACATTGTTTTATCCCTGTGTTATCTCTTGAAGGACCGCCTCTATCTTATATTTGACCATTGATGACACGCCCATTTTTATGGACACTACCAATCAAAATCTATTTTATATAAGCATGATAAGTAGGTCAACCAATAGGAATACTTTATGCCATATCTGAAGATGCGCCTAGCGCATACTAATCTTGGGCGTAATTAGTTATTTGAGCACTTATTACGCGCGTCATCATTATATGCTGTTGAATGTGGATCATGAAGACAAATCACGCTTTCACTATATTGGTTAAGATGAGAGCATTAAAATCGTCATATCCTAGCATGTAATATCTTAGAAAGTTCTCATCTGTGATGTTTCCGGTCAACACGCAATCTTCTTCTAACTCGTCTATTGGCACGAAGTTGGTTCTGGGCAAAAAATATTGCCGCCATTATATCACCACGAAAGATACTACCTGTTGTAAATATTGTTGTAAATACCATGCAAGATAAGATAAGATAAAAGATACAACAACTTTCAGAATACCAATTATCTCGACATATTATCTCCCGTGCGCATATGCAAATGAGGATTAAATGCCACTTTATTAATAATACGCACAATTACAAGCGCACCAAAGTATGAGCGCATGCGCGGCCAATAAGATGAGAGAAAAGACACAACAAAAGATAACACAAAAGTTACAACAATGTTCAAAATACCAACTTTATCTTATCTTCAAAGATACAACAATATTAGAGATAACACAGGGTTCAGAATACCGCCCCAGGGCAACACCTCAACCCGGCTTATGCCGAAAGGGTGGGTAGCGTCGCGTCGCGTCACGTTGACTGAAATGCTACTATTCGTCCAAAGCCCCCCCCCCCCCTCCCCGGTTTTGCCAAAAGGGTGTGGTTAAAAAAAAAAGATGGAGAAGCAGAACTATCCGTTTATCGTACTTTTAGGTTGCTTGAACTATTTTTTTAATTATTGAAACTGTTTCATACAAAATAACTATGTGAAGTCAAACACAGAAAGACACGAACGTGGAAACACACGATTGCCACGCACATAAGCCCATGCATACATACAGGTGTCGGGTAAAAATGCCAGATAAAATATTGCCAGAGGTAAAAATGCCAGTGGAAAAAGTGCCAGTGGCAAAAATGACAGAGGAAAAAATGCCAGTAACAAATATTATAGTGGTAAAAATGCCAGTGACAAAAAATGCCAGCGGTAAAAATCTCTATTTTCGACCAAAAAGTTTTACATTCTAGCATCAACCTGAGTAACCCTTCCCTGCGGCAGTGACATCGGGGCACAATGTCAATCCATTAGTCAATGTGGGAGCCCCAATCTAGGAAATAAAAAATTTGTCAGTCCCTGATTATGATCCGCTCACAAATTCAAATTGAGATTTGGGAAGTAAGTTAAACGTTCAGTGATAAGACATTTCTGTGATTCATGTGTTTTGTTCTTGATGTTGTTGTTGATGCTGCTGTTGATGCTGTTTTACATTTAAACACTAGTGTCAATGAAGCCAATTTAGAGACATCGTTCTTCACCATCTAATCACAGGTCAGGTTGGTGATCACATTCCGTCAATGACAGAGGAGGAAATCCAACGGGTCGCTGAAGAGGTCAAACGCTATTATACATTTCATCTATGTCAGATTCAAGCCGATCCACTGAACAGCGAGCTCCTACTTAAATTTGACCGGATCTTCACCAATCTAACGATGATGGAAGAAGACAAAGGTACCAAGCACAAAACACCGCTACTCTACGACGACCTCCTCAGGACGGAAGTCAACGGAATCTATCCAAAACGCTTGTTGATTGAAGGTGAAGGTGGTGTGGGGAAAACCACTTTCTGCGCCAAGATCGCTTGGGACTGGATCCACGGAAAAGGTTACCAACAATTCAAACTGGTTCTTGTCATCCTTCTTCGCGAGGCAAAGGATAAAACTGTTGGAGAAATAGTGAAGACGTATCTTTCTGACAACAATCCGGTCACAGCCAAGCAGCTAGATAAGCACCTCCTCTCAAATCCGGATGGTGATATCTTTCTTGTCCTGGACGGCCTGGATGAGTCTACTATCGATCTTAACAGCAATCAGCAAATCGCCCTGATCACTTCCAATCGTCTGTTCAATTCAGGGACAGTACTAATCACATCGCGACAATGGAGGTCAGATGAAATTAGGAAGAATGCCAATCTTAGAAAGGTATTTGCTTTCATTGCTGTGGAAGGTTTCTCTGCTGAAAACCTCTCTTCCTACATCACCAAGTTCTTTCATCCAGACACAGATTCGTCTGAAGATCTGAACCGATTCATATCGAACAACGATGTGATCAGAGAGAACATGGCCCCCTACCCCATATACACAGCCATGCTGTGCATCATGTGGAAAGAGTTTGATGGAGAGCGCCGAGAGGCAATGCTCAAGCTGCAAACATTTCCCCGGCTTTTCAATGAGATGATTGACTTTTTGGTTGATCATTACCTATCGAAGCCCATGCCATCAGGTATTGTTGAAGGCAAACTGAGGGAGAATCGTTCAGAGATTCGTCATCACCTGCTTCAGATTGGCCACATTGCCTTCAAGGGACTTCTTGAGAGACGGTTAGTATTCACAGAAGAAGAATTTCGGAGTTATCCAGAGTCCATCGATGTAGGTTGTAAAGTTGGTGTACTCACAAGAGAAAGGAAAGTTCTTCCGAGGAGAGACAGAAGATACAATCCTAATTCAGCAGTTCAATCGGTGCAGTTCCCTCATAAGCTCTTCCAGGAATATCTATCAGGAATGTATCTTGCATCTCTTTACAACTCAAACCGTAATGAGTATGACAGGTCGATAGTGGATATTATTGAGAGCGCACTGGAATACTGGTACCTACTGTACTTCACATCGGCCCAGCAGAAGGAGGTCGGATTGGATATCGTATCTCGTCTCACTAGTGATAATTACAGTATTGATCTTGACTTCATCGTAGATCTAGCATTCGAGAGCCAAGACGAAACAGTGGCCAAGGCAGTGGCGGATCGTCTCTCCTCTAAGTCCAGCAAGACACTGAAGATCACCAGGTGGATGCAGGCACACACAGTATCAGGACATATCTTCATCATGAATCATCGTGACGTGGTAAGGAAAGTAACGTACGTTGTAGCAACATTTCAATTTCATCTATGTACGATCTCTTTGAGTGATTCAGTTTTTATTTGATTTAAATTTCATTCTCTCAGACTTAGGAAGAGGTCGTTTTGGTTTGAACACTTGACTGTATACAATATACCCTGTATACGAAAGATGCTTTGAATCCCCACATACGCTAATAAGGCAATGCATTCTGTACAAATTTCTCTTCACTAACATGTTGAAAAGTAGCTTGAAAGAATCAATTGTATCAAAGCCCCTTGACTAGTTTGGCCAGGAGGTATTAGAGGGATAAGCAGGCCCGTAGCTACGGGGGGGGGGGGGGGGATGTCCCCCCAAACAAAAAATGTCCAAGATCGGTTGAACTTTTTAGACCCTTCCCCAGGACGTCGATCGATAACATGTATGTCCCCCCCCCCCCCCAAAAAAAAAAAAAAAAAAAAAAAATCAAATTGTGGCTACGGCCCTGGGGATTAGCGTCGTCAATGACACGTGGTTATCTCATCAACTCTGCTCTCGATTAACATACGAACAAGATGATCATGGGGGACCAACGGGCATCGCTTACGCATTGTTTTCTATATAGAGGAGCAAGTACCTACAAGTATGTAGTACAGCGGAGCTTTTAGTCACGGAGCATACTTTCATACAACCTCTTTGGATCTGGCATGGGTTCTGCTCTGATAATATTTTGAATGTGAAAACTGCAATGTACACGAAAAACATTTACTATTATTATTTACAGTATTTAATGAGTATTAGGAATTTAATCTGTTAATTAAAGTTAATCTGTCAATAACCAGTATGATAAAGACACAAACGGAAAATGGCAAAAACATATTAAAAATCAGTATCAATTCATTTAATTAGTTAGGATAATCCAGTATTATTTTCACGCGTTTATGTTTCTAGCCTTACAATATTATTTGTGTACATGTACCTTGTAGGGTCACCTGATTATTGAGAAGTCATGTGGACGGACGGCTTCAGAGGACCTGGCTAAATTCATGTGCTCATCACGATCACTGAGATCTGTGACGATCGCTAGTACTATGCATGATGTCTTCTACCCGGTGCTTGCGAATAAAGCAGTCGATTCCAAGGTCATTATAAATATGTGTATTATCCACGTTGTCGTATTTTTGGTACATTATTTTTTTTAAATAATTAATGCCATATTCAGTCAGGATAATATTTTTCCTGATGTCATAAGATTGGATTGCATAGGAGAATAATGGGAAACAGAGTTTTTTGTTTTTAGAAAAATACATGTTAATTTCAAACATCACGATGCTATTATAAATAAAGAAACCAATAAATTAATTAAACCATTTATATTATACCTATGTTTGATGTAACACTTCCTCCACTATAGTACAATGCCGTCGTAAAGTATCACATTAATGATGTTTAATGTACGATAACACAACACGGATTTCAGGCTCTCCTCATAAATGTCACCTGTTTATCTTCAACGGCAACTGCTTCACACATCTATACCTTCTTCTCCCAATCAACTGGTTATATGATCTAGATCACGATGTGTTTTTTTTTTTAAATCTCTTATCCGGTTTTAACTTCATTAAATCTAATTATTATAACCGTGAAGTCAAATCATACTTTTAAAGCTATTCTACTGTCATAAAGCACTCATTTGTCTTCAACAGTGATGTGATTGAGTACTGGTTTGTGTTAACCCTAATAAGGCCGGGCTATTTGAAGTCTTACTACGGCCGGGGGGGGGGGGCATTATGCCCCCCCCCCCTAAGATCTCGGCCGTGAAACGGCCGATCTCCGCGAAAATTTGCACGCATGTCAAGTGAAGTGTATAGAACAATATGATAATTTCAATTTTTTGAAAAAAATCCCACATTTGCATATTTATGGTAATTTATGCAAATAACGTCATAAAATCACATTTTTACCCATAAATCCTATATTATTCATATTTAAGCATTCTTTTTCACTACATATATTCATTAGACCATTTGGAACAATAATACGACAAAAAAATTTGGAAGAGCCAGCTTATTCCTTATGTTATCTCTTGTTTTGATAATTTCTTATGTATTTCATTGTTTTTTTAACTTATTTATGTTATTGTGTTTTTTTTTTTTCAATTCTTCCTACAATTCAACTATTTTGACTCCCAAAACAACCACCTAAACTTTAAACAAGACCCAATAACCATTGTTTGATCTATTTTGAGGAAAAATGACATTTCCATATGTTTTGTACACAAATCACAAAAATGAGCGATTTTCGGGCTGACATGCAAAGACAAAAGGTCACGTGACCTTGTAACTATAGGTCCGATTTTTTTTTTTTTTTTTTTTTAAAGATGCGCAAGACTCTAAAGAAAAAAGTCAGCGAGCGGCGAGGCGCCATCCATATGCGTTCTCGAACAATCAGAAAAATCGTGGAGGGGGGCCATAATGCCCCCTCCCCCCCCCCCGGCCTTAATAGGGTTAAGCCTTTGGGTATACCCAATAGTGGGGGCTGTGAGTGATATTTTGGTGCAGATTCTTCTAAAAGCACCAAATTTGGCCCAGAGGTAGATTATACCATACGATTACGATTTCTGCCGGACGCCAAGAAGGGCGCTCTCTGGGACTGCCATATTGGGCGAATCTAAAATGGCCGCCATCTGAGTTAAAGGTAAAGACCAGTATTGGTAACGCCCCAATTTCAAAAAATGAAATGGAAGCTCTCATTACCAATCATGTGAAAGAATATGTTTTGACTAATACATGATGATAAAAAATTTGCCGGGAAACCGCCTACTAATTCATATGTTTGGTAAATTTATTTCTCTCATGGTCGTGTGAGAGAGATAGGGTAGTCCCATATACATCTTTCTGTGTATAGTGCTTGTAACTTTACGAAGAAAGGGCCAAATTTTTATGATTCCAGAACCTTGCAGATGCTAGATGCTAGATGATCAACCTTTTCTGATCGATTCCACAACGTTTCTTTCACAATGCAATCGCATGACCATTACTGGTCTTTACCTTTAAAGGTAAAGTGTAGTTATGAAAGGAAATGGGCTAGTATGATAAAAAGTTTATATATTTATAGGATTTTCTGGGTCAGAGAATCTGATTATGATGTTCTTTCATTGATTTGAGGTCTCCTTGGGGCTGCCATACTGGTCATATTGGTCAAATCCAAAATGGCCGCCATCTGAGTTACAGGTCGAGTGTAGTTATGAAAGGAAATGGGCTAGTAGGATAAAAAGTTTATATATTTATGGGGTTTTCGGGGTCAGAAAATCTGATTATCATGTTCTTTTACCGATTTGAGGTCTACTTGGGGCTGTCATGCTGGTCATATTGGTAAAATCCAAAATGGCCGCCATCTGATAGTTATACTAACAGGTCATGTGTAGTTTCGAAAGGAAATGGGCTGAATGATGGGGTTTTCGGGGTCAGAAAATCTGATTATCATGTTCTTTTACCGATTTGAGGTCTACTTGGGGCTGTCATGCTGGTCATATTGGTCAAATCCAAAATGGTTGCCACCTCTGAGTAAAAGGTCAAGTGTAGTTCCAAAAATGAAAAGGGCTAGTATGATAAAAGTTTATATTTTAAGGAGGTTTCCGGGATCGGATAATCTGATTATGATGTTCTTTTATCAATAAGCGAGTTCGTAATTGCACACTGCGCATGAGCCAAAATTGGGAACGAACTTTTCCAAAGGTCACATGAAAATAAAGAGAGCTGAGAAAGGAACTGTAATTTGTTTGTGTGCTGGACTTTCCTTTGTGAATGATCTGACACATCAGTCACCGAAAATCATTTCTGAATGTCGGAATTGGTTCTTTATAGTAAACTTTACTTGGAATCTGGTCATCGGTAAAGTATTATCGGCATTATCGTGATCCAAGTCCCCAGGGACTCGGATCCACGGATACTTTTTACTCTGAAAAAAACATTTCCAAAATTGTATCCACCAAAGCGCGCGTTTAATGGATTATTACTTTATTTAGTCAAGCCAATTTATCTGGTAGCTCTATTAAAGTCATTCACTATTTAAATTACAGCAAACTATAATTTAAATTTATTTAGTCAAGCATTGATTAGGCCGAATAAATGAATATTTTATTTATTAATTTCACATCGCCTTTAACGATTATTGAAGACGAAATATAACTTTCATTAAATTTTGTTTTAAAAGATATTACTGATTTATTTAGTCAAGCCATTTTATCTAGTAGGCCTATTAAGAGAAACACTATAAAACTATCTATTTATTATGCGTGGTGCGAGTCCCCCTTGCGTGTTAAGATCATCAAATTTCCCATAGGAGGGCAATTGCACAGCGGTGGATCCAGCCGGCGGCAAGAGGGGGGGGGGGGGGGGGGCTCATTCGTGAGAAAATATTTAGCGGCGACCCAGCCAGCCGGTGAATAAGTAAATTTTTTTACATTTATTTATTTATTATTATTATTATTATTATTATTATTATTATTATTATTGCCAGTGGGGGAGGGGGGGGGGCGTCGAACACTCTTGTACACGTCATGTGATTCTTGACTAAACTAAAGGTTTATAATTATGATTGCAGCATGGGCTAAGTACAGCATTTTGTGTGCCAATATCTTAAAAAGAGAGTGCAATCGACGAAATTTATTGTAATGGTACATTGGATATTAATTGATAACGTAGACATTTTAAGTTTCTCTTCGAATTCTGCGATTTTGTAAGAACTATGGTACTTTTGTTTTTAGCGCTCCTAAATAAGCGATAATATGAGTAGTCGTAATAGTATCGTTTCAAAATTTAATCAAAATCATTTAGGTTCTAAGTGCAAATATCAAAATATCAAAATACTTCTTTGTTATTCAATGATTATTTTTAATGATTCTTAATGATTAATTTAATGTAATAGATCATTGAGTTTTAAATTGGGCTAAACTTGACTAGTGACATAACAATGTAAGAGAGATTGTTTTTAAGGTTAATACAGTTTAAGCTGTCTGGATTTTTGAAGATAATGCTTCAAAACAAATCGACCAAGCTATTTATTTCTTTAGTCATGGTCTGTTACTACTGTTTATCTATGTTCCTTGTCAACCCTCGAAAACGAATTTATTATGCATTTCACAGAGGAAACTTTGCATAGGAGAACTATATATATATATATATATCTATATATAAGTATGTATATACAAATTATTTATTGGGCTTATTTTGCTTTCCAATAGATCCGTACAATATGGCACAGCTTGAGGGGCATGGAAGAGCCCCTACCGGGGATTCCGGGGCGGAGCCCCAGGATGCTCTCGAGTTTATTTGACTTTCAAGAGAAAGTGTCTCTAAGATATAAAGAGAGGTTATTTCTTAAATGAAGTGAAAGGACTCTTGAAATTAAAATAGCCCTTTCATTTCATTTTAGAAATAAACTCTAATCCATCCCTTGATATTTAAATTGCACTGCTCCTACTGTGTGCTTTTTTCACACTCTCCCTGATCTATAAAGGGTGCTTTCTTTTTTTGATCATCAACAGAAGCAAAATGCTAGGCCACGAACTTTTCGAAGCGTGACCAGATTCAAAGTATGCTTAAATGGGGGCATTGATGTATGTAGATAAAACAGGATTAAAATCCCATGCAACGCTTCGAAATGTAAAAGAAGAATAAGAAAAATAAATTTGAGATTCTACCTTTATGTCTAGACGTTGCTTAATGCATTTCGTATTGGTATTATCTTCCATCTGAGAGTGATTATAGACGTTATTTATATGGATAATAAAGATAAAGCTGTCCGGGTCTTTGAATGTAATGCTTCAAAACAAATCGAACAAGCTGTGTTTTTCTTTAGTCATGGTCTGTTTCTACTGTTTATCTATTTTCCTGGCCAACCCTCGAAAACGAATTTATTATGCATTTCACAGAGGAAAGTTAATGATGAAACATATGGGCACAGGCCAAGATTTATACCCACTCAAGTTTGAATTTGGCGCATCTTCCCTCATCTTCTTCAACCAGGAAATGAACTTCATTGTAGCCTTAGGACAGGAGGTGACATAAAATTGATAAAAGAAAATCATAATCAGATTATCCGACCCCGGAAACCCCATGAATTTATCAACTTTTATCATACTGGTCTTTTTCCTTTTGGAACTACGCTTGACCTTAAACTCGGATGGCGGCCATTTTTTATTTGGCCAATATGGCCAGCATGACAGCCCCAAGGAGACCTGTAATTGAATCAGATTCTCTGACCCTGAAAACCCCCTTACTATATAAACTTTTTATCATACTAGTCCTTTTCCTTTTGGAACTACACTTGACCTTTTACTTAAAGGTGTCAGCCATTTTGGATTTGACCAATATGACCAGCATGGCAGCCCCAAGTAGACCTCAAATCGATGAAAGAACATCATGATCAGTTTCTCTGACCCGAAAACCCCATAAATATATGAACTGTTATCATACGAGCCCGTTTCCTTTCGCAACTACACTTGACCTGTAACTCAGATGGCGGCTATTTGGATTTGACCAATATTACCAGTATGACCCGAGGAGATCTCAAATCGATGAAAGAACATCATAATCTGATTCTCTGACCCCGAAAACCCCATAAATATATAAACTGTTATCATACTAGCCCATTTCCTTTCGTAACTACACTTGAACTGTAACTATCAGATGGCGGCCATTGTGGATTTGACCAATATGACCAGTATGGCAGCCCCAAGGAGACCTCAAATCGATGAAAGAACATCATAATCAGATTCTCTGACCCCCAAAACCCCATAAATATATACATGTAAACTATTATCATACAAGCGCTTTTCCTTTTGGAACTACACTTGACCTTTAACTCAGATGGCGGCCATTTTGGATTTGCCCAATATGGCATACCCAGAGGGCGCCCTTCTTGTCGTCCGGCAGAAATCGTAAAAGTAAGGTATAATCTACCTCTGGGCAAAATTTGGTGCTTTTAGAAGAATCTGCACCAAACAACCTCTATTTAGCCCTAACAGTCCCCACTACAATGCTTTCACTGTCAAGAGGTAAATATGACTTAATAGATCACGATGTCTCATTTGTAACTCTTCAGTGACTCCCATCAATAAAACCGTCGTGTCAATAGTACAATCATATTCCTGATTAGATCACTATTCACTACAAACCTATATTTTCACCTAGTTTTGACTAATAATGAATAACCACTACATGCACTACATAAGATTTCAGGAACTACTTAAATTAGAGCTTATTGAGATGTTGTCAGATTTAAGTACTGTAAATTACTATAGTCTGACGATAAATTAGGTTCTAATGAAATGAGTATGTATCACAAGAAAATCAAGCAACTTCAAGAGTAAAATATAGTGTACATAAGTTTATTTAAGAGCCATTTGCTCAATATAAATGTACACTCAAATAAATGACAAAATAAACTGATTTGGATTCAATATGAAATTAAAGTATAAGAGTATATCATATCACTGTATATATCGTTTTATCGGTACACGATTATATCACAATATATAACTCACTCAATACTTCCCGGTTCCAACATTCAATATTTCCCAAGGAAAATAGATATTACCTGAAGGCCAAGTCATCCTGCGAGGTATTGCATACAATCAATAATACACCGACTCTAGCCCGGTCTTTGTATATAAAGTAAACTGTTGGGTTAGAGAGTCCCGATTTAGAGTTTGTAAATACCACCTCTTCCTGTTTCTGAGTAGGTGAAACGAAGTACTTCGGTGTACGAAGTAACCCGGTGCTGTGGTGCATGAACTACTAAGGCTGTCCAACCTGACCGGTATACGACCGCAACGGGCGTTGACTCGACGACGTGACGCGAGTACGTTGCCTGAGCGTGTCGACTACAAACACATATCCATTGATGTGTCTAGGGTTATGGCTACGAGCCCAGCTTAATTGTCCCTAAAAGAATTAAATCGAAACCAAAATAGCCAACCATCTACCAAAATAAACACGATAGCTATAACGATATGAATTCTAACAATTTACAACAATCATTTACAATTTCTAGAGCTTTGCTTCACTGTCATAAACCACTTAAATAGGCGACATTTATAAATGTCCATGTACGGTATCTTTCACCTGGAAATGATAAAATAACACATATGTCTTTACATATAGTTATACATATATAACCTTTCAGTGCAATACAATTATTAAACCTCATATATTCTAAGCAAACAAACTAATCAAGGTTAACTCTTCCTTATTCAACAAGCAAGATAAAACACACAAATCCGTTATCTCGTAGTACATAGAAAATATCTTTCTCTTTATGAAATGTATGAAATTAACCTTCCTTCCAGATAATTACAAATAAGGTAACACATTTATTTCTGTAACTTACAGTTCAGATGTCCAAACAATGATTCAAGATGAGGCGAGGGCTGATGAGGCTTCTACCACGTACGGCATGTGCTGCCTGGTTCTTGCCTGGTCCCATAGTATAGGGAAAGTCAATGCCAGCAGCAGCATGCTTATAGCCTGTGGCTGTAACATTCACCTTCGTGGCCAACACCCCTCATTCACTCCAAGATCAGACCAAGTTCAGAAAAGTCTGATCCTCTCGAGATCTCATATGCAATCTGATTAAACTGCCCTAAATCTCCAATCCACTTTGGCTCTCTCAATAGTAACCTCCTTAACATTCTTCATATTCCACTCATGCCAAAACTGTCCATCCAAATTGCTTTTACTGAATCCTCAATACAAAACTGTCCTATTAACTCTTATCATGGGGCATTAATCCTCATGACTGTCATTTATGACTTAAGGGCGTAGGTCCCCTAGTTGATAAGCATAGTAGCATACACATGCTTTAGCAGTCACGCAAAACAAACATTGTCAAATTATTATTCAATAAAATCTGAGAATGTATACTATTATCTAGATCTATTATTTTTAAATTATTTTTAAAATAATACCACAAATTGGGGTAAAACAAAAATATTCCAACTTTATGAGCGACAGTGTATTTACAATCAGTTAGAGTGTAGCGTAAATCGGCGTGGGGTCGAGGGCAAAAGCTCCGGCGGGGGTCAAGGGGCAGAGCCCCCAGAAATTCAGGAGTTGAAGGCATTAAATTACCGTCAGATGAGCATCTAGGGCCCCGCCTTAAGCTCAGGGGTTTTAGGATATTAATTACGGTCAGATGAGCTTATTTTGATACCTTATTTATGACACTGGCATGTCACTAACTTGTGTGGGCTCCAGGTGGCGGAGCCCCCGGATGCTCAGGGGTTTGCTGCATTAAATTACGGTCAGATTAGCATCCAAGGACCCGCCTTATGGCCCTAGGTGGAATCCAGGGGGCAGAGCCCCCGTAAGCTCAGGGGTTTTTGGTATTAAATCACGGTCAGATGAGCATATTTTGATATCTCATTATTTGTGACACTGGTTGGTCACTATTCTTTATTTTTCTTCTCTCTTTCTTTCTATTTCTCTTTAATATACTTTTTCCAAAAAAGTGTGGGGGGGGTCGAGCCCCCAAGCCACGCCGTTCCGCGGGCCCTGACTGTAAATTTGGGAATCTGTCATTTTCCAACAAACGCATCAAAAGTTGTTTTGATTAACTAAAAAGTGAGGACAAATCCCGGAAATTATATCACTTTCAGCAAAATTTGTAAATCACTAAACAGTATCGAAGTAGAAATAAACCGTGCTTAAATTCTTTTCGAGGGCAACTGCAATACATTGCACCTACAATTGCATCATGCGCATTATGGCCCGAATTCACAAAGCAAGGTTTGAGCTCAGACCAAGGTTTGAGCTCAAACCTCCTTTTGTTTCGCCAGACCTCCTTTGTTCTTTACAAACCAGGTTTGTAAAAAACGCGTAAAACGCGTCATATGACGTACGAAAACCAAGGTTTGTCGACAAACCTCCTTTGTGAATTCGGGCCTATAAGTTCCAAACGCTTTCGAAAGCTTAAATGCATACTTTATCACAAAATGTAATAAAACAATATGAATAATTTTAATGATAGTACACTTTAATACATGCAAATGCATGATCATTTATGTGTTTCTTTCTGCCTCCAAAATAGTTTTCTTCTGCATTTTGTTTTGTTGCTGTTATGAGTTTATATTCATATTATTGTTATCAAACGGGAATAAATGAATAAATAAATAAATACATTTGTACAAAAATAGTTGTAGAATGATGAAATAAGAAGCGATAAAAGTCGCAACTGATCTTTCCTTATGTTCCCCCCTTTTTTTTTTCTTCCTCTATATTTTATTCCCCTTTCCCTTCCTTCTTTCTCTCTCTCTCTCTCTCTCTCTATTTCTCTCTCTTTACCGAGAAAAGGGGCGACGAGGCAAGGGCCTTTCGGCCCCCCGATCCACACCTTGTTGGCGGGGAAATCGCAACTGATCTCTCCTACCTTTGACCTCTCCTTCTTTCCCCTTTTCTTTTCTGCTTCCTCTTCTTTCTTTCCCTTTCTCTTTCCCTTCTTGTCATTCTCTCTCCCTCTCTCTATTTCGCCCTCGTTCAGTCCGCTGTGCAAATGCGATAGAGTTAAACGATGTTACCAAACCATATGTCCGGGGAAATCCCTTCTTTCTGACCATCTCTGAGCCCCCACTATATAATGTCGTTGATAACATAATTAGGGTGATCTAGTTCACCCAGGAACAAAAGCTTATGTTTCTTTTCAAGAGAAGCGACTGTTCAGGTTTCTCGTTTTATTCTCTTTTGTTCTGTTACAATTTAGATCATGAAACCACTGGTTCATTCATATATATGTACCCACTTCTTTCACAATCAACAGGTCAACATGATCTAGGACCAGGTCATTGCATCTCATATCCGTTTAACTGGAGTTAAATGACTCTCATCGTTAATTCCACGATGTCATATCATACTTCTTAACATGTTTGTATCATACTACCCCTCCCTCCCCTGTTAGTCAGATCAATGTATCGATTATTCACTCAAAACCCGATAAATAATATGTTTCCCATTACATCTTTACGCAGTGTACACATTTTAATACACAATGTACATCTTTACATAATGTACATTTTTACGTAATGTACATCTTACAACGTACAATAAGTCTCAAAAGAAAACTATACAAAGAGGCAATTGTATGATATCTGAAACAATATGAAAGTGTTAAGATTTTTGGGGTATAATCTCTCACTAATTCTATTAGTATACATTTTCTCATTTTGAGCCGATTCAATCCTATGCTATTCTCATTCCAACCCTAATTCCCTTATTTCAACAATAAACAAAGCACTTAGATGCATTGCAGAATAGGTAAAAGCAAACAAGTTATCCCTCATTTCTAAGGCATGCTCCTTGATCTACAACAGACGATAAACTAAATGAGAAAACTGACATACATAACCTATCAATGTAGTTTCCCATAATTTTAGAATAATACATGTACTTCGATAGTTTGTCGTATCTATGACGATACAGAGAGGGAACGTGCCCCGGGCGGCGCAAAAATGCGCAAGAGAGAAAGAGAAATAGGAGAAAAATCATTATTCTATCATATGCACCCTAATAAGCAATTTACATGAAGTTAGGAATGAGTTTTCAGGGGTTTAAAATGTGTTTATTTTAGTAATCTCAGTCGCACTATTCCCTCGCACAGTAATTTTTTCGCTTCAGGATCTTCAGGATCTGAATTTCGCTCCCGAATATCGGGTGTAGTATAACGTTCATAAATAGCGTTTTTAAGAGGTTAACCACAAAAACCTGAGTTCTCTTTGTTAGAGGCCGCCATCGATTTCAAGCTCACCCCTCATGATGGCGGTCTCCTGCGTTTTCTGTAATTTATCTATTTTCATTGAAAAATATTTGTGTTTGTATGCATCTTATTTAATGTACTTAAAAATGTATAATTATGTAAAATGAAGAAAAATTGTTGCATATGATTATGTTCTATTTTGAAAATGCAGAAATGAAAACAGACAAACAAATGCTCCCATATCCCATAGTTTCATCAGCCTTTACTTAAATACTGCCCAGTGTTGCAAGCTCAGTCTTCTGGAGTGCATTTCTGTAGCTCATATATTGGTCAGAGAGAATTATGCGAAGTGCCCTTTTCTGGATCATCTCTATGTCCAGTGGCGGATCCAGGGGGTGAAAAGGGGGCACGTGCCCCCCCGGCCAAAAAAAAATGTGTTAAAATCAGCCCTAAATTCGCCCAAAATTTACTGAAAAACAGAGGCGTGCCCCCCCGGCCAATCTCTTTCCCACCGTGTGCCCCCCCCCCCCCCCCCCGGCAAGAAATTCCTGGATCCGCCCCTGATGTCATTGCTTTGCTGCACGGTGATACCAGAGTGCCACAGAGGTACGCAACGTACGAGGTATATATGCTGTCAACAAATCTTTCCTTGGAGCATTGAAGCGCTTCAGAGATCTAATCAAATAAAATTTCCTCGACGCTTTCTTGATGATTTCATTCACATGACTATTCCACCGGAGGTTAGCCTGGATAATAACCCCAAGCAATTTCAACTCCTTGACTTCTTCAAGAACATTGTTACACAGCTCAATGCGTTGAGAGGGGATGGCCTCTCGTGCAAATGACACTTGCATCACTTTGCACTTTGCACTCTGCTGGATTTAGTCGTAGTTGAGTGTCGTCAAATGTTAACTTGGTCAAAGATATTGCTTTAATACGCATCATACTTTGCAGTTGGGTGTGCATACCAGAATAATGATGTGCGCAACAAAAATTTAGATTTGTGAGGTCGCAGTGCAAGAAAGAAAGAGAGAAAATAACGAATATTGATCATAAACAATATTTTAAAGTCCATTCCAAATTTTATTAAGTTAAACCGAAAATGGAAATTCTTTTTGCCCAATTGATCGTGAGCCCGGCAGCCACTGAGTTGCTCTATTCCTTATTGTTGAACGCCAAAACAAGGTAGCAGAAACTGCCGTCTTTTAACGTCTTTTGGTATGACGCGGCCGGGGTTCGAACCTACGACCTCTCGGTTGTGAGGCGGACGCTCTACTGACTGAGCCAACACACCGATGGATTTTAAGCACCATCTACTCACGAAAGATTGACAATAACTTTAATAATTAACAATATTATATCAACTGCAAATGCGAGCGTAGCGAGTGGGCTTTTTTCGGAAGCTTAAAAGAAAGTTGCTCTAAGTCGCTTTAAATTAGGGGCGAATGTCATGAAGAAATGAAAAATTGGCACTTATGAGAAAGGAAATGGACACTAATTAGAAAAGAAAAGGAGCAAAGTAAAAAAAGGCAATCAGAAGAGATGAAAATGGGACACTCCTCGCACCTGAAACTGGGTGCTCACGAGAGATGAAAAACACTTAGTAGGGGCATTTATCAGATGTGAAAAGGGCAGGAGCACTTCTTAAATAAAAAAAGGGGCATGCACTTGTCAAAATAAAAGCGGGTATTTTACTATGTAAAAAGAGGCACTTTAGGGGTAGTGGACGAAAATAGGGGCACTGTGCCCCCCCCCCCCCCCCCCCCCCCCACCCCCCCCCCCCCCCCCTCCGCCCGGGAGTGCCGCCTGTGCATAAGTGCCAACGGTGTTAGCCTGTCTTGACTCATACTGGCTCTGATGGAAGTGTCCATTCGCTTCAGTGTGCTTGCACTTCTTTTGCACTCACACGAGGTAACAGGAAATGATGCAGTCCTCCCCATATGCTGTTAGTCATGTCGCAGTCCTGATTGGATCAATCAAAACATACTGTTTAACTCTGTCATTACATATCATTAATGTATAAACACAATCATATCAGTCTCAAAAGAACACAGTGACTATTGAAATTAGTGTTAATTTAAGGTGTCAAGGCTTGTACATCATTACACAATTATATGCAGGTGTTGAGATTTTATTTCCTTGCAGCGAAGAGTTAATGAAGTTTTAGTGAGATGTTGGTAATTATTCATTCAACATGATGTTACTATCAAAACAGATTGAGACACTTGACATCCGGTCTAAGCATCTCAGTGAACGTCCCAATGCATCACGTGATCTCGCTCAATTTATCTGTAAGATGACTTATCTGAAGGACCTGTCACTCCACGGTCGGTATCACGATGCCTTCTACTCAACATCATCGTCGATGGCATCATCAGTAAAGGTAGTGATTTGATCATATATTTTAGGACTCTAAGAAAATAATTACATATTTATTATAGTTGAAGTGTACAAGAACAGTCTGAAGATTATAAGATTGACGGTGAATAATATATACCATATTTTTCATTCCATATGACAACTAAGAGTGCCTCGGAAGTGCTGATGGAGTGACGTCTATTTCAATTGTAAATTTCTGCGTCCCCGTTCGTATTATTTTGTTATCCCTTTTGAAACTGCAAACTGTAGATATTTATTTGTTTTCACCCTTACATATTATGTAAAATCAGATTTCCAGAGGACTATTTCAATCACAAATAAGAATAACGTATTGCTTTTGTAAATATTCGGGAGGGCAACCGTAACATGGTATAAATATTGATGAATGATGTCTGATTGATTTATGTGTAATCAACAATCTGAGGTTATTTAGTTAAATGAAAATTTTCAGAAATACGAGTTGGATAAGAATGAATTGTATTATTATGAACAAAAAAAAATTATCGAATGTAGGTTGCAGTTGCTTATTTATGTATTTCAACATACAAATTGAAACTTGGAGAGTATGTAAGTCAGTGACTTTTAAGGTTTTTAGCTTAAGAAATAATGGGTCTGTATGGGCTATAAAAAAAAGAGATCCAGTACAAATACGCAAGGCCCTTTTTTGTAATAAAAGAATTGAATTAAGTTTGTTTACACCACAATTTGCCCAAACAATATTACAATATGTTATATATGGAAGTACTATTATGTTAAAAATTAGTATGGGGCAAAAGACATTTTAACTTATTTATGATTCCAACACTTCTGGATATACACAAAGATACATAATGTAAGTAATCATTCCATGTTAAATTTTCGTCAATAATACTTCCAAAAACTTTGATGTCTTTTTTTGTTCAATTGGCATATTATCAAATTTAATATTTATACGGAAATTAGTTAAATTAGAATTACAGTGTTTAAAGTGCATAAAATGTTTTTTTTTAATGTTTAATGAGAGCTTATTACAATTAAACCAGTTCGAGACTTTGCGAAATTCACAATTTAAAACATTCACTAATGATTATAATTTGTTATGAGAGCAAAAAATATATATGTGTCATCTGCAAAAAGACTAAATGACAATAAAGAAGATGTGTTGGATAAATAATTTATGTATACAAGAAATAAAAGTGGGCCTAAAATGGAGCCTTGGAGAACACCAAAATTAACGGAAAGTAAATTCGAATAAAGACAGTTAAAATTAACATATTGTTTTTTGATTTGCCAACGGTGTTGGCCTGTCTTGACTCATACTGGCTCTGATGGAAGTGTTCATTCGCTTCAGTGTGCTTGCACTTCTTTTGCACTCACACGAGGTAACAGGAAATGATGCAGTCCTCCCCATATGCTGTTAGTCATGTCGCAGTCCTGATTGGATCAATTAAAACATACTGTTTAACTCTGTCATTACATATCAGTAATGAATAAACACAATCATATCAGTCTCAGAAGAACACAGGGACTATTGAAATTAGTGTTAATTGTAGGTGTCAAGGCTTGTACATCATTTCACAATAATATGCAGGTGTTGAGATTTTATTTCCTTGCAGCGAAGAGTTAATGAAGTTTTAGTGAGATGTTGGTAATTTTTCATTCAACATGATGTTACTATCAAAACAGATTAAGAGACTTACCTGGTCTGAGCATCTCAGTGAACGTCCCAATGCATCACGTGATCTCGCTCGGTTCATCTGTAAGATGCCTCATCTGAAGGACCTGACACTCGATTGTTCCTATCACGATGAATTCTACTCAACATCATCGTCGATGGCATCATCTGCAAAGGTATTGATTTGATCATATATTTTAGAACTCTAAGAAAATTACGACATATTTGTCATAGTTGAAGTGTACAAAAACAGACTTATGATTATAAGTTTGGTGGTGAATAACATATTACCATATTTTTCATTCAATATGCAAATTAGAGTGCTACTGAAGTGCTGATGGAGTGACGTCTATTTCAATTGTGAATGCAGATGAGACTAAATATTCTAATTTTAAAACCTACACAAATTAAAAATCGAATTTCTCCGTCCCCTTTTGTATTATATTCTTATCCCTTTGGAAACTGCTAATTGTTTCATATTCATTTGTTTTCATACTTTTGTGTTATATATGTAAAATTAGACTTTCAAAGTACTATTTCATTCTAATGTAAGAATAGCGTATTGCGTTTGTAAATAAATAGGAGGGCAACCGTAACATGGTGTAATGTTAAAAAACATATTTTAAAGTAGTGTAATGTCAGCAATAATATCCACGATACTGTTACTATTGTTACAGATTAAGAAGTGATATCGACTATGGGGTTCGCCCACCCTCCAACCCCTCACTTATTCCGACGTGCAAATGCAGTAGAGTCAGTTAGATTACCGAATCATATGACTTGGGGAAAAATCCCCTCCTTTCTGACAATCATGGTCCCATCACTATATCATGTTGTCAATAACACAATCAGGGTGTTCAGGTTCCAACCGATTAAACGCACACGTTTTCCTTCAAGAGTAGTCTGTCAGTATGAGGACTGGTTTGCGACCGTTTTGACTTCCTGTTTTATTCATTGTTGTTCCGTAAACATTTAGATCATGAGACAAGTCTTCATTTATATTTCCCCACTACTCCCTCAGTTAAAATTCACTATGTTTATCACCCCTCCCCTATCCCCTCATTCATTTCGATGTGCAAATGCAGTAGAGTCAGTTAGATTACCGAATCATATACGGCTAGGGGGAAATCCCCTCCTTTCTGACAATCATTATCCTATCATTATATCATGTTGTCAATAACATAATCAGGGTGTTCAGATTCCCGCCGATTAAACGCACACGTTTTCCTTCAAGAGTAGTCTGTTTGAGGACAGGTTTGCGACTGTCCTGACTTCTTGTTTTATTCTCCTTTGATCAATAAGACGTTAGATTAATAGCCAAGACCATCATTTATATTTCCACACTACTCCCTCATTTAACAGGTCAATATGATCTAGAAAATATCATCTTCTTTATCCACAATGCCACAGTCCCGATTGGATCGATCAAAAACCCATTGATCACCTCTGTCATTACCTATCAGGTATGAATTAACATCATTATGCATTATATCGGCCTCAAAAGAATCCAGGAACTATTGAAATAAATGCTGATTTCAGGTGTCAAAACTTGTTCATCATTATCAATAAATGTGATTGTGTTAAGAGTATTTCATCGTAAAATCGATATTAATATAATTTTAGACATATTGCTGAATCTTGAATGTAGTTTCAGTGGGTGTTGGTAATTATTCTTTTGACATAATGTTACTATCATTATAGATTGAGACTCTTACCATTACTGATAGTCTCACTGAACGTCCCTCTGCATCACGTGATGTCGCCCAGTTTATCTGTAAGATGCCTCATCTGAAGAACCTGATATTCGATAGTTCCTATCACGATGACTTCTACTCAACATTGTCATCGATGGCATCATCTGCAAAGGTATTGATTTGATCATATATTTTAGGACTCTAAGAAAATCACGACATATTTGTCATAGTTGAATTGTACAAAAACAGACTAAAGATTATAAGTTTGGGGGTGAATAACATATTACCATATTTTTCATTCAATATGCAAATTAGAGTGCTACTGAAGTGCTGATGGAGTGACGTCTATTTCAATTGTGAATGCAGATGAGACTAAATATTCTAATTTTAAAACCTACACAAATTAAAAATCGAATTTCTCCGTCCCCTTTTGTATTATATTCTTATCCCTTTGGAAACTGCTAATTGTTTCATATTCATTTGTTTTCATACTTTTGTGTTATATATGTAAAATTAGACTTTCAAAGTACTATTTCATTCTAATGTAAGAATAGCGTATTGCGTTTGTAAATAAATAGGAGGGCGACCGTAACATGGTGTAATGTTAAAAAACATATTTTAAAGTAGTGTAATGTCAGCAATAATATCCACGATACTGTTACTATTGTTACAGATTAAGAAGTGATATCGACTATGGGGTTCGCCCACCCTCCAACCCCTCACTTATTCCGACGTGCAAATGCAGTAGAGTCAGTTAGATTACCGAATCATATGACTTGGGGAAATATCCCCTCCTTTCTGACAATCATGGTCCCATCACTATATCATGTTGTCAATAACACAATCAGGGTGTTCAGGTTCCAACCGATTAAACGCACACGTTTTCCTTCAAGAGTAGTCTGCCGGTTTGAGGACTGGTTTGCGACCGTTTTGACTTCCTGTTTTATTCATTGTTGTTCCGTAAACCTATAGATCATGAACCAAGTCTTCATTTATATTTCCCCACTACTCCCTAAGTTAACATTCACTATGTTTATCACCCCTCCCCTATCCCCTCATTCATTTCGATGTGCAAATGCAGTAGAGTCAGTTAGATTACCGAATCATATACGGCTAGGGGGAAATCCCCTCCTTTCTGACAATCATTATCCTATCATTATATCATGTTGTCAATAACATAATCAGGGTGTTCAGATTCCCGCCGATTAAACGCACACGTTTTTCTTCAAGAGTAGTCTGTTTGAGGACAGGTTTGCGACTGTCCTGACTTCTTGTTTTATTCTCCTTTGATCAATAAGACGTTAGATTAATAGCCAAGTCCATCATTTATATTTCCACACTACTCCCTCATTTAACAGGTCAATATGATCTAGAAAATATCATCTTCTTTATCCACAATGCCACAGTCCCGATTGGATCAATCAAAAACCCATTGATCACCTCTGTCATTACCTATCAGGTATGAATAAACATTATATACCTCACTTAAGAAATCCAGCCATCTGATTGGTCGAAATTACATTCATAAACTTCAACTATTTCTGTAAAATATTCCCAGTAACCATGGTTATTGGGAAAATAGTTCAGTCTCCATGGTTACCCCATAGGTTTACATGTTAAAAAAATGGTCTGAGCGATCGAGGATACCGTACGTGTGCGAAGAATTGGTCGGTAATTTCAATACAATTGAATCTCGATCGATCTAATACCGACAATTTTATTTTGCATTGTTGACATGAAGACGAAAATAAACTTCCAAAAACAAAAAAACAACATCTGCCGATAGATCTTGATCTAAGTTCGTGCCAATATGCATTGCAAAAGTAAAAGAAGGGCCCGTTTAATGGAGCAGAAGCGAAGCATCTACCACGCGAAGCCGTTTTCAATTCATTTTAATGTATATATTAGAGAAAACTACTAGGTGAGGAAACAGAGCGCGATAGCCGAGCGGATTAAGGCGGTGATTCTAGTTACATCACCTTTTGTACGCAAGAGTTCGAATCCCATCTTCGACAAAAGTTTTTTTATTTTTTATTTTTTATTTTTTAGTCTATTTTTTTTCGGCATATAAAAGTATTAATGACTGCTTTAATATTCGAGAAATAGTTGTTTTTATACGCTCTCGGGAAGGTTACAATTGGGCTATTGCCCTCGGCACGCCTCGGGTAATAGCACAATTCTAACCTTCCCTTGAGCGTATAAAAACAACTATTTCTCTCAAAGCAGTCATTAATACTATACTATTATATTGGTCTGAAAAGAATCCAGGAACTATTGAAATAAATGCTGATTTCAGGTTTCAAGACTTGTTCATTATTATCTAATAAATGTGATTGTGTTATTAGAGTATTTTCATTGTGACATCGATATTAATATAATTTTAGACATATTGCTGAATCTTGAATGTAGTTTCAGTGGGTGTTGGTAATTATTCTTTTGACATAATGTTACTATCATTATAGATTGAGACTCTTACCATCAAGTATATTAGTCTCACTGAACGTCCCTCTGCATCACGTGATGTCGCCCAGTTTATCTGTAAGATGCCTCATCTGAAGAACCTGATATTCGATAGTTCCTATCACGATGACTTCTACTCAACATTGTCATCGATGGCATCATCTGCAAAGGTATTGATTTGATCATATATTTTAGGACTCTAAGAAAATCACGACATATTTGTCATAGTTGAATTGTACAAAAACAGACTAAAGATTATAAGTTTGGGGGTGAATAACATATTACCATATTTTTCATTCAATATGCAAATTAGAGTGCTACTGAAGTGCTGATGGAGTGACGTCTATTTCAATTGTGAATGCAGATGAGACTAAATATTCTAATTTTAAAACCTACACAAATTAAAAATCGAATTTCTCCGTCCCCTTTTGTATTATATTCTTATCCCTTTGGAAACTGCTAATTGTTTCATATTCATTTGTTTTCACACTTTTGTGTTATATATGTAAAATTAGACTTTCAAAGTACTATTTCATTCTAATGTAAGAATAACGTATTGCTTTTGTAAATGAATAGGAGGGCAACCGTAACATGGTTTAATTTTAAAACATATTTTAAAGTAGTGTAATGTCAGCAATTGTATATCCACGATACTGTTACTATTGTTACAGATTAAGACGTGACATCGACTATGCGGATCGCCCCCCCCCCAACCCCTCACTTATTCTGATGTGCAAATGCAGTAGAGTCAGTTAGATTACCGAATCATATGACTTGGGGAAAAATCCCCTCCTTTCTGACAATCATGGTCCCATCACTATATCATGTTGTCAATAACATAATCAGGGTGTTCAGATTCCCGTCGATTAAACGCACACGTGTTCCTTCAAGAGTAGTCTGTTTGTGGACAGGTTTGCGACTGTCCTGACTTCTTGTTTTATTCTCCTTTGATCAATAAGACGTTAGATTAATAGCCAAGTCCATCATTTATATTTCCACACTACTCCCTCATTTAACAGGTCAATATGATCTAGAAAATATCATCTTCTATATCCACAATGCCACAGTCCCAATTGGATCAATCAAAACCCATTGATCACCTCTGTCATTACCTATCAGGTATGAATTAACACTATTATATTGGTCTGAAAAGAATCCAGGAACTATTGAAATAAATGCTGATTTCAGGTGTCAAGACTTGTTCATCATTATCTAATAAATGTGATTGTGTTAAGAGTATTTTCATTGTGACATCGATATTAATATAATTTTAGACATATTGCTGAATCTTGAATGAAGTTTCAGTGGGTGTTGGTAATTATTCTTTTGACATAATGTTACTATCATTATAGATTGAGACTCTTACCATCAAGTATATTAGTCTCACTGAACGTCCCTCTGCATCACGTGATGTCGCCCAGTTTATCTGTAAGATGCCTCATCTGAAGAACCTGATACTCAATGGTCACTATCACGATGACTTCTACTCAACATCGTCATCGATGGCATCATCCGCAAAGGTATTGATTTGATCATATATTTTAGGAATCTAAACAAATCACTACATGTTTTGTTTTACTGGAATTGTACTATTTCCTGTATAGTCCTATATTGGACGATTCTACTGTCCAAAGTACTACACCGTTAAGAGGAAGCAGGACGGAAAAGTTGAACGTTTCAGGACGTCGATGCGAAAAGTTAACAAATGGCAATGGACCGCTTCTATGATTAACAAGGATTGATTACTTCTATTATTTCTTTTAAAATTATATCTAGGAGGGACTGTTGGAATGTGAACATGAGACATCTAATTGTATTGATACACTTGTGATACACGAAGGGCCTGTTATTATGATTTTTACTAAACTAATCAGGTAAATTAGGTAATAGTTTGCATGACCGATTGAGACCCTTTTCATTGGAGATTTGTATCGCAGAGGATAATGATAATGATGATAATAATAATTATAATAATAATAATTTAATTTCAACAGCTCTTTTTCCAGAGGTAACAATACGATGTGTGTCAGCAAGGATAACCTAACTGGATATATAACGAGGGATCGAGAGTAAGGGGCAAGTGCCCCCCCCCCCCCCCTCTTTCGGCAAAACCAAATCTGACATCATTAACAATATAAGAATAGGTCCGTTATTACGCAGCCCCCCCCCCCCCCTCCTCCCCGCCACCCACAAAGGCATTTAAATGTGATACGCTTTGCCTTTCTCTCCATCTCACTATGTATCGAATATTGGTGCTGAAGACACAATCCATAGTGCTTACAAAGAAATAAACTTAACGTAAATAGACTCAAAACCTTAGCACATCACATTATATTACGAAGAAAAGAGTTATTTTGATTGCTGGTCAGATAAATAAAAAGAAAAAGGGCATCTGAGAAATGTGTTGTTGTTTTTGCTTTTCATATATTTTCGGGCTAGTGCCTCATACTAGGTTATCTTTGATCCGCCACTGGGTATCACCAAGCCCTCCAAATAATCGTCTTATGTTTTGTTAGCTTTATCTGTTTTATTGCTATTCATTAAAATGTTTAATCGTTTAGTAAGTTGCGGATGCTAAGGTAGTGGAACATTCAAATAAAGCGAAAGTTCTTCAAAGGGATACAAATATACAAAATACCCGTCTGTGACACTTGTATTAAAGGAAAGGTAATAATTTGTAAATATATGATTTGTAAAAGAAAATACAATACAAATCGCATTAATATATACTACTACACCCTTATTATCAGGTGTTCTAATGCATTTGGGTGTTAAAATGAATTTATACTTCAAATAAATCATGTTAAACATGCATTCAATATTCGACATGACCATGATGACAAGCAGCAAAAAGGTGTTATACACATAACACATACAATTTCTTGTTTCGCCCTTATTTTTGTTCGATGGCGGACACTTCGCCCGCCCTCCTCCCGATAGGCCATACGTCTAGAATAAGAATCTGTTAAAACGAAACATTACTGTACCTGTATATAGACACGTTTAATATTGAATATCTGTTAATTCTGCAGTCAGATTTACATCGGACATCGGCCCACTGTATATCACAATTCAAGTAATATTATTAATGCACACTACACTATACTACATCGATAAAGGTCTAAATTTACTTATCGTGATATAATTTTTTTTTAAATCACTTTCAATATTCCTAGTTCAGACTCTAATACATTGTTGCCAGTTAAGATTGTATTAAATTATTGCATATACGAAGTACGGAATATTTGCATTTGACTGATTTGAAATTATTTAGTAGGTGTTCATCCTAACGTATGGCTAAATTAGACTGGTCTTCATGTCATTGAATCTATAAACGGTACTTGCGTTTAACATATTTATATTGGAAAAATATGAATGATGTACATATACAATTGTATTGTATGAAAGGAAAAAATGAATTTTGTATAACGTTTGCTATGTATTATTTTATATTTGCATTTTCATAAGCCTTCTCGCATTAGCTCGGCTCATGTTTTTTTTTAATCCTTGTTTATATTCTACAATACCCATGAGGCTAGCATAAACCCATTTTAATGTTTTTTTGTTGCTGCTTTTCATGAAATTTAAGAACGCAATTATATATAAACCAACAAACGAACCTACTACATTAGTTATTGCACTTTAATTTCCCTTTTTTTTAATGTACATGATCACGATCAGAGTGTAAACACAAGCCCCACCTTGACTGAGCTGACAGTAGCTGATAATACACTACGAGGATGGCATGATCGTGGTTCGATGTTTGACAATGTGAAGAGGGTCACTATAACGGTATGGCACACGATCAACTGTGACGTCATCCAGAGGATCCATCTACCAGGAGCAACAGAACTCACCATTCAAACAAAGAAGGATGAAGCTCGACCGGCTGATTTCCATGAGGAGCCCACTTCACTACCTAATGCCCTCCTGAATATCTCCCCTCAGCTTGTCAAGGTGACATTCAGCGATCTTGCCATTGGCAACGGTCAGATGAAACTAATCTTACAAGCTTTCAGATCACCTCACAACCTCAAACATCTGAAGACCCTCAGGTAAGACATCTTGTCATTTATTAAAACGAGTATTTTGACATATTTATGCCTCCGTTACGAAGTAGCCGGAGGCATTATGTTTTCGGGTTGTCCGTCCGTCCGTCCGTACGTCCCGTTCTCGTGATCGCGTTATCTCAAGAACCGATGGATGAATTCCTGCCAAACTTAAACCATGTATGTATCTGGCAGAGCCAATGAACTGATTAGATTTTGGGGTCAGGGAGTCAAAGGTCAAAGATCACCAGGCTCATTATGTATGCAAAAATAGCTCGTGATCACGTTATCTCAAGAACCGATGGATGAATTTCTGCCAAACTTTAGTGATGTATGTATCTTGCAGAGCCAGTGATCTGATTAGATTTTGGGGTCAAAGGTCAAAGGTCACAGGGCTCATTATATATGCAAAAATAGCTTACGATCTCATTATCATTAAACCGATGAACAGATTACCATCAAAACATGTATTTATCTTGCAAAGCAAATGAATTGAGTAGATTGTGGGGTCATGAGGTCAAAGGTCAAAGATCATGGGGCTCATTATGTATGCAAAAATAGCTTGTGAACGCCTTCTTATAAGAACTGACGGATGGATTACTATCATACTCAGGGGCGTCGCTAGACCATTTTCAGTGGGGGGGTGTAGAGGCCAACGATTACCGACAAAACTAGCAACCAATTACCGACAAAATTAAATGTCCAATATCTACATATTTAACCCTATAAACCTGGGGCCGAAGGCTAAATTGTATTTCCTATGGACTATCTATAGTACTTGCGTATGCGCAAATGGTCATTTTCCTCGACGACATAAATATACGAATTATTTCGTCAACTTAGTCAGCATTAAATAGAGCTATAGATCTATATTATAATGCAGGCGCGGAGCTAGGATCTTATTTTAGGGAGGGGCGGTAGTGAACAAAGCGAATCACTTAAAGTGACTTGGTAACATTGTTGAAGGTTGATGAAAAAAATTGCCTAATTGCTTTCCTTATATCTATACTAACATGTGGAGCATCGTCCACGACACGAGCCGCATAGCGGCGAGGCGATTTGTTTTGGCTTTTTTGAACCCCCCCCCCCCCCCCCGTAAGTGATGTTTTCCTGGCATCTACTGTGTGGGTCGGGACACATGATGGCATTTTCCCATCACATTTCACTTGGCAGCCCACAAGGGGGGGGGGGGGCTAGTCTGTGTCTGGCTCTCTCTCTCTCTCTCTCTCTCTCTCGCTTTCTCTCTTTTAGAATATTGCATAACTGAAATTAGAAATTGTAGTATGTACAATGACAAGCATTATGTGAAATGTTATCTTATCATCTTTATTATAGAAATCTACATGGCTACAACTAATCATTACTCTGGTACAGCTAACGTAGTCGAGGAAGATTAAAGGTTGACATTGATAGTAAAAATTTAAAACAAGTTACTTACTGCTAAATGATACACAAATATTTTATTTGAATTGAATTCACTGATAACAAGACTTAATTGAGTAGCCCTAAGTGCTAATGATGAAACAATCGAGAGGTCTAAATGATTACAAAATAAATTACATAATCTATATTCCAAACATTGTTAGCTCCGATAACATGCCCCCATCCCTTATCATTTAACATCGACAAAACTGTATTCCGATTATCTTGATACTGGTAGATTCATTAGATGCGGAACAGATTTGAGAATGAATGATGTCACAATTGCGTGCAATGAAGATCAGGACATGGAGGTGGAGGTGGAGCACGGCAAACCACGTGGGTAAGTCAAGACTTGCATCGCTGCATGACATTTATGTATGATTGCATGCAAGGGCGTCAATCCCGGGGGACAGGGGGGGGGGGGACATGTACCCCCACGATTTTTCTTAGGGGGGGGGGCATCATATCAAATGTCCCTCCATGTTTTATTAGAAAAGAAGAGGGACCACCAGGAACAACGATTTTGTATTCAAAATCTCACGAATTTGCCACACACACGAAACAAAATTAGTGCCTCTTACCCTCCCCTCCTCCCTCCCCCCACGCTTATTCACTGGCTGGCTGATTCGCCTGTAAATATTACCTGACGAATTGGGGAGAAAAAATAGTGCCTCTTACCCCCCCCCCCCCCCCCCCCCCCCCCCCCCCCGATGCATGTGTTTAGTTATACAAAAAGAGAAAGAAAAAAAGTATCTTGAATATCTCACAAACATGTAGTTCATTCCCGTCTCGGGAGGGGGAGGGGGGGGGGAGAAGAATTGTTTCGCTTTAACAAAATGCTATTATGTACCAATCATGATCAAACAGAAATCGATATGTGCAAAATGTAAGAAAGGGTTGACAAAAGGCGCGTTATTGAAAATAACATTCCTTTGGAAATGTGTAATTGAGAATCTTCCAATGTGCCCATTGAAAGGCTGGATTATCGAAGAGATAAAATTAAGGTATTTTTTCAATTTCGGACATAACATGTAATGGAGCTCTCACACTCTGCCGTGTAGGCCTACCGTCCACCTGCCGGGCTATTAAAAAACAACAGAGTCCAGAACGTTGGGTTTTGAGCGAACTTGTCCCCGGCCGCAAAAAAAAAAATCATAAAATTAATCTTTTCACCGTTTCGTTGCCATCTTCTGACCGTTCTCACCGGGCGCATACCGGGTGTTGAACGTGCTTCTACCGTCTTCACCGCCCAGATTGACTTTTGTTGAAAATTTTGGCCGTTTCCATACCGGGCCCATACCGGGTCTCGAACGTGTGCACCGGGTTTGTAGCAGCCACCTACCAGTCACTTAGCGTCCCCTCACCGCTCGGAGCGTCCTGTGAGCGAGTCCCCGGACTGCTGACGTCATGACACGACTGCCATAAATACCCCGATTTTTTTGCCCGTTCATCACCGTTCTGTAACGGGTTATGAGCGTGTTGTGAACGTGTTCATACAGTGTGACCGTTTTCATAACGTATTCATACCGTCCTCATACCGTTCAACACCGTCCTCTTGCCGCTTACTTGCGGCCGGTGCCAGCCGGCCAAAGTTTTGAACATGCCCAAAACTTTCGCCGGGTCCCACCGGGTGTAAATAAGCGCCGACGCCCTATTAACGTGTTGCCCGCTTTGATAACGAACCACCGTGTGCCCTCGCCGTTCTCCACCGTCCGCAGACATTTTCGCGCACGGTGGCACACGGTAGGCCTACACGGCAGAGTGTGGGAGTCACTTTAGTCTATAATTTACATTACTCACGCTTTTCTGTATTATGACGTTTTCTAAGTTATATATTCAGATAACAGAATAGTGCAAGTAGTTCTGTTAGACGTAACGATGTATGATATTCAAGCTCTCTCTTCTTTGTCCTCCGGTTTTGATGTACTGCTACTTCTATTTGAATGCACACATTTTACCTTATCTCTCTCTCTCTCTCTCTCTCCCTCTCTTCTCTCACGTCATGAAACAGTTTTTAATCAGGTAGATAGCACCGTACTCTACCTGATGAATCAGACGGCTCAGACGATCATTCTTTGAAAAGAAGAAATATCGGATGAAGTGAAAAGTACATGAAAACACCACCATAGACGTATCGAATAATTGCTCAACGTTTAATTTAAATCCGGACTAAGAAATATAAATCGTCATGCAATCGAGTTACTCACCCAATAAATCGCGCTCATATTCATTTAATAATACATGAATAATTATTCCTTACATCCGTTTTGTGGCTCTTTTTCTTTCATTGAAGAAATTGTGATTTTAAATTCCCTTCGAAATGTTACTCATATTGTATTAAGTGGTTCATTCAATTAATATACTTTACAGAGAGTTACAGGGATTTGCACGGTGCAAATGTTAAAACTTGTAAAAGGGCCGAAATGTTGTGAAATATCAAAATTGAAACTATCCTAAAAGTACGGTGGTGAAGTTGTAATTATTAGAAAAGATTACAGTCATTTTTCTTGGCAAATTTAAACTGGCAGTGTTTTATTCACCACATATGTTGTGTACAAAATTGGGTCTTCCATTTTCACATATTGGCACAAAAGTCTTATTCACGCGATACTATAGTCACGTGACTTTTGAAAATACCAGTACACCTTTATTCCTAATAACTGCAACATTGTTGCGTATCGTGTTACTTAGCTGTAAATAGGGACTTTTAGATTTGCACAACGACAACGTGGATTGCTACGATCGACGTCCTTTTAATGCACTGCCTTAAATGGACGTCACACGTATCAGTCCACGCAAATCTAAAAGTCCCTAAATACTCTAGCGTCTTCCTAAGATATACTTTGATTGCTACTTTTGGAATGGATAATATGTTATCGTTGAGAATTATTTGTGTGGTTGGCGCAGTAGAGTTTACTTATATAGTGGCTGTGCTATATAAATTGATCTAAATAATAGAATTGCAATGGAGCTCAGTGCACACGAGGCGGACGTCACCTAGCGTATGACTACGTCAGCGACTGGCTTAGACATTAACGCACCGTGCGAGAGTATCGTTACACAAATGGAGTGCAAGTCGAACAGTGCAAACCTTTCTTCAAATTAAGGACGTTTCCAACTGAATCTCCTCAATCTGTTAGGGCAGGTATTAATGCAGTGTAAACACTGCCTCGTATGCAATGAGCATTGTATAAAATGATGTCTGTGCCATTAGAATCAATCGTCTTTTATGAATTATTGTATTACCTTCTATCTACAAAATAGTGTGGTCTTTTCAGAGCCAGAAGGCCTGTTTTAAATGAAAACATTTTCAATGTATATACAAACATATTTTACAGTTAAAAACACACAGCATATGAAATGGCAGTAATTGGCGGACTTAAAATCAAATGTTTATGATAGAGAATGTACCGGAAGAAAATTGAATAATGAACTATGACATGAATGTATACAAAGAACAAACGAACGAGCAAATGGACAAAAAATCGAAACAAATATAGTGATCTCCTTCCGAAATTCCCAATAATTCTTTACTTTGATATTAATAAATGTGGATACAACTCAATATTTGGATTGTAAACTCAGAATCGGTTTTATAAATGAGATGTGCAAACTGGCGATAATTTCAGTACCAGTTCTAAAGTGATTTCAAACAAACACAACAGTTTTAATACGGTAAATCTCTCTTAAATGTAAAAAAAGGACAAATGAAGACCACATTTCTTTCACAAATATAACGCTGTATTATTGTGTTATCTAATATAGTTTGTGTATGGACTCGTGCATGTGTTACTTAAAAGTTTTTGTTTGTATTTCTTAAATCTTAATGTGGAAAGGGAAACCATTTTGTTTGCTATATATATGAGTTGTTAATTTTGTCTGTAGATAATTTGTAAATAACGTAGCCAAATGATCAGTGCACATTCAAAGGAGTGTGTTTGTATATACTATATGAATGTCATTTATCCAAGTAGATGATTTTCTACAAGTTCAATTCGTGATTGTACACTATTAAAGTCGATGCGAGAACATTATTAAGTGTAATTCACGAAGCATAAAGTTTGATTTTCTGAAGGTTTTATGCACTTTCTGTAAACATGGTAAAAGTGCATTGAGATATTTCAGCATTATGCGAAGAAGTAAAATGTATAACTAGTAATGGTAATAGTGTAGTTTCCTGTAGTAGTAGTAGTAGTAGTAGTAGTAGTAGTAGTAGTAGCAGTAGTAGTATTAGTTGTAGTAGAAGTTGTAGAAGTAGTAGTAGTAGTACTAATAATATATAATACTTGTTGTTGGTGTAGTTATTGTCTTGTTGATGTTGCTGTGGCGGTATTAGTAAAAGTAGTTGTATTGATTCATTTCAGACATGATTTATCAATTATTCCGTTTCTTGTGAGTGTTATATTGTTAAAACGCCAAATATCAATTACTGAAACTGATTATTTTGTATGCATTGATTAGATTATAAAGAATGGCATACGTCGTTACTTTACATGTAAGTCTATTTTGCAGAACACATGACTAACTATACATGGTTGAATTCATTATTGTTGAATTTAAACATGATTATTTTTCATTTTTATTCATGTATTGTAATATGAATTGACAAGAATGTTTGCATGTCAATGTTTAAGGCGGTTATACCTTATACTGTATAAGCCCTATTAAATAAATGTAAATAGTGTAATGTGCCTTTCATTTATCTCCTTTCGCTTTTCATATAATGTACAGGTTCCCAATTATTTGTAGTTTTAAACTACAAAAAAATCTAAACAAGTAAATATAATTATGTATAGCTCATAATACTCCCTATGCGCTAATCATGGTAATGCAGAATAATTGTATTCTAAAACATAATAACAATCACAAAATAAATCCATGATTATTGCAATACATTAAATTAATGTATTGCAATAATCATGGATTTATTTTGTGATTGTTATTATGTTTTAGAATACAATTATTCTGCATTACCATGATTAGCGCATAGGGAGTATTATGAGCTATACATAATTATATTTACTTGTTTAGATTTTTTTTATTAAAGAACGAAGTAATTAATATCGATTCTCGCAAAGAATACATGTACAGTTGAATAAAGTCCATACTGATCTGGTAATTCTATCGTGTTGAACTGTTTTCAAGTAGTCATGGATTTATCCACATTTATATTGAGATCATCATTTTATTATACAACTGTTTCATTAATTTTGTTTCACTCAAGTCTGTGATTCAGATGCTTAGGGTTTTCACCCCACACCTCACCATATATATGTGTGTGTGTGTGTGTGTGTGTGTTTGTGTGTGTGTATGTGTGTGTGCGTGTGCGTGTGTGTGTGTGTGTGTGGGCGGCTGTAGGTGTGTAAAGGTCTACTTAGATCTAACTGTTCCGAATTTTCCAGACGTTACATTTTTCCATAAAATCCATTCTAATGTGCTCTTTCAGTGAATAAAGTCAGTAGGTGAAAATCTCAACAAAACAAACTATTCCCATCAAAATTTCAATCTGACAGGAAAGAAAAGGCATACATTTCCCCCTGAGAATTAGGAGAAGACAGATCTTTGAAAAAATTGATAAAATGGTCGCCCGACAATTATCTTACAAAAGTCCTTCTGCTTTGATGTAAGGAGCTTATTTATGTTTATTTTTTGATATTCAGCAAGCTTGTCTGCACATTAGTATTGACAATCCTCCCCCATTCAAAATGGTCTGGCAATGATAATCGATCTCCTCATCACAGAGGATGTACATGTTGTCGGCGATCTGGGACCAGGTGTCCGGCAGCTCCTGGCCCAGAAGTGAGGCTGCGTAGTATGGGTGACGCAGGGCCATCTGGGCTACCACATTGGTGAAGACCGAGTTATCTACTGGGGCGTGGTCTTCAACTGGAGGCATAACACCTTGGAGATGAATTCCAATAAGAGTCATCAATTGTGTGCTATTACAGTAATCTAGTTTACTAGTAACACATGCATGCATGATAGTTTTCATGATTTCCTGATCAAAGTAATTTCGAATGCGTCTCAAATTATATATCATGAAATAGGCTGATTTGCATATTTTAGTGATATGTGAATCCATATTCAGGTGGGTATCAAAAAACACACCTAAGTTTCGAACAGTATCAGATGGTGTTATGGTGGAGTCACCAACTGATATACTACGCGACCTAAATTTAGAAACATGGCATGGAGTACCAATGACCAAAAGTTCTGTTTTGTTATCATTTAACATCAACTTGTTTTGCAACATCCAAGTCTTAATATAAACAACACATGATTCTAATTCAGAAATACAATGATCTTCAGCCGGTGTGTTAGGACAGAAAGATAGGTATAGTTGGGTGTCGTCTGCGTAGCAGTGACAACTAATACTAGGAAACTCCGTATGGATATTTGTAAGGAGTCTGCTTGTATACAAGGTAAACAACAGAGGGCTTAATCGCGACCCTTGAGGAACGCCAAAAGGCACATTGAATACATCAGAGACAACGTTATCAATTTCAATTTTCTGTTTTCTATTTGACAAGTAAGATTCAATCCATTCGATAACCTTGCCATCGACCCTAAAATGGCTTCTTAGTTTTCAGTAGACATGAATGATCTATTGTGTCGAAAGCACTGCTCATATCAAGGAGAAGCAGTAGACTTATCTTCTGGTTGTCCATTGACATAAGAAGATCACTTTTTATCCTAAGAAGTGCTGTTTCAGTACTGTGAAATTTTCGGTATGCTGATTGATTAAACGGCAACAGTGAATGATGTTCAATGTGCTCAAGAATTTGTTGGGTAGCAGCGCCTTCTACTAACTTAGAAATATACTGAAGATTACTAATGGGCCTTAAATTACTAAATTCTGTTTCGATGCCCAGCTTTTTCAATAGTGGTTTCACTAGAGCGACCTTCCACAATGCAGGGAATTGCCCTGTTTAAAATTTGTATAAAACCCTGTATGGACTACTGAAAAGAAGACAATTGAGGCAGCGAATGATCATGACAGCTTTAACAAAATTGAAAAAAGAATAGAAAATTACTCTATGGAACAACATTTTGCTTTAAGTGTTACAAATGCAATTCTTGAGGAAATTGAGGAGTTGTTTTCAAGTTGATTTTGGCACTTTAATTATCTTAATATAAATTTACACTGATTTGGTATTCTACATAAGTCTGAATTCAATAAACTGATAGCTGACTATAACATTCTCCTATTCACATCTTTTTTAGTCCTCCAATGAAGGGTTCTTTATTTGTATGGACCCTAATCTATTTAAGAGATGTAATATCTTGGACTTTGGTAATGCTAAAAATATAGGCCCAATCCGCCCCCTCTCCTGTATCAACGTGCTTTCATAATATCTTTGATTTAAAGGTATTACAAAGTTTCGGTATGGGCAGTGGCGGATCCAGGGGGGGGGGTCCGGGAAAGATATCAAAGGTATCAAAAAAAGGAGGAAAAAAAGAAGGAAAAAAAGAAGGGAAAAAAAAGAAGGAAAAAAAAGAAGGGAAAAAAAGGGGAAAAAAAGAAGGAAAAAAAAAGAAGGGAAAAAAAGGAAAAAAAAGAAGGAAATAAAAGGGGAAAGATATCAAAGGTATCAAAATATGCTCATCTGACCGTAATTTATTGCCCAAAACCCCTGAGCTTCCGGGGGCTCCACCCCCTGGACCCCACGCCAATTTGTGACCTAAAAGTGTCACAAATAAGGTATAAGTTATGCTCATCTAACGATAATTTAATGTATAAAACCCCTGAGCTCCTGGGGACTCCGCCCTCTGGATCCGACACCTAATTTGTGTCCTGCCAGTGTCACAAATAAGGTATAAAAATATGCTCATCTGACGATAATTTATTGCCCAAAACCCCCGAGCTTCTGGGGGCTCCGCCCCCTGGGCGAACACCAATTTGTGTCCTTCCAGTGTCACAAATAAGGTATAAAATATGCACACCTGACGATAATTTAATGTATAAAACCCCTGAGCTTCTGGGGGCGGACACCTAATTTGTGTCCTGCCAGTGTCACAAATAAGGTATAAAAATATGCTCATCTGACCGTTATTTATTGCCTAAAACTCCTGAGCTTCCGGGGGCTCCGCCCCCTGGACCCCACGCTAATTCGTGACCTGCCAGTGCCACAAATAAGGTATAAAATTATGGTCATCTGATGATAATTTAATGTATAAAACCCCTGAGCTTCTGGGGGCTCCGCCCCCTGGAGCGAACACCAATTTGTGTCCTTCCAGTTTCACAAATAAATATAAAATTATGCTCATCTGACCGTTATTTATTGCCCAAAACCCCTGAGCTTCCGGGGGATCTCCCCCCTGAACCCCACGCTAATTTGTGACCTGCCAGTGTCACAAATAAGGTACAAAATCATGCTCATCTGACAGTAATTTATTGCCCAAAACCCCTGACCTTCCGGGGGCTCCGCCCCTGGACCCCACGCCAATTCGTGACCTGCCAGTGTCACAAATAAGCTATAAAATATGCTCATCTGACGATAATATAATGTATAAAACACCTGAGCTTATTGGGGCTCCGCCCCCTGGACCGAACACCAATTTGTGTCCTTCCAGTGTCACAAATAAGGTATAAAATATGCTCATCTGACGATAATTTAATGTATAAAACCCTTGAGCTTCTGGGGGCGGACAACTAATTTGTGTCCTGCCAGTGTCACAAATAAGGTATAAAAATATGCTAATCTGACCGTTATTTATTGCCCAAAACCCCTGACCTTCCGGGGGCTCCGCCCCTGGACCCCACGCCAATTCGTGACCTGCCAGTGTCACAAATAAGCTATAAAATATGCTCATCTGACGATAATTTAATGTATAAAACACCTGAGCTTATTGGGGCTCCGCCCCCTGGACCCCACGCCAAGTCGTGACCTGCCAGTGTCACAAGTAAGGTTTAAAATTATGCTCATCCGACGATAATTAGATGTATAAAACCCCTGAGCTTCTGAGGGCTCCACCCCGGGAAAAAAACGTTTAAAAACACGTTAATTTTACCTTTTTGGGGACGTTCAAGGGGGGGGGGTGCGAGTATTGTTGGTTCTGGTGATATATATTTGTAAGTATTACATAGACATCCAGAAGAAAGACTCCACAGGCAAAGGGAGATGTCAATTTGAAGAGACGCATTGAAGGTGCCCGTGAAATTCTTGTCAGTAATAATGCAGTAATGCTACAAAGTATAAGAGATATATATTATATGATACACTCAATATCAGAATAATGTTAATTACAACTGATCTATGGCTGCCGTTCTATAATGTCCATTTTTAAAATAGATAATTGTTCTATTTCAATTCATTTTCTTTCATTTGGCATTCATAAAATGTTGATGATTGTAATCATCTTCAATATAGCTAGAACATATTCCCTGCATAATTAAATGGGCTTATACATCAATCATTATCATCTCCTTAATATTATTTATGTTAACAAACTTGAAAAATTTATCTTATTTCATTGTATCCACAAACAAATCATAGTTTCCATTGCTATATATTTTCATCATCATCACCATCTCCATCATAATATTGCCCATCACCATCAACACCAGAATCACCATTATACAGGATCATTACCACCACCACCACCACCATCATCATCATCATCATCATCATCATTATCAACATTGTCATCATCATCATCATCAGCAGCAGCAGCAACAGTATCATTATTATCATCATCATCATCATAAACCAATTACATGTAGGCCTATCATCATTTATCGGCATCAATGTCGTCAAAATCCATATTTTGGAATGAATCATGTAAACTCACCTCACCATACAAGAGCCAAGGGCGGATCTACGGGGGGGGGAGGTAGGGGTCCCCCCCCCCCCCCCCGCTGCCAAATAAAAAATTTGATGTCCATAGAAAAACTCCATCATGATTGTGTCCAGACCCACACAGTATTAGTAGATGTTAGTAGGTGCCAGGAAAACATCACTTATGGGGGTTCAAAATAGCAACAACATAAAAATTGGCTTGCCGCTTTGCGGCTCGTGGACGATGATCCGCATGTTATAGATGCCAAGAAAACGTCACTCAGGCCTACCAAAACAAAGATGTTGTATTGCCCTTTGCGACCGACCCAAAAATCTTGAAATCAACGGTCGGCTTTTGAAAAAAGTTTTTAAGAAAAAAAATGTATTAAAGCATTCAAAACTGAGAAATATTAGCCCAAAGAAGGAGGGGAAAAAAAAAGATTTCTGACCGACCGACCCATGTTTTTGCACCTAAAGGGCAATACAACATTTTTTTTTGTAGGCCTTTCAAAAGAGCAACAACAACAAAAAATCGCCTCGCCACTACGCGGCTCGTGGACGATGCTCCACATGTTAGTAGATGCGAAGAAAACATCACTTATACGGGGGTTCAAAATAGCCCCTCAAAGAATCGCATTGGGTCAACCGCCCCCGCCCCCCCCCCTCCCCTTGGCAAAAAGCTAGATCCGCCCCTGGGAGCTTTTCGTAAAGACGGGTCTGGGGCAAAGAGACCAGCGTCTGTGCTCCTGCGCTAGTCACCAAAGATAGAGTGCCTCTAACAATTATTTACGAAGTTAAACAAATATAAGAATTCAAATTTGCTAGGCACTACAGTGTGACTCAAAAAAAAGTTTACACCTAGAAAATTGCTAATTATTTTAAAAATCATCTACGAACAGTAAATTATTATATATCTTATAAAACAGTGTTTTAATCAGTGGTATCATTTGTGTGTGGTATGTGTTCACGCTTGGAAGAACAGGAGACATTGTTTTTAGAGAGTGCAAAAATCGACTTGGGCCAAATTAATACATGACTGTACTGTTTGCGGAATAAAAAAAAAATGGGATTTGGGTATTAGTTCGGTCTTTGCAGATCCAAATAACATCCCTAACAAATTATTAATCATGCCACACATATCATATGACGAAAATCAAATATCAAAAAAATAATTTTGTGCGCGCGTGTGTGTGTGTGTGTGTGTGTGTGGCTTTGTTTTTGCAAAAAGTAAATGCAATGCATCTCATCATTTGCCATACATTCAATTCATTCTCTCACTTTTATATTTTTGCGCAAGTCGATATACCTGAGACAATTCACCTTTTCTGCTGTAAATGATTTATAAGTTAGACCTTTAGTAATCTTTTTTTTTTGAAGGCAGCACTTAAGAAGCGATTAATTGTCAACGTTACCTTGTACAGTTGTTCACAGCAAAGTTCAATGCATAACTTCTGCAACTCATCAGGTGCTTCCCCTTTTTCACGCATGCGCAAACAGCAAATCTTTGAGCGTACATGCAACTAGCTGTGTTTGTTTGTTTGTTTGTTTGTTTTATTTCCACTTTTTCATATCAATACAAAGAAACATACAAATGAATACAATGAATAACATGTAAGTTTGACAAAGTTTGTTTCTAGTTTAAATAAAAGTTTCATACTGTTACAAAAGGAAAAAGCAGGAGACCACATGTCGTAAGCGTAAATGCTTGAACATGACCGTGGCCTCTGCCGAGTTAACAAAATAAAAGAACAACCCATGCAACTGCATTGTATTCATTGTTAAATAAGATATAAGTGAAGTGATTAAAAGTGAGCATGCATGGGTGATTTAATTTTGAGTGAAAATAACAAAACAAATTTAGTGAAATATTTCGTGTTGAGAAGTGCATTTGTGCAAGGTGCAAAAAATTTAGCTTGGTGGAACAAAAAAGAGACTAATACCGTGATATTTAATTGTGTGTTGGTTTCAGTTACGGGTGATAATATTAAAATGTATGCAGGGTCCATTTCTGTTGACAAAGACAGAACAATTCAAGACATAACAAATTAGATCATTTTTAAATTTCTATGTAAGATCTAGTAAACTATACTGAGTTAACAAATATGCTTTCATATAAGCTTTAAAAGAATAAAGGGAGGTCCTAGTTTTAATATGGTTCGGTAAGTTATTCCAAATATCTGGTCCATGGTGTCTAATTGATCGTAGGGCTAAACTAAGTTTGGGATTATTAAGATGGTAATCATGAGCATGTCGAGTTAAATATGAGTGTACGTTTACATTTAATAAATAAAAGTTTAAGAAAGATGCTGGAAGAGTTTTGGAAGTGTACTTATACATAAAAATGGCAGTTTGGAGCGTATGTATATCATGAACCTTTAATGTTTTTAATTGACTAAATAACGGGTTCGAATTTGCAAGATAGTTAGAGTGTGTACAAATACGAATTGCTCTCTTCTGCAAAAGAAATATTGAGTTTATTTTAGTTTTACTACAGTTTGCCCATATAATATTACAATATGTTATATATGGTAAAATTAAAGTATTATAAAGAATAAACAAAGATCTATCATTTATCAAACATTTCATTTTATACAAAATACCAATATTCCGGGATATCAAAATATTTATGTTATGAATGTGTTCGTTCCAAGACAAATTTGAGTCAATAATAACTCCTAAAAATGTCGTTGATTGTTTTTCTACCAGGGATAAACCATCTATAAACAAATTACATTGTGGTTGGTCTTGGGAGTTAATAGTTCTAAAACGGATAAAATTAGTTTTACTTATATTTAAGGATAATTTATTACATTTAAACCATATTGAAATATTACACAAATCATGATTTACAGTATCAACAAGTGTATCAATATTTTTGTGTGAGTAAAGTATATTTGTATCGTCGGCAAAAAGAATGTAAGTTAGAATATTTGATGATTTTATTATATCATTTACATAAATCAAAAATAAGAGCGGGCCTAAGATGGAGCCTTGAGGAACTCCACATGTGAGGTTCAATTTTGAGGAACTATTAGAATGATAATAAACATACTGTGTTCTATTTTTAAGATAGTCCTCAAACCAGGATAGAGCAAGGCCTCTGATACCATAGTGTTCTAGTTTATGAAGTAAGATTGTATGATCAATGGTATCAAAGGCCTTACTCAGATCCATAAAAACACCTATAACATGCTTTTTATTTGCGAGAGATTCAATTATTTTATCACAAAGTTTAATTAAAGCAAAATCAGTTGAATGATTTTTCCTAAATCCAAACTGGTTAGGAATCAAAATATCGTGGTCATTCAAAAAAGAAATCAATCTTTTATATACCAATTTCTCAAAAACCTTTGAAATACTTGATAATAATGATATGGGACGATAATTTTGAAGTTTAGATGGGTCATCTTTTTTATGAATCGGTATAACCTTAGCAATTTTTAATAAGTTAGGACAGGAACCAGTAGAAAGAGAAATGTTACATATATGAACCAATGGAGAAACAATAAAGTGTATTATTTGCTTAATGAGATTCATACTTAACCCATCTGGTCCTGATGACTTGCTTGATTTCAGTGATTGAACTATACTAACTACCTCATGAATTGTTGTGGGAGTAAAGAATAATGAATTTTCAGAGGGTTCTAAAAGATATTGAGAAAAATGATTGTTGCCAGCATCTATCTTAGAGGCTAATTTGGGACCTACATTAACAAAGTACTCATTAAAATAATTAGCACATTCATTCAAATTATTAATGTCTTGTCCATTAACATTAATGGTTGTATTAATATGTTTTTTCTTACCCGTAAGATCTTTGATAATATTCCAAAGAGAATTATTATTTTGAGTACTCGCAATTTTATTTGAGTAATATAATTTGCGGGATAGCCGAATAATAGATGTTAACTTATTTCTATATTTTTTATATTTATCTAAATCAATATGATCTTTACTTCGTAACGCTTTCTTATATAATCGATTGCGAGTCGCAATCGATCGTAAAATGCCCCTCGTTGTCCATGGTTTCTTAGCCTTTTTTTTATTTAACTTAATTCGAACCAAAGGTATATTTTTGTTGTAATAATACATTAATTTATTCAAAAATATATCGTAAGCATCATTTGCAACTACTAAATTAAATACATCAACCCAAGATTCTGATGCTAAGTCCACCCGAAAGCTCTGAATATTAGCATCCGTTTCTTTCCGAACGTATATATACTTCATGGACTCATGTTTAAATAACTGAATTGTAGGGGAAATAACAAATATGGGGAGGTGATCAGAAATATCAGAATACAATATTCCATTCTGACTGTTTTCATTAAAAATATTCGAAAATATATTGTCTATTAAAGTTTCAGTTATACTAGTTATTCGGGTAGCTTTGTTAATATGTGGATGGAGGGAATAAGAAGAGAGTGTAGTTAGTAACCTAAGTCCAATATTATTCAATGCAGGTGGTAGAAGATTAATATTATAATCCCCCATAAGATATATGATTTTATTTTCACGCGATATTAAAGAAAGACTTTCTTCTAATCTATCTACAAACATATCAATTATATTATGAGGAGGTCTATACATTACTCCAACAAGTATATTTTTAGCTTGTTTATTTATAATTTCAATAAAAATATATTCGGAGCCATCTACACTTAAGTCAGGTCTCTCTTTAAATGTTAAGGAATCATGAATGTACAAGGCTACTCCACCCCCTCGTCCATAATTACGATCAGCCCTAATTAGTTTATAATGTTCAATATTAAATAAAGGAGGTGATTTATTATTCAACCATGTTTCCGTTATCCCTATTATGGAAAACGGAAAATGTTGTATAGAAGAAAAAAATAAATCCATAGAATCGAAGTTTTTATTCATGCTTCTAGCATTAATATGCAACAAACTAAGGGACTGTTGATTATGGCCATCATTATTTAAATTAAAAGCAGCGTTGAAATCGTCAGTAGTAAAATATGTTGACTCATTTTCTGTTACATCTTGGTTAATTTCTAAATCAAAATTCATATGACTAAATTCAATATAGGCCTACAATTATCAAATAAAATAATTAAGAAATGGGCCCATGTAATGATTTGAATATGATGTAGAATAATAAAGTCTGTTTGATATGTAACGTTAAGTATGTAAAATGTTTCACTTCGTACTAGTCTCAATATAAACAGTCGTTTCACCGTGGGTGCATGTGCAATGACTTGTGCAAGTGCTAAAATAATATAAAGAATGGTGAGTGAATGAACGGAACAGCGAATTGCAGCCATTGGTGGCGGTTCCGGTTGAGTACTGACCACCGCCAGTTCAGGAAAAAAAAGGAAAAAAAGAAAGAAAGGGGGGGGGAATAATTAAACATGAGAGAACGTACAGTATTAAAGGCAAATATGTGTGGGTATATACAGGGACAGGTAAGAGGAATGCAGGTTAGAATAGATCATTTAAATACGCAAGAGTGTATAGGTTACGAGGTTCCAAAGAAATGGATCAGGGTCCGCCATTCATATGCTACAACAGTATTGATGGTAAACAGCAAGGAATTTATATTAAAATGAATCGTATCGACACAGTTAACAATGTATTTTTATTCGACTTTATTTAACAATAAGAATGTTACACCTGCGAATTTCCACGCAGTTAACCTCAATACATGTGGGCAGTTCTTAAACAAATAATAACAAAGACAATATAAAGAAAGAGGAACAGATCGTAATCTAGAGTCTTAATCTGTAAAAAAAAAAAGGGAATTGTTAACAATCAAGATAAAGTTGTTTAAGATCAATCCTTCCAATATAAATGTGTTTATATTACATAACATAACAGACGTAGGGAATAGAATTTAAACAAAAAACGGAAATTCTACAGTGTTAACATTTAGAAAGCATGTTTTCTGTTGTGGGTAAAGGGCACTCACCCCGAAAACGCACACACGACCCGGGAAACACGACAAAAGGAACCGATACGCTTTAGAAATCGTATAGTAGTCAGACCGCAGGTCGTATGCTAATGAGCAAAACCGGCCTGTTTTATTTCCAATCCCGCGAGCGCTCGCTCCTGTCATCTAACGTCTCGCGAGTCACGAGATTTTTGTACCGTGTACTGGGAGTGCAGTTTAAGAGAAAACCACGCTTTCTGCGGTCGCCATGTTTAGGTGAGTACATAGTCCGTTTTCTTGTGTCTATTATCGTTCTTTTTCTGTGAAATTTGAGTAAAATTTCGTATAGAAAACACGTCATAACCACACGCCTTTCTTTAGGAACTGTTTTTGCAAGCCTCTAAATGTTGCTGGATCCTGACCCTGTCATAAAATGTACGATTTTAATTTGTTTTTAATTGCCATCTGCAGATGTTGACGATTCCATCGATGTATAATTTGTCCCGGCTCACAAATTAACAATATGAGTATTTGCCCCCCTAAAGTTATGAATATTTAATTAGTTGATCGTCTTAAAACCGTGAACGATGTGCACAAAGTCACGTGATGCCGGAATCCGAACTTAAGAGGCCATTTTCGATGAACGGTCAAGTTTTTATAGTGTAGTCCCGCGTACTTACATTTTTGTGTTTAAACCACTCGTTAGATAACCAGTCGCAAACATTGAAAGAAAAGATCGAAGAGTCGAATTCATGAAGCAAATATGTTATGAATTTATCAAATTTACATATAGGTCTATAACCGTAAAAAAGTATATGGTTAATAAAAAGGTGTTCCAAATTCTATATATTTTTGCTGGATCAAGGTAAGGAGATTGATGTATGAAGGGGTGACCAAAGTTCGCGCAGATTTTAGAACAAATTAGAAAATGTGATATTCGATCCATGTTTTCTCATATTCTACACAAATTTATTTATTTTAATTACTACCAAATGGACGGCAAAGTATTTTACTACCAATTGGTTCAACTACAACATTTATCGTCGAAGGATTTCGGAGATATCGCGATCTAAAAATTCGATGTCCGATCGTGCATGCGCGCTGCATCTAAAAAAGTCATAAAAACAACGAGACCTAAGTTCACGCACGGGGGTTTACAGCCGATTTATACAAAAATACGATCCATCAAAAATAAGGTAATTTCATAATTTGCAAGGCAAAATATCATAGATCTACAACCAGACGGTACCACTTATTACTTACAATTTTGAGGATATCTGCTCTCAAAATGAAGATTTCCAGACCCTTATCGGTAAGTTGGTAATTTTTCGGAACGGACGCAAATAACTGCAAAATGTGCCGATCTTTTGTCAATATTTTCACAATTTCGCACCCAATTCCAAAGAAAATTTCGTTTCTGGGTAATTTTATGATCCTCTTTCCATTGGTGATATCAGATTTTCGAAATCTTACCGATTTTTTGAGAAAGCGAACTTTGGTCACGCGCGAACTTTGGTCACACAGCCATACAGTATACAGTGTAGATTGTGTCTTGACTTGAGTCTTGAGATGAGTTGAGTGATCAGTGATGATGTGATGTCTGATGGTGATGGAGCCAAGTATTTGCACTTGGCTACTTGCAGTTCTAAACGTCTAGTGACAGTAACTTAGATCATGACATGGGTGAGAATCTGTGAAAATCAAGCAAGACCCAGTTTTTTATTATCAAAATCAGTTTGTAATTAACTTGGGTCACAGCATGCAGCAGCCTGTGCATCTGCCATGACTGGGCGCTGCGCCTGCAGTGACTATTCAGACTAGTTTATCCTGTTCTCAAATTCTTTCAAGTTTCATATCTCACTCTCAGATTCAAGAGTTTCAATTGTCAGAGCAAGGTCATTAGCTACCAATCTTGAAAGTTGAAACAGCCCTAGAATTCCATTTATCATGGTGATATTGCAGTGATCCATTAAATTGAGCTGTGTTGAACCGAGATTGAAGGCACTTTTGCCCCTGAATTTTACCAGTCTTTCTGGTGTGGGGTCTAGATTTAAACGTATTTCAATTTCTGTTTTTTTTTATCAACAGTGACTCATTCTTAGTTTCTTTTGTTTCCCTTTTTTCGTTCCATGTAGGAGATGGCAGATTCATGTATATGGTGACTCAATTGTTCGTGGTGTAAGTTTTGATCAGGATCAGTTTGGTGGCAAAATATTCTGCTATCCGGGTGCCACTGTTAGGAGTCTTCGACAGGTAATTAGAGCACAAACAGACTTTGACTCTACAGTGGATGCAGTTGTAATCCATATTGGAACTAACAATCTCGGCAATAGTGTCTGGGAAAGAACTGGAGGACAATATAGAGATTTGATTTTTAGTGTACGTGAGAAGTACAGAGAATCAAGAATATTTATTTCCGCAATCTTGCCTCGTTGGGACGATGACAGTGCTTATGAGCAGTCTCTTTATTTTAATTTGAAATTACATTGTTTGACTAAAGAATTTTTCAATTGTACTTTCGTCGATTGTACTCGACTATTCTCGTTTTCATTTGAGCACTTCAAGTTTGATGGATTACATTTAAACAAGCGAGGAAAAACCACCTTTTCCAAGGAACTTTCTACCATATTACTGAGGAATCTTGATCCTGTGAAGCCCACTGCAAACAAGTATGTGCCTGCAGAACTGTTAATTTTATGGACCCCTCCACGTAAAAGAAAATCCACCTGTACACAACACCAGCCTGCACAACACAAACCAACCAACTCATCGGAATCCGGCCCACCCAACTCATCAGAATCATCCAACTCGTCCAAATTACCCAAATCCTGCGTAGCACCCACTTTATCTGCCCAATGTAACGGACAATCAAAGACAATGCCGAGGCCAAGGAAAAGGAGGAGGAAGAAGAGGAAAAAGCATGTGGAGAAAGACGCGCAGGGGTTCATGACCCACGCAAAGCCTGCCCGACAACCAGTCCGGCCCCCCGACCTTCCTGCAAACATGTTCATTCCCGATGTTTGTCCAAGATGGTCAATCCGCTACAAGGACCTCGGTCAAGGACCTCTACGTTCCCCCTGTGAGCTGCCAGGACCCCATTCTCCTTACGTACACAGAAGGCTACGAGGGAAAATGAAACGTCGTCATCTAAACGCGAGCAAACGTCAAAGACGGCGTAGAAAGGTATCTTAGCTCATAGCACATTATTATTTTTGAGTACGCAGTTTTCTCATTATAGTTGTCATTGTACAGAAATCAGGGCAGAGTTTCATCAAACCATCATGAGTACAATTTCACCGACATCCCATCGAAACCTGTGTATTAAAATTAACACACACTTCAATGGGATGTCTGTAAACTTGTGCTTATGACGGTTTGATGAAACGATTCCCAATTGCTCTTGCCCAACCTTGCCTAGTACCCTTATTTTAAAGTTCATATTCCACCCAATATTACATTTTTCTTGAAATGTTTGTTCAAAAATATTTGCTCTATGTGCACATTATGAAGGGTCATAAACTGATTGGGGACATGTGTACTTCCAGAACCTGTTTTGTCCAGTGTAAACTGTACACAAAGAAGAAGAAATATCCCGTCTTTCCTTTTATTTGCATATACACATTTCATTCATATGTAATTGATATACTCAATGTTTATTTTTCGAGTTACATTAAATGTCATTTTGTTATGTTAATATTTCAATTTATTTTTGGACTGAGAATCAATTTGTTCATTATCCCTTTTTTCTTTTTTTTCCACTCTTATTCCACAGATTTCATACAGACGGTACCTCTGCATCCTCAGTAACCTTCCCAAGTTTGTGCAGCAGGGGTAAAGCCTTGCAAGAAGGAGCAGTGTGGACCCTGTGCCTTATGCAAACGTTCATCCACAAGGTATTGTCACCTGGTGACCATTATATCAACGACACTCAAGGCGGCAATTGTGGCTGCTCATCCAAGTACCAAAGACACAGACTGCATATGCAACGCCTGCCGGATTAGGTATAACAACAAAGCAAAAGATTCAAAATATACACCAGAAAAATCTCGTGAAAAAGTCAGGTCTCAGTTATGTATTCTCTCCAATGAGGGGCGGTGTCAGAGCAATTCTCAAGTTGATTCAAATATTTCTGTTGAACAATTCAATCGTGCATTTGACCTTCAATATTTGTTGTTGCCCTCCCCTACACCTTTGTGCCATCAACATAGATTAGAAGTTGTGCATTTCAAAGAACTCACAGAATGTGCTGTCTGTGGTCACTTGTTGAAAGTAATTCAGTCAACTAAATTTTATAGGTTGGATGAATGTGAAAAAGTAAGCATGGAAAAACTGTTACTTATTAATGAATCCTTCAGAGTTAATGAAGGAGATCTGATTTGTAAACAGTGCTACAATTTTTCATCTAGACAACAAGTTCTAACGGACTTAGAAAAAACTATAGATAGCATTGAAACCACTCTTTCAGAGGTGAGCCATGATGAGGAAGATTCTGTTAAGCCCAAATCCATTCTTAAGAGATTGTGTAAAAAAACTTTCAAGGAAATATGTAAATGGTTGAAAAGTTGTTGTGGATTTTTACTAGCAGATGCATATGATTATTTCTTGAGGGAGTTGGAAAAAGTCTTGGACAAGAACTCTGACAAATATGAGCAATGTTCAAAAAAAGGTAGCTGGTTAATGAGTAGAATATTGGGCAAGTTTGGATGTATATTATCTGTACACAAATCCACTAAAAAGAAGGGTGTTTTCTTGTATCTGACTTCTGCCACTATCGAGCAGTTGTTAGAAAGCTTAATGCAAATTCACACTTACGGTTGTTGAAAAAAGGTAATGTCAGACAAGAAGATGATATTTCAACCCTACCTTTGGAAACCGAGGCTCAAACACTAGACCATATGTATCGTGTACTCATACTTGAATGCAATACAAGACTTAAAAATCAATCTAAGAGAATTAAAGAATATTATACTAGGGACCCTCTGTCAATTGATAAGTTCAATTTCAATGAAGCTCTATCATCTTTTGATCCTGTTATTTGGAATGTTGTATGTCTTCTTACCTCAAATTCTGAGGAAATACATGCTTTCAAAAAGACATCTTTGCATGTAGCTAAGGATTTACTTTCATTTCCTAATGATCATACACCTTTTGGGATGCAAAGAAAGATCCGACGAATTGTACTAGTGTTCATACTCCAATTTGTGCTTAGCGAGTTTTGCACATATCCTTTTCATGTAATTATGGCTAATGTAATCAAGGGACTGACCCATTCTTCTACCCTTATTACCATAGGGAACAGATTAGGATTTTGTTGTTCCGAGGACACATTAGAAAGGCTTTTGCAAGCTGTAAAAGATTCTAGAGAAGTTAATGGTCCTTTAGATCTGCTAGATTTACAAGCTGTTACACATGTCACAATAGATAATATAGATGTGTTGGCTTCTCATGCTGCCGTGAACCCCAACCAACCAAGGAGTTGGCATGGTACGTCAATAATGGCTCAGCAGCCAAAGCCATTTTCTGAACGTTTGGATCCAAAATATGAATTGTTAGATCGTGTCACCACTCAACATGATAGAAGTAACCTAATATCCAACAAAAGAAAAAAAAAGCCATCAATAATGGCTCAGCAGCCAAAGCCATTTTCTGAACGTTTGGATCCAGAATTGTTAGATCGTGTCACTACTCAACATGATGGAAGTAACCTAATATCCAACCAAAGAACAAAAAAGCCATCAGTTCGGAAGAAAATCAAGTTGGATCATGTTCCCAGTCATCCAAGCAAAGATGATTTCATGCCAACACAGTTCAAAACCAACGTGCAGTCTCAGCTTTCTTGTGATTCATTTGTTTTATCGGAGGAAGAGGTGGAATCCCTAACTCAAGTTCATAATGATATGATACTCTATATGTGTGAAAGATTTGTTTCTGTTGAAAGTGATCAATCTTCTTTACCTATTGTTCCAGGCTTCAAATGCAAACTTCTTTTAGACTCGGACAATGTAGAAACTGAGATTTCTAAGTTTTCCTATATGTATGTGCTTGATGAGCCAGCAGACTCGCGTCAAACTTTATTAAGATCACTTCACCTCTTGTACGATTCATTCAAAGTATCTAAAGACATTAATCACCTTGTCGTTGCTGGTGATGGTGCCACTTTTAAACTTATTCTTGACATCAAACAGGAATATGGCGATTCCATGGAATGGTTAATACCATACATAGGTGACTGGCATCTCCTCAAAAACTACCAAGAAGTGATAATGAAAATATTCTGGGATTCAGGGCTTAAAGATCTTGCCAAATCAACACACAAGAATATGACGCTTAACAGTCTATCCACCTGTTCCAATTTTAAACGTACTCATAGATTTCTATTACAGGCTCATGAAGCTATATTAATGTTACAGTTTCAGTGTTTTCTCGACCAGAGAAATATCACCGATGACTCTGAGGCTCTTTCTAATACATTTTTTCTGGACAGTGTTAAATCTTTAATACAGTCACTTGTAATTAAAGATGGTAATATTGATGCAAGCACTTTCAAAGATTTGCAGTCAGAGTTTTCCCAGTCCCCAATGTTTACATCAATGAAAGAAGAATTCCTTGTTTTCCGTAAGGAAATGTCAGACAAACTAGAAACTTTTAGGTTTTGGGATAGATTTGTGCATGAAGACTGCATGGCGTATATTCATCTGTTCATTGCAATTCGTTCACGTAACTGGCATTTAAGAAATGCAGCTGTAAAGGAGATGGCTCCATTATTTCAAGCCTGTGACAGGCAAAACTACTCTAAAATGATCCCTTTGCACATAGGTTTTATGCAGGCATTACCAAACTACATACTGAGGCATTTTGAAAATGGTGCCTTTGCTTCTAATATCAAGGGAACAGAGTTATCATCTCTAGGTCTTGATGAGGCACACGAGACGACAATTAACAAGGATATTAAAATGGCTTGGTCACGTAGTTTGCCAAAGAATATGGATAGAATAGCTGGCACGATCCAATACCAAGCAAAACTCATCTCTAATATTCAGGATGAATTAGACGTGTTTACACCAAAGAAGATTGTCCTTCATCGTGATCTTTCTCCGTCTGTTATAAAAGCAGAATTTGCTAATGTTAAAATGTATTTTGGTAAATTGTTAACAACACAGATGTTTTTACCAAATCAAGAGCCTCAGTTATATCATGTCTTTACTAATGTGCCTGCTACCAAGGACCAACAGGCAAGCCTTCTGTCATATCGTCAAATTGGTCAAGATTCTTATTTACTTTTTTGTAAATTTCAAATCTTAAAAGATTCTAGCAACAAGAAGCCTGTTACCCGAAGGCACAAGCTCAAAACATTTGCTAAATCTAAAGTAACACGAAGAAGAATGACAAACCTTGAAAAAGAGAAAAAAATGATAACCTTGTGTTACAAGAGAACGATCGCTTTCTCAGAAGATAAAGGCTTACCTATCAGTACCCTTTGTCAATTTGTAGAGAAGCCGCGTGCTATTTGTAACTCTAACGACTTACCTCATAAAGGTGCTAAATGGGTTATGTATGACATTTTCAATAAGAGATATGGTGAGAAATTTAATATCATTACATGTAACCCTAAAATAACATTGCCAGGAGCTTGCTATATAGCAGAAGGGATGAATATAATTTATACCAGCCCTTTGAGACAGTTCAAGACGTTTTTAGATTATGCAACATTTTTAGTCCGTCGTTGGATACTTTCTAGCTACAGAAAAGGCTTTATTGAAATAAGAATATTATTTGACCAAGTGGATACACAGGGATTATCACCCAAAGCAATAGAACGTTCTAGGAGAGATGATAGTGGTGATGATATAGAAGCAAACTACAATAATATAGCAGATGATACTGTCCTTCCTGTGAACTGGTTCAAATTTTTAAAGGTCAGGACACAGAAACATTGCCTAATTCGATATTTGTCAAGCAAATTCATTGAACTTGTTAAGGATCAGTTGTTAGATAATCAAATATTTATAACATCTGGAGGATTTCATGTAGGGCTAGAAAAAAGACCAAATTGGACAGGTGTCAAAGTGACAAAGAAAGGTACTGAATATCACTCCTTAATTCACAATCATGAAGAAAGTGATACACAGATTTTTCTTCATGTTTTTGATACGCAATGTACAGATATATTAATATATTCTATTGATAGGGACATTGGTATCATTGGTTTACCCTTGGAATTTGGGAGCAAGACTGTGTGTATTCAGTATAGATGTAAAGTTGGTGAGGAAAAGTATTTAAATATCAATCTCTTACAAACTGCAATAATGACAGATTCTGACCTTTCATGTATAGTTGATAAAGATATTAGTATTCTCAAGTGTGTGCAAATGATATATATCTGCTCAGGATGTGACTTTGTGTCCTATTTTGCGCATGTAGGAAAAAGTATGTTTTTCAATGTATTTGTGCAATATGCCTCCTTCATTTCAGGTGACAGCATTGATACTTCGTTAGGAAATTTGACATGTTCCACAGTTGGATCCGATAGTGACAAGGGTCTTCTTTCCTTTTATAGGTTTATATTGTGTGTTTATTTTAAAGCAAACAGAGCCTTTCTTCATGACTATGATTCACCCTTACAACTTTTTAATACAGTTTCTGGTACTTCAATACTTAAACATCATCAGGAAGCATTAGCTATAGTCCGTAAAGCTTCATGGATAGGGACGTATGAGGACCAACTTCTTCCATCAAACACAGCTCTTCGCTTTCACTGGCTTAGGGCATGTTGGGTTAGTTCTGTATGGGGGCAGTGCACAATACCACTTTTTCAATATCCAGATATTGGTGCACATGGTTTTTCTGTTTTAGTCGAGAATGGAATTTCAAAAGTTGATATTGTTTGGGATTCAAAAGAAAACATTAAGGAGATACAAAATAATGTTGCCTACCTTACTCGAGGATGTTCATGTGCCAAAAATAAATGTTCTAATAAAAGATGTAAATGCAAAAAACAAGGTAACTTTTGCGGACCGGGCTGTACATGTAGAAGCTGTGAGAATGTAAAAACAACACATTTACAAAATCCTACCTCTGTGTCTTTAATAGAATCCGATAACAGTGATGATTCTGATTATACATCTAGTGATGAAAGTGATTTGGAAATTAATGACAGAGATATGCAGGTTGATGATGATGTACATGTCTTTGAGACCTCTGAAGGTAATGTAAGGGAAGCTGAGATAACAGATTTTGATGAAGATGAAACAGAATTGGCTTAAATACTTACTGATATTACTTGTCGGAATGTTTAAGAGTTATTGCTCGGCATTTGTATTCTATTTTATATATGTTTGTATTTAGAGCTTTATTTAGTTATGTACATGTACTTGCTGCTTCATGGACGTAATTACTGGTTATTACAACTTAATATGTATCAGAACTTTTGTTACATTACTGTCAGTTTTTTATCAAAGAGATTTACTAGTAGATATGTTGTCTTCATATACATGCAAGGTGTTTTCAGTTACACCCATATTTAGAGTGGTTATTAATTCTAGATTTTTTTCTTGAGCACATGCATGTTCATTATTATATTATATTCTAGAGTTGAAGGAAGTGTAAACAAAATGTTACACTACTATTTAGTATCTACATGTATCTTGTATTCTGCTTTTTTAAAATAAGATGAAACTTGCCAGCTGACGTTTTGAATGCTATGGAGACACTTTTTTTTTTTCTACTAGCATTTGTACAATCTTTCTTTTCTTGCCAAAGAAGGTTCTATCTTTTTGTTTGAATAGACTCTCTGAGATATTTAAATACCGGTAATCTGTATGCAATTATGTTTATGTTTGGATCATGGTATGCTTTACTTTTAACAAATGTTTTGTTTGCATTTGCTGTGATGGTGATAAGTATTGGTCACAGGGAGTCTTTCTTTATTTTGTCATATTGTACAACTCTGCATATATGTATGTATTTCCTAGATATCTTGTCTTCATATACATGCACAGTGTTTTCAGTTACACCCATATTTATAGTGGGTATTAATTCTATATTTTTTTTCAGCACATGCATGGTCATTATTATATTAGTTTCTAGAGTTGAAGGAAGTGTACCGGTAAACAAAATCTTTCACTACTATCTACATGTACATGTATCTTGTATTCTGCTTTTAAAATAAGATGAAACTTGCCAGCTGACGTTTTCAATGCTACATGTTTGGAGACACACTTACATGTACTCTTTTTTTTTTTTTATTCTACTAGCATTTGTACAATCTTTTCTTCTCTTGCCAAAGAAGGATTCTATATTTTTGTTTAAATGGACTCTTCAAGATATTTGAATACGGGTAATCTGTATGCAATCATGTTTATGTTTGGATAATAGTATGCTTTACTTTTAACCAAAGTTTTGTTTGCATTTGGTCATGGTGATATAAGTATTGGTCACAGGGAGTCTTTCTTTATTTTGTCATATTGTACAACTCTGCATATGTGTATGTATTTAAAGGAAGTAAATTATTTTCAACATTGTTATAACAAAAGGTCATGTCACTACTACGTTACTCACATTGCCATTTAGCATAGATGGATCAGGAAATGCAATTTGTATTAGTTCATTAGTTCTTCATAGTACCATTCCATCACACCTTTAATTATTTTGTTTATACTCTTGCCAAAGAAAGTTATCCGGGTAATAAACCATTATTATAATCATGTACACATATCACTTGATTATGGTTTATGAATATGCCATTGTTAACAAAAGGAATTGTGAAATATTTTGTTTTGGGAACAAGGCAGTTGCTTCATCTCCTTGACACATTTGTATTGTATTTTCACATTTTTTCTTTATGGTGGTAGATGTCCATTTCAACATTATTGTTGTCAGTTTTTTTTGGTACTAGACTTTCAATTTGGTTGATAAAAAAGACCTTGCCAAATATTTGTGTGTGACTTAAGAACAAGCCTATTTTATGTGTGTGATATTTTTTCACATGATATTGTATTTTTAAAGATGAAACCTGTACATATGTTTTTATATTAAAAAGCCTTTCATTAGTTGAATTTTGTTCTCATGCTCCTTGTAATTCTGTAAATATTGTTTCAAGAATGAGCGGTACAGAGGCCTACGAGTAAAAATGAGTGGTAGGTGTTATAGTTGGAAGAATAAGAGCGAGATGGATGAGAAAGCATGGAATATGAAAGGGAGAAGTAATGAAGTGTTCGAGGTTAATGAACATACCTTTAAATTCCAACAATAACTCCAGCAGTGCAGTCATTAAAAAATATATATATTATTTTGTGATTTTTCTTTTCAAATTAATTTTATTTATTCATTTATTTAGTATTATTATTATATATATATAGATCTATATATATATTTTTTTTTTTTTTGGGGGGGGGGAGGGGGGGAAGGGGGCATTGAATCATAAACCTATAGACCCTATGCTCAAAAATTTAAATGCAATGTTGAACTTCCGTTTAGTTTTTGGAGTTGCAATTAAACGCAACTTTTTATAGACTTATAGACCCTATGCACGAGGGCTGGAGATAATCTTCATTTGCACTCAAGTTTTTAAAGCAATTTCGAGGACATGAATCATTATTACACATTCTGTTTTTGGTTCTGGAGGATGAGTGCTGTAAGTCTAGGTGACCATTAATATAATTAGACTCCAAAAAAGTCCAAGTAAATTAGAGTCTAACCCACTCGATCTAGTAATTGCTGAGCAGCAACTTGATTTCACTAAGGGCAAATAAATTAAACATAATAATGACAATATCTTTGACGGAATAATTCACGTAACTGCTGCCTGTGAGCTGTGGTCCCATGGTCCTTACTGAGTGACTGCGACTGAGCTGAGATTGATCATATGTGTTCACGCCATTCACGCAGTTCTGAACAGTACACACATTTAGTAGAGTGGGACTGATTCGGTCACATTGGTGTCGGTAAATTCAAGAGATATATTTAGCCTACGGTATTAAAATGTATTTCTTTTCGAAGCACCTCACTTTTTCAATGTATTATCCTGATTGAAATGAGAATAGTTTGTAGGTGAAATGCACAATTACGTGGAATAAATAGCGGACTGTAGCAGACAGATTCACTCCGGACCGTTCTGAGTGAATGACGTCATTGTAGGCTGCTCGCTCAACCAATCAGGGTGCAGGAATCGTTCGCGAGGGCTCGTTTTGTTCGTGAACGTCTTTTGGTAAAAAAAATTGGGACAATGTTGAACATTTTGCTGGATCCTGACCCTGTCATGAGATGAATCATCAAATATATAGGTTCATTAGAAAGGTGAATATATGTGGATTCAGAATATTTATATGGCAATTACGTCTCAGGGGTTTAAACAAAAATTATAACGGTAAATATAAAACCTTGTGATTTGTGAATGTTTGGCAATATCTTATTACAAATATGAATCCTTTCCGATAACCAATTTCATTAAAAATATATATGTACAGAAATGTTGGGGTTTCATCTTGTGAAATCTAAAGACAGAAAGAGAAAAAAATAACTAAGAGCGAAACTATGAGCGTTTGCAAAAGTGTGTTTCACAGCGGCTTCAGAGGTCAGACGAAGGTCACGAGATCGTCGCTGGAAATAAAAGAAGCACATTTTTTCGGACATGCGGACTGACAGCACGAGCTCCAACCATGCATACCAAGCCGCGGGCAGGTCCTCGAAGAGAATGTCATTAATTAGCATAGCAAAATATTTATTTCAAACAAAATTTTAAAAAGAAAAAAAAAGAGAACAAAAAAAAGAAGAACAAAAAAATCACTCTGCGATAGGAAAAATTTCTATAGTATTTGAAAGGATAGTATTTTTAAGTTATCATAATACCAATACTGAAAAAAAAAAAAAAATGCAACTGGCAGAATTCATTTCAATGTCGATAACATGAGGAAAATACATGCATAACCATCATGGCTAGTACAAATCCATGAAATAAAACAAGTAAATGTATCACAGTGCAACATTTTTGGTTTCAACTAGTCTTTCGAGTCTGTATAGTGGTCACATAATTACAAACAAACAAAAACTCCATGATTGAAAATATTGCGGAAGTGACAACAAACGATTATAAATACAAAGAGGAAGAAAAAAAAATCTATATATATATATATATATAATATGACAAAAATACAAAAACATCATGGCGGGTACAAAATATCCATGAAATAAAACAAGTAAATGTGTCACAGTACAACATTTTCAATTTTTACTAGTCTTTCAAGTCTGTATAGTGGTCACAAAATTTTAAAAATAAATTCCATGATTGAAATATTGCGGAAGTGACAACAAACAATTATAAATACAAGGCAAACATGGTGTGAAGGCAAACATGGCGTGGAGATCGTCGAGTGGACTGTATAATATTATCATTCAACGATCTAAATCATGCCGCCTGTGTGATGGCAGACAAAACATCACAAATCCGTATACATTTGTTGATATTTTGAGACATAACCGAGCTCAACGTTCACTACTGCAGCATTCTTTTGCAAGATATGAAACCACGAGGGGATTATGTGCGGATTCTGGATCGGGTTTGCCCCTCAACCCCAGCGGTAGGGATTGTCAAGTGACTGAAGATTCTTCCGCTGCTCCAACACCAAGTCCTAGCTCTAGACAGATGACCAAACGTAAGCTGCAGGCATCTAGTAGTAACGGACCGACATTTCGTGATTTCATTGCCAATAGTCACCGCCAAAATACTGAAGTTGAAGTTCCAGTCAGAGATGACTGCATACCGTATTTGTCAGAGGATATTGAAGAAGGTCGATCCAGGAGAGGTGATTATGATTTGTATTATTTTTTTTATTGTTAAAGGGAAAGTCTAGACCAGTTTTGGAAACGGCCCACCTCTCAAAAAATGAAATTGAAGCTCTTATTACCAATCATGTGAAAGAATATATTTTTACTAGGTCTAATAGGTCTACGTGATGATACAAATTTTGCTGGGAAACTGCCTACTGATTGATAATGATAGGCTAGATCTATTTGGTAAATTATATCTATCCGGACCGGATAGATATTGCACACGTGTCGCGTAGTCCCAACTCCCATCTCTACATCTTTCTGTGTACAGTGCTTGTAACTTTACTAAGAGACTGGGGCAAATTTCATACGATTTTGATGATTCTAGAACCTTGCAGTACATACCAAAGGCAATACTAGTTATATGCTAGATGAGCAACCTTTTCTGATCGATTTCACAAACAATGGCATGACCAGAACTGGTCTGTGATCTTTACCTTTAACAGTTTTGTCAACCCAGTAATCAATCAGTTTTGTTGTTGGTACATGTACATGTAGATGATTAGATAATTTTTTAAATGAAAGCAAATAACCTCAGAGAGTTAAACAGTCACATTGGACTATCACTTTTATCAGTGACATAACTAGCAAATTTCACAGTATTTTGCTTGATGATAGTTGAAGAGAAAATTGAATCTGCGTAGCACTAACAAGTATCGGACATAACACAATATCAACAATTTTTTTTGTTTACCTTAAGGCCGATGAAAGTTGATCTCATGGTTCTCGTCAGCGCCCGCATCAAATTTTGCTCGCGCACCAAAAAAGTTCAACACTCATCGGTGACGAAATTCCCGCGTCAAAAAGTCCAGATATGAAATTGCCGCCTCAAAAAATCAACAATATTTTCGATTGGCTGCCGCGCGTGGCCCATGTGACACGCGTCCATGGCGATGTCTGCCAAGTCGATCGCTGATTGGTCTAAAGTAGCGGGCGGCATAATATGCCGCCCGGCTACTTTAGCTGCCTATCGCGTAGGCCAGGAATAGTCTGCGGCTAGACACGGGGTGAATGTTTTGCCTCACGCCGTACTCCGGCTTCCCTCTACCGTACCGGGTGGGAGCTAACGCGTATTAAACTGTTCAGTGCATTGTGTACGTTGCCCAATATACTAGCTCAGGACAGCAATTCATCTGTACTATTTATCGATCGCTTTTGGCCGCACTGTCAGTCAGAAACGAGACAGTATAAATGAAAATGAAATGAAATGAAGATGGTGTCACAGAAACCCAAATATCACAGAAAATTTGGAAGAAATAGTCATTGGAGTATGATATTGGTGTAAGAGCGTTACATGTATAATGTACAAGACTCGATACCCTCGACAAGTTCTATTGGTTTGTATATGAAAGATGAATTTGGATCAAAATCCCTCATTCAAATTCCAAATATGCCCGCGAGAACATGAAATCAAAGTCAGATGAAAGATGAAAGTTGATCTAAATCCCTCATCAAAATCTCAACAATGCCTGACGAGAACCATGAGATCAACTTTCATCGGCCTAATGGATACAGTTTGAAAAGTCATGAGGTCAAGGGTTCAATGAGTCTAATAATACAGATAGCAACAGAAGCTTTTTATACTCTAAAGTAAGCCAGCATTTTATATTAAAAATTACCCCCGCCCCCCCCCCCCCCCAAAAAAAAAAAAAAATAAAAAATAAATAAATAAATAAATAAATAAATAAATAAAAAAATCAAACAATCAAAAAATCATATACTTACTGGTAAATGTTATTTTGTGAAATGTCTCAGCAGTATATGATACATGTAAATCTCCTGTTCAAAGAGGATCTACATTACACCATTTTTACCTCATGTATTATTTTCTAGATGTTCTCTTTTATTTTTGTTCTTGATTGCCTCAGTGTACTTTGAGACATATGGATGTCAGATGAATGTGAGTGATACTGAGATAGCATGGGCCATACTGGAGAAGAGTGGATTCCAGAAAGTAGAGGATATATCACACGTAAGTATACGCTGCTATAATTATCATCAATATGGTATTAGGATCATAGTATAATGTATGTCTATCATTTAAACAAATTATATAAACAAACTTTTCAACTAATATGGTATTATGTTTTAAAGTTTAAAGCCCCACTGTCCTACTTGTAGCTACTTGCTCCCTCTATATAGAAAACTTCCCCAATCGGTGCATGTTGGTCCCCTATGATCCTCTTTTTCTTATAGTTGAGAGCTGAGTTGATGAGATAGCCACCTGTCAGTGACCTGGCTGGGTGGTCTAATCCCTTCTGACCCAGTAGTATTGACGGTCTTTTAAAACAGCACAGCCAGAGTTGAGAGAAACAAAAGCCACAATGTAGGTTTGCTTTTTAGTTAAAAGACAACAAACAATCAAAGCAATTCAAAAAAGTCAACAAATGTACAAATCAAAGATTTTGAGAGAACACAAAGTTTAAACTTGAAACATACATATCCCTCTATTACTGATGTAGATTTCATAGCTATAAGATTAGCCATCATGTAAGTCCTAGTGATAGATGGTCATCGCAGTTGATGAATGACAGTATGATGATATCTTGTTTATAATTTCTGTATTTTTATCGCTGTTTTAGGCTGATGTGATTCTTGCCGTTACCTGTGCCATCCGTGAGAACGCCGAGCAGAAGATTTGGAACCGACTCAAGTATTTCCAGTCTCTCAAGAACAACAGAAGGAAAGGAGAAGTCCCCCTCAAGATTGGATTACTGGGTAATTAGGCCTTCTTGCAAAGATAACAAAAAGGGCTACCATTATTCTCTTAATGTCAAACACATGACCTGGGGGATGTTTCACAAAGATCCTAAGTTGAGCTTATCTCTAAGTTAGACTTAAAAATTATGGAGCGCCATTTGTAGCCTTAAAATGAAATTTACTTATAAGCAAAAATTCAAGTATTTTAGACTTTTTATAAATTCCACATGAAGAACATGAAATCTCCTTGATAATAGAAAATATGAATGATCGGAATCAACATTTTATGCCTTTTAAAACAACTTTTAAAAATATTTTCAAAGATGGAACGGCTTTTGATAGTTGTTAAGTCCAACTTAGAGTTAAGTTCGACTTAGGATCTTTGTGAAACACCCCCCTGGTATGGTATATCAAACATTTATACATGGGAGCGGTGAGCACTTTGGCTCTGGAAAGCTCCAAAATACCTCTGAACTCTAAACTAAAAAAAACCTCTGGTAATACAACAATAAAATATTTGAATATTACTGTGCGAAAATCAAACTTCGACATCACCGAATCTTAAAAGAGCTATCATGAACAGAACTATATTTTTCACTTGGTAAAATGTATGTAATTTAATTTGTCACATGATAAAAAAAAATTAAAATGGCCATATATAATCGCTTGTCACTGGTTATTTCAAGAGATTATAATTGATTTTTTGATGAAATAAATGGATAAAAGTCATGTGGGACTCATTTCACGGAACCACCCTCATCCTGTTCAATGATCTAGGATGTATGGCAGAGAGACTGAAGAAGAAGCTTCTAGAACAGAGCAAGACGGTGGACATCGTGGCCGGACCGGACGCCTACCGAGACCTCCCCAGACTCTTGAACGTGGCAGGGTCGGGTCAGACCGCCATCAACGTCATGCTGTCCATGGACGAGACCTATGCCGACGTCGTACCTGTGAGGCTGGATAAGGATTCCAAGTCCGCTTTTGTGTGAGTGATAACAGTTTCTTTTATATATCGCATAAAGATTCTAGGCCTCTCATTGGTCATAACTATAGGCATGAAATACGCTTTTGACTGCTGGGCAGTATAGCGTAAAACATTGACCGGGCGTAGTTCTGCTTGCATGTATAAAGCAAGACTGCAATAGTTGCGTCTGCAGTTAACAAAGGATACGTGTGGTGAGGGGGCCACTAAGGCAGGTTTGACTGTATATATTGGCAAGACATTAATCTATGTTTGCCACACTCGACCCAGGTGAGGTAAATGGGTTCCTGGCAGGAATTAATTCCTAGAAATGCTAGTGCGCAGTAATGGCAGCCGTGCTAAAGCCTGGTTAATAATTTCCAAAGCTCTTTGGAAGCGCATAGAGACGTTTTAATGTGATATACAATGTGAGTCAAAAAGAATTTACACCTAGAAATTTGCTAATTATTTTAAAAAGCATCTATGAACAGTAAATTATTATACATCTTACGAAAGAGTGTTTTATCTTAAATCTTTTGGTATCATTTTTGTGTGGTATGTGTTCACGCTTGGATGAACAGGAGGCATTGTTTGCGAGAGTGCAAAAATCGACTTGCGCCAAAGTTGCTTATCTGATTTTTAAATAAAACAATTGGGATTTTGGTATTAAATTGTTTTTTGCAAATCCAAATAACATCCCTAACAAAATTAATCATGCCACACATATCAAAAATCGAATATCAAATATTAACGAACATTTGTGCGTGTGTGACGTTGCTGCTGCAAAAAGCATATGCAATGCATTTCATTTGATACATTCTATTCATTCTCTCACTCTGCTAATCCCAACATAATACATGCTGTAGGCATCACTTTGGCGCAAGTCGATTTTTGCACTCTCGCAAACAATGCCTCCTGTTCATCCAAGCGTGGACACATACCACACAAAAATGATGCCAAAAGATTTGGGATAAAACACTCTTTTATAAGATCTATAATAATTTATTGTTTATAGATGATATTTAAAATAATTAGCAATTTTCTAGGTGTAAACTTTTTTTTGACTCACACGGTATATGCACTATGCAAGAACCAAATATTATTAAAATTACTAAAGTGATTGCCCTGTGATTAAAAATGATGTGCCTGGGTTAACTTTGAGATCACACATTTACAAGAAAGACAATAGAACCTGGCTCTTCCTAGAATGCTGTAACATCCACCTTCATGTTTGCAGTTGTCATAGCTCTTGTTAAAGATAAAGACCAGTTATGGTCATGCGATCGCATTGTGAAAGAAACATTGTGGAATCGATCAGAAAAGGTTGATCATCTAGCATATAAGTAATGGTGTGTATTGCAAGGTTCTGGAATCATCAAAATGATCAGAAATTTGGCCCAGTCTTGGTAAAGTTACAAGCACTGTACACTGAAAGATGTATATGGGACTACGCACATGTGCGCGACACGTGCGTTATATCTATCAGGTCCAAAAAGATATAATAATGTACCAAATATATCAATTATTAGGCGGTTTCTAGGCAATATTAGTATTAGTCAAAACATAATCCTTCACATGATTGGTAATAAGAGCTTCCATTTCATTTTTTGAGAGGGGGGCGTTTCCAAAACTGGTCTTTACCTTTAAGTAATTATTCAATTTTTCATTCCACTTGCAGGTCAATAATGAGAGGCTGCGACAACATGTGCAGCTATTGCATTGTGCCGTTCACACGTGGCAGAGAGAGGAGCCGTCCCATCGATTCCATTGTGGATGAGATACGAGCCCTTTCGGATCAGGTAAGCATTCAACAAATGAACCATTTGCTTGCTCAAATTATACATCTATCTATCCTCACTCCTAGAGGGTGAAAGAAAATGTTTTGTGAAAGATATATGTAACATTTATTAAACACTTTTTATTTAAAGGTATTATAGCCAAGTAGTGAGCTAAGACAGATAAGAAAATCATGCTAGTCACCCCGACCATGTATAAAGTTAAAGAAGATGTGTTTTCAGTGATTGGTTTCCAGGAAGTGTGCATTATTAGTTTGTTTACATTTTTGTGATCCAATTCACATAACTTGTATCCTCCACGACTCATAATTCAGAAAGACTGTGAGCCAGTTTTTGCTATAAAGGGGTTAGAAGGCACTAGCATCATTTGGGTGGTATTCTCATAAGTTAAGCCGAGACTAAGTCCAGACTAAACAAGAACTTTAGTTCACACTTCTATGGAATGCTAGGTGTCATCTTCCTCCTTCAATATTCATGACAAAGATTATCTAACAAGGACTTTATTGAAATTTAGTCCATAATCATATTATCTTTTTCTTCCCATTTCATTGCAAAATTAAATTTATGGACACTTTTCAGTGCAGGATTAAAATAATCTGTACACACTTCTATGGAATGCTAGGTGTCATCTTCCTCCTTCAATATTCATGACAAAGATAATGTACCAAGGACTTTATTGAAATTTATGGACACTTTTCATTACAGGATTAAAAAAATCTGTACAGGGTGAACAAGTTGGCAACAGGCACTCCATAAAAGTGTGGACGAAGTTAAGACTGGCTTAACTTAGTACGCGGAATACCACCCATTAGCTTTAATTCAGTAATCATTCTATATTAAAATCTCCACTATATTTTCGCCTCAGGGAGTGAAAGAAGTCACTGTGCTGGGTCAAAACGTCAACAGTTATCGCGATGTCTCCGAGGAGAGCTATTACAGCAACGCTGGCAACGAGGGCAGTGCAGTCAGTGAACCAACGAGGTTGGCTCGAGGGTTCAAGTCCATTTACAAGCCCAAGAAGGGAGGAAGACGGTTTGCGGACCTCCTGGAGAGGGTCGCCCTGGTTGACCCTGAGATGAGGATAAGGTTCACCTCTCCGCATCCTAAAGATTTCCCAGATGAAGTGAGTTGACGTCGAGTACATTTATGTAGCTTACTAGCAAAATGTATTGGCATTTAAGGTTGCGTCCAGAATGCAAGCTGCATGATTGTTGAAAATCATGATTTTATCATAGAATGCTAGAGCCACATCGAGAGAGAGCCAGAGAAGGTGAGCAGAAAGAGAGAAAGAGAGAGAGAGAGAGAAAGAGAGTGAGCAGAGAGAAAGAGAGAGAGTGTGTGTGAGCAGAGAGAAAGAGAGAGAGTGTGTGTGAGCAGAGAGAGAGAGAAAGAGAGAGAGATATTAATTTAGCACAGAGAGAGAGAGAGCCAGAGAAGGTGAGCAGAAAGAGAGAGAGAGAGAGAGAAAGAGAGTGAGCAGAGAGAGAGTGTGTGTGAGCAGAGAGAGAGAGAAAGAGAGAGAGATATTAATTTAGCACAGAGAGAGAGAGCCAGAGAAGGTGAGCAAAGAGAGAGAGAGAGAGAGAGACATGGAGATAGACAAACAGAAACAGCCCAATTACGGCTACATAATAATAATAATATTAAATAAAAACCTTACTTATGAAGCGCTTACCACCAAAGTCTCTCTAAGTGCTACATCTGCCTTGAGATGCATGCTGATGTGCCTAAAAAGGTGTGAACACAGAATTGAGGTCATCAAGTGAATATCATTTTTCCTGTTGTGAATTCTTGTACAGGTTCTCTATGCAATCAGGGATTTCCCAAATATCTGCAACCAACTTCACCTGCCTGCACAGAGTGGAAGTACCAAGGTTTTACAGCTAATGCGGAGAGGGTAAGTCTCTAGATTTTACAACTACAACTGCACTTTAAAGATACTATGTCCCTTTTGCAGCCAACATCAAATTCTGTAGAATTTTACAGGAATCCTAAGTTGATTTGACAACTAATAGTCATTATCTTCCCACTTAAAGACACTTTCAAGCCCCTCTTTTTTTAGGGAAGTTCTAAATTAGTATTGTCTTCAAATGCCGTTGGAATTTAACCATTTCATTTTTTTGGCCTGCAAATGGGACGTAGTACCTTTAAAGAAGGTATACATGTACAGGCATTTAATATTTATTGAAAAAAAACGTCCATACATACAGTTAAAGATAAACTTGAGTTCTGGTAAAAAAAAAGAAAATGAATTCTCACAGAATCTAACAAAACTTACACTGAATGTTCAAGATTACAAATAAATGTCATGTGCCAAACAATTTTGGAAGAAAATGTATACTGGCTGAGTAATGAGCATAGAAAGATAAGGAAATCAGGGTAGTACTAGCCCCGACACCATGTGTGTTGTCCCATATACATCTTTCTGTGTAAGTGATTGTTACTTTACCAAGACTCTGCCAAATTTATGATGATTTTGATGACTCCAGAACCTTGCATTACACACTATTACTTACATGCTATATAATCAACTTTTCTGATCCATTCCACACCTTTTCTTTCACAATGCAACCGCGTTACCAGAACTCAAGTTTATCTTTAACAACTGAATAATTTTGTAACTCAAGAATGAAAGGTGGACTGACTGAATTAGGGCATTTGTTGAATACTGTTAGGTGTAAGCTCTAATTTGTCCCATTCTGAAGAAACTTAAGACCCTTATGGGTGCTATACACCTGTGAGAACATTGCCCCTTTGCATGCTGAAGGGCGAGTCTTCTGGTGAGGGGTGCTGTGGTCCAGTAAATAAATCTCCGGACGGTGAACCACAAGGAAATTGGTTGAATCCCTGTCACAGCACTAATTTCCTTTGGCAAGACATTAACCTAGATTTGACACACTTTATCCAGTGGAGGTAAATGGGTACCATAATGCCATAGCGGCAACCATCCTCAAGCGGAGGTATTAATTGTGAAGCACCAGGAGTGTCAAGTTCAACAGACATGAGGCTATAAAAAAACCCACTGTTCAGTCAGACCGCAGCGCTCGCCAAATCGCACGTATTTACTCAAGTCGTATGCACGTTTTTGCTCCTCATGAATACGTAATAAGCAAAAACATGGCACAGTTCTCATCTTTCTGCTATGCTCAGGATTCATTTAATGACATTGAATTCGTCATGAATATTGAGCCAGAACTATAAACATTATAATGTACTATTCAATAAATAGTGAGTGAAGTTTGAAAATGTGAAAAAAACACCAAATAAAACTTGCAAAAAAAAATATTTGAAGAGTCGGATATACATGTTAAATAACCATTTTTATCGGGGGTGCGTCTCGCTGAATTTTGACTTACCACATAATGTAGATATTTTCCTAACATAATATTATACTTCCTGTCAATGTTTGTCTCAATACCAGTCAGGAACTAGCAAAGTAGTAGCTGATACATAATAGACTTCGGCGGAAAATACGACATGGCCGATCGACGAGCGTTTCGCATCGAGATCAACCGGGGGATACCACGTTATATGTAACTCTGCGTCGATTCGCGGTCCAACCAGTCTGCGCGCTATACGTGAACACGCACGGAAGATAGACGGAGATTAAGGATATTCATGAATGACTCTCGTGTGCGTAACCCCCGGTCGTAGAGGCTTTGCATTGCCCCACATACTTATTATTGTGTACGATATTCATGCGCTACATACTTATAGAAGTGAACGGAAAGTACAAAGTTGGACACAGATACGCACACAAGTACAATCAAGTACAATATAGAATACCAGCTCTAGGGACAGAAGAGGGGATTTAAGTGTCTATATAGGCTATTTTTGGCCAGGCTTTGATATCATTTTAACAAAGAAGACACATTATTTGTATGAAATGTATGTTTGTGTAAATACAAACTTCTTTTTTTTTGAGGGGGGCAAGGTGATTTAAAATTGAAAATATGATTGTTCCCATCCCTGCTAATAATTTCATGGTTGTAAAAGTTCTGAAATGTGTTTTTATATTTGTAAACCATGAGCTAATGAGAAGAGCCTTAAACAGGAATTTCTTTTGGTAATTCCCAGAAATTTGAGGATGGTAATATTTTATTTCATAGTTCTTTTGTCAATTGTGTTACTCCAGTTCATGTGTATTCCTAGAAATAAAATATTACAAAATTCTTCCCCTTATTCTTTTTTCTGTTTGATTTTGTTTTAAAGTGACCTGCGGAATATATATATCTGAAAATTTATTTTCGGGGTTTGTTTGACCCTCGGATAGAAATATTAGTGTGCGGTGGGCTGAAGGGCTCAAATAAAACTTGTAGAATTCTAATTTTCATCTTCAACATCATTATCACAATCGTCATCGCCATCACAATCATTATCATCATCACCATAGCCATCATCGCCGTCACATCATCATCACCACCAATAGCATTGCAATTACAACCATCATCGTCATCATCATGATCATCATAATCACCGTCATCATGATCATCATCATCATAACCATGATCATTATCGCCATAATAATCACCGTCATCATTGCCATCACGAATCACAATCATCACCATTAATTGCAATCATCACCACCAACCGTTAACGACCAGCATTGCCATCATAATCACCCTCATCATCACCACCATCAGCATTGCCATCATGATCATCATCGCTATAATCATCGTCATCATGATCGCCATTACCACTGACATCATCACCGTCATCATTATCATCATCACCATAGCCATCATGATCAATCACCTTCACCACTGACATCATCACCATCATCTCCACCGTCTCCATCACCACCATCACAATCACCATCACCAAAGTATCAAAATATGTCAATGCTTGACTATTTATATTATGTTTACCCTGTGTAGGTACTATTTCTGGATGAAATACAAATCTGCAAAAAATATCTTTAAAAAAAAAAAATTGTTTTTCTTTTGTGGGGGGGGGGGGGCTATTATTTAACAGGTCTGTGTAATTTACATTTCAAAATTCATGCTAACTAACCCAGAAGAAAACCAGCTCTGGTTTCTTCTGAATAGCCTAGTAAACGGACAACGGTTAAACAAAAAATGTATTATTTAACACTACTTCTAATAATAAATGCGATAGGACTAGGAATAAAATTTGCATTTTCTAATATTTATATTTTATTTATGAACTGACTTTGACATTTATATTGAGACCATCACACGCATAAAATGTGTCGCTGAGAATAAAAGTATAATTAGAGTTCAATATTGTTAAATTGTATAAAGGTGACAGTTCTTCTTTCTTCTTCCTCGGTAAATGCTACTTCATACAACGAAGATTGATGTCTGTCAATGTCCCGCAAGCTTCGATGGTTGAGAGCGTCTGTCAGAAAAACAACAACAAATGATTGTTGTTCAGTCAGTTTTCTATTAATATAATAAATGCTTTGTTCGTGTGAAGCTCTGGAATCCCACCTTGGAACTTTGGGAGTATCAGAGATTTTTGTTTTATTGAAAGGATTAAGCTGAACAAAATCCCTCTCGTCCTTCTCCCAAACTCCCCGTTCAAGATTGTTTGTTGCAACGTGAAGCAAAACTGCTGATGAGTCTTCAAATTAATAACCATTAAAACGAACAAAGGTCTGGAGTCCACTCAGTCCAGCAAATGTTGATCCAGGAATGCAATGGAGACTGGTGTGTGATGTCTGTCAAAGTCCCGCAAGCTTCGATGGTCAAGTGCTTCTGTCAGAAAAACAACAACAAATGATAAAGAAGAATAAAATGGCTTAGTTCAATGTATGGGGATTTGAAAAGAACTTATCAAAGTAGCTAGCCATTTATGGCAGCCAAAACTGGCTTGCTTTCAAATTTATTTTTTAAATGAAAACAAGTTACAGGTGTCAGATTCATGAAGTTTTCCCTTCATTTTTCAAGATGTGCACAAGTTCTAAAATGTAAGTGTTTAACTTCGGCTTTTTGTTTTAATTCTGCTCTGTTCATAATCATAATATATACAACTCGCACAAGGAAATGTTGCTTATTTCTGTGGCTGGCTGTAAGGTTTGAGTTGACCAGAAGGCAGAACCAAAGTTTGAGAATCCCAAATTAATAAAATTAATTATCCTGTAATTTGTCATTCTAATATCCAGCTCAGCTCAGCTCAGGATTCCAGTTCTTTACAATTCGATCACAGTTATCAAACCCCTTCATTACTTGTCTTAACATGTTTAAACCCTTGTCAATATACATTTAAAACATATCATTTGTTCTAGATTTATAATAAATAGCAATGACTAATGAGCAGTCAGTGTCATGTCAGCAGTCGATTTATTTACATTGCTGTCGATTTGCGACAACAAAAACTAAAAAGCTGACACAAATATATACACTCGGGACTACTGTATGCGCCACACAATGGCACAGCGACACACAAGAAACCCCGCCATTCCTGACTAAAACTCATGAGTAAAAGGCCGTAGCCATAGCAATTTCCCGCGGTTTCGAATCATTTTCCGTCTACTTCCGGTAAATTTCCAAAATATAGCCCATCAACTTGGGCAAATTTCTTATTCAAAAATTACTTGCGTCTACGTGTTTTCAACATCAAACGATGGGCTGGTTATCAAAGTCGACGTAGGATGCAAAAATTCGAAAAAATATTATCAATACCAGTCAGGAACTAGCAAAATACGACACTATGTAATGAGTAGTTGATTTCCGAGGACTAAAAAACGCTCTTTTTGTTTGCGATAAAAGTAAGCAAAAAATCTAACTAATTTGGGCAAATTTGGTGTCAAAGAACAGCGAAAATTTCAGAGATTGACTTACCCCACGATTCCGCCATGATGAATTGCACTGTAAGCTATATACGAGGGCGACAAAATGATGCTACCAAAATCCCGTGGCTGGTCTCGTGTTTTACGAGAGCGTTGTAAGCGAGCTTTTCACCGAACGGGAATCTGAGTAAAATTTGCCGCACAGCCTCATTATCGCGCACGCTGCGGTCTGACTGTGTTGTTTTAATCATCCCTACTTAGTATATGATGAATACACTCTGGAAAGGCTTTAACATACCGGTAGTTTCCTTCCAAATGCATCACCATTTTCTAAACTTAAAGATAAATTTGAGTTCTAGTATAAAACGAAAATAAATTCTCACAGAATCAAACGAAACTTACACTGAATGTTCAACATTTTCAAATAAATGTCATTTGCCAAACAATTTTGGTAGAAAATGTATACTGGCTGAGTAATGATTATAGAAAGATAAGGAAATCAAGGTAAGACTGGGCCAATTAATTTATTAGGACCTTGATGACTCCAGAACTAGTGCACTATCCAGAACCTTGCAGTACAAACCAATATTTATGCTACATGTAGATGATCAACCTTTTCTAATCGATTCCACAACTTTTATTTTACAAGGCAATCGCATGACCAGAACTGGTCTATACCTTTAACAAAGTTTCCTTCAAAATGAAGCACCATTTTCAGATCTTCAGTACAACTTTATTACTGCTTTTGTGAATCTCATAATTTTAGGTACAGCAGAGAGGCCTATCTAGAGCTGGTAGACCATGTGCAAACCGCTATACCCGGTGTAGCTCTGAGCAGCGATTTCATTGCGGGGTTCTGCGGGGAAACGGAGGAGGATCATGAAGATACGATGTCACTGCTTCGTCTTGTGAAGTACAACTATGCTTTCTTGTTTGCGTACAGCATGCGACAGGTAAGAGTAGGTGAATTGCCGTTTGGTCTACACACAGCCCGTCTCCTATCCACATGGTAGATAATAATTATTTATCATTTGGTCTAATTTCCATATAGGCTAATCTCCAATTAGTCTACTTTCCATAAGGTCTAATAATTATTTGATGATTATTATTATTTATTAATTAAATGATAATTAGGATTATGTGGATAAAAGACAGGCTGGGTGTAGACCATATGGGAATAGACCAATTATAAAAAAATTCCTGATGAACTGGTTGTAGACCAAACGGCAATGAACCCGTCAGAGTATGGCTTGACAACTGACAGGGGTCAAATACAGACAGACCCCAACATTCTGTCTGAAGTGTTTGAGAGAGCAAAATGAAACAAGAAAAACAAAATTGAAACAAAATCTCAACAAAAAAATCATTATTCATTTACATTATATCTTTCTATCAAAACTTTCTACCTCAAGGCAGTAAAGCTATGTACAGTAAAAGCTTACATCGTGAATATATGACCTTTTCAAAACCAATCCATCTTTCTGATCTCTTCAGAAAACACATGCCTACCATAAGATGCAGGACGATGTACCGGAGGAGGTGAAGCAAAGGAGACTGAGAGAAATGATAACAGTCTGTCGCGACGGCATGGCTGAGATCAATGCTACACATGTAGGAGCTAGGCAGCTAGTGCTCTTAGAAGGGGTAAGTTGTCACGTCACCGTGTTTAAATTCTCGCTATCGCCACTATGGTATTCAGCAGCACTGGCCATGGGTATATGTGGGAAAGGCACTTCTGGGTTTCATATAAAATACAATGCGTCGAGAACTGGACAGTCTGATAGCCAATGGGATATAACCTACATATTATGATGTTACCAAAATAAATCTTATAATATCATCAGGGGATTTCATTAAAAGCAGGACTGCACAACTTGTAGCTACGTGCGCCCTCTATATAGCAAACAATGCCTAAGTGGTGCCCGTTGGTCCCCCATAATCCTCTTTTTCTTATGTTAATTGAGAGCTGATTTGATGAGATAACCACCTGTCAGCGACCACACAGGGAGGTATAATCGCTCCCGTCCAAACTAGTGCAGATAGGCTTTAAAACCTGAACAAAATCTTAATACAATCAGGAACTTGTTAACACTGATATACATCCTCTATGAAAACCAAACATGTACTAATTACTCCAGCATAAGTTTTCACATATGGGCCAATGTATTGTATGTAAGAGAATTACAACCTCATGCTCCTTGCCTGTAAGCTATAACTTATTCACAGTGTTTGGATATAAGTGCAAATTTCATTGGATTATTAAAGGGATTGGGTAACTTTGCTTCAGATTCTAAAATAAATCCTGGATTTAGCTCATGCTGCAATTTATAGACCTTTAGATCATAAATAAATCCCATGACTTTAACAAGCCAATCGCTTGACTGATTATCAAGATATCTATGATTGGAATTAGAAATTTCAGAATTTGTTTTCCCAATGGATTTTATAACACAACAGTCTATTGGGGAAAATGAGTATGGTAAAACCGGTCACTCAAAGATTTTCATGTTTTTGAGGTATTTCATGATCATTTTGAAGCGCAATTTTTGTTAGGGCTTCAATATTACGCCATATCACAGACACTGATAACACGAAGGGCCATGCATCTCAGATTTAACATTGTTAAACGGTGCCTTTAAGAAGACACTTATATTTCTTCACCATGAGAACTCATCATTACCATTTTTTGCCGTTATTCACAGACAAGCAAGAGATCGGAGAAGGACTTGGTTGGTCGCAACGATGCCAACACCAGGGTAGTCATCCCTAATACACTTATCCCATCATGCAGTGGACATCACCATGGCAACAACAACCAGTCTATGAAGCCAGGAGACTACATTGCCGTAGAGGTATGCCTTATGAAGTAATCTTAAAAAGTATCTGTTGAATTTGGCATATAATTAATTGTTCTGTCATTTTTGTCAATTCTGTCTTACTTTTTTTTCCTTTGTTTATTATGCAGATGCTTTTATGCCATCGCTTTTTAGTTTTTGTTGTTTCACAAGTGGACCTTAAAGATAAACTTGAGTTCTGGTTAAAAAAAAAGAAAATTAATTCTCACAGAATCAAACAAAACTTACACTGAATGTTCAAGATTACAAATAAATGTCATTTTCCAAACAATGTTGGTAATAGCTGAGTAATGAGCATAGAAAGATAAGGAAATCAAGGTAAGTAGCCCCGACACCATTTGTGTAGTCCCATATACATCTTTCTGTGTACAGCCTTTGTTACTTTACCAAGACTGGGCCAAATTTATTATGATTTTGATGACTCCAGAACCTTGCAGTACACACCAATACTTACATGCTAGATGATCAACTTTTTCTGATCCATTCCACACCTTTTCTTTCATAATGCAATCACAGGATCAGAACTCAACTTTATCTTTAAGCATTTGTTTTCAAGTGGATATGGCACCTCACAAATCTCATATATTATTATTATCATTATTATTATAACAGAATACGAACATGCAAAATAACTTGATCATACAGTCAAACCTGCTTTAATGACCACCTGTCTATAAAGACCACCTGTCTACAAAGGCCACATTTGTTGGTTCCCTTGAAAATGGCTGCTCATTAAATCATGTATTAAAGGAACCTGTCTACAAAGACCACCTGTCTACAAAGGCCACTTTTTGTGTTCCCCTTGGGCGGTCGCTATAGACAGGTTTGACTGTATTTGATTACTGGGGGAAGAGGATCATTTGAAGGAAACTTTTGAATGAGGCAAGGTTACTTCATTGTCTGATAAAAAGTGGATTGTGGTTAAAAGATTTTGATATGGCTACTGTTATACATATTTCCAGTTGAGGAGAGTCTGGATTTGAAGAAGATTTTACAGTTTTCAAGATTACGAGGTGTTGTTTATTATGGTCTTATTAGGAATGTTTCATGAATTCTTTATATGCCACACAAATAATCTTCCTGTACCACATGGTCTTTATCATTGGATACAAAGACCAAAGGCTTCAAGATTATTTTACTGATTCCTGTGCAAGAGTAATCTATACCAGTGGTAAAAGGGTTGTCATAGAGCTAATCAGTACTGAAATTAGGGTGATTTCGCAAAGCTATTGTGTTGCTCAAAGCAATCTTGGGATTGATTGGTTTTGTGCTAAATTGCACGTGTGGCAAACGAGGGACTATACATAGGTACAAAGAAAGCCACCGAAGAGTTAAGGCAACAAATGATTAGTAATTATTTAGCTGTGCAAACAGAAAAATTAGAGCGATTGTGTTTGTGTAGTGTAAACCAGTGCAGAATCCCAAATCACGGCTCAGTCTTAGATCCATCTACATCTAATCTTTAGCTTATGAATTACTTTGCCATCGGCCCCAGCTTTGTTTGCATATTTTAACACTGTTTTTTAAAGCAAAATATCTTTATGATTGAAGTATGTAATGCAAACAAAAACGTTTTCAGTCATTATCTTTACACTAACATTATTGGATCAATTATATCTTTTGTTGTTTTGTTTACTATGCAGATCACAGAGTCAAACTCTCAGGTGTTGAAAGGAAGGCCTTTATACCACACCACTCTAGCAGGTTTCTCATCGAGTGACCTTGATCATCAACAAAGGTCTCAAGTCCAGTAGCGATGACTACGACAGCTCTAAAGGCACTGAATCTATATACTGGTAGTTTCGGTTAGCACTGGTAAGTGCAGAAAGGTTGTAAGTCACAGCTGAAGTCTACGCTCTCAAGTTTATCAACCACCCACCTTCATCAGCAGCAAAGGTCTCAAGTCAAGTAGCGATGACTACGACAGCTCTAACGGCACCGAATCTGATTACTGGTAGTTTGGATATGGTCAGCACTGGTAAGTGCAGAAAGGGTGTAAGTCACAGCTGAAGTCTACCCTCTCAAGTTTGTCAACCACCCACCTTCATCAGCAGCAAAGGTCTCAAGTCACTCCAGTCAAGTAGAAAGAACTATCGCTAAGTCTTGATACCTGGTGATGAGGATTAATGCCTTACCAAAGGGCACTAGCACATCGACTAGGTTTCAAACTCGGGTCGCCGAATTACAAGACCACTGCTCTACCAACTGAGCTATCGCGCCTCCTTCAGTTTGTGCCCATGACTCTAAATATGCTTGTTTCTCGTTATCAAGTCTCTCAGATGGGAATAAAAGCATTAAGGTCCCCTGGTTGCATATCTACAACCACATATTGTCTGTTCACAGCTCAAGGGGCAGTAATTCTTTTTTTAAGTGTATGCATTAACACCCTTCTGGCTCGAAACAGACAATTCGTTTGGGAAATTAAATCAACCAGCCATCTACCGTGGAAAGATGATTCGGCTTTTGAGAGCCAGAAGGGCATTAGGTTTGTTTGAAAGTATAGAGTACCGAAGCTGTGACATCATATTTTCTTTCTTTTTTGAATTTCTCAATTTATTCTTCATTTTCCAAAAGAGCATCAAAAATAATGTCCGAATGTCGAAAACCAATATCACTTTCTGAATAGATATATGTCCTATGGGAACTCAGTGTTATAGTGCTCTGGTTCATAATTTTACGAACCACAGCATTTAAACACTGAGTTCCCATAGGGCATATATCTATTCAGATGGTCGTATCTCAACCAATACTTAACATATTCCATTAATTTTCGACATTCAGACAATATTTTTGATGCTCTTTCGGAAAATGAAGACAAATTTAGAAATTCTAAATATAGACTTTTGATGATGTCGCACTTCACCACTCTATAGGAGTAAGCACCCTTCTGGCCCTAAACAGACAATTTTTATGGAGTCAACACTTTTTAATTATTATTTGTTGTAGGATGATTATAAAAGTGACTGATCAGTCAAGTGCAGAACTACTACAAAATATTAAAGAGCAGTTACAGCACACAATATGTGGAATGATAGCTTGGGCCAGCATATATTATTCATTGTAGAAAGTTTGTAAGTCACAGAGCTGTCTGAATATACAGCTATAAATAAATAAATATATTAATTTGAATCATACTACCTACCCCTTGGTAATGTTTATTTCCACTTTTGATATAAAGAGAGAAGTTTGTGCCAATGACTCTAAAATATGTGTGTTTCATTGGAAAAGAGAGAGAGAGAGAGAGGGGGGGGGGGGGAGAGTAATATCTGAGTGTGAATTGATTGCATGTAGATATTGAAGAGATAAAGAGGAAATGTGTAGATGGAAAAGGCGTTATAGGTGAGGGGATCAGGAAGAGGAGAGAGAGAGAGAGAGAGAAATGAAGTGGAGGTAAAGATGGGAGAGAGAGGAGGAAAGAGATCAGGGAGAGGGAAAGAGAGGGGGCAGAATGAGAAAGGGAGTGTGAAAGAGAAAGGGAGAGAGTGAGAGAGAGAAGGGAGTAGAGGAGGAGGAAAATAACTTATCATCTTCTTTTATCTCCCTTTCACCCCCCCCCCCCCCCCCTCTCTCTCTCTCTCTCTCTCTCCATAAGATAATTACAAATCATGAATATAGACGGGAAAAGACAGCAATGATTTGATAGTATGAGATCATGTATAAGAAGAAGAGGCCGGCAGTTAGAATCATAATAGAGATCCTCGGAAACGCCATCAGAAAGTGTGAGACCCCCGCTCTTTTTCGCTTTCGTAGATAATGTGCTGCCTTGCTCCTTCCCGTAGACTACTGGCAGGATATTCTGAAATCGTTTGTTCTTGGGGGAAAAATCAATTAAAAATTAATGTTGGGGGACCCCTCCTTTTGGAACTTCCTAGATACACCCGTGGCCTTAATCAAACATAAATGTGATCACTTTGATCGACGGGAGAGGCACAATAAGCTACAAACAATACAAAAGCTAGCCGTGCCGAACCCTCCAAACACGCGTTACAGACGACATATGGACGATAAGATTAATGTGTATCTCATGTGATATATATCATATAGAAAACGTGCGCATGCATTCAATCACGCGACCTTGTCTTGATTTCTAGATAATGATTGATAATGAATGAGTGGGACTGCAAAGTGAGGTGGGGGGGGGGGGGAATTAAAAAGAAAATACATGATGATCAAGGTGGCATTTTTGGGTTGTGTATTGAGAGTATATATTGGGTTTCAAAAGGAAGGGACACGGGCTTCTTTACTCCCCCCCCCCCCCCCCCCCCCTTCGATCTACCACTGCATTTCGCCCTTCCTACCCAGTTTTCGGCTGAAAGGTTCCGCCCCTGTGTGTTAATTAATCTAGATACGCCGTTGGTGATGATGCCGCGGAAATGGCCTAATGCTTTTCGAGGTTTTCGTAATGACCGTGCAATTTTACAATTTATCGCCGACAAGTCGTCGCCTATCGATCATGGTTCGTTTACATTGACAAATCAAATGCATACCGGTGTCATCCAAATAGTGGAGCCCAACCGCTTCTTCTGGACTCATGCCAGGGGCCTTTGTGTAGTAGGAACCCGAGAAATGTTCGGAAACCGTTCTTATTGGCGCCCGTAAACGAGTGTGAAATGGCTGTGATAAATTGACATCTCGGGCTTGATCTTGAGCTATTTGTGTACATTTGATATATTACTTTTTCCCAATGGCAATTACATGTCCAAACACACATGTGTTTCATCGATCATTAATATAGGGAGAAGAAAATTCAAAACATGTTTCAATGCCGGAGGCAGAACCCACGTCAGTGAAGAAAGAAGCAAAAAGTGAGAGCGAGATAGTGAAGTATAAAAGCAACATTAATAGACTATCGTGTTAGATGGTGTTTCGAGACAATTCACAATTTTCAGTGACATTTATTTACCATGCATGGGCGAGAAAATCTTTTAAATGATAGAAGGTACGAGGCGTTCCCCCTCCTCCCCCCTCCGATACGAATCGTGAAATCAGGGCACCCAGCACCCTTTGTTTGGGCAACTGTCACCTTACGTTTTAGCTAGCTACGTTGTTCAAACTTTACTTCTGATCTCCTTAATCTTGTATATTCCTAGGAGAAATTATATTTAATTCAAGAGTTAGGATTATTTCAAATAAGAGAGAGAGAGAGAGAAGATGGGAGACATCGGGGAAAAGAAAGGTGGAGTCGGAGGGAGATTATAAGGTAAAGAGAGAAAGAGCGAGAGAGTAAGAGAGAGAGAGAGAGAGAGAGAGAGAGAGAGAGATAGAGATAGAGAGAGAGCAGGAGAGAGACGGAGAGAAAGATAGTGAGAGAGAGAGATGGGTGGGAGAGTTAAATGGGATTCCTCAAACGGCAATAATATCTCTTCCCTAGCCCGATTCATTTCGAGAGGTGCTGACGTGGTATCATGTCGGATATTCCAAAGGTTCATGAAATACCGAGGTTTCGCCATCAGATTATTGTGAACGAACATGTTCCTTAGATCTGGCTGCGGATCTAAAGGAGGGGGTGGGGTGCATTGGAGGGGGCAACAAAAACTAGCATACCACAAGTTCACAACCAGGGGGGGGGGGTGTTAAAATAGTTTATGTGTGCCCCTGCCAAAAGTTGAGAACCAAATGGGCTAGCTTTTCTTCATTTTTAATTCATCAAAGATTTACCATAAATATGCCCCCCCCCCCCCCCCCCCCCCTCCGGGCAAGAGAATTATAATATCAGCACTGATGCCAGATGGTATAATTGGGAAATTGATTTGGGCCTAGGGTGTCTTTCGCTGCACGTTAAATTCTCTGACATAATGACACATGTCTTTAACAAGAATCAGATGATATTCCAAAGCCACAATCTTCATCTGTGTATTATGGGTCTTTACAGATGACTTTGTGTATCAATCAGATATCGATTATTTACGTCTAGGAACCTACCTTTGACGTCACTATCCGAAAGACGTGACTCTGGCTCGAACCGGGGTCCGCGGAGTCAGTTTGTAGGCGAAGACAGAGACTTGACCGTACCGCGGACAGTACCTCAAGGCCAACTCACATCTCCCTCCCTTCGGGTAAAAAAAACATTTCGGATAACCGAACCTCCGAAGTTATAAAAAAATATCCTCGAAATAACCAGTTTTGGGAATAAATGACCATTTGAATAAATGAACTGAAATAACAAACCCTGCGTTGAATCTATATTTACATTAGTGGCTTCAAAATTGAAATTATACATCACCTTCCATTACAAAACAAGGGTTGGGTCCAGATTTTTTGTAAACGGGAGGGGGATACAATTAATAGACAATATGTACAATTATGGGGGCACTATTTCTTTGTTGTGTACCTAAGTTAAGTTATTTGGGTTTCAAATTGGACCATTGGCTGGTTGTGCCCCCCCCCCCCTCCAATCTGAATGTGCCACCTCAAAAAACGAAGAATGACGTCTATCGTTAAATGGCACGTAGACGCAAACACGCCAGAACAACGACACCAATACAGCTACAATCAAAAGGAGGAAATTGGACGAACATGTATTGAAAGCAAGGTCAATAATAATGAAGAATTGCTCCTAACCGACTTTTATGTGGTTGATAATTATCTGGGTCGTGCACAGTAAGCGATCTTCATTCATCTCTATAGCTCCAGGGAAAGGGGCAAACCATGGTTGTTTTTGTTTTTTATAAAGTGAACAAAACGCTCGGGTAAATTGCTTTGCTGTGTCTCTCTTTTCTGACTCTGCTCATACAGAGGCGTAGAAACTGGAGGGGAGGGGCTGCAAGGGGCACGTGCCCCCATTGAATTGTAGCGAAAGAAGGAAAAAAGGAGAAATGGGAAACTCAACATTTTATCAGAATGAAATTTTATTTACACATCTGATATAGTTACAAACTATATACATCTCATTAAAACATTTCTAGAAATTCACATCTAAAAATCGCCATAAAGGAATAAAATTGTAATTTTTACCTCCACCACAAAACACTTTATACTTGCAGCCTCAATAAAATATCATCTTATTATGAATAACAGTTTTCATATTCATTACATGAAAGAAATATCGATACATTTGGTGTTGTTATGTGGATGGAAATTCATATAGCAGATTCTTATTTTGAAGCTGCATTTTTATGAGTAATATATTGGCTTAGGTATCGCAATTGCAAATATATACAAATTTAAAATCATATTATATTTGTATACCTCTAAACTTTTTTCTCAAAGGATCAGCCAAAATATATAGCGTAATCTCACAAAGATGATAGTTATAAGAATCCCTGAGCCCAAAACACGCATCCGAAAAGAATTGATCATTGGCACCGTGATGGAGGGTTATCCAAATCGAATTATTTGTTCTGTATGTATAAACATATGATATTTCAATGCCATCGTTTGGAATTGAAAACAATCCTTCAGTATAGGGTGCAATGTAACTCAGACGCTGTTAAGATGTAGGTAAAGATTTCCCAACATCGAGTTAGGCACATATTATAATTGCCTCAAATCACCACTATGCCAGGCCGTCTTTTTTTTTTTTTTTTACCCATCACGTTTTACATTGTACGTAGCAGTTTAGTACTGTGAACAGGGATCATTTAATAGTACATGATGTAGGTATAACATTATATATATTTCAAAAATCACAATTCAGTACAAAGCGGATATGTCTTCATCATCCTGGTCATCATGGTAACATAGTTCTGAAAGGTTTTTACAGATAAAGTGAAAATAAATTGAAGCGAGGGATATATATTGACGAAAGGAGAACAAAAACCTACAGTGGGTTTTTAAAAAATTGAGAGGAGAAGGAGTGAAAGATGAAAATTGAATAAGAGCAAAGATGAAAGAGGAGAAGAAAGAAGACAGCAAGATAAAACGAATGAGAAACAAGAAGATTAAGAAGAAATGGGAAAGAAAAGGGGATAGGGGAAGCATTAAGGGAGGGAGAGATAGAAAATGAGAACGAACGAAAGAAACGATGAGAGAACAATAAGCAAAAGAGAGAGAGAGAGAGAGAGATAAAGATGTAAGGTCATATTGAGGAGACGTGGAAGAAAGGGAGAAAATAAAACGAAATGAAGTGAAATAGTTTTAGAAAGAGAAAGAAAATATATACATTTACAGATCAGATAAAATAAACAACATATACTGCACGAAACTACACAACTTATAGCAGGAAAAGAATTCTGGGATTTATAATAATAATAATAATAATAGTTCGTTCTTATGTAGCGCTTTTCAGGACCGCAGGCCCTCTCAAAACGCTTTACAGATATACATTATTACGAGGAATATTATGGATTTATTATATGTCATTGATTCAGTAAATTCTTGCAGCTGTACGAAATTAAAAGAAAAACTTAATAATATTTACTTTACGTCTGATTTTGTCATAACAGAATTTTCCTTCAAAATGAGTTCATATCTTAGTAGGATACACGATCGGGAGAATTATGTGAGATGTATAGTGCTATCGGATGTGTATGTGAGTGTTGGCTCAGTCAGTAGAGTGTCCGCCTCACAGCCGGGAGGTCGTGGGTTCGATCCTCGGCCGCGTCATACCAAAAGACGTTAAAAGATGGGAGATTGCTACCTTGTTTGGCGTTCAACAATAAAGGATAGAGCAACGTCGATCTGGCGCTGCTCAGTGGCTGCCGGGCTCACGATCAATTGGGCAAAAAGAATTTTCATTTCGGTTTAATAAAATTTGGAGTGGACTAAAAGATTATTATTATTATTACAAAATGCAATGAAAAGATTAGGAAACAATCTAACAGAAAACATCTTACAAAATGCGATTATGTTACATGGTAATTCTGGGGGAAATGAATATTACTTTCTATTTCAAATCACATTTTTGAAATCACACAATGCAATCTAAATATGACAGTTAGTGATAGTGCGTAAAAACTGTACAATGTTATTACAAATCGACCAGTATACTCGCTTCAACTATATTAAGTTGTCTAAATCATTTGAAGCATCATTAAATTTATGCCTACGTGTGTCTTGACTTAAACCCCACTGTACTACTTATAGCTACTTGCGCCCTCTATATAGCAAACAATGCATAATCGGTGACCATTGTTCCCCGTGGTCCCCTTTTTCTCATGTTAATTGAGAGCCGATTTGATGAGATAACCACCTGTCAGTGACCATGCAGGGAGGTCTAATCCCTCCTGGCCAAACTAGCGCAGAGGGGCTTAAAGAGAGCATATTATAATTATTAGAAATTGATAGAAAATCATGGGCGTACGTGCAGAGGTTTGCCAAGGGAGGCAATGGGGTTGCAGTTCCCCGGCAAATGACTTAATCAGTGCCTACAAAAAATCTACTGAAGATCAAAATTTCCATTTTCCAAGCATTACAGATAAGGCTTAAATTCAATTATACTCTAATAAATGAAAAGGCAAAATCTTGATTTCATTAACCTAACATGTAAAAACGGTTGATTTGCTATACTGTAAGTTATACGATCCATTTCAGTCCAAAACATTCATTCTTATTTCAATATGTTCAAATGACTATGTTTCATGTTATATAATATCCTTTTGCAAAATGATACAAAATGTTGTGCATTGACAGTGTGAGGAAGACACAGAGGCTTTACAATGTGTCATCAAATATGTATAACTCATGACATGTATTTCCGTAAAAGCCATATACGATGTTTAGCTGCTGGCAGCAAGTATATACACAAAGAGAAGAATGTAGACAAAATCCTTACTGTTACTTCGAGTGCGTGTGCGTGTGCGCGCGTTGACCCCACGAATTCACCTTTCACCTAGAATTCATCTTTCCCCACAAATTTCCCCCCAGGTGCCTGCGTAATAATTGTGTACATACCAGGTCCGTTCACATTTGGATCGCGATGCAAAGATGTAGAAGAAAAAATTGCGACGTTCACACATGTCAACTTAGTGCGAATTGGATCGGGATGCAAAGATCGATTTTTCTTTTGGCAACCATTCACACACAGGGCGAATCACATTCTATCATTTTAGTTTTAAATTACAAACTCAGATTTTAAACACACGCTCGACGTCGACGAGCACGTACGAGCACAATGTGCAAAACACAAACGCGAGCGCGCACACTCGCGACATTGTGCTTTTGTGCACACCCTCACGCGCGCACGAACACACAGACACACAGACACACAGACACACGCACCACACGCACAAACACAACGCCCAAACATGCATCCACACACACGAGTATGCAGTATCATTTTCTTGCCTTCAATTTCCGATCGATTTTACTCTCCCCCCCCCCCCCCCCCCCTCCATATTGCACCGCTGCACTGCTTTAGGCCGACTCTAGAGGCAAATTGCCATAGAACATTTTGAATAAGCCCCAAAAGGAGTTTCCACCAAATGACATTGTATAAATGAGGCCATTATATATTGTAAGGTTTTTGGTACCAAAGATTAAGACAATTGAGTATTTCGATAAAATAATAGACAAGAGAAAGAGAAAGGATCTTTGTGAAACACCCCCTGGAGAGAGAGAGCTCTAGAGAGAGAACCATGCCAGAAAGTGACAACTTCAAAAGAGACGAGAAAGAGGATTACGTAGGGAGAATAAGGGCATTACAAGAATGAATACACAAACCAAATTGGAAAAAAATGCAAGGAATTCGAATGAGAAAGATAGGACTTGAAAATAAAGGAATAAACAAAAAGAAACAAAAGGATGTAGAAGTGCATATTTTTCAAATAGAAAAAAATATATATACACTATAATCATATTTAGCAGGATTGTCCATATTTACACAATTCAAAACTACATTTTCTTTCTTTACCTTCGTAATTAGTCGTTCAGATACGTGTTTGGGTTTTTTAGCTTTTATATTAGATCAACATTTCCAACCCACCTTTTTTCTTCTCGTGAAATAATATCTTATTCTATACATGGACTTTTCTATAGAACTGTTGTTCGTTTAGCGGCATCGGTGGATGCAAGGTTGGCAGGGTTGATATCCTAATAAATAACCGCATTTACCCCCCACTGATCGATTTATTCTGTTTTTCTTTCTGAATTGATTTAATATAAGGGCATACATGCGGCAAAGTCGGTAACATTGACTAATAAATAATAAATGTATTCCAAATAATATCCTGATTTATAATCATTATGACTAGTGCTTTTGGCAATTTCAGTGCAGTTGATCCTGACATTTAGATTTGTTCGTGAGTACCCACTTTGATTTTTATGGTCTGTATGAAATGGAGTAACAAACGGCCTTTCTCCAAATGAGTGAAATTACCACATTAAACTGGCTAATACCGTTTTCATTTCGAATGCCTTAAGATATATCGAATATAAATGAAAGCATAAATTTCGCTATTTATGACCTTTAGTTATGAGATGGAGTGACAAATAATGTCTCCCAAATGACCACATTAACTGGCCAATACCGATTTTATTTGGATTGCGTTAGATATACTGAATAAGCGAATAAGCCCACATTATGCCTTTTGGTGATCTTTACTTATAAGATTAAGAAACAAACGACCTTCCACAACGACAACATTAGACTGGCTGAATCCGGTTTATTTCAGCTTAGCTTTGTAAAATATGAGAGAAAGGCATTATGTGCTTTTAAGATTTCCTTCTAAACTTTATTTCGCCGTAACGGATATAATCACACCATTTTGCCATGTTTTATATTGAAGATACTGTTGATTCTATTACTTTTAATTTCTTATAAATGAAAACGCGCATCCTTCCGCCAAAAAAATAACGCTTAAGTTACAACGTGTAAAGCGTATTATTAGACATTTTACTTTCATTTAAATTCAGCCACTTTCTTATGTAGTTAATTTATTGCTTTTAAGAATAAAGTTGCATTTGTTTTTTTCTACATCGCAGATAAGCATGGCCCTACTTTGATTTAATTTGTTCAATAAGGAGCTAAAAGCTACACATATGCTGGTAAATGGTTCCCAATGTTGCTGACCTTTGACCCCTGGTTCTATATATATACTCAACTCGTCTAAACGATCCTACGCATTGCATTGATCAGCATAAAATTGAGGAATTCATTATAAAAAAAGCTAGTGATAATAAAATAAACATTCATTATAGCATGAATTGAGCCAAAACAAACACTTCTATACTCATAAGACACTTTTACAGTATTTCAGATTCAAATCTACATCTACTGAATAATTTAATATAATCCCAAATGCACACGAGGCGTCCTTGTGCTGACGTAAGATTGCGTCAGCGACTGGCGCAGGCTTTGAACGCTTTGACACACCATGTGAGAGTTGCGTCAAGCAAAAAAGTGAATGCAAAACACACAGTGCAAACATTGCATTGACTTACATGACTTTGTATGGGCCGATTTCCTTCGAAGGCACAACTAACTTTGTACGCACAAAATCCTTTTTGCCATAATAATGTGTACCAGAGAGCCGCCTGGACTACGAGACTATGCTGAGTGCAACCCATAGGTTCTGTACTGATTCTTATTTACAGAGTCTGTGCCCGTAGACTACGCATGACTAGGGCAAGTAATGTCGCAATCAAAATTACGCCTCGTGTAACACGGGCTTCACTTACATAAATCGTTTACCGACCTTACATTACCTTCTGATCTAAACCCAATGTAGATAATTACAGTGAATACGTATTATAATGTTGTGTACAAACCAAACAACTCAGAACAATAACTGTGTAAAGAGCAATGCCTCTAACCCTTTTAAGGTCACCTTAAAGTACGAATCGTTTGGCTATGACTTTTATATAATAATATGTATATGTTTCATCTCTTTAGCCAAATATCCAGAGTCATAAGTATGTAAGTGCACTGATCCAACAAAGAACTTCTACTCGTTATGCTCGTATATTAGTTGAGAGCCTAAGAGTCTAGTAACTTTAATGTTAGAGGATATTAGTCAGTGCCTTTCTAGCTCTGTGTATTGGTCTCTGGCTCCATTTTAATGTTTTTGTTTGGTTTTAATAGGAGTTATGAATAGAAGCACAAACATTAGAGGAACGTACCAAGTGAATGTTTGAGCAAAATCTTATAAACCGTGATTTGTGAAGTCGGGATAACTAATATGTTATACTACAGGTAACAAATCTTAAGAATTTATCTCTTGGTTAACTAATATAACTCCTAAAAAAAGAATGAAGATAGGCCTAATTGTAGTAATCTCGGGTAAAGTTCCCCTGTATGACATTCAAACATTGCCTTATCAATATGATAGAATTCCATCGTTTTATCAATGACAAACATCACTCTCAAACTGCAGCTATGTAGGACAAACGTGGAGGAAGCTCATGCAGACTACCATAAAAACATTTAACTAGTGCAGTGTACTTAGAGGTCATGGGTCAACACATCTGTCACGACACACCTCCTTTGTGGTGTCTTTTAACACTAAGCAAAACTCGCTGGTCGTCACTCTGGGAGCTAGTACTGTCTTCGGAGAGGCCTTTAACCTGCGCCAGCTTGTGTGCAGATGACCTGTTCTGACCTTTGACCTCGCTCGTGGTTACTACTGAGTTTAAATCGCCTTTGGCTCGCCCTCGTTCGCCATCAGTGTCCGCGCACGATTGTTCCGCGTGCGCTGCGTCGATATCTCCGACGCGCGTGGAATTCCCGCGTAATCTGTGCATCAGACTTCCGCTGCCCCCGCTTGAATTTTTACTACAGTTTCTCGAGAAGCCATTCTCCACGTCGCTACTGACCTTTTGCTCAAGGTTCATACTGTTTCTTATGGGGGGCAACGCAGAACGGTTATTATTATTGCTACTGTGGTTTAAACTACCCCCAATTTCCTGTTTGTTCACGTCATTTTCGAAGCCCTTGTTCTCCTGCGGGCCCGTACGCGTGGGACTAGCCGGCGGGGCCGAGCCCTCGCTTGTGACGTTGGCCATGGAGTTGGTTCGCGTGTTGCTGCGAGTCCGGCTCTGCGTGAAGATATTGAGTTCGTTCTCGTCCACGAAGTAGAGCGCGTAGATCTTGACGACGAAGAGGCAGATGATCGTGACTGTGGCGTTGATGATGAGGCCCAAGGCCGAGTAGGTGGCCTTGTACACGGCCTCGTTGGTCGTGAAGAACGGCGGGGCGAAAGAGGAGAAGACCACCAGACTGCTGAACACGCAGAAGGTGATGAAACGAGATTCGTTATAGTTCTCCGGAAGTTTCCGCGTGACGAAAGCGAATATGCAACAGACGATGATGAGACATATCTCCCAGGTCAACGTGCCTATGACCTCGATGTCGTCTTCCGCGCACGTAAGTTCGATCTTGTTAACGTTGACGTCGGGCATTGTAATCTCGACCGTGGGTGGGATGAGTATGAACCAGGCAGATGACCATACAATCTGGAGAGAAAGAAAAAAGAGCATATGATTAGATTTATTAACATGTTCGCAACGACTATCAAAAACTCAAATGAAGGCAACTTTAATAGCCTTGTACGTCATCTTTTAAAATGTGCGAACATAACATAATATCACTTAATCCAGAGGCAATTTCTACATACAATTAGGTCTAAGTTGAAGTCGGCCTGAATTTGAATTGTCGAAAGTCCTTCTCATTGTGTTCATTAATGTTTTTAATATGATGAGATGACAAACATGACAATCTGAAGCTGCATAACAGTTTTCACATGAAATTACATGTTCGTTAAATTTTTATTATTTAGAAAAAACATTAATAAATTAAATAATTTGTGTTCAAAACACATTCTTTACGTGGATTAAACCTTTTCATAATAAATATTTCCTTTTATTAATGGTATTTGAAAAAAGCGTGGAATGTCACATACTAGGTTATACATTTTTAAAGTCAATCAAATTTTCGAACTACTAAAGAATTATCACAAAGAGTATATTACATTAAATAGAATAAATAACACAAAATTTAAGACATATTTTCTGCAAATCTAGATACCACGAACAAAAATAGTGTAACACCTACGTTGATGACTTTTCTCAGGTTTTCTCTAAATCTGTAAAAGAAACCTTTTTCGTTTAGGGGCCAAAGTTCGACACTAACAGACCTCTGGCATGCAATTAACGCCATGCTCTAATTCATGATGCACATTGCCCGAAACCGAAGCTTAATTGACCAGAATCTCTTACGCAATATTCAGAGGCCGAATTCGAACCAACGCGCTCGGCCCTGATAAACATCGGTTAAGAATTCATTTCACTATCGGTGCATCATATCGGAACGAGCTGCCCACGCAATTGGATTGGTACGGATAGAGAAGTCCAGAATTAGAGTGCACCCAAGACGACCAAGATACCCATCGCTCTCCTCACGTTTCTCCGAAGACAAGGTGAACTCTGCGGGCATTGCCCCTCCAGGAAGAGTCACATTTTAAACGATTATGTTTAACATCAGCACTTCTCGTTTTTGATAAAGCCCTCCGGTGAAACAGTCTATTTGGTGGATAGTCCAGTAATTGGATGACATGCCATCATCTTCTTCTGAAGATTACCCAAGAAACCTTATCTGCCTGAAGGAAGTTCTGATCTTGTTAATCTATTTCTATTTTTCAGAGAGTCTTTCCATACCATCCTAAAATGACATAGGATAGTAGACCCAGTTCAGCAGTCAAGCTTACGATGGATAATATTACAATTGGATTTAAGGAGGTGTATATGAAATCAGTTGACGAGTCTAGGCCGAATGTTCCTTAACCAAAGTATGGGGGAGGTCGCAGAAATATCTTGCCCTGAAGGAAAACCTGTGCAATTAATGTTTTTATCATGAGCAAACGACTCCTAAAAAAATCCAGGGTGTGCAGGCATGTTCACACAACACAAAAAATATATTTTTCTATAAAAAGAGCCCGATGCAATGTTTTTCATACAATTTGGTTCCTTCTAAAGACTCTATTTAAAGTATTACTTGCAACCGTGAATGGTTGGCTGCTATATTTTGCTTTTATAAAGCAAGAACAAAGTAATGTTTGCATAATCAGGTCGATTTTCGAAACTGTAAAAAGGATGTACATGGTCCGGTAAAAATCGTGATCTAAAGCGACTCGGACCCGATGCATTTTCATATTGAGTTTTCGTTATAAAACTCTTACTATGGCACAGTTTCGTGACATATGTTATAGACATATTATTACATTGTTTTCCCATGTAACAGCAGTCCGTTTCTAATTTAACGTGACGCTCAGACATTCACAACGGATCCGCAAAAATAATGGCTCTTTCCATCGTGAAATGCACGTATCAGGACATATAATATTACAGTCAGGCTCAGCTCTTTTTCAAATGCATGAAAGGGCAGCAGTGAAGATTTTTTAAAAGTATTCGTTAACAAACTTAAGCCATTAGGGATGACCGAGGCAACTTTCCGTGCGAAGTAACCATGGCAACTTCAAAACATCTCCGAACATGTCTTCGCAATCTAGTAGATGTCCTTTGTTTCTAAAATGGAAATTAAATTTATATCCTGTGGTAAAATCACTGATTGACCGCAATTATCTGAAGTCAGACGAATTCGTCCTGAAGCAACCCATTAAGATTGGATTTTAACGGAAGCTTTCGGGAAAGTCGATCAGAACTGGTTGCTTTTTAAAAAGGGAAATGCCGTGGTCTATTATATCACGTCATCAGACGCATGCTCAACTATTCCATCTTCTTGCGTTAGCATCATCCTTTAGACATTAAGCTCAATCTGCATAATTTTGCCAATGATTACCCAGGGGGAAATATGAGCCTAGCTGTAAAGGTGTCAGGGAGCAATCGTAATAGGCAATTTGCCAAATTCCCTGCTTGCAAGCTCGTGGTAGGTGTACATGATGACGGTAGACCCCACATAAAGCGGAGGTATAGCATCATTGTGTATGGACTTGGAATATATTGACGAAGCTAACGTAAAGCACGTAGGAAATATACAGTAAATTAATTTAATTTCGCAAAGTAAATGTCATATTTTACTTTTTTTAGCTAGGTTTCGTGCAGTTTTTAAAAAAAGTATTGTAATTCATGTTTTACGGAATATACTTCAGCAGGCCTATATGTATAGGTGGGCTTTTGCATATGCACATAATGCAAGGACGCTATCTAGTGGTGTCATCTTACCAATGATTAAGCAATCTCTAACCAGGATATATCGTATGCTGAAAGCCGTTTGCATATTTTTGTTAAGCATCCGTAGCTTCCAGCAGACGTTATATTCTATGTTATTTATTAAATTCAGTATTAAAGTCAGATCTTTCTTTCATTGAATATTTTTTCAAAACAGAAAACAATAAAGAGAACAACTCTACTTACAGGTGCGATGCATATGATGAGTGTTAGTGTGACTTGGGATGTTGGACTGATGTAACGGGGTCTTCCCGCCGACTTCAGCCCGGCTCGGAATATTCTATAAAGGCGTATAGTCTTTGTTGCTATGGAAACATAGATGAGGGAAAGGGCAACGGGTGATCCCATTCTCCTGATGGCGCAGACTCCAGGAGTTGGACTGACGCCATACAGGAGAGCCGTTAGGAAAGCGAGGAAAAGACCAGCGAAGATGATGTAACTGAGTTCCCTGCTCGATGCTTTGATCAAGGGTTTCTCCCGGTTCAGGACGTAGATGGTGAAGGTGATGATAGTGCTGATGAGTCCCACAGTTGACAGGATGACGATGGCGGTTGTCCATGCCCTGTTGATGACCGGTTCGAGCTCGATGCACACCGTCCTGTCCTCATTAGGCCAATCGAAGATGTCTTGTTCTTTGATAACGCAAGGACTGCACACGGTGCCGTTGTGGTCCACGATCTGGCTCGGTAAGCAGTCGGTGCAGGACCAGCAGCAAGGGTTCTCTGGAAGAACAGTTCTTTTCTCTCCAGTTTTGCAAGGTTTGCTGCAGACCGACTGCGGAATGCCGGTGTCGTCATCCCAGAGGCTATGATTCCCTTGGATATACCAGGGAATTTCTTTATAGATTGCCAACCGTTCATCACTGTCGGTATCAACCCACGTCCCGACATCCAAGAAGTCGTACAACCCATCGATCAACTGCAGATTCTTGATACCATAGCGCCCTCCCATGTCACCATTGTCCAGAAACTCGACGTGACCGTTGACTGGGCTCTCAAATGACGTCCGCAGGAGGTAGTCCCTGATTTCTGTTCCATCCAGATTGGTCATGTTTTCGCACAACCCTTGGCTCGGATCCGAGCACTTGTCCTGCTGCATGGCATGGAGACCGTAGGCGAAGGTCATGACGCTGTCCATGACAATGGTCTCATGGGAACTCACATCGATATCGCTGACGCCTTCAAAGGTCCAGGAGAGACACCCGCTGGAGCTGTTACTGACGCAGCTTCCGTATTTTTCCAGGAAGGATGTCAGCCAAGGATTGTCACTGTTGCCCGTGTTCAGTTTCTTGAGGTAGTTGTTGTACTCCTGGTTTTGACCCGAAAGAGGGACCACGGTGAAGGCACCTGAAGAGAACGACAAAGAAAAGAAGAATATCGTTACAATATGGTTTCGTTTATTTTCTCTCATGTTTCACGCCTTAAAAAAATGGTTTTATAATAAAAAAAAAATTGGAAGGGACATATAAACTGAAGTCAACAACAACCAATACACATGATATAGCCACAAGAGAAATATTAACATACAAAGAATATTACAAACAGAGCCTAGATTAAAAAAATATATATATATTACGTCACGGAAGGTATATAGAACGCAAAGTATTATCGAAGGAAAGTGCTCAACAGTTAGAGCCCAAGACTTCTACCACAGTATTTATGCTGATGCCCTTGAACCTTCCCTAATCAAATATATTATTCCATTCGGCTGACTTTGTTTGAAATTATCGAATAAATATGAATGTTTTTCTTTTATTGTTGCTTCCTGGGCGTAAAATGTGATAAAAACGATTGACGTATGGATGTAGATAATTTGATGATGTAAGACCTGCACAGCCATGCAGATAATCTTTAATTCTTTCTTTATTTCGCTACGCAAGGGCATAGGTCTGGCCATTGAGGGGGGAGGGGCGAGGGGTGTCATACTAGGGTGATACAAATTCAAATTAGCAAGATCAGCGATAATAGTGAAGGTGTTGGAAGGGTCCTTTAAACTTCTTTTAACATCATATTTTCCTCTTTCTTTCTTTCTCTTTTTGGTCAACTTCAACAGTTATTGTCGGTCGTGACCTTTCTCCGGTCGCACAATTTATTTCAGTTCGATCTTCCACCATGATCGTCAATTCTAACGTGTTGAAGAATTTGATTGACACGATAAACATGTCACAAGATCAATTGTTATTATTAATGAAGAATGTGATGTGCTTAATTGACTTAAATTCCGTTGCCTTCGTGTCTAAATACGTAAAATTTGAAAATTCTATCTCTTGATGGTGTGGGGGCGGGGTGCGTGCTCTTTTTTCCTTCTTCTGGATGCTGCCGAGTGAAACTAACTTATTAACAAACGGGGGCAGGAACAACAGAACGTGGAATTCAAAAATGAAATTCCCCATTTTCATACACTGTTCATTTTGAATAGCTTGAAAGAGGGAAACAGATGATAAACTTTACTATTGGGTATATGTTTTCTCATCTTTTCCTTCCCTAGTCTTTGAAATTATTTTTAAAAGAGGTTAACGACAGAAAAAACAGGCTGCCATAAAGTTCACATTTACACGAATCCTAATTTCACACGTTTCACGTTTTAACAGGAATTTCACAAAGGAAACTATCTGATATATAAAATCACCACTGATCTTTTCCTCGCCTTTGACGTTATATAAAACGTAATAGACACAGGAAGAACAGACAATTGATGACTGAATGTGAGTGCACGCGCGTAAAATCGTTATAATACGTCGGAAATATAAACACGAGAGCAGACGACAGGATGATATCGGTACACGACGGAATGCTATCGGCAGAAGACAGCAGACTATAGGATCTCGCCCGAAGGCGGAGAGATTTGATTAGATCTAGCCGTGCAACACTTAATCATATTTACCCAGAGGGTAATGGGTAAATATTTCGTTGTGGATGAGAGTAAAAAGGGTGATTTCGCCGAATTTTGAAGTGCTAGAAACACCATGATGATGTAGATTAAGTACGGATGTTTTGAAAGAAGAATGGACTTCACCGACGCAAATTAAATTAACTGGGAAAGACATTTGCAATCTGAGCGTTATTCAGTTCACGGTATTATTTGATAAAGGGTAAGTCCACTGGTAGAAGCGAGGGAGGGGGGGTTATGGGCACAACCGGCCCATGCCCCCTCCCCCATTGGAAACCCATGTGGCATATCTTTTACACAAATACAAAATGTGCCCTCCACTTGGGGGGGGGGCGAGAGTCCCCCTGCCTTCCGGCTACTCCCAATGCAGCGGCCTCACCTCCCCAATAGGAGGGACACTATATTCATAACAAATTGAAACCACACACAGTTTGATTCGAAAGTAGGGATTAAACTCCGGCTTACGGTACACCTGCACGACTAAATCCTTCACAAAGATTACCTGTTGGCTAATCAAGCCTGAGTTACGGGGTCAAATAATTTTGATCAATAGACTTTAGACCTTTATTGTGATTGCATTGATTAATTTCATTTGTTTATACTACTTCAGTTCATATAACATGCAAACAATTTCTTCTTTTATTTTAACTTATTCTTTATACATAATCATTATTTTAAGATTATCAGATATTTCATGTAAGACACCATACCATACAAAACTTGGATGGAAATGCAGACTTTGTTAACGAGGAGTCATTTTGTTTCATCGCCCATCTTATATTGTTTATCAAGCCTAGTTCATTCAAAGAAATGGATTGATGGAAACAATTTATTATTCCTTTAAAAAATGAAACATGTTAAAAAGTTTGAAGTGATTTTGTTATTTGTTTCGTGAGTGAAAACAGAATTTTGACACTTCAGAGTTTTGTTTCCCCTTCTGGATGCGCGTTGTAGAACGCACATTAGGGTAGATGCCCAAATTACTCATAAAATTCCTTTTAGAAAGATTTGTCGTTAGAGGTGACAAACATAATGAGCATGATATAGAAATTAGAGAAGTTTGAGCGATGTGACGCCGTTGTTTATCGGGAACCAATTCGGACTATTAAACTCCCATCTTTTCAAGCTCAATTCATATAAAGAAATCGATCGATAAACATGATCTATTATTCTTTGAAACAACCCTAGGGTAGCCACCTGTTTTACATTACAGCAACATAACTCACTCTGCATATGGATGCTTTAAGCGAATATTTCTAAACTGGTACCCTTTTTCCGGTTAAGGCTATTAATCATAATAACAATCACTCTTCCAAATTATAAAAGGATAAAGTTTTCCTCATTTTTCAACACCCTTTTACTTGATAATACTTTTTATAATGTGACAGAAATTTGTTGTCAAATTGTGAATATTTCATATATCATATTCAAAGAAAATGACGACGATTTATCCTTTATTAGGAAGTGATGTCATGATATATTATTCTGTTTAAAGAATTTGTTTAAGAAAGAAGCGGACAAAGTGAGCAGGAAATGTGTCTTATAGAGTCATTTATTTCTAGAACGGTTCCTCCTTTTCTGTTCGTAATAATTTTGTTTTTCTCTTTTTGTTTCAAACAATCTTCAAACGATCTCTGTTTGCCATTCACACCTCTCTTTCTAGATCTCTATCTTTCCGTTTATCTCTTTCATTTCATCATTTTGTCTACCTGTATCTCTCCCTTCCATCTTGTCTGCCTTTCTGTATCTGTTGATCTCCCTCTCTCTTCCCTGACGTAATCTGCTGTACACTACTCAAACTCCTAAATGGTGCGTGTCACTTTATAAAAGTTCAAAGGACTTTCTAATAAACGAATCAATTCCCGCCTCTTGACTACTTACCCAAATTAAAGAAGCAGTCAAAAATCTTACAAATCTGAAATCATTTAAATTGTGATTCTGTCATGTATGTTCTGTAACCAGCTCAGTGGATATTTTCGACTGCCACGAATGTTGTGATGATATGATGGGCTTTCAATGAATCATGCCTGTGAATAATCTTAGTAATTTAATCTATGTTTGTCGAAGCAGGCGTTAAAAATTGTGCTTCGTACTCCACAAAATGTGTTTTAAAAGCATGTTGATTTCAACATGAAATGAGTTAAATTTCCATGGATTTACATTCACCATGTTGGGTTCGTTAAACAATCGCGTAGCTGCACTTTCCTTTTTCTTTCTCGTTACATCCAGAAGGGCATTAATTCTATTTGTTATGGTAAAAAAAACACGAGTTAATGGACTTTCCAGTCAAGTTTGATTTAATGCAGAATAAAACACGAAGCGCGCTTTCGCTCAATCATTTTTCAACACAAATTCGCGGCATGCAGGGTCGTCTGCAGAATTTTTTTCAAAATCAGCCGTGTCGCAATTTCATTACCTACACGACGCTGTGGACAATATCGACAACGCTTTGATTTGATTCGATTACGGCATCAATATTCACTGAAGATCGTGGCTGTTAACTCGTCGATATCTCTCTCGTAACATGCAAGCTCTTTGTGAATTTAGAAGGGGAGAAATCCACATGAAGTGCACATAATTGGTGGAATGGAAATAAAATCGTTATTCTTGTTATGTTGCTAGACTGAAAATAAAAGTGAAACGAAACGGAAAGACGAATAGGAGTGCTAGAACCTACAGCAGCAGCAGTAGCAGCAGCAGCACTAGACGAAGGACATTTCCATATTCAAAATATTATCGATTCCCTTTCCTTTTTGTTGCGATATCCCTCGAGTGTCGCTAGACCGTCTTTCCCCACCATTTAATTGTACCTTGGCATTTTCATGTCAAATGCGAACATTGTATATGTATTTTATACACGTCTCATTTTCTATTGGAGTCGGCAAATTACATAAATTGCTCCTTAGCAGCTAGTTCTAGAGGTATGAACGTCTGAAATTAAAATGCCGAGGGGAAATGAAAGAAAGAGAAAACTTATAGGTGAAAGAGGGAGAGAGAGTGAGAGAGAGAAGAGAGTAATATTAAGTTATTATAACAGTAAACAGAGATATATATAAATGTATATATATATATCGAGAGAATAACAAAAGTATTGAACACAGATGAGAGATGTAGAGGTGGTGTGGTCGAGTGGATACGTCACCGGACTGTCGATCACAAGATTCGCGGTTCGAGTCCCGTCGCGGCACTAATGTCCTTTGGCAAGACATTGATCTATATTTTCACACTCTCCATCCAGGTGTTAAATGGGTACCCGGTAGTATGCTTAGCAATTTGAGCCTAGTAGCGCTTGCTACTGAAAAAATAGGTAAAACAAATAGTGAAGAAAGTGCATACATTATGTGCGGGCAAGCCAGAATCCGATGACCGGGGTAATAATGTAAAGCGCTTATAAACTTGGACATTGCCGATGTGTTATTAAGTGCTATATAAGCAGAAATATTATGAAATAGTAAAGAGAGAAGGATCGGTATGTGTGGGTGTAAATGGGTGTGTGTGAGAATGAGGATTAGATTAAGGGAGACAGAGACGGACAGAGAGAGAAAGACTACAAATAGGTAATTGCATTTTCATGTTTTGTAAAGATGGGAAGATTACGCTTATCATAATAATATTAGTCATAAAATTAGTCATTTTGCAATGCAAAAATGAACGTTAAAACACTAAAAACATCTGAAGCCCTTTGCAAAAAAACTCATTTGATGAAAAGACCCCAGATATTTCAATAACTAGTTATTTATTTATTTATTTTATTATTTCCAACACTGAATTGATTTAAAAAACCGTACATTAATTGTATGATTCATTATCATAGATCCAAAATGGTGATTAACTGAAAGAAAAAGTGTCCTGCTATACTTGAATCCCATCTCCAAAAAAAAAAAAATATTGCCTGTTTTAATATCTTATAAAGAAGAGGAGAGCGTTCATGATTTTTGTTGTTGAAAAATAAGGTTCATTCAATCGGGGCATCGATCTAGGAGGGGGGGGGGGTTAATACATTTGGAGGTCTTCTCCTTTTGAATCAACAGTTGATCATGATGTAGCGTTTAATTACATGTATACGATTCTTGCGATACCACCCCCCCCCCCCCCTCTCCCCCTCCCCCCTTCCCCCGCTCCGCATGTAGAAAAGTGAACACTACTGTGGCGAAACTCGGTCCAATGAAATTCATATATGATGTCAAGAGATTCAAAATGGGAGGTTTACGCTTTTATTAAACATGCTGGATCCACCACGAGAAAGGTTGAATCCAGCACGTCAAAATATTAATCTGTCACTCCCAAATTTGTTGCTCCCGCGCCCTTTTAAATGTCGATTTAACATTTGAGCTTTTAGTGTTTAACTTATCGATTTTCTTCACTTAACGTAATTCTTACTTCGCTCTTATATAATTATGCAGATTTTTTTTAATTTATGGACCATTCTGATTTATGAGCTCCTTTTGACTTCACGGTCAAGTTCACAGACTCTCGATCTCTTCCTTGACATCACAAATCAAGTATTTAAAGGCCACAGGGCACACTAAACATGTAGCTTACTGTGAAAACCCAGCCGTGATCGTCTGGCATGAAAATGTCTCGTTTAATTGGCGCGAAAATTCCAGAAAGGATCATCACGTCACAATTAACCCAGAACCAACAGATCTTGAAGGTGCGTTCACATTATCTTGATTTAAAGGAGCATGGCAGTAATTATACTTTAAGGCAGTGGGACCCGATTCGGTTACTTGCAGGCTCTGCTTTTGGGTAGCTTCCTTTTATCATTATAAACATTTATTATTGTATATAAATATATTTGTGCACTTGTTATCGTCAGTGATTCAGAAATAAAACCGAATTTTAATTGAATTTGACAGTCTGTTAAGCGCCTCTAATATGATTATGGAATGCCAATTGTGTATGATGCCATTTGAGATTCACGTAATTATCAATATGACCAGATGAAGACAATAAGTTACACGTAATGCATTTCCGCATTGACTTGGTTAATGATAACTAAAAGATGGGTAAATTAAATGAAGTTTAATGCATGAACTGCTGGCGATTGTAAACAAGATCTAAGCTTAAAATTGAACTGAGAATTTCCCTTATTGCACTTTTCCCCTTTATAACATTATATAATGCTAGTTCTGAACAAAATATAATCACATTATCCTTTTGTGAACAATAATTTAATGAGAGATTTTTCAAATCCCATTGTAAACAGTTCTTAGTTTATGCAATGGTTTAATATTTTCCTTCTTTATGAACAGAATATAAGTGATTATCAATACATTTGGAAAATATAATGAATACATGAAATAACAGAGATATAATTGTGTGAACAATAGATGTCGATAGTGCCAGCAAAGTGCATATGGACAGCGATCACGCTCGCAGGTTTTAAGAGGGACTTCACCCGGTGTGCAGACGATAAAAATCTCTGCACCGCGGTTGCTCACATCTTTATGCAAGTATGGCAATCGTGAATGACACCTCTGAAAAGAATTTTACTCCATGCAGTTTCGCCAAAGGAACGCTTCACAAATAATCTATGACGGCACAATAATTAGTTTCCTGTAATCCACTAAATGTATACTCTCGTTGAGCACAATAACTAGCTTTCTTTATATTAGTCCGCTGATTGTATAGAGTACCGAAGCTGTGACATCATAAAAATCGAATTACTCATTTTGTACTTCATTTTCCGAAAGAGCATTAAAAAAATAATGGCCAGATGTCGAAAACGAATATGTTGTAATAAACCAAAGCAAAAGAACAGTGATTTCCTATTGAAATCTATTTATTCGCATAGATAAATTAAAAAAAATGTGATTTCATAGAAAATTGAACGATTAATGCTAAACATAGATTTATATTTTTGTAATTTTCCACATGCAACACTACTATTTTCAGAGTTGAAATGTTCTAAACCAGTTAATTGCCATGTACAGTATTACGCATGTATTTCTTGTTAAGTATGTAATGTTTTAATCATGTAAAAGTTATCATTTTCTTATACTCCCTCCCCCTTTCTTTTTCTCCTCCGCCATACCTGTCCTTTTTTATTCATTATTTCACTGTGAATTGTGCTGTATATTGTATGCATGGGTGTTGATCCGTTGCGTCGTGCTATTCATCAGGGGGGTATATGATCTTACTGTTTCGTGCCCCACTGGTGACTGGGGTGGCGCAGCGGTTCGACGCCGGTGCCAAGAGTTGCATTATTATCTATAGTAGTTTATTATTAGTAAGTGCAATTTTACCTTGTAATAATTAATTCTGTAATCCATTGCGCAATTTAGTTTTTAGCTACGAAGCATGGAATTAATGAACATTTATTGTTTACATGTTTGATTTGATTTGAATAAACCATTTATCTATCTATCTATCTATATATCTTAGCCAATACTAAACATATTCAATTGGTTTTCGACGTTTGGAAACTCTAAAAATTGATTTTTTTTTTTTAAATTTTTGTTATGACGTCACACTTAATGACGACCACTCTATACCCTCTTTGTATTTCAGGCGATTATGCGCTTACAAGATGCGTCAATGACCTGAGGTAGCGCTGCGTCTGCGAATCATGTTGTATTTGACGCGTCGTCGAAGGGCGACAATAGGGACTTTTAGATTCGCACGAAGACAATAGGTCTATGCTACGATCGACGTCCTGTTAAAGCACTGCCGTGAATGGAAGTACCACGTATCAGTCCACGCAAATCTAAAAGTCCCTAATAGGGACTTTTAGAATGAGTGAACGAGAACACGAACACGAACGCCGACTGATCATGCGTGTCAACGTACTTAACTGCCCATGTTGGCTACAATTAGAAATCTTTTAGATTGCACTCGACGATATGCATGCAGGAAGTAACACAATAAACATCACGGACATAGAGAGAGGACAAAATATACAGTTCCTCATTCTACCCTCAACAAAAGAACATCCCTTCACTGCTAGTATGTGACACCTGTTCTACACATTTTTACATAATAGCAGGGAAGGGATGTTCCTTTGTCTACCTGAGGAACTGTAAAGGCGCACGTGGCATACTAGTACCTTTCAACATGTAAAGGCGCTATATAAATGTCAATGTGTATGTATGTATGCATGTACTAGATTTAGGAAAATCAAGGTTGACGCATTCTCGATCGCCGACTGAGACGACATAACGCATGCGCAGTGCCTTAAAATGACGTCACACGTTGCAGTCAAAGCTCTTGACGTGCATTTCTAAAAGTCCCTAATGTACAAGAAATGATTGCAAAGCGGAACAGAAGGATGAGCGCACAACGTTGAATATTGGCGTATGGGGTCACAGGGGTTAATTAACACAGGTAGTAAAGTAATTGAAAGTATTGTGTTTAACGGGGCATTTATATACGATAAAATCCGAACAGTAACTAGATAAGTACCTCCCGCTAATTCACTTTATTGTCAAAATTGTAGGTTTCAAATCATTTAGCTGAGTGAAAAATGAAAAAAGACAGTTCAAGTAAGCAAACGTGCAATTCAAGTGAACTTAGATGTTAATTAGAAAAAGATTACGACTCTTTTGCTACGCAGTTTCCCAATTCCCAAAGCAATTTTCGCAACATCAAAACATCCGCTTACACTGTTTTTAATGCATAATTTTCTTTAAACAGCGAGCCATGCAATCGTTGATTTTTAAGGCAGTTTGAAGATGAGGACTTTTTTTTTTTTTAATTCTTGCCATTCCCTAGCATCTAATGCTGATAAGTACCTAGAGAGAAAGATGTTGTTTCTCGATTAAGTCCTCTTCAGCCATCACCGGCTCTACGTTCCCTATGGGCCATCTCTCTCTTCCTCAATTGCTTAGAATTTAATCTCTCTGCCTGTCCCCTTTCTTTTGTGTTTCTCTCTCTCTATCTCTCTCTCTCTCTGTCTCTCTCATTCACGCACACTCACACCCCTATACACACCCATACACACATACTCTCCTCTTTCCTCCCGTTAATATCCGTGTCTATCTCTCTCTCTCTCTATTTCTCTCTTTCTTTCTCCTTCCCTTTCTATTTATCTCGGCCCTTCTCTTTCTCTCTCTCTCTCTCTCTCTCTCTCTCTCTCTCTCTCTCTCTCTCTCTTTCGCCCTCTTCATATCCCCTCTCTCCTCTGATTCTCCCACTTTTTCATTTTTTTTTACATCTACCCTTCTCTTTATTATATTTCCCTTTCATCGTTATCTTCATTTCTCTTTATCACAACCTCTGTCTCTCTTTCCCTTTCTCATGTTTAACCCCTAACACGCGCCCGCTCCCTCTCTCTCTCTCTCTCTCCCTCTCTGCCCCTCCCTGTCTCTCTTGTTCCACGTGTCCAAATGTTTCACTCATTTTCATGTTCCTCTATACCTATGTCTGACTTACACGTCGTTATTTCGTCCATACATTGTATGATCTTTAAAATCTCCCCCTCTCTATCCCTCTCTCTCTCTCTTTCTGTCTCTCTCTCCCTTTATCGTCGTTACCCCCTCATCCATTCACCCCTCTCTGTTTCGTTCTCCCCTTCATACGTTGTGATGGTCGAGTAGCTCTTCACACTATTATTAAGTGCGTTCGTTCCAGCTAAAACTTCCGCCGTGACCACTTAGCCAGTTTCGAGTGTAAAGAAACACTTGCTTTCATTCAGAAAAAAAATATTACTACCAAAAATACGTGTAGAGTCTAGTCTGCAAAAGCTATACAACTACAAAACTATAATAAGGAATAAAACCATCAGCAAACAAAAAATGAATTATTACTATTTTGGTTTGGAAGGCAAATGATGGCGTTTCCGCAACCCTTTGGCCTCGTACCAATTGTCAATTAGCAATGTATCGTTAAGTTGACAGAAATGACCAGCGCTAGCTGTAATTAAGAAACTCAAGATATATACCCATGTATGTGGGAGAGCAGCGGCGAATACAGTGAGTATACAGGGACGCGTACCCCCCCCCCCCCTCCCCCTTAACCCTATAGCTAATTCTCACATAATATGTGGATACAATTTTGCGTACGTCCCTCTATTTTGGGGCTTTTTTTCCAAATTCAAACTCTCGCAAGCTTGAATGCGTTGAGTTTGACGCAAAAGCCTGACGCGACGTCAAAAAGGCGAGCCCCTCTATTTTTACCAAACCCTGGATCCGCCACTGAACAGCATAATTGATTGCTAGTTCATGCCTAACACCGATGCTTAAAAAATTGGTTGCTAATTTCAGATTTGAAATTAAGCGGCACTGGATAGTAATTGAGCGCTAATCACAAGTTTCGGAGAACGTCTTGACGATTCAATTGAGACGCTGGCATTGTTCGTTGCAAATTAACCAGAGCGCACGGCGTTCACACCGACGATGTCTCTATAAAGCGCTTTACAGTTACATGATTTGAATCACGAATCTTATTGTTCATAAAAAAAACATACTTCCTTTGTATCATGTATACTAACATAATTTTCAATTAATATATTTCTATAGCGCATTATACAAAATATGTCTATACGGACTTTAAATTGTATTACGGCCTAATTAATTATCTACCGTTGAATTATCCTCAAACAAAAAATTCTGACAAAATCTTAACTACACTCTAAAAAATCAAGTGCTAATTTTAGCACCTCAAGATTTGGAGGCAGCACCTGTAAGGGCACGCATAGGGACTGCCCAAATTGTGCTAAAGTAGCACTTGTACACGTGCTATAATTCAACACCAGTCCAATCCAAGTGCTACTTTAAACACTTTTAAGTGTAAGACTTTTTACACTTCTGGGGGGTGTTTCACAAAGATCCTAAGTTGAACTTATCTCTAAGTTGGACTTAAAATTCATGGGAAGCCATTAGCATCCTTGAAAATATTTTGTAATTTTTTTTCAGAAGGCATAAAATGTTGATTCAAATCATTCATATTTTCTATTATCATGGGAGATTTCATGTTCTTGATGAGGAATTGATGAAAAGTCTAAAATATTCAAATTTTTGCTTTTGAATACATTTCAATTTAAGGCTTCAATGGCTGTCCATACTTTTTAAGTCCAACTTAGTGTTAAGTTCTACTTAGGATCTTTGTGAAACACTCCCCAGGTGTTATTAGACGCATGCAGCTCGCAAAAACCACACTTCTAGTGCTAAATAACACACACAAACAGCATGCACAAAATCACACCTGTAGTGCTGAAAACTAAACAGCCCTAACATTATTTTCAGCCTACTTTAAGCACCTAAAACATAGCCCTCAAGACGCCACATGTCACACTCATGGTAACAAATGGGTAGTCACATAATATATGAGTTAAAAAGACTCACTTCTTTATTGACAAAAGCCATTGTAAAGTCACAACATCCCTTCAGAAGGTAATACATGTATTTGTATCCAAGGGTAAAAACACAAAACTGTTTCATGCATACTGATAAAAACATTAAAGCTCAACTCAGCTGCTCATCACTGGAAAGGCATCATAATGGATAAAATAACAGATCAAACATGATAAGCTAATACAACAACACTGCAGGATTCCAGCAGTCTGTGTCTGAAGTTTTTACTGTTACATTGAGATTGCACATTTCTATGTCAATTACATGCAGTGGTAGTCTTGCTGCCATGTAGAATGTTGGAAATGGTATCATCATGCACAAGCAGAATTATCAGGCAATGGAAAGAATACCTGCTCAGATCTCCGCTCTTTTATAGCCGAGTGGCGACCTATATCATTTGAATTTTAAATTACTTTGAATTTCTTTTGTGTGAAGCACTGCCTTAGCACCTGGAATATGCACACACATTAAATAAACTTTCTCCTTCCACCTTACATTCTCCCCCAAAAAGAATACCTTCTCAGATCCCCGCTCTTTTATATCCGAGTGGCGACCTATCTCATTTGAATTTTAAATTACTTCGAATGTCTTTTGTGTGAAGCACTGCCTTAGCACCTGAAACGCTGGTGCGCCTGCGCATGGAGCGCTAGCACTACCGGTGTTTCTTCAAGTGCTAAAACAGGCAGGGTCACACTTCCAGGCACGTAGCCACGGGGGGGGGGGCACATGCCCACCTAAACAATTTCCAAGATCGGTTGACATTTTTAGACCCCTTTTTTTTACCTCGATCGATTACATGTATGTGCCCTGCCCCCCCCCCCCCAAAAAAAAAAAAAAAAAACATAAAACTCTGGCTGCACACTTCGGGTGCAATTTCTAGAATAGCACTCGTTTCCAGCACTCATTTTTCTGCTCGTCATCGCTTCCCAAACGCTGTATGCACGCCAAGGGCTACATTTGGCACATGTGGTGCAAATTTGTACTCAGCACCCGTGATTTCGCACTTCATTTTTTAGAGTGTAGTAAACTAAATAAAGCAACATTATGATTAATTCTTAAATAATGATACAACATTAAATTATGGTGCAAAAATGTATTTATATTTTTAATTAAGAGTTTTAGATAACAAAGCATGCATGTAATCATACTTGCGTATAGAACCATTATTCTTAAGCGGTTTGTCTGTTTTTATATAATGCCTCTTTCTATATCATGTAAATAAGAATAATTGTAATGATTTATTGACGAGGCTGTTGTATTAATAAAACAAAAATTGCAAAAATCTGTTACACTGGTCAGAAACAGTTTCATTTACTGTTTTGTTTAAATCTTGTATATTAAAGTTTTGTTATTTGTATAAATATATCACTTGTAAAGTTTTATGCTACTATCATCCATTTGTCCTTCTTCTTTTTGTTCTTCTTCCTCGCTTCCTTCCTTTCTTTCTTTCTTTCCTTTTCCCTTCTTTTTTCGGTTTCTTCTTGTTCTTCTTTTTATCCTTAATGTTATATGTTCCTATTTCATAATGAAATATGTATGTTTTATGTTGCATTTTTATTTTCGCATTCAAGATGTACCAGCTTCTAGCTGTGACTCTGAATGTTAGTGAGAAAAACCTTGTCAATTCGATTCAATTGAATTAATTCTCAAAGTTTTATCTTTTGGGGATTGACAAGATCGATACCAGATCCCTTTCTTTCTTTTTTTTTCGTACAAATAGATCCTTTTATTGATTGAACTTTATGGCACCGAGTACCTGCCATATTCTCCAGTTCACATCATTGATATCTACTTGTATCTTAAAGTGATAGTTGAGTTCTGTTTTCAGACCGCAAATGCCTTCAACGTGCATGGTTATTGCTCTTATTCTTATCTATGACATTTCTAGTGCCCTTTTAGAACCTAAAATTGCTATGAAGGTAATTTTAGACCCCAAAATGTGTGAAATTTAGCCAATACGACCAATTTAGCTCCACTTTCAACAACAAAAATACGGTGACCGTTAATGAATTATTTGATTAAAAATAACAATACATGGGCCTGCTGGTTGTGCGTAATATAACCAACACGAAAATGCCAACAAAAAGCCAACATCGGCATTGGCTGATATACGACGTAAAAGGCGCTATTTCGTTTATTCAACGGCTTTTTCAAATTATCTAATAATTGTGGTGGTACACAAGTATTAGAAATCGTTATATTTATGGATATTCCAGCCGTCTCTGCACCGATTTCGATCAAACAAAGATGATTTTGTCATTTAAATTGTATGTTCTTTCAAATTTGACACTCAGTTTTTCATTATCTCACACACACAACAATTTGTGTAGCGCCCTCTGCAACAGAACTCAACTATCCCTTTAACAAGAAAAAATGCCCCTCAGAGTTGTCAATCAATGAAAATGCTTAACTCCGTCACAATCTGATGATGGGTTTCAAAGATGTTCTCTATGGTGTCGAAAACAAAATAGCCGGAGGGACTTCACTGACATGGTAACATACCTCCTGAAAGCTAATGGTATCGACGAAACATTCCCGGTGTGTGAAAGTTCTCCGAGGAACACTCAACAAGCATTGAGAAACGAGTACAGTCTGTTCGATATGTGTTATGTAGTATAATGTTAAAGTAAGTGGCTAACCAATGTGAACGAGTGAGTTACAATTTAAGAATGAAAGGAAGGGTGTCATATTTTGTTCAATTTTTTTAGTTTTACCCTCATTAGATAGTCTTAATACTTCATTCGCAATAACACATACACACTGGAATAACGTGTAATCATATCTTGGATATAGGGCGATACTAGAAAGTCATTAACACCTCTATCCTCTCCCTCTCTCCCTCGTCCTCCCTATCTCTCCCCTTTTCTCTTTCTCTCTCGGATTGCAATATTTATTTTAAAACGTCATGATGAAGAGTGCAGTTATTCACATTCCTACATTACTCACATGTAAAAATTACCATCCACACTGCCTACAATGATTCATAGATTACTTACATTCTATTTGTAGTTTTAATTTATTTGATGGCGAAATAATATCGTGAAATTATGATACGTTGTCTAATTTAGTCCTCACTCGCTTTGCTCGCTCACAGAATTGTTAAAAACAGAGTTTGATATACAGTCAAATGACGTCAGAACCCTTGCAAATTTGTGTCCGTATGCCTATATTCTGGAAAATTGCACCAAATGGTGATAAATTGAGATGCATTTTTTTCTTCACATCAAGGAATGGACTGCATCTTTAAGTGTCTTCATCTTTGGAGATCTGGACATCCTCTTTTGGTATTACTCCTACCATTAGCAGAAGAGGATGCCCCTTAGAAAGGAATATCGAATTACCTTGGGGGTGAGAATGATGGGTGCTCCTCCTATCATCCCCATCATTGTCATTAGACCGTATCGCTTACACGTGGACCGCATCACCTTACCAACGTGCGAACTGGTAAAGCCGCATATGCAAGAGCAGGCGCCAAAAAGGGGTAAGGCGCCAGGGAGATGGGGGTAGGGGTGCCAGGAGAAAGAGATGGGTGGGTTTTTAGAAGGGGTGGGATAGGAGATGGGAAGGGGAATGGCTTAGAAGAAAGTTAGAGGAGGAGGATAAATACTGGAAATACATCCACAAGAAGCATGTGTGGGGCGGAAATAAAGGGGGTAAAGTGCCAGAGTGATGGGGGCGAATGGCGTTGGGGTGGGGTAGAAAATGGCTTGAGTGAAAAGGGAGGGATTGGGGGTGAAGGGAAATTATCAGAATTACCAACGTGCGAGACCGCATATGCAGGGAGCAGTGGTTAAAAAGGGGAGCGGAAAGACACTAGGAAAGTGGGATGGTTTTTGTTCAAATCATACATGCCAAAAGCAAAATGATAGGAGAACATGAGACACAAAAAGAATATAAAGATCAGTAGAGATATTAGAAGAGTGGCGGGGAGAGGGGGATGATGAAGTATCCAGAAATATACAAATCACTGGACGCGTATCCAAAACTCGAAGAGGTGTAGAACATTATGAGAACTTATCATAAGGCGGTGTCAAACAGAGGCCAATTATCTAGATGATAGTTATCTAGATAATTCGTAGCCTGTCTGTCACCTACGTAAGTGAACTATCTAGATAACTATTATCTAGATAATTCAAGTTGGATCGTGAAAATTGTGTCTGACACCGCATATAGAGGACTATTTGTAGGAAGGTTAAGCGTACTATTATACTGTTCCTAGAGAGCACCTTCATTGTAATTCGACATATCGCTTACACGCACAGATCTAGAGCGCTACAACCGAGATTCTCCTTGCATCCAATTCATGCGATTTACGCCATTACGGCATCGGTTCGCGAAGAAGTTATCCGTAATTCTCTCCATGAGGCCCTTTTTCCACATGTATATAGTACGAATATACGACCTTTCGTCTGACTTCAATATAGCAAATATAAAGCAACAAATAGCCAAGACGCTTCTCGTAATTCGTTGCATGAGCAACCTTTTTGCATGTAGCATGCATACGACCTGCTTTTTCTTCTTTCAAGAATCTTTTGTAAGTGTAATATTATTTTCTCAGCTTTCTCTCTCGGGTATCTAATATGCAAATGGAATGCACTACTTTTAAAGATAAAGTTGAGATCTGGTCGCGCGATTGGATTGTGCAGGAAGCTGTCTGGAAGCAATTAGAAAAGATAAACAATGTAACAGATGCCGGGTAGTCAGATGCACTGCGCACGGAAAATGTGTATATGGGACTACACAAGAATATGAAACGAAAGTTTGGTCTAAACATTTCGGCTATTTCATGACATTATTTCCAACATGGCATTCAAAGGGCAATCCTTTTTGAAGTGATATTTCTACTATAAAAATTCTACTAAAGCGACATAAAACGAATGAAAAATGTAACAATTTTCGGAAATCGATCTCCTGTTAATCTGGGTTAATCTGATTTTTGTGTTGGGGTGTCAAGGTATGATGGTTCATTCACCCGACTCTCAATCCAAGGGTTAAGGGTTCAATTCCCAGCCCGCCACTAACGTCCTTTGACAAGGCGTAATTACACATTTGTCACTCTCCATGGCGGTGTAAATGGGTACCTGGCAATTGCTGGGGGTAATGATAATTACGGGGCCCTTGGGAAGAACAGCATAGAGTTTGATTAAGCTTCTCTGAGTAAACAAAATTATTATCATTATCATACATGGATAGACCTACTATATTATGTACACACTGCAAGCATATAAAATAGTGAAGTTTCGACCAGAATTTTGCTCAAAGATAATAAAGAGCTGACCCTAATTTAGTTAACCCTATCTCACGCGAATACTTCAAGACAGACGAATCAATATTGGCGTGAAAAGAGGCACCGCTTGGGACGCAAACTTCGTCATCCACGTGGTCATGAAAAGAAAAGTACAGATGCTTGTTTGTACACTGTCAAAGATTTACGGTCACGAGTTTTCCAAGCATCCATTCCGGCGGGAAATATTGATGATGACGTTTAAGAAGAAATATGCAAGAGTTCATCCGTACAGGCGTTGTTACAGGGGGGGGGGCATGTGGGGGTTTGTCCCCCTTCAATGAAGGAACTTGAACAAAAAGGAAGAAAAAAGTAGAGAAGGGAAGATAAAAGGGGGGAGAGAGAGAGAGAGCGAAGGGGGAAGCACTTGAAAAGAAGATGATAAGACCCCTCCAATGTATGCTCTCTTTTTAAACAGTGGACTCACCCACCCAGTAAGAAACAGCCCCAGCCCTCCCCACCCCCTATAATGTATATATAAATAATATGCGTTAATGTTCTGCTTCTGTTTCATTTAGCACCACGTGACTGAATTAGAAAGGTTATTACTGTCCGTACAAAACTTCATTAATTTAATGAATCAGAAACTGATATACATATTTGCTTGTCTATATAAAGGCATAACAACTTTTTTCTTCTGCTTATCCAAGTAGTCTAAAAATACCATCCAAAAAGACCCAAAAAAGCCCTCATGAATTACTTGGGTATGGAGATGACGCCATTGCTGCAACTGTTTTTCAACACTGTCCAAACGTTTACCAACGGTGTCCGACCGGGTGTATCGCATTTCATGAGGTATTATGCATTTTCGTAAACAGAACTCCTTTCACGCCAAACAAAATAGAAGGCGACGACAACGGAGGTGGTTGGGGAAGGGGTAGGGGGTCAAACCAACGTTATCAGCTCAGTGTCGCCTTTCGATGACTTGCGAATTATGTTTTGGGTCCATAAATGCTATGAAAATCACAGTAATATAAAGCAGAAAGAGCACCTTCTGTTGCAGGACATGGTGACGTTAATGAATAAGGACGATAGCGATGGAATAAATATAAGTATTAAAGTCTCTAAATTTGCAACAAGGAGAGAAATACTTTGAGTACAAAATGACACTTCTTGTTGCCTTTAATAACTTTAATTCACAGCGATTTATCTAAAATGGTTGCTGATTTATTTTGACCTATGTACGACCGAAAGACTTCAACGAACACGACGAATGTGGCCGATTTGAGCATTCAGAGCCGATTCATGTAGCCCTTTACAAATCACTAAATTCCTGTGGGTTCGACCATGAAACGTAAAACCGAATTTATTGATGTTAGGCAATTATATTTTTTAAAGCGAGGAAGGCCATACAAAGCTGTGGTAATTGAATGAAATTACCATTCTGTAATATGACGTTTTACCTATACCACTTCTGACCCCCCCCCCCCCCCCCTCCGTTTTCACGCACTACCACAACGATCATCACAATCTTTGAACTAAAAGTCAACACGTTCATAATTCATTCATATTAACAAGTGTGAAACATATTTTAATTAACGTACATGTCTGTCAATAGGAATTCATCAGTTACAGCTCTAAGAATTACTTTATTAGGAATAAAGCTTTTGTTTTTGTTAAAGAGAGTTTTTAAGCCTAGAATGGCTGATTTGTTGACTTTACGGATGATCCATTCGAAAAGACAAATTTATTACCCACCCCTCGTAACGTTCCCTTTATCTCTGTCTGCCTTTGTCCTTCTCTCTCTCTCTCTCTCTCTCTCTCTCTATCTCTTTCTCTATGTCACTCACCCACCCCTTCTTTTTTTTCTCTCTCTCTCTTGCTGCTTCTTTCTCCTTTTTTATATCTTTGCTATCTTTCTTGAAACCCCCTGTCCCCATCTCTTGCATATAACCTAGCACAGTTGCAGCCCAGGAGGGCGTTTCACAAAGCCTTTTTTCAATGACAAATGACAAAAATCAGTGACAACTCTGCTGATAACCAATCAGAATCAAGGATTTCAGTAGCTTATAACAAAAATTGTCATTATTACTGATGACAATTTTTGTGAAACGCCCCCTGGTCCGCATACCACCCTTGCTTCTCGCAATCCATGAATTATATTATAGTACGTTCATATCTCCTTTAGATTCTACACAGTATCGTGTGAAAGCCTCAATGAATTGTCTTGAATGGCTGGAATAAATGGGTGTCTCTTGACTTAGCAGGTCATGTATCATACTCTCTTCATCTCTCTCTCTCTCACTCTGTGTGTGTGTGTCTCTCTCTCTCTCACACACACGCACCCACATACACGCACCCTTGCACACGCACGCACACACCCATACTTAATACATAAGTATATACACGCGCGATCCCGGCCTCTTCACTGTGAAACCTTTTCAACCACTTTCTTCCAAATTGATCTTTGTTTCATCGCACATCTACCTAAGCATTTACATCTATTTAGTATAAATGTTATTAATTAGTCTTTAAGCGTGTAGTCCTAAAAGAACCTCTGTTACTCTATATTATTCTACAATTTGTTCTCCCCCCCCCCCCCCCCTCTCTCTCTCTCTCTCTCTCTCTCTATCTCACCATCTCTTACCCTCTCTCTCTCATTCTCCCTCCCTCCCCCGTCGTTATCATTCTTTCTACACATAATGTAACAGGAAACGGGAAAATGCATGATCTAAAAATTGCGCGTTTTGATATTGCTTCTACCTCGTAGTTAGGGACTTTTAGATTGAGTGGACGAGAACACGACGAACGCCGACTGATCATGCGTGTCAACGTACTTAACTGCCCATGTTGACTACAATTAGAAATCACTCGACGATATATATGCATGCAGGAAGTACCACTATGAATATCACGGACAAAGAAAGGGGACAAAATATACTATTCCTCATTCTACCCTCAACAAAAGAACATCCCTTCACTGCTATTATGTAAAAATGTGTAGAACAGGTGAATATGCATGTGACACATTTTTACATAATAGCAGGGAAGGGATGTTCCTTTGTCTACCTGAGGAACTGTATATTTATGCGCACGCGGCATACTAGTACCTTGAGCATGTAAAGGCGCTATATAAATACCAATATGTATGTATGTACTAGATTTAGGGAAATCAAGGTTGACGCATTCTCGATCGCCGACTGAGACGACGTAACGCATGCACAGTGCCTTAAAATGACGTCACACGTTGCAGTCAAAGCTGTCAACGTGCAAATCTAAAAGTCCCTATTAACCCACATCCCCTATACAAGATGAAGAGACTATAATTATGTAAATTGCGTCCACTCTTGGAAAAGCAAACATAAAATGGTTCTCGACTGAATCCAGTATAATATGATTTTGTTTATCAGATTATTCTGAAAATGAAAAGACATAATATGCAGTCAACTTGTGAAATTATTTCGAGGACAAATCAACAACAAAACAATCGCTTCGCTATACTCCAGTCGTATGCGTTCTTTTTAAAGGTTATGCAAAAGCTGTAAGGTCAGATTACTTCTTTCAGAATGTATCACAAAATACTATTTCTGGAAGAGGATACTGAGACAGAGAACAAAATTTGCTTTGGCGTCATTGAAATAATATGATTACTGCATTGTAAATTGCTGGGTATTTACGTCGTCTCCGCGAGGGAGGTTTTATTTTCTAAACGCCCTCATGTCAGGTGCTCATGCACATGCGGGTTTTTTGTTGTTGATATTTTCTCATTTTGGTAATTTCGAGTGCCGAGTGGGTATACACTAACTTAACAGGAAGTATTTATCTATCAAGAAAATTCACCAAAACATGTGAAGCTTACGTTTTATGGGTTTTAAGCCCTTTTTTAACGATTAAATTCTGTCATCTCACTTCAGATGAAAAAGGTACATGCACACAGAGGGCGTACTTGGAAAGCAGGTTTTTTTTTTTTTACTGAATGTACCTACCTCTATGTTAAATAAAACGTGAATGAATAAATAAATTAATAAATACATGTACACATTCAGGTGAATATAAATGTCATGTTGTAGTAGAAAAGTGTTTCGACTTTGGGTCAAGTGGACATTTATCAATTTTCATCTGCCCCTTGAATTAAGGTGGAGTAAAACACATGCACTATCATTTTCGCAATTCAATTTGACTACAATTTCTTGCTTTTCAACTGGAAAAGTTATCGATGAAATAATATAAATGTATCATTACACGTAACATCGTGTTCCTCTGTAGGCGATGGGCGAATTTATAAGGGTTAGAGATTATTTAGTTCTAGTAATGACAACGTCTGATATCATTATTTTACATGTTTTCAGCTGTCTGAAAAGAATTAAAGTCAATTTAACAAGCTTCTGTTCCATGAGAAATGCAGTACAACAAAAGTCTGTCCCGTGTCCGTGTTACGGTTTCTTGTTTAGTTATATGATAATAAAATCATGTTTCTTTTATTTGGCACTCACATAAACCTAAAACCAAAAATGTATATGAATTCTTATTTACTAACATCAGCTGGAAAACAAATGCAGAACATTTTCCCACAAACTTATCTTTATAACGATATCCCAAGAGTACTGATAAGAGAAGAGAAACGAAGAGACAAACAATTCACCAAAAGAACTTAGTACACACATGATAGATAGATAGTCATGAAAATCGGCTCGGCATAAACAAAAAAGGTTTTGTAGGAATAGGTGACCCTTGAGTATCAAGTAGTGCACTGATACATAATATTCGGTTTCATAATAAGCTCACTTCAAACGTTACCGCGGTATCAAGAGTGATATCAATTTACAGTTCCAAAATGGTTTCATATACATAGGTGGTTGGATCGATCTCGACGGCGAACGGGTGATCGACTCGGTTCAGTCATGACAGTTGTCACGAACAGATTCCGTTTTACAAGATAAATTAAAAGGAAGATGAATAGAGCATAAGAAATGATTCGATAGCGAAACAACAGGGGCTCACCGAAATGAGCATCATTAATTTCATATTCTTCGTCTCATTATGAACAATATTATCATTCTCTTTTTTTAATATCTGTCTGTCTCTCTGTCTCTCCATATGTATGTATGCCTCTCTCTTTCTCTCTCTTTCTCTCTCTCTCTCTCTCTCTCTCTAGCTCCCTTCTATTTTTCTATGTCGGTCTGTATGTCTGTCTCTCTCTCTCTCTCTCTCTAGCTTTCTGTCTCTCTCTCTCTCTCCCTCCCTCCCTTTTTCCTCTCTCTTCCCCTATTCCCCCCTTCTCTCTCTCTCTCTCTCTCTCTCTCTCTCTTAATCCATCTCATTACACTCATTATTCCCTCTTATTCTTGTCTTCTCTCTCCAGTTCATCATCTGACTGGCAGAGGCTATATTATCAAATGCAATAGTAAATTGATTTTTTTTTTTTAAGGTGCTGTTATTGTTACGAGAATAAATCATATCGCAATTTCGTCCTTGTCGCAGAGTTATATTACGTTTGTTGTTTAATTACTTTGTGACTCGTCCAAAATCCAATGCCATGACTACAACACGAATGAAAAGGTCTTTTTGCTTGCCTCCAATCATTACCACTCATAAAAATGTCATTCCAATCTATTATCGTTGAGCGAAACAAGCATCAATTGAATTAACCTGTGACAATGAAACATCACCATTCTAATGAACATTATCAATCCTAGTTTTTTCCCTCATAAATCCTATACAGGAATTTGCGTATGCTTCTCTCTCCTCCATCTTTCTCCTTCTTTCTCCCTCACACCTCTCTCCCTCTCTCTCTCTCTCTCTCCCTCTCTCCTTTCTCTCTCTCTCTCTCTCTCTCTCTGTCACTCCTTCTCCTTCTCTACCATCTATGACAATAGAACATCATTTCATTTTTTTGCGTCGTGAATCATATTCATGAATGTTTATATGATTCTCTCTCTCCCCCTCCCTCTACCACCTCACTTTCCCCCATTGCATTTCTCCTTCTGCCACCTGTCGCTATCTCAATATAACTCTGTCTAAACATGTTTTTTCCCATTTTATATGACTCTCATTTATGTCATTTGTCAATCTATTTGTAGGTATCGTCATGTCTGGATACCTGTGTATGTGCTAACGTGCATACATATGATATTTTCCCCCCAAACTCTCTCAAAGTCTCTGTCTCTCTCTGTCTCTGGCTCTCCCCCTCTCTCTCTCCCTCTCTCTCTCTCTCACACACACTCTCTAATTCACTCGCTCTCTGTCTCGTTTCTTCCGTTCATTTCATTCTCCCTCATGACACCCTCTTCATTCGTTTCCGCCTTAATGTCATCCCACAAGGTTACGTGAAACAAGCAAGTAATGAATTCAATTATTCCTTTTAATCAAATATCAAGTTCATTACGAAAAAATGGCAACTTTTGTAACAGGTCGTTAATTAAAAAAAAACGAATACTATGTTACTTAATGTTTAACCTTATTTCCTACCCCTCATTGGATGTTTGTCCTTAATCAAATCCACATGGTCATCGTAGATGTAATGCTATATTGACAAAAGACTTCAACCCAAGGCAATACAAGAATTTAATTTGATTAAATATCATTTCTTTTCCCTTGTCGTTGCAGGTGCGGATGTAATTCAAGTTGTTTTCTCTGTTCTAATTGATTGAGGCGGATACTTTCAAGAACGATGACAATAAGCATCAGAAAGTTATGACGCGAACATCAATCAATGGCATTTAAAGAAATGCAGTTGTCGGCATTCCCATGAAACATCATCAACTGACAAGTATGTTTTTTTAGATCAGCCATTTCCGTCCGTTTCCCATTTCATTACCATATTTATTTCTATCCAAGCACAACTCGCTTTGTATAAAGCATTGTTGCATTGGATCCATTATCTCTTACATTAATGGATTGTGAAGAAAAAAACGTTAGCAGAATTTGCCACTCTCAACCCAGGGGAGGTAAATACATAACAGGTAGAAATTCCTTGAATATTTGTGGTTATTAAAATGAAAGCTGGAAGAAAATCGGGTAATAATAGAACTCAGTGCTTCGCTATGTTTGTATCCTTAGAAAGAGTTCACTTTGCATTAATAATTAGTATTGTTGTTATATTTCTTCCTCTGATTATTATTATTATTATTATCATTATTACTATTAATAGTATTACCGTCAACATCATTAGTTTTATAATTACAATTATTGATTTTGTAAATTGTTTTCATCACCGTAATCATCATTTTGTTATCATAACCCATATACATCCATTATTGGTATTGTTCTTCTTCTTTCTCTCAATATTATTATCATCATCATCATTAGCGTCATCATCATCATCATCACCATCATCACCATTAATTTTGTTAGAATTATTATTGTTTTTATTATTATTATTATTACCATTATCATCATTATTACCATTTTAATTATTATTTTTTATGTTATTATCTTTTTTTTTTCTCGAGTAAGTTCAATTCTTTTCTATCATTAAAGGTATAGACCAGTTTTGGAAACGCCCCTCTAAAAAAATGAAATAGAAGCTCTTATTACCAATCATGTGAAAGAATATGTTTTGACTAATACGTGATGATACAAATTTTGCCGAGAAACCGCCTACTTATTGATATATTTGGTAAATTATCCGGCCTGGGTAGATATCGCGTAGTCACATATACATCTTTCTGTGTACAGTGCTTGTAACTTTACCAATACTTCACCAATAACAATACCAAATTTCTTATCATTTTGATGATTCCAGAACCTTGCAGTACATGATCAACCTTTTCTGATTGATTCCACAACGTTTCTTTCACAATGCAATCGCATGACCAGAACTGTAAATAAAGTCATTATCATCCTGCACTGCGTTCTTTAAAATATTCTATGCTTTGCTTATAGTCTATTGAAGTAGATAACAAATAATTGTTAATACATGCGATGGTCACACTCTAATAGACATTTTAAATTAAAACCCCATCCTCGTCATCTTTCAATAACAACCGAATTATGAGCTATTAATCGCCTCAAAGAAGTGGACCGCGTCGACATTGGTGTACCCTTGTTCTAGGCCGTTAAATAACTTCACAATAATATCCAATTATTAAACAATAAACCCGGCCCTGCCGTTTGATTTTGAATCGAAATGAAATGTCAAGGATACGAACTCCCTCCTTCATGTGACGAGACAATATTTTCATATGCATGCCATCAATTTAAACCCGTTTCCACTGACCATTCAACATGGAGTCGGAGAAAGAAAAGCCCCACTAGCGCACACTCACACGTAAACGCACGTCACTTACGTACGCACCGATATACACGAGGTGACGTAACAATGTGTTCTACATCGCAATTTGGCGCCAAACTTTTTCGTTTATTTTGAAGTGGCCGATTATCGAAACAGAGAAATACACGACTATTTACATTTAAACATTCAAATTAATTGATTCATTCTCTGGTAAGTGTAAATGTCATTAAAACCTCCCATTAATCGCTAATCCGAATGTCGCTTGCATATTTTGAAATTGACGACGTTGTACATGTCTAGGTAAAGCTTGGGTGAAGCTTCGGGTGGCAAAGACCGACAACCATTAAATCAAACAGAAAGGCTTACCTATAACACATTCAACAAATTTAAAACACTACCGAGAAATTAATCCAGGGGCACTTTTACCCCATAGAGATCGAAACATGTTCGTATCATGTACTGCACCAAATAATGTTTGCACACGTCAATAAGTGATGGTCAAGGCTACTGAAATTACCTTGGAAAGATTTTCTGAAAAGCTTTGTAATCGAGTTCCATTCTATGCGAGTGGAACTGTAAACTGGTCCGTTCAGACTGATGACATTTGAAGGGATAATGTGAACGGTCCCAAGTGGTAAACTTATATTCCGATAAAATATTCATCCATCCATGATGCCTTCGGAGTAATATTTCCATTCATATCAAATAACTAGTTCAATGAAAGATGATGTGTGCAATGGGGTCGAACTAATTCTTGTTATCCCTTGTCATTCTTATTTTGTAACATGACCTACAAGTATTTTGACAGAAAGGAAAATGAACCGAAGTCGTATGATTCGGGTAGGGTTTTTATTTTTTGTATTTGGCTAGCCTTTCATAACACAAAACAATAGTTGGAAAGAAAGATTAAACTTGTTTTACTTTTGAATTAATGATGGTGACAGACAATGATGATGATGATGGTGACTGACACTGATGGTGATGATGATGATGGGGATGGGGATGATGATGATGGGGATGGTGAGATGATGGTAATGGTGATGATGGTGATGATGGTGATGATGATATAAGAAGGTAGGTGGAGATAATAATGATGCCAATGGTTGTAATTGTATTGGAAATGATGATGATAAAGAAGAAGACGACTAGCGCATCGACTTGGTTTCGAACCCGAGACCTTCCGATTTCGAGACCACTGATCTCCCACTGAGCCATCACGCATTATCATATTCAACATCTTCGTACATATTCCTTCAAATTGTAACAATAGAAACGACCTTGAAATCGATCGATATCCTCTTTAGAATAAATGACGATGCAGACTCAAGCCCTAACCGTAAACTCCCTATCCTTTGTATGTAAAGATCAAGCTCGCAGCGAAATTCGATAAGAATGACACCTAAAGAATATATCAACAATCCGCAAAGCATTCCCAAAAGGGAACTACATCTAGCACGTCTTTAATGGCAGAAGTAACCGTTTCCCCCGACGATGGCCTTCGTTCACTATTTCTCACATTTTCAGACTATCTGAAGAGTTTCATCTAATCTTACATTGATACGCTATACCCTCAAAACGTTTTGATACAATTCCCGCTTTTGCTGAAAGCCATACAATCATGCCCCAACCGAGTTTTCTACCTTTCAAAATTCCTCAAGAGTTAAACAAAATATATTTTTTTTTAAGCCTTTCTTTCTGATTTCTCGCAATTTGAAAAGCCCAATTTGGTCATATTTATTTTGGTTGCTTCTGGTGTAAAAATCTTTATTCACAAGTGGTTTCTTTTGCTAAGCTGTATTGTATCATGTTGCAATTTCTATAGAGCGATTGCAAAGACTCAAGTGCAGTTTCAATAATGGTTTCAAAAAAGCCTTTCCTTCTGATTTTCTCGCAATTTCAAAAGCCCAATTTGGTCATATTTATTTTGGTTGCTTCTGGAGTCAAAATCTTTATTCACCAGTGGTTTCTTTTGCTAAGCTGTATTGTATCATGTTGCAATTTCTAGAGAGCGATTGCAAAGACTCAAGCGCAGTTTTAATATGGTTGTATAGCCCGTATAGAAATCACGTTCAGATTACGTAATACGCCCTTTCGATATTCGCACGTTTCAATAGGTGATCATGGACGTGGATTAAAAACTATTGACACACCCATCGGTTGATTTTTCAAAAGTCTTCATGATCACGACAAGCTTACCAAACAAGATTTTTTGAACGTTAACAAAATAATGTTTGATAATGATGTAACCTATCGCTATAATAGGATCGCTAAGACTTTTCCCCATAGGAAATAGGTTATGTTGTCATGTAAGTCGTATATGAGTTTTTTTAACAGATTCAACAGAAAGACAAAGTATCTACTTTTATACGTTTTGTATCTATATAATAGTATGTGTCTTCTAAAACGCATTGATGATGTAGTTGTGGACGTTGTTGGAGTTGTAGTTTGTTGTTCTTCTTCTTCGTTCTCTTTCTTCTTCTTCTTCATCTTTTTCTTCTTCTTCTTCTTCTCCATCGTCTTCTTCTTTCGAATGAAGAAATAAAAGAATGAATCAATAATATCTAGTTGTTGCAGCAACATTTCGCTTGCCGCGTGATTGACCTAGAATTGGTATTCGAGTTGAATAGAGCATAACATACACCAAAGTAATGGACCATTTATTATTTCCTTCCACTGCTTAGAATAATACGCCTAATGTCGTACTGGAAGGAGGGTGGGTGGGAAAAGGGGTAAGAGTTCGACCAAGAACTAGGGTGGTGTCTGAACTGAGAAGTGACTTAACTTATGACGGTAATGAAAAAGAAGGCTTGGGATATAGGGTGAACGATGGTGAAAAGACTTCCCATGCAGATGACTCTGATGTTAGTAGCTGCTCATGGATAAAAACACCTATTATGAAGACTGTTCACATTTAAAAATGTATATCAAGAATATGAACAGCATCACGAGTATCGCACATGGTGATATAATATATACTAGAGGAACGTTCAAAATAAATTAAAAGACTTGCGTTGGGTACACCTACATGAGACCCCACCCCCTTTCTCTTTCTCTCTCCTTCTTTCACTTCCCCTTTTCGATATCATCCCCTCTCTCTCTCTCTCTTCTTCTTCTTCTTCTTCCCTATTAAAAAATTTCCCCTGCGGCAGGGTCCAGGGGGGTGTTTCACAAAGATCCTAAGTTGGACATAATAATTATGGAAAGCCATTAGCATCCTTGAAAAAAAATTTGTAAAATTTATTTTAAAAGGCATAAATGTTTATTTAAATCATACATATTTTCTATTATCATTAGAGATCTCATGTTCTTGATGTGGAATTTATGAAAAGTCTAAAATACTTGAATTTTTTGCTTCTGAATATATTTCATTATAAGGCTACAAATGGCTCTCCATAATATTTAAGTCCAAATTAGAGTTAAGTTCGACTTAGAATCTATGTGAAACACCCCTATAGGATAAACATGATCAGTGTGAACTCACCCAGTGCGACTTCCTCGTTGTTGAGGACGGGTTCGAGCCCGTAGTTGCCCCAGCCATCGCTGCCGATCCAGATGAAGCGACGGTAGGCCCCCGCCTTGGCCGCTGCGGTGAAGATGTTTCGGGCGGTCTCGAGTTGGACGAAGAGAATGACCACGGTGGAGTGGGCCGAGTTGCTCTGCGTGTCCAGCAGGTCGCTGATTAACTGTTTGGGAGGATTGGGGTGAAAAGGATTAATAACAACAACAATAATAATAATACAGTGCTTTTACAGAGCCTATCACTATTGTAGCGTCTCTATGCGCCTAGGAAGAAAAATATATATATTCAAAGGATAAATAGATGCGTTAAATGCCTAACTGAAACTAAGTCAAAATGCTGTTCAAACAAGTGTGTTTTCAATTTATGCATTAGTAGAGTTGTCGTAGTCGAGTGGTTTAAGCGCTTGACTTTAAAAGCAAAGTTCAAAGATTCGATCCCTGGCAAGGCATTGATCCACATTTGCCACTCCATACCCAGGTGACCATAATAGTAGGAATACTCCTCAGGGAGTGGAGATGGTGCACATGCACAATAAGGGACTCTCCAGAGTCCCTGATTACCAACTTTACGATTCACCCCTATTTGAATTGATTCATCTGTATAGATGGAATTCACTTTGTATACAATAAGTTGTTGTGATGTCAGGTGAGCATCTGGCAATCCTTAGACTTGTCAAGAGAAACTATTGTTTACGAAATATGCATGAAATAGTATAGTATTAATGACTGCTTTGAGAGAAATAGTTGTTTTTATACGCTCAAGGGAAGGTTAGAATTTTGCTATTGCCCAAGGCGTGCCGAGGGCAATAGCCCAATTGTAACCTTCCCGAGAGCGTATAAAAAACAACTATTTCTCGAATATTAAAGCAGTCATTAATACTTTTATATGCCGAAAATTTTTTGTTTTTTTGTCGAAGATGGGATTCGATCTCTTGCGTACAAAAGGTGAAGTATCTAAAATCAACGACTTAGACCACTCGGCCGTCGCGCACTGTTACCATGCTTGGCAGTTTTCTCCAATATATACATTAAAATGGATTGAAAACGGCTTCGCGTGATGGATGCTTCGCAAAAGCTCCATTAAACGGACTCTTCTTTTACTTTTGCAATGCATATTGGCACGAACTTAGATCAAGATCTATCGGCAGATGTTGTTTTTTTGTTTTTGGAAGTTTATTTTCGTCTTCATGTCAACAATGCAAGATAAAATTGTCGGTAAGATCGATCGAGATTCAATTGTATTGAAATTACCGACCAATTCTTCGCACACGTACGGTATTCTCAATCGCTCAGATCATTTTTTAACATGTAAACCTATGGGGTAACCATGGAGACTGAACTATTTTCCCGGTAACCATGGTTACTGGGAATTTTACAGAAATAGTTAAAGTTTATGAATGCAATTTCGACCAATCAGATGGCTGGATTTCTTAAGTGAGGTATATAATCTTTTATATTCCATTCATTTAAATTCATTTCACTTATTTGTTAAATCATATCACCATATTAATACCAGCCGGAAAGCTGCACTGAAATGGTCATAAAAATATTATTAAAACAAAAAAACTTGCCGAAATTACTATATCTAATCAAACATTTAATCAAAAAATTGGAATTCAAAATAGATTCAGTCCTTATGTAAAATAATTTGTGCCCTTGTAAAAGTTGACTAAAAATTAATAACTGAATAGACGCAAGATTATATATAAATTATGTACACAAACTTTGACAATATTCAACTTTTTAAAAACGTTTTCTCACACGTTACTAATTTTCCTGCAAAATGACACTGGTTCTTTTTTCTTCGCTGAAAAGTTTGAAAGCATTTGGTAAAACAAACTTTTAATATTCTTTCCTTTAGATAATGTCATCTTCGACGAAAGCTATATGACATTTCATGAAAACAAATATTTAAAAACTATTTTGTCATCATGCTGTCAAAATAGAAAAATATGAGATTCAAATAGTACTTGAAATTACAAGCAAATGGCAAATTTGGAGGCGACAGAGTTTCTATCAACTTATACACATTTCGCTCCTGTTACTACTTGTCAATAGAGCGTTCTCCTCGAAAGTGTTACTCGAAATAGAAATACTATAACCAAGGAATTACGACAGAGTTTGCTATATTGAGCGATTTATTTTGATGACACTTGGGAACCATTAGGATTGTAAAGCACTTGAAAATATTGCGCTTTTTAGTTCGCCGAGAGATTGTCGTTACATCGACCCTATGGCTGGGTATAGGGTTTAAATTGAGAATTTATCCTTCGTGGTTCATTAGCGTATAAACTATCAGGCAACATGCTACTTTAATTCGTCAAGAGACCAATTCATACATGATCATTACATCGACCCCATATACTTGGACATTGTTTTTAAAGTGAGAAATCACCATTTAGTGTTCATTAGCGTACGATTTATCAGGCAATTACATTCCCCTGGATTATTTTAATGGGGAAAAACGTTTGGTGTGCATGCTTATCATTTAAACTGAGTGATTAAAAACATGGTCAAATGAATAATGTGTGAGGTTATTATTTGAAATACGTTAAAACACCGATTGTGGGCAGAGTGCTGAAGGGGGGGGGGTCCCATCATCTTACCCCCTCTGTCCCTTTCCTTTTCTCTACTACCACCCCCCCCCCCCCCCCGTTTCCCCTAATTATGCCACTGATTTGCATTGTTTTGAAATTAAGGTCTATCAAACACATTTTATTCACATTCCCTCGAAACGAGCTGAGAAGATGGGTTTTAGCAAATAATAATGTCAGCCATAAAACCGATTGATTTATCTCCAGTATGAATAGGGCTCCAGTATAGATTTCACGACGGTCCAATATGATGAAGTGGCAATATTTCTTTTTAGGTATTGTGACGTGTTTGTGTCGAATGTTAGCTGAATTATTGGACCCTATAACTAGCCAGTGTGGAGTTGTAACGCCGAATCATATTTTTCAATTCAATTCAATTCAAATGATTTTATTTTTCATGCAAAACATAATTCAATGAAATTGCAATAATATTTGCAACTTAATAAAAGTATATTACTAAAAAAAGACAATAAAAAGGACGAATATAATAGTTATGGCACGAGATTAGAGCATATAACTATCTAGTGTGGAGTTGTAACGCGGAAATCAACTCGGACAATGCCAAAACTATGCTGTATTAAAATGAAGAAATTGACAGAATTATTAGACCATAATAATTAGCCAGTTTGAATTTGTAGCGCTGAATCTACTTAAACAATGCAAAAACTAGGCCGTATTTACATGAAGAAAAACATTTGTTTGGCTTGAACATGGTTTCTGCTCATTTTTTTTGGCCATAAAAGAAAAGGGAAAAGAAGAAAAAAACGATTTGGAAACAGAATTAGGGGGAAATGGAATTCTCTTTTGAAACGGAATTCCTAGAAAATACCAAAGGATCAGGGTGTTGATGAAGTAGAAATAAAAGTCATAATATTCCATGCGGGTTGTTTAACATAAATGTGCAGTTTTTATCAATCAATATAATAGAGTCTCCTAAATAGCCCGCACATCCGGAAGAAAAACAAGGGGGAAATGCCAACTAGATATCCCAACTTCTTCAATTCTAACCCTATAGGCTAGGAAAACTTGTATTCGGAATTAATTTCCCTGAAAATTATCACTTGGGCATTTGACACTGTCTAGCTGTTGAGCAGAAATATTAAGAGTCTGAAGATCAAATGTAATATGTATTGTTTATTTGATTAGTCAGCTTTTTTCTTTACCAGGGTGGCTTCCTCAGTGGTTGGAACACAGTTTACAAGAATGCCTTTAAAATTAACCCCAAAATTACACAAACAGTATAATACAAAATGAAAACAAAGGATGATCAAACAAATTCAAATAGAAGTTAACAAATATACAACACAAACATGAGCAAATGTTAACTCGGCGAGTAAAATTAATGCTTGATGCTGACATGAAAATGTTATTGTCTGTGGTACTTTTTTTTAAAGTTTTCCTGGCAGAAATCATTCGGAGGGGGGGGGGGAGGGGCGGGGGGTTGATTGAATAATCCATCTCCTTACCTCATCGTAGGTTTCAGTCGATGTCGGTATTGTACGGGCGACCGCCAGGCAGATATCGTTATCGGCAGCAAGTGACCGGAACTCGGTCTGCGCACTCTTTCCATACGTGTCGTCTGAGTTGATAAAAGACACATACTTCCATCTGTACAGGAGTAGAATATCAACCATCGCTTTTACCTGGTGGAGAAAAAGAGAGATAATAAAATAAAAAGAAGATGAACAGCTTACCGGCATTTTAAACCTTCAAATCGTACCAACTTAAAGCTCATCAGTACTAGTGTAAAGGAGGGATTAGACCAGCCTACAAGTTCACTGGACAGGTGGTTATCTCATAAACTCAGCTTTCAAATAACACAAGAAAGGGAGGATCATGGGGGGACCACTGGTCACCGATTGGGTATGTTTTTTTTATAGAGGGCGCAAGTAGCTACGAGTAGTGCAGTGGGCCTTTAAGGTTAAATTGAATATTAGTTTTAAATTAATGGGTTATTCTGAGGACCAGGATTCTCTGACGGGAGGGGGGAGGGGGCAACCATTTTCAACAACTTCTGACAAGCAAGCAACTAAGCAATGAAAGCAAGCAAGCAAAAAGAATTAATTGCCTCTGGTAGTATCAATTGATAGCCGAGTGGGGACACAAAATAAATGGAGGGGGCGTGCCCCTAGATCTGCCATAGTTTGGAAACTCAAATTTAAACTTGGATTTAAAAGAAATGCATAACAATTATTTGCTAAGAAACTGTGTTAACCATGCTCTGAGAGAGAGAATAGGCTGCATGAACAGTAAATTTACCCCAAACCAACATTTTAAAGGTAAAGACCAGTTATGGTCATGCGATTGCATTGTGAAAGAAACGTTGTGGAATCGATCAGAAAAGGTTGATCATCTAGCTAGCATCTAGCATCTGCAAGGTTCTGGAATCATCAAAATGTTAAGAAATTTTGCCCATTCTTCGTAAAGTTACAAGCACTATACACAGAAAGATGTATATGGGACTATCCTATATCTCTCACAGACCATGAGAGAAACAAATTTACCAAATATATGAATTAGTAGGCGGTATCCCGGCAAATTTTATATCATCATGTATTAGTCAAAACATATTCTTTCACATGATTGGTAATGAGAGCTTCCATTTCATTTTTTGAAATTGGGGCGTTTCCAATACTGGTCTTTACCTTTAAACATTTAGGTTAAATTCCTGTAACCCTATAATCCGAACATAATCCGATGATCATCGTATAATATAAAACGTACATTAATAAGCTGTATCTTTGTTCATTAATTCAGTTTTCATTTTAATATATAAGCGGATGAAGTATACATTCAAGTATGCTGTACTAATGTAGCTCATAATCCTCCGAGGATGGGGAAAATGAAATAAATTCCAAGGAGTTACAGAAGAGGGAAGCGAGGGAGATGGTTTTGAAGTAGATTGTGTGTTTCAATAAAGGAAAAACACTTGTATGTAACTCAGAATTATAAAGAGTATCCAGTTTTATTCTGCAAAAAAAAGTTTTTAGTATAAAATAACTGTGTGTTGCGGTAATAATTTCATATTATGTAGTTTTGCTATAATTCATTCGTATACATTGTTAAATTATGTTGTATGTTCGTATATCAAATGATAAAAAGCTTTGATAAAATTATGTTTCAGTTTGTATAAACTAGGACTATAGAAAATGATATGCTTCTATGTCATGTACGAACAAGAATTGGAGTTTTTAGAAATAAATGGGATGAATACATCAGAGAAATGTACTGTCTAGAAATAAACCCTAAGTTGCCCGTAAATGTTTTTTTATTTTTTTAATTTTTTTTGTAAAATGAATTTATTGATAAATATATGCTTTTGAACAAATCAAACAATCGTACACAATCAATTGAAATAACATCGGAGCTTCTTAACATAGTTCAAATAAAACATGTTTCGTTTTCTTGAATAACAGTGTGTTCAAAAATGCATAGCTTTTTTGTTTTACAGTTCCTTTCGATCTTTAATCGGATGTGGATTAGTCTTTTGAAAATACAAAGAATAGAGACTTCATGAAACATGAGTTTGCGATTTTCTGCTTGCATAAATGTTAAATAAACTGCGTATTTTGTATATATGATAAGAACATTTAAACGTTTAAATAATCAGTTTTTCAAGTTATAACCTTCAATTAAAACGAACTTGTCAAAAGAAAAATTAACATTGTAAAGTTTTCGAATTATGTCTCCAAATTTTAACCAAAACAATCTTGTGTGCTTGCATTTTACAAATAAATGGAGATTGTCGTGTAACTGATCATCATATAAACAAAAGGGATTGTTACACAATTTCCATTTGAATAAATTATACCTATTTGGTAATAGGTTGTGTAATAACTTAAAATTGAATTCTGATATTTTGTTTTCTTTCATAGCTTGTAAATTAAATGACCATATGACTTTCCAGTCGACTTGTTCTGTACTATTTAACATTTCTTCCCATCTCTCTTCGATTGGAGGTCTAACAATTGAATGAATAGACAACGTAGAGTAAAAAAAAACTTCGACTTTCGTTTAGTGTTAACATTCATTAAAACATTTGTCATGACACCTTCATTTTCTTCTCGTGTCGCATCATATACATGTACGTGTCTTAACATATTCTGTTTCCAAACTTTGGGAATTGCATTGACTATGATATAATATTCTTGAAACAAAGAAGCATGTTTTTTCTCAAATCTTTCTTCAATTTCTCTCAAAGACATAAATCTAGAGTTTTTTACGACAACATTAATTTTCAAAAGGCCTACATCGAACCATTTATTAATAAATAATACATTTTTGTTATGATCTCTTATATTTGATTTAAACCATATGTTTTCACTTCTAACATTAGTACATTGTAAATCAATTGGCGTCTTACATTCTACTATCTCTTTAAAGTCAAACCAACACTGTTAGAAACAAATTAAACAAGTTGTTTAAAATTTTAAACAACCACAAGTTAACCGGTGAATCGCTCAACTGTTGTTTAAAAATTAAACAACTTAAGGTTGTTCACGTTTTGAATACTTAGTTGTTTAAAAATTAGAAAAACTTTTAAGGAACAGTTGTTTAGTAATAAAATTGCACAACTCGGTTGTTTAAAGCAAGTTGTGTAAATGTTAAACAATAGTGTTTAAATTACTAAGCAACTGTTGTTTATTTAAATATTACTGCACAACTGGGTTGTTTAAAAGGAGTTGCTTAAATTTTAAACAGAACTGTTTAATGGTTATTATCTGGTTGTTTGAGTTTGTGAAATGACCTACTGGAACCACTCCTGCAATAATCACAACATCTACATCTAAGGTGGTACTGGACAGGACCAATTGGTACGATTACACTGTAACATGTAGAGCTTGTTGTCAATTTACTTCAACATTTGTTCATCATATTCATTTAACAGTGACAGACAACATTATTATTTGTCTCTATATCTTCACCTAAACCCCATCGGCGAAGCCGAGAAGAACCAAGTCGTCGCCTTGCCCTTGTTCCGCCATTTTCGTCTGCACTGCACTGCACTAGCACTTGCACTGCACATGCATGTACTATGTACATGTACGTACTTTGTGCATATCGCATGTGTGCGCGCAAATTGCAAAAGTCGAGAAAATATCAACGACGCGAAATCATGATTATTTAAATCTATCACGTGATTTTTCCCCCGGGACTTTTTAAACAACTCTGTTTAATTAAATCTTTTTTTTTTTAATAGATAATTGTTTAAGCCAATTGAGCACAGATTTTTCGATTTTGAACAACGTTGTTTACGTTTTAAAACAACATTCTTTTAAACAGTGATATTTTAAACACCGTTCTAACTGTGAAGTATATACCATATTCTTGTAATATTGGGTCATTTTTATATTCTTTAAACAAAACTTCATATCATCTTTTGTACATTTACTATTTAACACATATTGTAAATTGCCCATTTTTTTAAAGAAACCATCAATTATCTTTTTCCACTTTGACTTTTCGTGGGAGAAGTAGTGCAATATCCACTTTAAAGATAAAGTTGAGTACTGGTAAAAAAAAAAAAATTATTTCTCACAGAATCAAACGAAACTTACACTGAATGTTCAAGATTACAAATAAATGACATGTGCCAAATAATTTTGGAAGAAAATGTATACTGGCTGAGTAATGAGCATAGAAAGACAAGGAATCAAGGTAGTACCAGCCCCGACACCATGCGTGTTGTCCCATACATAGCTTTCTGTGTATGTGCTTGTTACTTTACCAAGACTCGGTCAAATTTATTATGATTTTGATGACTCCAGAACCTTGCAGTGCACACCAATACTTACATGCTACATGATCAACTGTTTCTGATCCTTTCCACACCTTTTCTTTCACAATGCAATCGCATAACCAGTACTAAAGTTTATCTTTAATATAAAACTTTGTAACAGAGCATTCAAATCAACCATTTTTACTCATTCCATACTCATAACTCATACAAACCACTTTTCTTTTTATTTTGTGTTTTTTTCCATTCCACAAAAATGTATACAGTAAAGAATCAATGAGTTTCATTACATTTTCCGGCATGGAAATCATTTGAGCATTGTATATAATTTGAGAAACAAGAAATGATTTGATTATAGTTATTTTACCAGAAAAAGTTAAGCGCCTCGCTTTCCATAGACGTACTATATTTTCAATCTTTTATATTTTGGGTTTCCAATTAAGATTTATTAGGTTTTGTTCATTTTTCCCAAAATGAACCCCTAATATTTTAACATCAGAATAGGTCCATGGAATGTCATAAATGTTTTCACCAATGTTGTAATCGAACGATTTTTTTAGTCGTTCATATTTTAGATTTCGAGGTCACAGACACTTCGTTGCCCGTACAAATGAAAGCAATGTTTAAGGGCTTCTTTAAAAAATATATGTAATGCAACACGGTTATCCTCGTCGCGAAATTCCTTTTTTTTCTTCCAAATTCACATCGGAAGTTTATCACTTTAAATACAGTGAAATAAGAAGAGGGATAGGTACATGAGTTGGGTCGTAAAAACACAAAATACATGTTTCAGGCGTTATTAATTGTGGAAAGCATTTTACTTAAGGCTGTTAAAAACCAGCTAGTTCTAGTTCTACGAAACATGCCTCGGCGACAAATTGCTATGCGGTCAATTTCCTACACTAACTGAATTCCTAACCCTAGTCCACATTTTTATTGTTTGTTTATTCTTCAATCAACTCCCCCCCCCCCCCCCCCCCCCCCTCATTACACCCCACACAGCGCGGGGTCTCCACTGATCGTGAGATCCCCCAAAATACACTCGTGAAAGTACTGTCTCCGTTGTAGCGTTGAGAGTAGGGACGTTTAGATTTGCACGTCGACATAGTGGACTGCTACGTGTCATGTCCTTTTAAGGCACTTTGAGTCCTTTTACAGTGGCTTAAAAGGACGTCACACATAGCAGTCTACTATGTCGACGTCACGGTGCAAATCTAAGATATCCCGAATGTGTTATTGTCTTCAGCTGATTGGGCGCGCGTCACGGAAACAGTCCAGGCAGTGGACTAACGCAACCCTAGACCTAACCATCAACCTAACCTTAACATTGCGAACCTTATTCTTAACATACATCTTTGAAATAAAGTTTAAACTCACCTTGCAGCTTAGAATCTATCTAATTAGACTGACTAGATTTTTAACTAAGCCGTCGTAACCCCATATGTAGCCTTATAGCCTTGCCTCTTGAAAAACATTTTGTTAAAGGTCAAAAAGCTAGAAGCCATGTTTGTAATTCCCACTTTCTGGAGGTTATAAATCCAATTTAATACTTCGACCGGAGGATGGTGTATCATCCAATCTTTTAATGATAGCAACCTCCAAGATGTTCCCTTTTTTATGGTTGCCCCAAAGCAAAAATAAATGTAACGTCATCAACATCTTGGAAGCCATAACAAGTCATTAACCTAAAAGTTAAATAAGGGTATTTGCATGCTATAGGAAAGCATAATTTATATTCAAAGTTATTGGAACGATGTTTAATTTGCGTTCATCGCGTCCCCCCCCCCCCCCCCTTTACTCACTTAAACTAAACGAATAGCTCATTCGGAGCTGAAAATACCGAAGGGGGATTGCATAATGCAGACAATCTACTTTAATACGAAGGTAAACCGTTTCGAAAAATATAATATGGGAGTATTAATCTAATGGACGCGCTAGTCAATGGCCGTGGCTTTTTTTTTGTAATGGCAAAAGTCATAAACTGATGTGCGTTTCGACGATTTTTCTTTTTATTTGAATAATTTATCTACTCCTTTATTTGGTTATCTTCTTATTTGTAGGTTTATTTCGTCATCTATTTGTCCGTTCCACACTTGTGGGATAAAACATTTTGAACAGGACGAATGTTGTTTTACATAAAAATGTTGTCTTTAAACTATCAAATGGTCTAGTACAAATTACCCGACACTTTGTAAAAACCCTACGGCAAATCTACGAAAGATCGCATTTTCTTCCGTTTCACAAAAGGCCGTGCAACGCGACCACCCGACCGGACGCGATGACCCGATGATCCGAAGAAAGCCAAGGCAAGGGAGGGGGAGATGGTGTCAAGGATGCTTTGGGGAGGGGTTATTTTCCCAGCAATGCATTTGTAAATGTATGTTAAATACAAACCTTTCACAACTCGTGAGGGTAGAAAGATTTCCTCTATCCAGACGTGGAATATGAATCATTCCACCTACCTTCAAAAAATTGTCCATGGGAGAGGGATGCAAGGTTCCCCCTCAAATATTAAATTTAAAAAAAACACAATAATAATGAAAATAAAATCATCGAAAAGATTCTGAAAGAGCATCATGCACTTTCAATACAGGAGCTGGAAGGGGAGCAAACCTCCAATACCCCCTGGTTCTGTCACTGAATACGAGATAATACCATCGCCAGAAGAATATGGCCCAAACAAAATGTCTTTAAAGATATTTCCTGTTCTCTTTCTTGCTCAGGTGCCTAGTACTCAATCAATTTTAATGATGTATTCGCCCCCATCCCTAAACTTACTGAAGATCGGTCGACGCCCCTGCATTCCATTACGGTAAATGTTAAACATTTCCCCCACACCACCACATCATTAATCCTTCCGAACACTATCCGATAATTCATTAAATCGCAACATTCTTGAAAAGGGTCACTAACCCCCTCCACCCCCCCCCCCCCCGCCCCCGAGGTCAACAAAATAGTTCCCAAGTTCGAAACATAACCATGTTTCTTCTGGCATATTGTTCCTTGAGTTTGGGTTCGATTTCAGAGATTCCCTGGAGGTATCCATCTCAGTGGAAATGAAGAAAATTGGGGCAATGCGGAAATATTGTTCGAAGTAAGATGAGTGGTCGATCGCTTAGTGGTTCATGGTATCTTCAGGGCGAAAATGTTTTATGAGATTGTATCCTCGAGAGAGTATGTTCTTTTTCGTAATTGTATACATCAAGAAGACTGTGCCCCTGCACATACCGGATGAAAGTGAAATAATTTAATTAAATGAAGAGGATGCTTGTATTCCTATAATATTTTGCTATGTCAATTCAGGTCTAAATTAAGTAATGTTTTGAATAAAAATCGATTTCTTGAATTGATTGTGAAGCTTAAGACAGTCAATGTTTAATCCCGAGTTTTAATGAACTCCAATTGAAGTTCTATAATGTTTTTCTTTTAAATGTCTTAAACCCTGCATTTCTATAAAAAGGGGTTAATGGTGTTATATGCCTCGGATTCTTTATTTCCATTCGTATTAATAATGCATGAATATATCAAAACGAAAGATCTTTTAGCTACAGTACAAACAAACCACGAAAATATAAGAACAATATTATTTGTGTCTGCCCCTTACCTGCAATCTATGAATGTTTGTATTCCTTTTATATTTAGGCCCTACATTTATTAGTTTATATGGCTTTTGATATTTCTGGATGCTTAAAATGGCTCCATTTAAAAGCAATTTTCGAGCTCTATTTGCAAAACCGAAACTCATTATCGTCGCATTTCGATAATTTGTTTAAATAAAGAACACAAGAGTTATTCTTCATGGGTGTTTTTTTTTCTTCTCCAGAAACGCATTTTTGTATTTAGATTATCCAACAGTGCCTCTATTTTAAACGAAATTATGGACGATTGTGTCATTCATATAAAGACCGAAACGTATTATTCTTTCAATTTATCTCTATTTTACCATATCAAAAACGATAATTAACTGGGATAACGCTATTAGACTTGATTAAACATGATATGCAAAGCTTATTGGCTTGGTGAAACGTGGTATGTACTCAAATAAAATGATGATGTACCGGTAAACATCATTTTGTGTTTCGAAGTAAGCCTTACATTGCTGTTTAAAAAGCGCGATGATTTTTTTTTTGGGTAAAAGTTCGATAATGAAACATACAGAGAAATGAAACTTATTGTGGTATAAGAAATCCACATGGGAATGTCGACAAATTACTTCGTAGACGAAAAAATAACGCACATAATTGACATGCGTGATATTACGTAAACAGATACATTTGCTCTTGTTCCCCGCGGCCACTTGGTGAGAGGGTCTTAGATTACTGCCGCAGTTATGCTCCTTACGCATCGGTGATAGAGATTTCTTAATATAAAACTACATCGATCTGGTACAACGCCTTGTCGATATCTCCATTTCACTGATCCCAATCGAGAGTTGATTCGTGGAAGAAAAAGAAATCGCTTGAACATTGTTGAGCGTCCTGATTCGTTCCCATTCGTTCTAATTTAAGGTTTTCAATCGTTATAATCCTTTTTTAAAGTTATAACCTTATACTCTGTGTACTGTCCAGATCGTGTCTATTTGGAGTCTCAGGCGCTTATCAATAATTTTCAAACTATCGTTGCTCTTCATATTGCTCTGTAAATACACACCTCAAAGTTTCGAACCTTCTCATGAGAGAGAGATAGATAGATAGCAAAACAATAGATGGACAAATAGATAGATAGCGAAAAGAGAGAGATAGAGTGAGTGAGAGAGAGAGAGAGAGAGAGAGATTAAGAGAATTCCACATTGCCGTGCACAATTTCATGCAATTACGAACGAAATGCAATAAGATGTTCATGAGGTTATTGCAAATAATGGTGACTCCGTCGCCTTCCATTATATAGGCCTATAATAATTATTGTGAGCTAAAGAAAATTGTCTCGCCTTTGTGTAACGTCAATCAGAAAAATACATTCAATAAAAACGTTAAGAGAAATTATTTTTCATGGACTAATGACGTCACTGAGTTCTCATACAGCACAAACGACAGATCCATCAACCTCCTAATTTCCACACACTCAAGAGAGCCGATTCCCGTGTGTTTGCATTCATGCGCCGCGCTGTTTAATTCGAACATTGTCGAAATGTGAAGGTGCAAAATACTAGCAGATGATATGGCGAATTTATGACAATTCATCACCCTATTTCTTGTTATAGTTGCAAGCTCTTTGAATGATAAATTTACCATTTATTACCAGGATTAATTTGCCCGTTGCACGTACAGGGGGCGTTATTTCGATCTACCTCATTAAACCAGAGGCGGTTATTCATGGTATTAGGGACTTTTAGATTTACACGACGAGATCGTGGAATGCCGCGTGTGACATTGTGTTAAGGCAATGGGCCATGCCCGGCAGTGCCCGGCAGTGCCTTAAAAGGACGTCACATTACCTTAAAAGGATGTCACACGTGGCGGCTCACGTTATCGTCGTGGAAATCTAAAAGTCCCTAATATTGTTTGCACTGTCCATAATAGGCCCCGCGCATATTACATTATCCGACTGCGATCCGATTTTGGAAGAGTTAGCAACACAATTAGATATGAACATCCTAAATGATCGAGGATCTGAATTGTAGCGATATAACTAATCAAATACAAATTTCAAGTGATTTCAAACTCACTTGGAGGAGAAAAAGCTTAAGCGGCTCAGAATCGTAATATTTGTCTACGAGGGTTGTCTACGATATAAAGCCGATTCGGTTTTTATTCTGACTAGAAGGATTTTGAAATGCACTAAAACTACGGCTGTCAGTGTTCTAATCATTATTCAGAAGATAAATCAGAAAGATAACATCTGTTTTACACTAATAAAATAATACTAATTCTTATACAATTGCGATTTTTTTTTTCGAAAATTGAATCGCAAGACGATCGTGCGGTGGGGTTGAGGCAATGACTGACGCGGTCCTTGTAAGCAGAGATTGCTTTGAGTTACGTGCATGTTATGTGGGCGAAAACCCTTAGCGGGCTTGATAAGCAAACTGAGGTAACACAAAAGAAAAGTGACTTCTCGACCGGTCGCGTGCAACTGGCATAAGAAAAAGGAAATTCATATTTGTATGGCTGTTCTACATAATTACGATCTAACCACATTCTTCAGTCATCATTATGTCATTCAGAAATGTGTGTGAGAGACAGAGAGAGAGAAGAGGGAGGCCGATATATAATTATAAATCTCTAAAGAAGTTTCGCCCAGTCAGTGTATGAGTCTCGTCGCAAGACTCGTGATGTTTGTATTGCGCTGACACGGCGGACATTTGAAGTAAACACAAGCAGACGACATTTTGGCGGGAATATTTGTCGATATTTTATATTTTGTGAGCTCAGGCTTTTCTAATATTTCTGCCATTGGGTTTCGGTGCAGTCTGCAAAAATCAAACAACATTAAATGACTTATTTGATCGATCCTGCTATGGAAATATTCGTTTTCCACTTGAGCGACATTTAATAAAGTTGCTCATTTGATTGTAGGCTCACTTGTATTATAGATTTCAATTTGATGTTATTCATAACTGCATCAACATAATAATCATTAAAAATGGAACAGTGCTAACGAAATCTCTGGCAGCCCCGTCCGCTCAGTTCTCTCAATTGAAAATAAATTTATTGATTACTGATCTAGAATTCAATAACCACTTGAATGTTTCTTATACACTGAATTGCAAAACAGAGTTGTGTGGGATTTCTCATTTTGTGTTGCTGTATAGCTGTTAAATAGTGTGAATAAATTAAATGAGCTATAATCAAATCAAATCCCGAAAATGTTACCTTTCTTGAAAGTTTGATATATAGTGTGGGCTATATTTAGAGATTGAGAAAGACAGCGAGAGTTGGGAAGTTACAGAACTGATTGAAAGACATGTTTAAAGAAGCACACACAAGGGGATACGTCATCGGACTATGGATCACATAGCTAGTTCGCGGTTCGAGTCCCTCCGCGGCACAGTCGTCCATTGGCAAGACATTAGGGACTTTTAGATTTGCGTGGACTGATACGTGTGACGTCCAATCAAGGCAGTGCATTAAAAGGACGTCGATCGTAGCAATCCACGTTGTCGTTGTGCAAATCTAAAAGTCCCTATTAATGTACCCTGGTACATTTACCATTCAGCCCACTAAATAGGTAACCGGTAGGACGCGATTGTTAATGTGGATCGATACGTGTGCGCTTGTAAAATGGCAGATGACCGGAAAACTCCAAAGGAAGCGGAGCGTGTGCACGTTTATGTGTGGATTAGCCATTGAATCGAATGATAGGGGTAATTGCATAGCACTTAGCACCGCAATATATGTGCTTTACAAAACTATCTAGGATACGAAGAATTCAAAAGGAGTAAAAATTAAAGAGGAGGGAGAAGTAGAAGGGGGAGGAGAAGGAGGAAGAGAAGATGTTGAAGAAAAAGACGGGGACTAATATTTGCAGGAAAAAGAGGGAATAATTAGAGATACAGGGACACAGAGATTGTTGGTCTATAATCATTCTCACCTGGAATCGATCTGGCGGTACGGTCCTGAGGAAATACGGGTATCGGTCATCATTGCTGAGTTCATCGCTCGTCGAGAGATAGCTGACTTGAGGAAGAGCGTACAAACCAAACAAAATGGCGGCCTGCAGGCTGGACGCGCTGCGCTGTGCTCCAACCACCCCGGCAATCATCGGCAGAGGCCCATCTGTTGTATTGCTAAGGCACTGTGACGTCAGACGTTGAGCTGGAATCATCTTGAGCGATTGTTTGAGGGCTATGGCGTTGAAGGAGCAGGTATCGTAGATCTCGTATCCGAGGGTGATGTTGGGGAGAAGCGTTTTATTGTCGTTGATCTGTCGCACCATGTAGGCCATGGCTTCAACGCGTTTGAGCGCATCCAGACCCCGCAGCTCACCGCAGTCCTGCACGCTCTCCTCGTAGAAGTGCACCGGGAAGAGTCCACCTAGGTTGATGTCGCCCCAATGTTTGTAGGTGATGTCGACTTCGGCGAACGACGGCGCGATGACCAGGAAGACGAGGATAGAGAACATTGTGGAGCAGACTAGGACGGTAAGCTTCATGGTGACCGACCGCGATGTACCTCATCCGCACAATGGATAAGTGACTGAAAAGAATGACAAGAGAGTCAAGTTGAAAATATTGTTACGATCCACAGTCATTACACGATCAAACCAGAATGTTAGCAAACTAACAGATGCCGTCATTAATAAAGGATTCGGGAATTGCATACACACATTATACATATGACGTATTAATGCCTCGTCACTTATCCGTCCATGAATATAATATAAGGCGCATTAATCAAAATCACGACAAATACGAAAGTCAGGGTTTTCAGCCCTCACAATACATCCCCATTCTATGAGTAGCAGAAGCAACAGGAGCAGAAGAAGAACTAATAAACTTTTCTCAACATTTGCCCAAATCCCACGACACCTCTAACTCTTTGTTTGCTTTGTTCGCCGATTTGCACGGACGTAGGCGTGCCAACTTCGCATTTTTGCACAGATGTATACGAGTCAATTAGACATTCATAATACCGCTCGCAGTGTGTAGCCACGCGTTGCGTTTACTATTGTTTACATTGTATACATCGCACACTTTCCGGTAAACTGTTTTTCTTCATAGTGTTACATTCGAAATTACCGTGTATTTAGCGGTTTTCTTTGGATTTTTTTTACTGATGTTACGATGGCACCTGCTGGAAAACGTCAACGTGTGTTTAGTGTAGAGGAGGCTCGAGATCTTGTTACTATGGAAGCATGGAGCATGGACTCTGATTCCGACGAATCGAGCAGTGACGAAGACTCTAGTGATAAAAGTGTTCCCTGAGAGTAGACTGATAGAATAAGAATGAATAAAAATTAATGAAAGAGCTAGAGATGACAGCAAGAAAGAGAGTAGACTGATAGAATAAGAATGAATACAAAAAATGAAAGAAGGAGATAGAGATGACAGCAAGAAAGAGAGTAGACAGTGATAGAATAAGAATGAATAAAAATAATGAAAGAAAGAGATAGAGATGACAGCAAGAAAGAGAGTAGACTGATAGAATAAGAATGAATAAAAATTAATGAAAGAGCTAGAGATGACAGCAAGAAAGAGAGTAGACAGTGATAGAATAAGAATGAATAAAACTAATGAAAGAAAGATGTATCCTGTCTTGCCGTCATCTTTATATCTTTCTTTTATTATCTTTATTCATTCTTATGCTATCAGTGTTTACTCTCTTTCTTTCCGTCATCTCTATCTTATTATTATTATCATTTTCCTATCTATATGTACCCTATGTCTTGCCGTCATCTGTATATCTTTTTCTTATTATCTTTATTCATTATTATGCTATGAGTGTAATACTCTCTTTCTTGCCGTCATCTCTATCTCATTATTATTATCATTTTCCTATCTATATGTACCCTATGTCTTGCCGTCATCTCTATATCTTTCTCTTATTATCTTTATTCATTCTTATGCTATCAGTGTTTACTCTCTTTCTTTCCGTCATCTCTATCTTATTATTATTATCATTTTCCTATCTATAATTATGTACCCTATGTCTTGCCGTCATCTCTATATCTTTCTCTTATTATCTTTATTCATTCTTATGCTATCAGTGTTTACTCTCTTTCTTGCCGTCATCTCTATCTTATTATTATTATCATTTTCCTATCTATATGTACCCTATGTCTTGCCGTCATCTGTATATCTTTCTCTTATTATCTTTATTCATTCTTATGCTATCAGTGTTTACTCTCTTTCTTGCCGTCATCTCTATCTTATTATTATTATTATTTTCCTATCAATATGTATCCTATGTCTTGCCGTCATCTCTATATATTTCTCTTATTATCTTTATTCATTCTTGTGCTATCAGTGTTTACTCTCTTTCTTTCCGTCATCTCTATCTTTTTATTATTATCATTTTCCTATCTATATGTACCCTATGTCTTGCCGTCATCTCTATATCTTTCTCTTATTATCTTTATTCATTCTTATGCTATCAGTGTTTACTCTCTTTCTTTCCGTCATCTCTATCTTATTATTATTATCATTTTCCTATCTATATGTACCCTATGTCTTGCCGTCATCTCTATATCTTTCTCTTATTATCTTTATTCATTCTTATGCTATCAGTGTTTACTCTCTTTCTTTCCGTCATCTCTATCTCATTATTATTGTTATTTTCGTATCAATATGTATCCTGTCTTGCCGTCATCTTTATCTCTTTCTCTTATAATCTTTATTCACAGTAAAGTCCTTTCATTTCATATCACTATTTCTCTCTCATAATGTCTCTCACGTCCGTTCTCCATATTTTATTCATTGCATACTCCACTCGTCAATCATTTCTGATAATAAGCTCTCTCACAATAAAGTAAATGGAAAACAATGCAATATAGTTTATATTTTAAGATTGATTCATTCTTTCTTTGTATATCTATGGCTGTGATAAATGTACTTGAAATCAATTTTATTGAGGGGTAAAGAAGGTGAGAGAACAGATGCGGTGAACATTCATAATGAGACATTTCAATAAGATGCTGATTATGTCATGTATATCACATATAATATATTATGCCTATACCATTTTTACATGCTCATACCAGTGGGCAAAATCAATAACATTCTCTTATTTCTTATTGACTTATCATGGCACAACAAAGAAAAACATCCCCACGACGTCCCTTTTCATGCCCCGCTAAACCGGACATTGACAATAACCTGGGGTAATAGGGATTTCAATGGGCAGATTAGCCCATTGTCAAGGGTGGCTGAGCGGGGTACTTTCAAGTCTCTCCCTATTGAACTTCTTTTCTTCAACAACCTAAATACTAACCTTCTGAATTGTTAGAATACTTGAGCAAGGTATGTAAAGAAAGGTAAGAAGTCCACCTTTCTAATAGATTCGATTTGAAGATGTCTTATCATTGCTAAATAAGAAATTCTAGAGGGATAAAAAACTGCCGTAAATAAGAAAAATTAAACATTATATAATTATGATTATTATAAAAATGATAATTCAAAATATAACAAATGACGGTTCATCGAAAAGCACGTTTTCCGGTCTACAACTTTGCTGCACAATATTTTTCATCATGATCATCCAGTGAAGAGTTATAGCCTCTTGATTCAGCAGAGTCAATAAAGATTCCCTCGAAATGTGTGACCCTAAAAGAATGTGGCACAGGGGGGTTTTTTAAGTGGCGCATAAAGAGTTAAAGGCTGACACGCGTAAACCATCATAATACTTGACGCAATACTACATCCATCACAATTCCGAGGCGAAGTGTCAACGAGATAGATTTTCCCAATCTGATTCCAGCTGCAGTCTGCGGATCAGTCACCTCTCCCTTCGATGACGGAAATATATATCACCTCAAAAAATGAATTACGAGCCAAAGGGTACACGGATATTTCGCCAAAGGTCATTACTATTTTGTTTACAATTATCATTAAGAAAATAGATCGATTGTGAAAATAACCAGTGCTGGTTTTGTTGGCACTTTAAGCGCCGCCAGTGACAAAAACCGCAGTAAATCAAATTCTATATTTCATTTATGTTTTATCACTTGATCATTACACCTGCAGAGCCAAACGGATTCTTGATTAAATTGGCAACCCCCTCCCTTCAATAATCTAAATCGGGAAGTTACGTAGTACATGGTGTAGGCCTACGCAGAAATCAAGAAAAAGGGGCAGACTATACGCAAAACAGGAAGGGGGTAATGCTTGTATTAACATTGCAGTTGATTCCGGATTTCTAGCACACAAAAAAAAACAGAAAATTTCGCGACGTGAAACTTTTGCGAATTACAAAAGTTACAGGTTGTACCAGCTCTAATTCATTTGTTTCGTGACATTAAACCTTCAAGTTCAACTATTGGCAACATTTAACGAAAACATCCGGAATCCGATATTTCTCGGAAACAGGACGTTCCGTGCCCTTCAATCTCAACTGCACTTTTTAACTTGTAAACGTTCAGTATCAAATTGCGCACAGCCCATCGATATTATTGTCCGTATTAATAGTTTTAAGTTGCAGGTAAATAAATCAAATGGTGAGACTGAGCATGATAATGTCAGCGTTCTCCAATCCTTCCCTGATCATCATCAGCCTGATGTACCTTTCCCGACAATATTTTTAAAATGAAATTATCTGCTGTTACAGTTGATGATTGTAATTTAAAATTCTGTCTATATTTCCTCATTAATGATTTAAATATTTATTCACTCCCTTATTTTTGATAAAACCAAGGTAGCCACGTCATGATCAGGAGGTAATATTTGTTGTTTACTAGTTGCTCCTTCTGTCCATCTCTCTATCACTCTCTCTCGATCGCTTCGCTGGACTGGATGCTTCATCCTGGTGACCATTTTGCCAACTTGAATGTATGCATTTACATCAAGTTCACCGCATTTACGTGTCAACGATTTTTTTTCTTCTTCTTCTGTGAGTGATGTAACCATGGTCACACTCAAATCAAATCCCGATATGATCTTTTTTCTGGACAAAACAAAAGACTGTGATATGTCAACTTGTATATGCCAAATAGTGTACTGTCCAGAACGTAGCCAAAGGATGTGGCTGAATGCAGTCAAATATAAATGCAGAAGGAATTGCTTCGACAGGGCTGAAATTCGTACCTTATAAATCTATAACACCACAGGTTCAACGAACCTCTATAGGACAATGTTTTTCTGCAGACCATCTCTCAGTGAAAAACTAAGTGTTGAACGTCCTAGAACTATAGGTACATATCTTCTAATCAAATCCAAACTAGGTCTAACACAGGCGAAGCTTGCTCAGTCAACAATTTTAACAAATAATTAAGATCCAATGAGATTTCTCTTATTAGATTTAGCGTAAGTTTCACTCTTTCAGTAAGTAAAATACGGGCAGAGGGTTTCTGTGTAACGTATTTTCTATCTATTCCAGCTCCCCCTGTCTTGGGGCTGTTGCACACGAGACGTTATTTCGTCTTAGTCGTTGCCTTCGCTAATACATGTGCATTATTAGATTTGAAGTACATTTAACTTGCAAAATAAAATACATGCACGAGTACATTTTCCGCTGAATGCCCCCCCCCCCTTCCTACCAATCCGATCTGTCTCTTTCTTGGGGCCGTTGTACATTTTTCATCGGGAATGCAAGTCTTGAACGAGTTTTCAGATCTTGTACTGCATCCCCTGACGTATTTAGCTATCACTGAATATCTGAATAAATACAAATACAAATCATTTAAACGGTGCAGGAACTGTTTTACACGAATGTCACACTCTTATATTTCAACTATAGACAAATATTGTTTTACTCGATATCTGTTTTTATATCAGGAAAGTGATATATTATGTATGCATGATCGGCGTATCATTAGATAAGGGGCAGATTTAGGATTCTTAAAATAGGAAAATGGGAGTAACTAAAAGGGGGCACGAGTACGATTCATAATTAGAGTTCTGGTACATATTCTTTTGGTGTACTTCGGGTATGCTAAATTCAGGTTGAGTTTTAAAATGAACATACCCCACCCTCCCCCTAAATACGCCACAGCTTTAGATTAGTCAATTTAATCACCCTATGCATACAACATTCAAAATCAATTTTCACTACTTTCGCGACGGTTCATTACAGAATAATGTGCGTCAAGGTTGGAATGGCTACTTTTCCACTTTGCCACAAATACAGATAGTGACAATAAATTCCCTGATGGAATTTGTTGTGTGTTATAATATAATTTGATTATTTTCTATCCTTAACATTCTAAAGAGTATTTCTAAGGGAATCATCCTTGTCATAACGATTTTAGTGTAAGTCTGTTACGTTAGTTTTGTACTTGCCATGGGGAAAATTTGAACTTCGAAGTTCGAATACACATGCAAATGCGCATCTCTAGAAAATTTGAGGAGCGCAAAAACAGGTAAAAGAAAGAAAAGAAATTTACATTTCACTGTAGCCGACGGGAGAAAGGGCTATGGAATTAGTCGGTTCACATGTTTCCTTGTCCTTCATGCGGCTCCGCTTGCTTGCTTGATTTCCGATTCGCTAAAAGTTAAAGAAAGTCACCCATGAAACCAGGGAGAGCCATCTATAAAGTACACAAAGCATCAGCGAGGATTTTCTCCCTCTTTCAGTCAAAACCCATTTCAGCCCGTTCCCCGACCTAGGCAATATATGAAATAGCATGGGAAGATGTTTTCAAATTAGCCCATCCCCCCCCCCCACACACACACACATACATAAGCAAACACACACACTTTGCGATTATTTATTTTCTTGCGGGTTTTTTTAGTTTTTTTGTTTTGCCGTTTTTGTTGTTGTTTGTTCTAATGTTTTGTGTGTTGCTGGTTTTGGGGTTGTTGTTGTTGTTGAAGTTGTTTTTGGGGAGGGCTGTAAAATGAAATGACTTAAATTTTGCAAAATTTCGGGTCTAGCACTTGTACCCTCTCCAATCCGGCAGCTCTTAAAATCCCTGACACTGCATCTATATCATCTCTCTCTCTCACTCTCTCTCTCTCTCTCTCTCTCTCTTTTCCTGTCCGTTTCATTCAGGGAATGAAAATGCAGACAGCAGAGACAAATGGATTTTTCCTTTCATGCATGCACGGATCGGTGAAATAACTATCAATTTTCGAACATAGCTAGCCAACCAATTGTCACGTACCCACCTGAAATGCAAATGCGAGGAAAAAAATGCGCGGAGTTAACTTTCATGAATCTTCTCTGTATAGGTAACTTATGAGGCTGAAGCCCAACAACAATACCCCCTTGGTATAATGTGCGTGTGCGCGTGTACGTGCGCGCGTGTGCGTGTGGGAGCAGATATGTGTGTTGTGTGTGGGAGAATGTGAACGCGAAAAAAGTGCATTTTCTTCTTTGGAAGACAATATTTCAAGAGAAATGCCAATGGCATTACGGATGTAATTGCATTACCACCCATGAATGAAAATGGCCGAATGCGATCGCACTATGGAAGAAGAAAGTATGTTTCATTTTCATTCTTACAGCCCAACATTATGCTGCTAACGGAACTATACAGGAAATGATACCGGCTTCTAGCACAGTGCTTATATCCACAGTGCTTGGTAGACAAAGCGCAAATTATTCCTCCGGTGCTCTTGAGGTTTAAAGTGAAAACTCAAATTACTTTTACATGACTTCATTACCGACTATGAATTGATAGCATGACAGACTGATCAACTACAGAAATCACCCTTACATTTTCATCAAGTTCTAACCTCGCTTTGCATCTATCTTGTATAATATACCGAGATTATCTAAAACCACATCCCATACAATTGAAAATTAGTGATTTGATTTAGTAACCCTACCTCTTATATACGTGGGTGGGGATGTGGACACGAAGGTATTTATGAAGAAGGATATGGTACGGTAAACCCTGTCAATTTTCCTTTGAAAACATATGGCATGGGGATTGGGGGAAAACTGTATTACTTCTTGCGAATGTCATGTAACGGAAAATTAACAGAGAGAGAGAGAGAAAGAGAGAGGGGAGAGAGAGGGAGAGAGAGAGAGATACAGAGAGAGACAGAGAGAGAGATGAAATGAAAGTAACTAACTAGTAACTAACTAAGTAACTATGAAATGAAAGTTTCCTTAACCCAACTTAGGCTTTTTGAAACAGACAATTCCCTCATATCGATTTACAAATGAAGGGATTAAAAATAAAACGTGAAAATTCAAAGAAATCCTTTTGAAAATGAAAAAACAGATGGAATTCTGATTCCAGTAACAGTAAGTGATACGGTAGCGTGGTCGCAAAGTTATACATTACAAAGAAAGGGCGACTCATGGCAGCGGCGGATCCAGGGGGGGGGGGGCGGCGGCACGATTTTCATATTTCAGCACACTAAATTTCAAATTGATTTCAAATTTGGGCCCCCACCCCTAAGAAATCCTGGATCCGCGCCTGACTCATGGACCTATATGGGCGAATCCACCTAATATCTTAAAAACTCCCATAAGTGTGGTTGCGTTCTACGTTTGCTAGCTTCCCTTCATAATCCAAGCCCTTCAGGCATCTTCAAAATAATACTTTTCGAGTGCGAACGGTTCAAACGATGGCAAGTTTTGGTTTCTTGTAACACCTTTTCTTCATGGGGAGTATTTTTTAAACAATTATTGCTCCCCATCTCCGATAAGTGACATATTCAGTAACTATTGAATATTAAGGAGAAAGATCGCGACTTCTACTAACACCCTGCCGTGCTCAATGATGCGTCTAAGCAAAGAGGCGTCATTCCTCATGCGTTAGTATTCTTCTCTAACTAATCCTAAAAAGGAAATGTTTGCATACACCAGTCATCTAACCATTGTTTATTCTGTTAATTTTGCATATACATTTTGGGGGAAGTGTATTACTCTAGCATGGTCACTAAACATTTTAAATACCGGTTAAGTCAACGACGCAGTCTTCCGTCAGGCAAACGACGCCGCATGTGCAATGGGCATTACACGCACACGCACACACACGCACACACACACACACGCACACACACACACCCACACAAACAAACAACACACACCCACACCCATACAAACAAATAAACGCGCACACACAGACGCACACGTATACAGCACAACCACGCACCCACTCACACACACCCACCTCACACATACGCACGCGCCCCCTCACACAATAACCTACAACAATGATGCTTAATGATGTACAGTATTAAACTGACTATTCTATACTTTTTTTTCAAACAGAGATGTTATCATTGAATTTTAAAGAATCGCATCACGGCAGAAGTAGACTAGGACATCATTTTGCACTCGTCCCCTTCAAAAAGGCAATCAATTACTGGTGATAAACCATGAAGTTATTAGGCATGCCTGAGATAAACTTGTCACACTCGACGTAACATAATATTTACCCGCCAGTGAAAGCCGTGTGTGTTTGCAAAGGAGATGATGACTAAATGAACTTGGCTCTGTCCATACGTAACCTTTCAGACAACACAAGTATTGCATATACAGTGCAATACATTCAGTGCCCGGACACAAAACAGAAACCGTGTACAGGAACGTTAATGCAACTTCAAAAATGAGGAGGGGGGAGGGAGGACCACTAGCAATTAGCTAATTCAGAAATAATTAGGGTAACTGTCCCTGCCAAAGTCGATCCATCTAACCATTTACCACACAATAAGCAAGAAATATCACATGGGACCTCGACCCCCTCCTTCCAAAAAGTTAATATGGCGGTTAAAAACCCCACCTTTTCTTAAAATAGCTTAGATAAAGACGAATTACTTCTAATCTACCAAAGTAGTGGTGGTAAATGTGGCATGAATATCACACTATTGGGATGTCATGGGTAAACGACGTTCGAAATTAAAAGCCGTCTGGACATCACTAATGTAACTCACGAGACGGATCGGAGACGGAGGATTTGCTCGGAACCAACTCGGCAAGGTTCATTAATCAAAGGAGAAACATGAATAAAGATAAACAGCGGACGAATGTAACATATTGTGAACTCATGATCTTATAAAACAAACGTGCTTGTATGATTACTATCCTTATGATTATTCTTGAAAGAACTGACACGTTCAAATCATCAGTAATCACTTGATGTGTGGGGATTCGATGCAATTCACAAATTACAAAACAAATCAGGTGGAAATGTGTAAAGAAAATCATATCAACCCGCCCCACACTCTATGGAAGTCGGTAGTCATTTAATTTCTCATCGTACAAATACATTCATGCAGCCTCATAAATTGAAATAACGGCCAAAAATGCTCACCAGTATAGGTTAACAAACGACGACGACAGCAAACATCCAAGTTCAATAAACATTTCATTCGCGTTAAAATTTGAAGAGCATTTTGAAGTATAAATATGATAAATGTATATGGCAATACAGATTTATTAGCATACCACCGCCTTTCCTATCCATTTTATGGCAGAAATATGGCGTCATAAATAAATGCTGTAAATGATCATCATAATATTGTTATGAAATGTATTTTCAAAACATTTGGTGAACTCTGGGACGAGTTCCTGCTATCATATTAATTATCCGTTCTTTGGCACCATTAACCCCATTCGATACGCGATATGATGTACCAATGATAAGAATTAAACTTTGATATTGAAACATATTTTCAACTGATTATATCTTCCTCAACGGTACTTTATAATTATCGTTATTTGTTTACTACTCAGAATTATGGAAAACAAATAGCTAATCTCTTGTCTTGAATGCGAAATACATCAGAGAAAATCAATTAAGATAATCAGTGATAATTAGAATTAAAACGATTAAATGGTAATAGTATTCTGGATGATACACCCTTTATCCTTAAATGTTTTCACATTCTTCACTCCCTGGAGAGCACTCCAACAATTAAACATGAGTAAGAAAGGGAATTATAAAAAGGAAGACGAGGAACACGAAGTTGAAGAAGATGAAAAGAGAAGAAGTTAAGTTTAAGTGATAGTAGAAGAAGAAACAACAGAATAATAATGATAAGAAGGAGAATGACTAGAAGAAGAATTATGGATGATACACCCGCGAAAACCCTTTATCCTTAAATTTTCGTACATTCTTCACTCCCTGGAGAGCACTCCAACAATTAAACATGAGTAAGAAAGGGAATTATAAAAAGGAAGACGAGGAACACGAAGTTGAAGAAGATGAAAAGAGAAGAAGTTAAGTTTATAGTAGTTGGAGGAGGAGAAAAGAAGAAGAAGATTAATACGAAGAAGCAAAAGAATAATAATGAGAAGAAGGAGAAGGACTAGAAGAAGAAGAAGTAACAGAACAGGGAGGAGGAGGAGCAAAACAAATGAAGGAGGATTCATGCATGATCACTCCAATCCCTCGCATTCTCAATGTGTCATCACTCTCTGTCGTTGATTCCACGGCATAGTATCCAGCTGTTAATACCAAGAGCAAACTCCCAAAGTAAACCTCGTATTCAAAATCTTCGATTTGTGTCTACAAGATGCGGTGGGGGAAAAACTGTCAATAAATCTCTGTGATGATGTTTGCTTTATACATCATGTACATAGTCCCGAATATAGGGCTATGGGTTGACCTCGATTATAATAATATTATTGCTCTATCACAGGGTGAAGTAAAAGAGAAGTTTAGTATGGAAAGTGCGATTGAATACTGACCAATGTGTCGCCGCGCCCAATAATGATATGATATAATAAGGAGGCTTGCTCTTAAAATGGCGATACCCCTCCCCTTAAAATCAAAAAAAATTACATGCAAGATATAGCGATAATGAACAAAATGATTATAATGATGAGATGGAGGAGAAGAAGGAGAAGGAAGAAGGAAAAGATGATAAAAAGGACAAAGAGAAGGAGGATGATAATGATGATGACGATAATGATATCTCTAATCACTTTAGAGATATATCATGATAAAGGTTTAATGGTTTAGTGGATGCGTCTCCGGACTGTAAACCACAAGGTACAGGGTTCGAATTCCTGCCACAGCACTAACGTCAACTGGCAATCTACGTTTGCCACACTCCAATCAGATGAGGTGAATGGTACTTAAAAATACTGAGAGCCGTTATAGCAGCCATAAAGTAGGATACGGTTGTCAAGTCTGACAGACATACATGAGGGCCATAACCCACTGTGAGTATTATTATTATAGTGATTACCGTCAACCAGGTCATTGGATTTAGGCTTGCTTGCACACAACGCTATGAACATTCTCCGCTCCCCGAGGAACATTCCAGCTAGTATAGGCGTGATAGGCGCGCATAATGGCTGAACAAGGCACAGCGACTTTCCAATCCTACCGGGTATACCCACTTAATATCGCTGGATGTCTTCCGAAAATGTCTCAAAGCTCTCTCTTTGACCATGATCAACAATAGATTCTTTGATAACTTTTATGTAAAGCGCTGTGAAACAACCGTTAGATTGTAAGAGCGCTATATAAATGACTTTATTGTATGGGGAGAATCAATATACATGTTAAACATTAAAATCAAATTACCGTGCCGAGTGTCGCATCTGAATTGTAGTATTTGAATCACCCGAATATATCTCCCCTCATCCACTGAATCACACTGCTTCCCAATAGTATCGCACATCAATACTGAACATAATGGCCCGAATTCACAAAGCAAGGTTTGAGCTCAGACCAAGGTTTATGTGCGTCATATGACGCGTTTCAGGTTTGAGTTCAGACCTTGGTCTGAAATGCATTTCACAAAGCCGGTTTGTCCTCAGACCAAGGTTTATGTACGTCATATGACGCGTTTCAGGTTTGAGTTCAGACCTTGGTCTGAAATTACATTTCACAAAGCAAGGTTTGTCCTCAGACCAGGTTTATGTACGTCATCAGACCCAAAATTTACAGACTGCTCAGATAGGAGGTTTGTAATTTCTCAAACCTGGTTTGAGAGCTATCAACCAATCAGGATGCAGCACTGAGTGGAGATAGTTTATGCTCGATTGATTTTATCCAAATAATTCACCGCCAAAACAATCTGCGATAGTATCTGGTCAGCCCGATTTTAGTGCAATTGAAATCTCTCAATCTCTCGATCCTTTCCTTAAAATCGTAAGTATAAAACCTGTACATGTAGTCGAATTCATACTCTTCACGTTACTGACATTTCACTATTTGATATGCTTTATAACTTTCCATTTTCCATGAAATGTTCGATGTTTTCATATCCGACGGCCTCTCAATTCCAGAGTTCAGGGACTGAGTCTGAGGGAGCTCGAGTCCAACGCCCAAGGCGGCGGCGGAGCTCGCAGCCTCTGACCCTGGGCTGGAGTTGGGCCTAGCCGGGCCGGGCCTACAGTAGATATCTGAGTATCAGTATGACTGTCATGTTTAATTTTGTCTTGTTGTCAGCAATGCCATGACACATGCCAATTAGACTAGGCCTAGACCTATTCATGATAATGATAATAATACCAGGCTCTAGCCTAGGCCTGGCAATGATGTCCATCACTTGACTTGGACACTGGTCTAGTGGTACCTATATAAAATAGAAATTGAAGTGGCATCAGCAATGCCAATGTTCCCCAAAATGAATCACACTGACAAGCATAGACCAAAAGCTTCAGTCTCTCTATATTGCCGGTTGTTCACTGAGACTACGTCTGGCTCCACTAGACCTCCGATTATAGAATGTCAACAAATGTCAGTTTTATTATTTTTATTAAAGAAATGACCCATATCACTATCAGACGGTTATTTCTGTTTATGAGTCATGACAAGCAAAGCTTTTATTAAATTTAGATCTGGTTCTAATTGTCTTAATTAACTGGCTTAGTCCCCAGAGCCAGGATCACCCACAAAGTCACAAGCACAAGTAACATTTCTTTATTTTAAAAACATTGTTTAAACATTTGTTTCATTTTATCTTCACTCCAGTAAAGATGGTAGAAATGCAGCTGATTCAGCATAATGAGCTGGTGTACCTGGAGGAGGAGCTGGAGCAATATATAGCAGCACAACCGGGCAGAGGCCTCTGAGATTGGGAAAACCCGCTGGATGATGAGCCTTTTGTTTTAGATTGAGGTACTTTGAATTCAAATTCTGTATTGGGAAAGTTGGCGAAAACATGGCCAAACTACTTGATGAATATTGTTAACATAGCTATAAAAAAGGGCTTCTGTTGTAAAATCCAACCCTAGTGTCGTTATTAAAATCCAGAAATATTTCAATTCATGTTGACCGCCTAAATTCACTGTTCGTTTGCCCCGCTCCGCTGGTCTGCCTACGACCGTGCAAGCCCCTAAAGCCATGCACATGTGCGTTTACATAAATTTATTTAATTTCTAAGCATTTTCTGTCATAATCCATACATTGGAAGATTAGTTATGATATTTATTCTTTTACATGGTAGGTGATGAAAGCATTAATTTTCATAATATGTGTGTGGGGCATTTCCCAATACTGTTATGGCTTTAATACATGAGAACATTATTCAGATTATGTGTTGGAAACAAGTTTGTGATTTGTTGCTTAAATTTCACAAAAGGTGAAGCCGTGAAGGAGATTAGAAAAGGCATAGACAATTTTGTCTTTTATGTTAATTGATTCACACCACATCTAGAAATCAGGATAATTTTTGTTTTTAAGTGACAGTTACAGTTGGGGATGCAAAAATATTTAATAGCATAAACCAGCAAAAAAATGATTTATTTGAATGCTTGTTTTTTAAATTTTTTTAAAAAGGTAATTCGATCTAAAGGATGCACGGTGAGGAGGCGGCATGCCGTGTCACATTCATCTGTTTGCCGAATGGAGAGTAGTGAGGGATGTTTCCGAAGCTGTTGTCAGAAGAAAGGGACAAGTCATGAAGTTTCCTACAAGTTACAACAAGGCAAAAAGTGACTACTATTCAGAAGCAGTTTTTCCAGTACTGCAGATTTCCAGGAGTTGCTGTTGATGGGACACATGTTTACATCAGGAGCCCTGGTAGGGCAAGAGCCAGGTACTACTTCAATAGGAAGAACAGGTACTCCATCGATGTTCAGGTGAGAATAAATGAATACATCATGACTGGATCCAGCACGGCTTTCCCTTTAGACCTTTTTTTTGTACCTTGCAAAATTTTCACATTATACACTCTCCAGTCTTGTGTGTTGTACATCCATGCTATTTCATTGGTGACCAATGCAAGATTTCTAGTGGCCAAATGGATATTAAAGTAATATTCGCGTACAGGTACTCATTTCACTGCCTTTGTACACAGTTAAGAATATCCAATGGATAGTTAAACTTAAAAATCCTAACACTCGTTAATATCTTTTTAACGAAAGGGAAATTTGAAAAATCAAAACTTGTTCCATCCTTCTATTGGCAATGCAGATATGACCTCTAGATTTCTGATATTTTTTTGATGGCCATGGCAATTGGGCCACTGTTTTTGCCATTGATCAATGAAAGAAAAAACAACAAAGAGAAGCATGTAAATTGATCAATGGCAATTACCACTATATATTTTAAACTATAGAAAAACAAACAGGTTCATTTACCATAAAAAGATGAGAGAGTGGGTACCCCCTCCCCCCCCCCTCCACACACAAAGCATTTGTTGTTTTAGGCTTGAAATGTTTTGTTAAAAGTGAGATTATTTTTGTTTACATTGTTACAAGATAAACAATGAAAACATGAGTTAAAAATGAAGAAATACTTCATCATTCAGTCAATAAATATAGGGTAATTAGCATTTTCTTCCAATTTGTGTTGTATAAATAGATATTGAAAAGCAATTATCACATCTTCAACTGCATTTGCATTAATTACCATAAATAACAAGTGAAATTTATACATTTCACGGCCTATCTAAAGTGTGAAATGAGTGAGTTTCAATAACTGATGAATGCCAACATGTTATTTCATATTGACAGGTTGTCTGTGATTATGCTGGGAAAATAACTAGTATCGTTGCAAGGTGGCCTGGACTGGTAGCAGCCACGATGCCAGGATCTTTTCTGAGTGTGCACTGAATTGACAGCTTGATGCTAGGGCATATGAATAACAGTTGATTCTTGGAGATAGACTATAGGGTAGGTAGATTTTTTCTTTATATAAAAACATTTGTTTATTCTTTTTCTTAATCAATCTTGTTTCCTTTTTTGTATTTGGCCAACATGTGACATGTTAGGAATGTTCATTTGGTAATATAGTAACAACTCGCATTAAGTAATTAATTCAAACGAGCTCATGTGCTTTTACATTTCAGTTCACAAATCATAATTAATGTTTTTGATATCTGGATGCAACTTGATTAGTTTGTTGTCAAGAGGAACCTCATAGTTTTTGTATTAGTGACACAGGATTGAATTATTCCTGATTATGTGTACAATACATTGTATCCTTTTCTATAGTATTACCTCACCCCCCTCCAAGAAAAAAAATGAACAAGTTGAAATTAAGAATATTGTTTATGATATTGTTTATTTTGTCCATTCGATTTTGCAGGTATCCATGCCTTCTCTGCCTCATCAGAAGCCATTTCTTCATTCAGAGGGTTGACCACAGATGTGCTTTAAAGGCCATCTGTACTAGTTCAGCCAAAGAGGATTAGACAACCCAGCGAGGTCACTGACGGGATTAATTAACATAAGAAAAAGAGGATCATGGGGGATTAACAGGCACAGATTGGGGAAGTTTTCTATATAGAGGGAGCAAGTAGCTACAAGTAGTACAGTGGGGCTTTAACACTTCACACACAAAAAAGGGAGATGTGTGATTGAGCACATATTTATTAAATGCAAGGATGAGGACGTTCCATGCCTCATCAATCTAAGAGAGAAGGTCGACACTTCTTAATTATTTTTATGCTTTCCTGTTACCCATATTGGGGAAATTCATGTTCAAATATAGCATTGGTTTGGCCAAGTATAGCCTAAAACAGCTAACACTGGAGCTTACTAACAAGCATTTATTGCTTTCTTAGCTGTCAAGTAAAATAACTACCACTATCTATCTATTTAGTGAGCTATACATTATTTAATGAAGGATTCCACAAATTTTTTCAATGTATACGTTAATAAGTTATAAAATACAGATTTAACTCAATTGCAACTGGAATTACCTCGAAATGTATTTCTCCCTGCTCCCTGGTGTTCCCACAATACTTTGTAGTTATGCAGCATTACATCAAGAACCTGGGTGTTGAACTGTTGATTATTTATGAATATTTTTGATGTTATGTTTAGTTGATAAGTATTTGTTGTCACTCTGACGGTATTTGTAATTAAGTGTTCTCTGTAGATTAAATGCACCCGATTTAACTATAATAAGCATTGTATACACTGCTGAGTTGAGGGGTGGGTCAATATAAATTATTTGGTTGTCAGCTAGGGGAGAGTATTCCAACAAATATTATTTACTGTACTAAGCGAAGTCAGAATTAAAGAACTTTTATGTGCAAATTTAAATTTCGTCACCCATTTTGTTGTATTTCTGATTTTCTTTCTGCCAATAAGTAATAACGCTACAGTGAGACTTTTAATTGGCCTTCCAGAGCCTCTCTTAACCTCTAGTGGGCTATATTTCATATAAGCATGCTACAAAATTTACAAATGTAAACTGCATTGTTTGAACAAACGGTAGATTACTATTGTGTTGTATGCTCAATTATTTATGTAAAACATGAAAATACAAATACAATATTCTTGCTTTCATATATTTACAAAGATAACTGAAATAGATATGTGTCAGATTATCTCTCTCGATCTCTTTCTCCCTTTTTTTTTTGGGGGGGGGTGCAGATGTGTGTGTTTGCATGGTTAAGAAGAAGAAGAGAGAGAAAGTTGAATAGAGAGAGAGAGGGGACAAAGAAAAAAATTAATAGAGAGAGAAAGGGAGGGAGAGAGAGAAAGAGAGAGAGAGAGGGGAGAAAGAAAAAGAATTAATAGAGAGAGAGAACAAAAATGGGTAGAAAGAGAGAGGAGGGATGGGGACAGAGAAAGAGACGGAGGGAGAGAGAGAGAAAGATGAATAGAGAGAGAGGGGAGAAAGAAAAAGAATTAATAGAGAGAGAAAGGGAGGGAGAGAGAACAAAAATGGGTAGAAAGAGAGAGGAGGGACGGGGACAGAGAGAGAGACAGGGAGGGAGAGAGAAAGAAAAGATGGCCAGCATAGAGGAATTTTTTAAAAATTAATATTATATGGAAACAAATCATTTACCAGTTACAATTTTGATGTGAAAAAATAGCCAGTTGGGAAAACAAACGGGGAACTAGTTAAAATAATAATTGATTGACCATTAATTCTAACAAAATAACTATATAGATCTATAGTAATTAACAATTGCAATCAAATGAATTAATATATTAATCACAATAAAAACTTAATTCATATTAAATCATTATTATTATTATTATTGTTAGGTGATTTTATTGATAAGAATTTGTAGCCCCCAAAACAATAAGGCTCTTACAGTTAATTTAAAAGAGCCCTTGACAACCTTAGATGTATTAATCTAACGAAGGTTTTCAGGTGCCGATGTCAATTTGTTCTGGGTCAGATTGAGTGCTTCACCAGCACCACACAAATGTGAGTACGTGGGGCACTTTCTGCATCGGCGCGCCAGTTTGGTTCGATTAATTCATGAAAATGCAATTCAAAAGTTTATTTCAGAGATGTTCTAACCATCATCTTTTCAAGATTGCTCATTAAGATGTCCGGATCGTACTAACAATGCTTAGTTTAACAGTTTTGTCAATTCTTAACATTTAAACCCTAGCCCATAACAATTATGTTAGAAACCCTATGGCTGAGACTAGTTTTACAAACCTTGGTCCGAGGTTTGGGAATTACAGACCAAAGTTTATACAAACCTTCCTTTGTGGAATGGGTTTGAAAATAAACCAGGTTTGAGCTCAGACCAAGGTCTGTATAAACCTTGGTCTGATCAAACCGGGTCTGTCCTCAGACCTCCGTTGTGAATTCGGGCCAATATGCTCAAGGTACAATTTTGTTTACGGCTGGTAAAGGTTGCGATAAGTAGATCATGTAGATCGGTTATTGCAATTCTGCTAAATCTCAACATGAGTATGTTTTAAATGCATTTATTAATGAAACAACAAAAATCGTTCATCGTGTTATGTCTGGAAACAGCATTTATCTTTCTCCCTCTGGAAACATCATTAACCATCCCTTGCCTGGAAACAGCATTCATCTCTCTCATTTCAAGGCGTAAACATGGATGTTTCCTCTTGGTGAGATGGATGAATTCTACATATGTCGAACGTGTATCATACAAAAAGGAAAGTTTTTGTAGAGACCTTACCATGTATTACTTTGTCTAATCGATTTATAATTAGATCTATAAAAAGACAGGGTGGATGAATATTTTACTCATATTTGTTATGGTGTACGTTCCCCTAAATAATTACTTTTTAATTCAAATATATTTATTGAAAATTCACTGGGAGGACGGATTAAATTTATCACAAGGGCATTTTCCTTAAAGCTTACATGTGCTAATTGCAAATCATATGCGGAGGCTTACATCTATTTCTTACCTTTACCCCCCCCCCCCCCCCACTCTCTCTCTCTCTCTCTCTCTCTCTCTCTTTTTCTCCCTCACTCCCTCCCTCCCTCTCTCTTTATTTCTCCCTCTCTGTATGTCTGTCCGTCTTTCTATCTGTTTGTATGGCTGTCTCTCAATATATCTATCCGTCCGTCTCTATATGTCTGTTTTTCTCTCTGTCTGTCTCTCTATGGATTAATGTCTTGACAAACCGAACCTTCAACCCTTGGAGTGAGGGTCAAGTGAATGGGGGTTATCCACAAGGCTTTATATATGTATATATACGTCTTTCACTGGATGGGTAAAGTGTAGTAAGCAGAGAAGGAAGGGGTGAAAATTAATTCAAATGGATTCGAAAGTGATAGTCGAATTGACGGACCTGTCTAGATAGATTTATTCGGTTAACCTCGATGTTGAGAGCCTAGATATCCCTTCTCCATCCTTTCCCCCTTCCGAAGATCGATCAGGAGCTCCTGCCTAGTTGATTCAGAAGTTAGTCCGCACGGTTAACAGAATCAACGACCCAGAATTATTGGCTGGGGTATTACTCTATGACATCACCATCACAAACTTGTAGGGGTGTCACCAACAAGAAAGGCATGCCCCTCACCACTCACAGTCTTACAGCAAAATTCAAACATCCAGGTATTATCGTATACTTTCATTGTTGTATTTTTCTGACAATGTGAGGGAAACCTTAATGTGCTTAAATGACGCTGTATTTGAGAGCTCCATGAATATGAATGCAAATTTTTACATAAAGTCGAATTTAGGGGATATAAATACGGCTAAATGAAAGCAACGAAAATACTGTCACCTAGTGGAGTATCAAGGGCAATCTAGCATCATTCTGTAGTACACTAAAATCCCCTCCCCCAATGGTAAATGTGCCTTCCGGCTCCGGAAAAAAAATTGAGGGAAAAAAAAGGATATATAAAAAAACGGTGACCTAGGGATCAATACTCGGTTTAATGTTCGTGTCATACCTTATTTATACAATTAAAATTTCCGACCAACGCCCGAGAATCTATTAATGTCGTCGCCTTATTTGCTCAACATTTTGCTCAATGTTTACTGATATGATGAATTGTTCAATATTTAATTTCGGTATGTTCCTACGTAACGACATAATTATGAGGCCTAATTTTCCATGTAACTTGTTGAAAGCAAAGCGCCATTTCTTTTCGATTTACTTGCATGAACCGAGGCCATGACTTGTATGTTTAACTTAATCTTAAGAATGGATACATATCAGCAGATAAACATAAGAACGTAACACAAAACCCGAATACGCACGCACAGCTAGTCACGTACACCCACACACACACACGCATAGAGACACAAACAAATGAAGCGTAAAAAACCGTCATACAAAAATGAAAACAATTTGAATAAAACAGGAAACAGAAAACAAACAAAAAACAGCAAGCAAGAAAAAAAGAATAGACTGTAAGGTTCAAGAGGTGCAACTAATCAATGCAATAGTAATCATTGTTTAACCTTTAGTCTTCCTAGTTAATTTCTGAAAGAACTAAAATAATATATTTCCATTTTAGTGTATCAAACTGTCTCAAGGAGCAATAAAAGAGAATGTAAGGAGCATTTCTTATGAGGGTATATGAAGAAGCATAACCCCCCAAAAAATTAAAGTTTGATAACTCATGACCAATTGAGAATCAAGTAAAGTCGTCCCCTATCGAGTGTGCTAAGTCTTTAAATACATCAATTGCTGAAAACCTTCATTTCTGCCTTTTAAAACAGAAATCACAAAACATTCAGAGTATTTTATTGAACTCTTAATTATTATAATGAAAGTCATGGAATAAAGTTGCACTATATGCGTGGTTTGTAAGGTCGCTTACTATGGAATTTATTACAGAAAACAACATTTTGGGTGTATTCAGTAATTTCTTTTCATGACCAAAAATGCAAAATGGAAAGAAAAAAACCCAAGGAAATGTACCTAAAAAGGTTTCCATGGTTTTCTGTCTTCTCCTCTGCGTAATCATCCAAACTCAAATTGGAAACGTCAATAACATGACGTCATTTAGTATATTCCTTAGTATCATAGACAATACTGATGTTGCTAATCCTGGCGCTATTGGATTTACAATGATAGGAAATTTCACACTCAAGAGCCGCAGTCAGGGGTATTTTATCGGGTACAATAAAATCAAAATCAATATTTATTTTCAATACCTTGTGCATTGGCAATCGCGCGACCTTTATAAAAATTCTTCATCTTTCTCATAAACTGAATTTTACCACAAAGCATTACTTTTGCAGCGCCGGTTCGTTATGATGAATATCACTATCGCTAGAGCATGTGTTTGGATGCAAAGGATCAAAAAGAGAAATAAAAAAGATAAATCGAATAAATGAAGGATGTGACACATTGTCATGCAGGAAGTAAAATGTTTTGATAACATGTTTTTCTCATCCTTTTCCCTTTGCTTACCTTTGCTCTCGTTGTCTTTATAAGGTTGTTGTTTTTTTTTTCTTTGTTTATAAAGGGGCGTAGATATGTCACTCAGATGAACATGTGGTTTAAAAATATAGCAAAGCATAATTTGAATTAGACGTGTCATTCTAAGGTATTGTAGACAATTATGATACTGCTTACGCAAAATGTGTAATTCTTAAAACGATAGCAACTACTTTCAGAAAATCAACCCAAGACAATTTCAGCAATTTCAACTTTTGAAATATGCGAACATTGCAATGATACAATTACGTAATCTGAACAAGAATTGATATTTCCACTGAATCGGTTTTTTCGACAGTAGTTGCGATCGTGTTTTTCATTTAAAAAGAAAAGATTCATTCTGATTCATTGATCTTTTTCTATGTTCATTTTCACGGTTTCATCTGAGTTAGGGGCCAATGATATCAAAAGCGGGTTGGACTTGAATAGAATGTTATGCTCTGCTGTATAGGTGAGAAATAATTCGTCCGTATTCACCTTCCTTTATTGCCATGTGAAAAGTAAAGGCTTACTCCGAATCATCGGGTCATCGCGTCCGGTCGGTGAAACGAAAACGGAAGATTATGCGACCTTTTGTAGATTCGCCGTAGGGTCTTCACTAAGTGTCGGGAAGATTGGACCAGACCATTTGCAGATGAGAGGGGTGTATTTCACAAAAGGCTGCCCCCGACATTTCGTGAATAAAAGGGCATGTGTTCACAAAAGGTCGGGTAACGCGACCACCCGACCCGACACGATGACCTGATGATTCGAAGTAAGCCAAAGGGTTTTAGTAGTAACAGTATAATATGAAAAGAACTTTTGAAATGTCATCATATTTCACATATAGCTAATAACTACTCAAAACTTTGAGCCTAATAGCATTGCATACCGTGGAGAAAATGCTTTACACAGTATGTAATTTTCAAGGATTATTGAGCTAATTTTTAATTGTTTTAATATTTCCATAACATGACAATAATGACAACATACAAATATTCTTGAGTATTACGCGAAAAACCTACTGCCCCCTTTCCAAAATAAAACTCTGTACATTTTTTATTCTTTCATTACTTAACTTGACATTCGAATTCATCATTTCAATTACCATAATGATGATGATATTACGATAGTGCTCATAATGCTTAGGCAATAAATTATAGCATCAATGATACCGTCTATTTTTTTTTCTTCAATTCTATTCACATTGGCAATGCGTTATGCTCAATTATTAAAACTGGACAACATCAATATTACACGGTCATGTGATATTCAAACACCAATTTACGAAGGTGATTGTGGTATTTGCTTCTCATTTCTGAATTTCGATTCATTAGAAAAAACCTTTTAGTAATTAGACGGTAATGTATGGCTTATAAAGATACAGATTAACAAACCGACAGAAGCGCTAATTAGCTCCTTACAAATTGCGTTCACGTTTTTCGTTTAAATGAAGAAAAGGGGTGTTTTACTCTTTGTGTGTGCGTGTATGTTTTACTTTTTAGCTACTGTTTATCAATCCCCCAAAGCATCAATTAAAGATTCCGTAGAATGTATTATTCGATAGAGCCATTCTATTATAAGCCGACGTATCACCGCCATGTAACCAACCGAAGTGGGGGTAAACTCCCATTGTTTTATGTTGAATTAACAAAAAACCTTTTATCTCTGGGGATTTTTGCATGTGGTGAATATTCAACGAAATTTAAAGTCCCAAATTAAGATCATAAGTTATTAATTGATAGAGCCGTTCTTTCTATAAACCGAGCGTATCACGTGTCAATAAAACCAGCCAAAATTGCGTTAACTCTGATCATTTTAAGTTCAATTAACAAACACCTTTATCTCTCAGGAGACGACGCGCATGTGGTGAATATTTAATCAAATTAAAAGTCCAAAATCAAGGTTAGGTAGATTGGTAGAATGTATCAATCGATAGAGCAAGTCAGTCATCATGGTTATAAGCTGAGCGTAACATGCGCCAATGTAATAATCTCTTCTACTCAGACAATTCGGAAGAGCCAGAAAGTCGTTTACTCTGATCATTTTGAGTTGAATGAACAAACACCTTTGTCTTTCAGGAGACGAGTTGCACGTGGTTAATATTTTAATCATATTAAAAGCCCTAATCAAGGTTATGTAGAATGTATTAATTGATAGAGACATTCAGTCACCATGGTTATAAGCTGAGCGTAACATGCGCCAATGTAAAAGTCTCTTCTACTCAGACAATTCGGAAGAGCCAGAAAGTCGTTTACTCTGATCATTTTGAGTTCAACAAACACCTTTGTCTTTCAGGAGACGAGTGGCACGTGGTTAATATTTTAATCATATTAAAAGTCCCAGTCAAGGTTATGTAAAATGTATTAATTGATACTGCAATTCAGTCATCGTGGTTTTATAAGCTGAGCGTAACATGCGCCAATGTAATAATCTCTTTGACTCAGACAACAGGCTGATGCAAACGTTAATTTACAACGCTCTTTCCAGTTTTAGCATTTAGTACTATATTCAAGTTAAAAAGTAGCTTTATTCTTAGATGAGAGAGGCATGCAAGGACGTGCATCGCCGTTAAAACTATAAAAACACATCAAATAAAAGTGTGTCGAAAAGGGAATACAAACTTGATAAAAAAGAAAGCAAAAAAACCGAGGAACAAGACTGGTGAAAGTTTGAACAAGATCGGACAAAAGATGGATTTTTAAATATTTGTTTAAAGTTGCAATTACTATGAGTATGGGCATTTCAAATTGGCTGAATCTTTAATGTCACTATTAAAGTGCCGGACAAAACTATCCTATTTGGTCCAACGCACGAAATGACTAAAATTTCAATTATTCAAAATCTTTGGTTTAGGAGTGTCTTTTTTTTTCAGAGAAGACATAGCAAACAATGCCTATAGGCAATTATAAGCAGTACCTGTGGATCCCCTTTTTCTTATGTTAATTGAGAGCTGATTTGATGAGCTGACCACCTGTCAGTGACCATGCAGGAAGGTCTAATCCCTCCTGGCCAAAGTAGTGCAAATAAAGCCTTTAAAGCCCCACTGTACTACTTGTAGCTACTTGCTCCCTCTATATATGAAACGATGCCTAATCGGTGACCATTGTTCCCCCACGATCCTCTTTTTCTTACGTTAATTGAGAGCTGATTTGATGAGATAACCACCTGTCAGTAACCATACAGGGAGATCTAATTCCATCTGGCCAAAGTAGTGCAGATAGGCTTTAAGGCACAACATTAAAAGATGATCCCACGTACACTATAGATGTGATTAGAGAGAAAGTTTGCTTTCGTGCGACCTCCTATTGTTGACCGAGTCTAATATATATCGATCAATGTCATTATTGGAATAGAATCTCGTGTTTGCCGATGCCAATACTATCTGTGCTTATTTATCCAGACCGTGGGTCAAAAGATGAGATTGCGATTCGATTCAAGTTGGTAGTATCGTGTCGTCTGCAAACAGAGTTGTTTATACGTGGACCAAAGGACTTTCGTGATACTGGACAATACCCTGTCGTTTTGTGAAGAGATTTCCTATTAAAGACGATGTCTATCATGGAGAAGACTGCATGAGGAAGTATGGATGCTTCATAAAAGGCCAATGGCACTATGCCAAAAGGGAATATAAGGTGGAGGGGGGGGGGGGTGGGCGGTCAAATATTATTGATGAAATATATGTTGGGAATTCATACATTTTGTTTAAAAGGCTTTTTCCACTATGAGAGATTTCGTTGCATTACTTTTTTTTGGGGGGGGGGGGTTGTCACTTTCTCCCTTAAACTGATCCAAGATTGAGAGAAAGGGCATGGCATGAAGGGCGAGGGATGCATAGTATAAAAGTCGTGATATGTTTTTAAAAAACATACAAAACTCTATTGCTCTTGGGCCGGTTTTTAAAGGCGCGGGGGGGTGGACACGTTTCGCCTATATTGAAGCGCCCACTCCTCCCCCCCCCCCCCCCAATCTAAAATGTTCCAACGACGCCACTGCCGAGGCATAATGTAGCGAGCGTAATTGACTTGGCATGCAGGCAGACCCTTTTAACGGAGTCGCCTTGGATGATGTGCGCTCGTTTGTGACATGAAATAGAAATTTAAAAAAAAATCTAGATTGATTGGTCGATACAATGAATGTTTGATTGATTAACGGATGACCGCAGCTCTCTCATCCTTAAGAGTTGCCAATTTAATCTCAATGAACTCGGAGTAGATGCATGCCATTAATACTGCTTATCACATTAAACTGAAACTGGTTTAAATACCATTTGTCACCCAAACACAATTATGTCTATCGTGAGCTGAGTGCACGTCTCTTTTTTGTGCAAAAATATTGAAGGTCGGAAGTGCGATAGAAAGAGTGCATTCGACAGAAGCCTTTCCGTGTTTCCAAATGTAAAGAATATATTCATAAAAATCATGATATAGATTCCTTCATATTGCATTCGGTTTAATAAAAAACATTGTTAGTGGCGTAACTTGGGTCGAGTCATCGAGTGATTGAGTGGGAATCGTGATGGTGTGTGTGTGAGTGAGTGTGTGTGTGTGTGGGTGGGGTGTCCTCGGACTTAATCACGTTATTAAGAGGATGGCACGTGAGATACCAAGCACTTTGGATGCAGGAGGGGGTATGTAGAAGGGAATTGTACAATCTTTTGACGCTCCGTCGCCCCCGCCCCCATCCCCTGTTATTTGTGTGTCTCTCTATATTTTTATATGTGGTTTCTGGCAATGGGTACGCCACTATGTATGAAAAGAATTATAGTATTAAAAAACCAATGACTATGTTTAATTGTTGTACTAAGTATCGAGCATAAACAGAGAATTTGAAAAGCAACAGCCCAGGTCAAAGACAAACGAACACACAAACAAACCTCGTATAAAATGAAAACCAAAGATATAGTGACGGTTTCCAAAATGATGGAAAATAAAGAAATAGACTAGCCAGCTGATAAACGAATAAACGTTTACCTCAATTCTTTGTAAATAACACTCTCTTTTTCACTATGAGGAAGGAATACATGGATATGCTCTCATCAGATCCGTATCTTTGAACAGAAAAGTGCAAAGCCAAGGGCCAAAGTTTAACTGAAACGTGAGCTTGGCTGAGCACGGAAACTCGATATATTTTTCTGCACAAATGGATCGAAGTGGCCCCCTTAATATCTGGAATCCCTTTCAAAATCATTCTCATATTTAGGTGATGAAAATGCGGGGGCGAAACGAGGAAGAAAGATTATAACGAGGTAAAACTCCTATTACTTCGAATTGCTATTTGCGTAACTTCCGAACTCTAACGGCCGGGTCTCGTTTTGTTCTTCTTATTAGCATTAACATCTGGGGCAGCTCAAGGCATTTGTATACAAGAAAATAGGGGGTACCATTTTGAAGAAATTCTGAAGAGTGAATAAAAATGATCCCCTTTGACAATTAAAAAAAAAAGGTTATCCGGCAGAATCATAAGAAGGACCTACTCAGATAAAACATGCAGGGCGGGGTCTAATCCAAAACGTACCCAACGCCAGACCCCCGTAACCCCACACCCCCCCCCCCTCTCCCCTTCCACGTATCCGCACCTGGAGATGTGCCACTATTAAATGGCTCGTCCATAAAAAGAAAAGAATACTATTATTAGAAAAAGAAATGAATGCTGTTATTAGAGTATAGGCTAGAAACAGATTGTCTCTTTTTAAGTTGCCTGTTTACCCTAATACTGTAACACCAAAGATGATAAAGATAAAGACTAAAGATGGCAACTCCCAAAGCTTCCTTGCGGGTAAATAAAACCCTTCAAAGATACGATATAAACATTGTAATATGGACAGCCACTATCACAAACGTGAGATACCCCTTGCAAATATCGTTGTCATGGTTTATTTTGTGTTTTGTCTTCTGTAGAATATGCCGAGAATATGACAGATAACAATCCAACACTCTCGGTACGGTTTCAGAGGACCCGGGTTTATACAATCTTCAGCAATAAATTAGCCATATTCCCGACTAAAATCGATACTCGCGATACATAAACATATCATCGGTAACGATAGCAACTAGCAAATATCGGTTTTTCTCTTTCGTTTGTTTCTTCCTTGAAATACTACTTTTAGTCGACATGAACTAAGAAAAGGGAGATTTAGGTGAAGGTGAAGATAGTTAAAGATGTTCATACGTCGGGATATAGTCGTTCGTGTAGTAGGCAACTTGGCGAACGCTGAGCCAACGGGTATTACGCTCCCGTACCGACGTACGCATAAAGGGACACTAGTACGAACGGGAGCGTAATACCCGTTGGCTCAGTGTTGGCTGCCCTCTATATACCCACACATGAGCAACTTTAAAGGTATTACAAAGTTTTGGTGTGGGATCATGAATTTGGTTCAAATGAACATATTAGAAGCATATGTGTTTCTACAATATTCAATGATCGTTGTCGCGGTTGTTATCGAGTCTAAAGTGATGAAACTGTAAATAATAAACTCTTTATGTTGTATAACGCCCTCTCAAGACTGATATTACTTTAGCTTTGAAACAATGTTTATTGACTACAATCGACCAATTTGCTATTCCCGTTTGGAAATTATATATCAGAACTGCACATTTAAGGATTATAATGGTCGCAGCTAATACCATGGAATGGCCTTAGGCGCTATTTGAAATCTTTGAAATTTACCGGAAGCACCGGTAAATTTTTGATTATTCAATTTCTCGAAAGCAGACGTGTTTAAGGGGTTAATATTTTTAGAGCTTAAAATACATCCACCATGGGCATCCAAATATATCAACATTTTAAAGAATTACTATCAACTCAATTTTCATAATTTCACAAAAATTTGCATTACCTTTAAAGTGATATGAGGAAGAGAAAGAAGGGAATGTGAAAAAGTGCATTTGAACCGAGAAAGAAAGGAAACAGAAGGAAATTCTATGTTTTCCTCAAGGTTTTTTTTTTGTTTACAAGTGCCTGGGACCTTCAGCAAGTAGTTACCGGATCTCATCTGCATTATTTATAACACTTATAATAATGAGTATCACAACGCACAACTGTCACGATATAATATGTTTAAATAATAAAATTGAGTTCTGGGAAAGTGATTAGATTGAGAAAGAAACCGTCTAGGATTATTTAGGTCAAAACAAAACAATTGATATTTGCTGTGATCTTTTAAAATCATCAACAAGATAAGAAATTGACACAGTACTGCACACAATGGTGGGTTTATGGGACTGTACCAGCTTGTAGCATGGATGTTCGGTTTTAACTTTATCAGCTCTTTATCTATAATATGAGGGCTTTTTAAGAGCAATGTTTTTCCGTGACGCAAACAGAAAGAGAATATTCACAAATAATATTGCTCAGCCTTTATAAGAACTCAATCTCCTCTTTAATAGCTCTTTGAATCTTAGAATCAATTAGAAACCAAGCTTTCTGTTAAAGTAGTATAACCTCGCTAACACGCCAAATCACTTTCATTTAATATTTTAAAGTTCAATGGCGGCTGTAACCAAGATAGTTATTTCAGCTACTACCCGGGGTCTCTCAAAGTTATTATATGTATTTGTTTCCTTTCCTTCCCGGAATTTCATGTTTAAAAAAAAAAATATTCGTCTCTTTCTCTACTAAGTGAAATACTGAATCAGTCTTTCACTTTCACAGACGCGCATCCACAGACACACACATGCCCCCCCCCCCCCCCCCTTCTCTCTCTCTCTCTCTCTCTCTCTCTCTCTCTCTCTCTCTCTCCCTCTCTCTCTCTCTCTCTCCCCCTCTCTCTCTCTCTCTCTCTATATATATATATCACTTTACCAGTGTTTTGTTTTCCCTAGTACTGATATCCTACGGCGTATGCTGTTTTCATCAGCCAATTGACTCACTCGTGCAAAGAACTTCCAATGAATGCTTACATTTAATGCTGCATTGCCAGAATGGATCAAGAAAAAACATGAAGGGGGAGGAGGGGGGGGGGTTAAAATATGCGCATAGATGCCATCTCCGACGCATCTGCATTTGCAGTGAAGCGTATACGTTTTCGCTTTCACTGCGAAATAAGAACTAGCTATACGCAGGGGGGGGGGGTAAGACGAACAATTGTGACACTGAGGAAAGCCTTGCTCTATCTACCTCTGTTAAAGAGTCTTTTCGAAAATCCATCAGTGTTTTCCGCGACTGTTTGATAATGTATATGGCTTTGTTCACCGTCGTTTGCAAGTTTAGATATCAAGAGGTCTTTAGAAAATTATTTTAATCGGAAATTGCGGTCTGAAATTGGTGATCGTATTTTCCATAAGATCGGCTTAATTAAAGGGGCACGTTCCCGCCAGTGTAGTTATCGGAACATGCCTTCTGCGTAAGAGCCGTATTCTTTGGTGTCAATAGGCAGCTATATCGCCGTCCGCCAGCGCGTACGTATTTTGAGCGCCCTCTGGAATACGGGGAACATGCCCCTTTAATGTAAATATAAGTAATAACGTGACCCTCTCGTTCGTTTGTAGCTTTTTAGGTTTTTCTTTTGTACTCTCTTGTATATTGGATGATAATCCAAAGTTATGGATATGATTTCAATTAACTGATATGATTTGGTTTGTAACTCTGCTAATTTTGCCTTCTCAACCCCGTTCCCCCATGTACTAGCGACTCTCTAAATTATAACCACTACAATGTGACAAAAACCGAAGGATTGTTGTGAAGGTATTTCCATTGCCGTCCACCATGTCCACGTGTATTGTAACGCAACAGGGCCCCATTTCACAAAACTTGTCACCAGTGACAAATGACAGTTTTTTTTATAAGCTATTAAAATCCTTAGTTCTGATTGGTTACCAGCAGATTTGTCACTGTTTTATGTCATTTACGTCGGTTGCCCGGTAAAAGGTCACGTAGCGTGCGCGCTGAGAAAAAAAATGTGGAACCGAGAAAAACGCTTTTGAAGTTTTAACACCTACTTCAAGTGCTGAAAATGACATTGTTTCTATGTTCCATGAAGCCAAAACTATTCTTAGAAAAAAATATTTACCTGATTTATTATGTTCTCAAATTAATTTGCGAATATATCTTTCATTTGCTACATGACGTTTCGCTGGGAACAAAAAAAAGCCAGAATGCGCAATTTAACTTCCCGGCAAAAGGTTGTGTAGTGCTACGCGACTACTACTACCGAATTTATTTTGTCGTTGAAAAAATGCTTTGTGAAACGGGTCCCACGACTACTAACACTTTTGGGCATGTACCTCGGACAGGAGACAATTAACCGCTACGACTATTACCTCGACCAGCCAATCTCAAAATTACAGGCATATAGTCATCTTGTAAGATGATATGCGCCCCAATACACAGAGTAAGGTGCATTGCACATTTAATGGGGTTTTGAGTGCTTTTAATTTGCTCGGTCGCTTTCCTCCCTTGCATATGCTGCGTCTGGATCTCATATAAGTGTGCGTCCCAATATTCAATTCAATTCAATTCAATTCAATTCAATTCAATTCATTTATTTTTCTTCTTTCAATCGTTCATATTTACAATGATGGTACATTTTAACATATTCACATATTTATATACATATAGATCAATTTGCACAATACAATACATTAAAAAATAAACATGAAATTGAAAGGGAAGGAGGGCCGCCTAAAAAGCAGAGTATGTAGGGTGTAAGCCCCCCTGTAAAAGTAATTATCATGAATTATCATTTTATGAGAAAATAAACAAAAACAACAATAATAACAATAACTGATTCAGTAATACAAAAAAAAATCACTTTTAAACGCAAAACATTGATAAATACATACATGTTTATAAAGAGAAATAATCTAAGTTGCATAAAGTCACACTACAAATTATATTTGATTGGGGAATGCAATAGCCTAGTAACTACATGATACTGTCCACTGACTGTCTAGAAAGGGTAGCAAACATTTCAAGAGTCTAACTCTCGTTGCATTGACTCCATTTACAAAAGAGAGGAGATAGCAATTAAGAGAAAGAAAGAGATAGAGAGGGAGAGAGAGAGAGAGGGGGAGAGAGAGGGGAGAGATAATGACAAGAGGCTAAAATACACTTTAAAGAGTGAGAGGGGGAGGTGAGATGAACGGGGAGAGTTTTATCGTCCTAAAAAAGAAGGGAGATACGATCAAAGAACAGAATTGACAAAACGAGCGTTAAAACCAGAAATGAGCTTGGAAAAAGATCGAGTGATGCAGAGATGATTGTGACGAAGATAAAACCAAAAGACCGTTTCTTGCATGTCTTGGAGATTATACCCGGCAGCCAGTGGGATATCGGCGGATTTAAGGGTGGTGCAATCGACCCATACACCCCTTGTACCCACATAGGCATACCGTCAGTCATTCAGATTCAAATTCAATTTATCGATTGGAATCCGAACATTCACGATTCTAAACTTAAATGCTCAAAATAGAATGAAATTCCATTGTGCAGTTTTTTATTGTAAAATTGTCCCGCCCCCCCCCCCCCCTTGGATAAATCCTGGATACGCCACTGCTTCTCACGACATGTATCACTCGATCCACCTGAAGTCAAACATACACTAAACATACCATGAAATGTCATCACATTCTTATTCTCACCTCTTCCCATTCCAAGCAACTCATCGATCGAGCGCCTCGGGTCGTGTTTACATTGCCTAGACATGGCTAGCTTATCCTAGCTCCTCGTCCTTCCGGGCTTGAGGGCGTAGCCATGGAGATGGGCGTTGAGGTGTGGGGGGAGGGGGTTCTTGGACGTAAATATTTCCCTTCAACACACAGGTAAGGTGATGTCATAGCTTGAGAAAAACCTACACCATTTGTGTTGTGTAAACCATTTGCATTGTTATTGTCATTATTTCAAGCAAGTATGCCCATTTTGTAGTGGGAGAGGGAGGGAGAGAGAGAGAGAGAGAGAGAGAGATGGGGGGGGGGCGTAGGAAAAAAAACGACGAAATAGAAGAAGAAGAGAAGAAAAAGAAGCAGAAGAAGAAGAAGGTATTAAAGATAATGTTATATCATTCTGGTGAAAACCTACTATTTGAGTACCTTACCATTTGCCCCATTTTTTTTAAGTGCTTTCATTTCATAGTGGGTTCGGGAGAGGGGTTGTAAGGTGCAAATATGAGGGAGGGGGAGCCGGAGATAGAATAGAAATAGGAAAAATCGGAGAGACAGACCGAAAGAAAGGGGAGAAAGAGAGAGAAAGAGAGATGTGTATGTATGTGTGTGTGTGGGTGGGTATGCGTGTAGGTGGGTGGGTGTGTGCGTGTGTGAGTGTGTAAAAGAGAGAGAGAGGGGGTGCCTGAGAGGAGGGGGAGGATTGTCAGACCGAAAGAAAGGGGAGAAAGAGAGAGAAAGAGAGATGAGTATGTATGTGTGTGTGTGGGTGGGTGGGTGTTGGGTGGAAGGGTGTGTGCGTGTGTGAGTGTGTAAAAGAGAGAGAGAGAGAGAGAGAGAGGGGTGCCTGAGAGGAGGGGGAGGATTGTCTGGCTACTAACCCCCTGGCCCCTACTTGGAACAGTAACACAGAGAGTAGCTGTCCAATTAAAACAAAAATAAAAACGAAGAGATAACACTTAGCGTAATGGTCAAGGCGAAGATGATGGCGGCCGAGATGGATCAACGACAGAAATTAGACTGTAGCCTTTTTGTGGCTTCGTGGAGAGACCCGCCTCTATGACTACTTATAGCTTGTGATCATGAGCGACAGAAACAAATACATGATACAGAATGCCTTCACGACAATCTTTTAGCTCTAGTAGCGGTATAGGTGCGGTAAACGTATAGCAACGCAAGCACGTCTTATAGATATGCCGATGTTGAGTCCAAGGTTTCTAGTGAAATAAACTGTTCAGGAAACCCCAACATCGAGGCTATCAGACACCTCTGTCTGCGCCAAAGAGCATCGCATTGCAGTCTCGCATAGACATTCTTGCACACAATTCTGTCCATTTGCATCTTGGCCATAACTTAATTTGTCCATGTCTCAAACTTCAAGACAATGACGATGTTAACGACGACGACGACTACTACTACCATTACTCCTTTTACCACTACTACTACTGCTACTAATACTGCTACTACTACCACCACTACTACTACTGCTTCTACTACTACTACTACTACTACTACTACTACTACTACTACTACTACTACTACTACTACTACTAATAATACTACTGCTACTAGTACTACTACTACTACTACTACTACTACTTCTACTACTACTACTAATACTACTTTTTCTACTACTAATACTACTTCTACTTTTACTACTACTACTACTTCTACTACTACTGCTTCTACTTCTACTACTACTACTCCTACTACTACTGCTTCTACTTCTTCTACTACTACTACTACTACTACTAGTGTAGTAGTAGTAGTAGTAGTAGTAGTAGTAGTAGTAGTAGTCCTACTTCTACTACTACTACTTCTACCAATACTACTATTTCTACTACTACTACTACTACTACTACTACTACTACTACTACTACTACTAATACTACTACTACTGATTCTACTTATAATAGTACTACTACTGCTGCTGCTGCTACTACTACTAATACTACTACTACTACTACTAATACTACTACTACTACTAATACTACTACTACTACTACTGATTCTACTTATACTAGTACTACTACTGCTGCTGCTACTACTACTAATACTAATACTACTTCTTCTACTACTACTACCTCTACTACTACTGCTTCTACTTCTACAAGTACTGCTATTGCTGCTGCTACTACTACTGCTACTAGCCTACTACTACTATTACTAGTACTACTGTTGCTTCTACTGGCGCTAATACTGCTACTATAGCTGCTGCTGCGGCAACCTTCGCTGCTGCTACTTCTATTACTACGCCATAATTTGTCTTTATTATATTCGCACTGCAAAAGATTCATAGAAGTTTGATTCGTATAGATTAGGAAATAAAAATATGTAAGTAATCAATCCCGCAAAAATACCACATAATTTCCAATGTTGTATTTTTTACGCATTGTCTTTTTTTTGTTAAAGGCGTTTACAGCCAGGTGATGAGTACAGTGTCATAGATCATGTTTATATTGACTGCCAGTGTGCACATTCCCACCCAGACACCTTTATTGAGTGGTGTACATCCATATTTGCTTATGAACCTTACACCACACACACTTGTTGGCTTAAAACAAATTGTGTTTGAACACCATTCTTCACATTCATTTCTACGCGATCTTTGACATAGCGAAGGGATTACAAATGAGTGATTGATCAGGAATGGAGTAACATACAGGCAATCTGGGTCATGGTTTGGTATGGATTTTTCTTTAACGTCACTCGATCAAAATGGCGTAGCCAGGAAAGAATAAAAGTGGCGTACCCCCTTAAAACCCCCTCTCTTGTACGGTTAAAACCCAGAATGGAAATCGATACCGCTTGCACCGGGTCTATAACACGAGGGATACTTTCAATACCCCCCCCCCTTTTTTTTTAAATCAATATTATATGCGATACTGTCAATCAACTGGCATCAATGGAATATGTTTTGGCATGATTGAATAAGCGTTCGCTGATCCGCGTTTACTTTATTTAATCCCCCTGTTACTCTATTTTCTACTTCCTTGTTTTAATATAAACAAATTACTACTACCTGTCTTCTCGCTATTCTCACCCGCAACGCATTCAGACATAGAAGGAACACCTTATCCTATTATAACTTTCCTTTCGTTTTCCTCTATTCCCTCTTCTTTTCTTTTATAAGACTTGCTCGTGGTGTATATGTTCTCATGGTAGACTTTGTCCTCTCAACATGTTCCTTTCTCATCATGCTCATGCTCCCTCCATCCTTTCTCCCCTCACGATGTTTCCATCAAACCCATTCAAACATAGCCATTATAGAGTAAGAAATGTAATATTAAAAAACAACTTTAACTTCTCTTCATTTAAGAGAAACAAACTCATTCCATCGGTCATCTTTTAACATTTAGATTTGAATCTGTTTTTGTCAAAATACAGCAATGTCTGTATAATGCGCTTCAATATTAATAAATTCAAAACAAATATTTATTTTCTTCCGTGTAACATAAACAGACACGAAGGAGGCGTTGCCACCGAACATAAAATGAGATACCCTGGACGTCTGTTGACACAGAATAAAAACTAAATTTACCAAAGAAAAAAATCTGAGCATGCATATAAAATATCCTCATAAAAATTAAAAGAAAAGGGATATAAAAGAGATAGAGGGAAAGAAAGAGAATTGAAGAAATATAAGGAGGTATTAGAAGATGACAGGTTAGAAAGGGACTGAGTATTAGGGAGAGAGCAAAAGTGTGTAAGTGTGTTTGTGTGTGTGTGAGAGAGAGAGAGAGAGAGAGAGAGAAGAAAGGATGGAAGAAGGAAGATTAGGAGGAAAGAAGGAGATAAAGAAAAAAAAGGTTGATATGACGACAAAAAAGGATTCAAAACATGATAACCAAATTCCAAATCAGCTTTGTTTCGCATTATCATATGGACTATCTAATAAAAAATGGAATTGAAGAAAAAAATTATCTCTCAAACTTCCAATATCACCGATGTCATCATCTTAAGCTGTCAATTTGTATCTGCTATATTCATTTCATATCCAGCCGCCATTGCATTCTATTGCTAAACATCTGTACATATGATATTCCTAGCAATAATCTTTCATTACCGCTAATATAATCCGAAGGACAATCTAGATCAGAATTTATGAAATATTTACGAGTGGGTTCGAAGCAAATTTCAAATCGTATTGAATGAGAGGAACGATTATACAGTGAGGGGATTGGAAAATGCAATAATTCTTGTGAATCTTTTTGCAGGCTGTATCTGTCCTTGCCATTTAGTTTGTCCTTTTGCTTTTTAATTTTTTTTCTCTGCATATCACGCAAGTAACCTATGACTTTCCTCTCAATTTTCCACCATTTTTTGCAATTTGATTTTCATGCTAAAACCATTACAATAGAATATACGCTCATATTTCATCATCCTCTATCCATACGACCCTTATAAACATGATAACAAAATCGTTGGTGTAGTTTTAATCTACACTCTGTAAAAAACCAATTTGTAGGACTACCACCATAATTGAACACGGTTGAGAACAAAAAAACAGCAATGAAGATTGTGTGGTAGAAAGAAGCATTTGGAAATGACGAAGGGGCAGAGGATGAGATATCTAGAAAGAGAGAGGATGAGCCGGATAACAACAAAAAAAGAACGGGAGCGAGAGTGGGGGAGAAGGAGAGGGGAGGGAAAGTGAGAGAGAGGGGGAGAGAGAGGGGGGTATGGAGAGAGAGAGAGAGAGAGGGAGGATGAGGGATAACAAAACAAAAGAACCGGAGCGAGAGTGGGGGAGAAGGAGAGGGGAGGGAAAGAGGGAGAATGAGAGAAAGAGAGAGAGAGAGAGAGAGAGAGAGCGAGAGAGGGACGAGGGAGAGGGAGAGAAAGAGAGAGAGAGAGAGAGTGTGTGTGTGTGTGTGTGAGGGGAGGGAGGGAGTGCCGAGACTTGGGTATGGAGAAAAACGAAAAATATAATTGTCATATTAGAATAATGGAAATAAAAACAAACGAAGACACGAACGGTCTACCTAGAATCTGTTTGAAGCGAATCAAAGTGACCGGGGAGATTTGTTTTGGTTGTATCTCATTTTAATTTTTTAAATCAAAAGAATGACAAGATCTGTCTTCATATAACTAACTTATTTATCAATCGTTTCATTTCTATCTCGCTTGATTAATTTGAAACCAGATATCAACCGATTAAAAACAGGTTGGAAGAAAAATGATAAGCCGCAAGCTGGAAGGTCACACGTGATACGATATGACAGTTTGACAGACATGGAAGGAAAGTTACGAGAAAAGCAAAAGGCGAAATCTAATGAATTTTGTGGTCAAGTTCAACGCATGTACATTGGTCTTTGTTAAGAATGTATTCGGCAAGTAAACAAAAAGTCTGTAACAGAGGACAGAAATGTGTCATTTTACCTCCGGGGCAGTTTGAATAGCGAATCAGATTACAAATTAAATTTGACGTTTGATACTCCGCGGAACGATAACGTGGTTACCGCTGTATTGTCAGTTGGTTGCTAACTTGCTTGGAAATGTGTTTTTCCGAAAACGATGAAAGAAGCGCACATGGAACGGAGAGAAACTAAAAGGAGAAGATGTACTGGTGTACTGTAGAATTGTATTAATATAATAAGAGGAGAACTGTGGAAGAGGGAGTTGAGAGAAAAGGGTTTGTGCGTTGTGTGTTTGGGAGAGTGAGAGAGAAATAGAGAGAGGGAGAGAGAGAGAGAGAGATGGAGGTGAAGGAAACAGAAATGCTAGAGAGAACGTGTGGAAGAGAATGGTATGACAGAGACGCTGAGACAGAGGGAGAGATATAGACAGTTTAGTAGAGACACTCACAAAGCAGGAGAGTCTGGAGAGATATAGACAGAACAGCAGAGACACTGACTAAGAAGAAGAGATAATATAGACAGACGTTAGAGTGAAGTAGGCGTGAGATGATCTAAGAAAAAGAACGAGAAAAAATAATACTGACAGACAGAAGGAGAAGACCAGACTACTCAAGGTGAATATACGACACAAATAGATACATGTATAGATGAAAAGATAATGGAAAATACAAATATATGATACATTATTCACATTAGTAATCACCATTATCGTTGATTTTCCATCTACTCCAAAATTTATAGGGCTTTCATCTTGATGCAATTACCTGAATTATTAAAAGCTTTGTCGGCATAATGTACGGGACAAAAAACATTGAACTTGCCCAGATACGTACCGTCTAGAGCAGAATTAATTATGGAGAGGGAGAGGGAGGGAGAGAGAGAGAGAGAGAGGGGGGGGGCAGAGAGAGAGAAAGAGAGGGGGAGATAGAGAGGGAGAGAGAGAGAGAGAGAGAGAGAGAGGAAGGGGGCAGTCTGCAAGCACACACTATAATTCTACACTTTAACACGATTCCTAAAACCTTGAGCAAGGCCTAGATCTGCCAGTTTCTGGTTGTGCCAAACAATTTATCTAGAACGGCTGAAGTACAGTGCAGATTGTAGTCTCAAAGGTCAGACACTGTTACGCACATCGACTGACATGGGTTGTGCGTGCTATCTAGAGGGTTCATGGGAATTGAAATTGAATATAGGGTTCAGCAAACTTTAAATTTCATTTATTTATTTTTTAATTAAAAAAATGTAGATATAACCAACGGTAACAAAACGATAAAACTTTGGGATATAATCAAATCCTGAAATATGTTACTACTTTTGTAATTAAATCATTGTTTCCCTCCACATCACTCTATTTTTCCGTAATTATGTTAATTTCAAACACTGTTGTTGGGTTTAGTTTAAGGGTGTTTTTATGTTGTTGTTGTTGTTGTTGTTGCTGTTTTTATTAATCAGTTTGTGTTTTTCTTTTCGTTTATTTTCCCTTTTTTAATGAAAGTCTTTTAATTCGCCTTCCTTATTGATTGTAGATTTCTTAGTTTTCCTGAAATAATTTGTTTAAAAATTAAATTATATAATTTCAAGCTTTAATCATATTGTATATATATTTAATCTAGGCTAACAGGGCCGTTGTCGAAAGCAGATCTACCCTGTAAAAAAAATTAAAACCAGATATATTTGTTTGTTATGGGACTATACATGTTTGGTTGAGCTCCATAATTTGGGAATCAGCTTGATTTATTTATCCCCCTTTGCTCATTTCTCAGCCCTCATACATCTTCTAACGAATCAATGTGGCAGATGTGATTTATTTATAGTTATGAATATTCGTTGTTAAAGACATTTATCTTCGGTTATAATGACAACTCAAGCCTGTCTGCGATGGAAATAAAGTTCACTTTCCATGAAGCGAGAAAATCATGGTTAAGAGGTTTTAGAAGAAAAAAGAAGTACATGTAATAGTCCGTGTTTTTGTACAAGGAAATTGTTCAAAGTATTTAAGTATTTCAAATTAATAATCATCACACCAAAAGATATATATACATGTATATATATATAAGACTCGCCAAGTTGCTATGTTTAAAAAGTGCGCTTAACAAAAAGTGAGTCTGCCATGAATTTCACTATTGAGAGGCATTTACTGTAAAGAATCTTTCCTTAACATTAACAAGTGATAGAAAGTGCATTAGTTCCTAAGATCGACCATACACCATACATGCAAACACAAACTTACACACGCACACGCACAACTCTCCATGACACACACAATGCCCGCGCACACCAACTACAGCTCTCCCGACAAGCATATACACAAAAGATACTTTGGTTATAACCATATACCAAGGGACCTCACGTGTACAACTGATCTTCATCAGTAAGCTTTTGTTTAATAATTTAACGAGCTTTTAACTTCACCGGCTTGATTTTATCGCACAGAAATTAATAAACGTTTACATCGAGCTGGTTTTTAATCAATTAATTGATATTCAAATGATCCGTGTAGCCTTAGAAATATGATTAACCTAAGTAACTACACAGGTGCACGTTCAGTGCATGATACACTGTCGCTCATATAGTTGAAATATTATTTTTTTTACTTCAATTTATGGAATTATTTTGACAATGATTTATGCCTAATAGATCTAGATAATAGTATACATTCCCAGATTTTATTGAATAATAATTTACCAGTGTTTGTTTTGCGTGACTGATAAAGCATGTGTATGCTACTATGCTTATCAACTAGGGGACCTACGCCCTTAAGTCATAAATGACAGTAATGAGGATTAATACCCCACAAAAGGGCACTAATATGGCACATCGACACGGTTTTTATTCTAAAAAAATATTTAAAAAACAAAGAAAATGCAATAATTCCGAAGGTTCGAATACTTAATTTATAGATTCACTCAATTCATGTCGTTCGTAGTAAAGAAAATGAATTAATAACCTTGTAGACTGTTTCTTCCACAATGCAATAGCATGACAAGTACTTAGTTTTTCATATTGCATGATGCGTGGATAACGCGGTGGCTCAAATATTGGTCAAACTAGAGTGTGATTACATTATCATAAATATTGACAAAGTAAGGTTAGTTGGTATTGCGATACATATCTTGCTATGGCACTTTTTGGGGAATATAACGGAGACCATACACGAGGTTTGCTCAATTATTGAGCAAAATGACAGTGTATGATTAGTGGGTTGCAGAAGTCGATAAAATGCTTTTTAACAAGGTCCACGATAAGGAGGGTAGTGGGTATTCTGGAGAGAGTTTATCGTCTTACGCCCCCCCCCCCCGCCCTCTCCGTCTCCTCTTCCCCATTTTCCTGTTTCTTCCTCTTTTCGCCAATGAATTAAGCGAGCGAGAAGGAGGCACAAACCCTTTACCCCCCCCCCCTCCCCAATGTTCCATCCCCCCACTGACTTAAACTCTAATGCTCTGTTTTTTTTTATCAATGCAGACACACCCTTAACATTTGGCAACCCCCCCCCCCCCCCCCACCCCTCCCCTCCCATCCCCTGTACTGGAAATTGTATCTTGCTGCGCATTGAATTTAAACTAATATTGACATCACAGCATCATACTCGGGGTATGCAAGACAAGGCAAACGTTTTTCCAATATATATTGACACGTGGTCTACACGCTTTGTATTGTCGGGTGAGAAAATTTATGTAACTTTATTTTGTATCAATATTATATCGACATGAACATGAACCGTTGTGGCGTGCGTTGTGGCGTGCGCCTGTAATCCAGCTGAAAATGGAAGTTGCAAACTGATTTTAACCGAGGACGCAGGTTCGTAACTGAGTCAGGTCTTTCGGATGGTAACTTAAAGGTCGGTCCACATACATCATATCTGATCATTGATTGATACACGTCTTTAAAAACACAATTCCTAGTCTTTCTATAGAGTCCATCTTCACCCAATACTGCGGATGATATTGATTGATACAGTCCGAGGTTCAAGTTTTCTTTTAAGCCCGTCTGCACTAGCTAGTTTGGCCAGGGGGATAAGACCTCCCTGCAAGTTCACTGACAGATGGTTATCTCATCAAATCAGCTCTCAATTAACATAAGAAAAGGGGGACCATCATGGGACCAACGGTCACCGAAATTTGCTATATAGAGGGCGCAAGGAGCTATAAGTAGTGCAGTTGGGATTTAAAACTTGATTCTAGACCCGGGGTCGGGTTTAACTGTATCAGTAAACTATGGACCCGTAACAATTATCTTGAGTAGGCGGCAGCAAGTTCAAAGTCTAAATATTGCGCTCGAATTCTCATTGAAAAGTTTGAATTTCATTCCAACATAATTCTACATCCAAGATAAATTACAGAACGGAGTATTCTTGGTCACCTTTTAACATTATTATTCTGGGTCACCTGTGCCTGGGAGGTGAAAGGCGAACTGAATCTCTCATCCCGGTATGACTGATTGGGGGTGTGCAGGTGGACCACTAAACCAGGGTTTCCCCCTAATCGTTTGTGAGTAGTGCGGTGGGGTCCGTGCAAAGGTGGTGACTCTCCTCTACACGGGGCCTCCATTTAACGTCCTATCCGAGGAACCGTGTGTTTTCCACAGCCTGCATCTATGAAATAGGGAGTAGGCACGTTAACACACAACGCAGGCTTCAGTCATCCGCCTGTGTTGGATTCGAGCCCACGATCTTTGGGTCGACAGGCAGACGTTTTCGGATGTTCGGGTTGCTTTATACCTTATTTTCATGTTCGCACATTCCACTAGATGACGAATAAGGCTATTAAAATTGCCGTGGGCTGATTTTTCGGAAGCAGTTCATACTTTTCGAATTCATGATAGACTATTCATGATAGCTTCGGCACATTTTCGATGAGAGGAAAGGCTCTTAAGGCAATCATAATCGGGATCACCTCATCGTTTATGAGATAAATCCTATCCGAAATTTAGAGGATCAAATATGCACAAAACTAATACTGGCTTTGATCACCCTTATTGAGAGTGAGTGGATTCAACTATTAATTTAGAGAGTGCATGGATTTATACTCCAAAATGAATTAATTCTAAAAATGACTCTGGAAAGAGTGGATCGTCACTCCTGTTAAGTTAGAGAGAGAGAGAGAGAGAGAGAGAGAGAAGTGAGAGAGAGAGAAAGAGTTTTAAGAGTAATTAGTTTTTAAAACTTCTAAGCGTCTTCCTTTTCAAATGAGGCGCAATAACCATTATTTGATTATCGAAAGAAATTGGCCTCTAGTAAAACATTTCCATTCATCAAATGCTTAAGCTTGGTTTCAGTTAATATCGAGTTCTCGTAGATACGAAAAACAAATCTAAACGGAATCGAAGGACATCTACATCGAATGCTCAGGACTACTAATAAATGATGTGTGCTGCTTGAAGAAATATGTGTGCAGACATTGTATATTAGATGTCTGAGAGCGAATAAAGGATGACAGAAGGTTACAGAAATCCACAAAGTAGCCCCACACTATATTTATTTTTAATTAATGTGTTTTCCAGCAAGTTTTCGTAAATTGGAGAGAACCTGGCTTAATAATATATGGATTCCGGGATCAATATTTCACAAAGCAATTGCACAGCAATTTCACAAAGCAATTAAAGTAAGAGCCGCCATAAACATTACAAAAACACCTGTCGAAAAAAAAACTTCATAAATTCGATATTACTTTTCAAACTAATCATGAAGGTTGAACGAAAGGGAGAATGTTCGACATGTTCGATAAGGATTTTAAAATATAAGAGAAAAATGGGAAGAGGTGGAACGATAAGTGCACCGAGACGTTTGCGATCAAGCTTGTGATCAAGTTAAAGTTCGATGAAACAGTGGAGGATGTAGAGGGCGTATTAAACGGGCCCCGTGACCCCTCCCCCTCTCCCTTCTCCCCCTTGAGAGAAACTGAAGTGGCAAACCTCTTCAGTACACTTATCCTAAAATGTGCCCCCTTTTGAGAGGATGACCTATTTTTCTTTCTCACCAAATTCGATGAATATTGCAATATTGTGCACTCTTCTTTCCAACATCCCGTGACCTTGCCGTGGATGGAATATTAGGAAGTACAGTGCTTTGTTGCGAAAGAATTCTCCATATTCTGCACTTAAAGAATATGGAAAAGAAGGTCAATTCAATACTTCAACAACGCCATATGTAAATAAAGTAAATTTGGACTTATATCTCCGTTGTGTTGTATCTAGATCGAGAATCTAAAATCAATATAGTGGGAGGAGAAAATCGAAGGCGGTTTGACGGTTTAACTTTAAAATAGATACAAAGAGAAGTGACATTGCGTGTGGGTTATAATATATACAAACGTTTTGCAACAATATTTTGATATACACGGTCGGTTTAAAGCATCCATAAGCAAGTATGATGTAGTGCAATTTTACTTTATGCACGATGTTGTAACTTTCTTTTAGAGTTTTTACTTTAATTATTCTGTGGCGAATTCAGGACTTGGGGGAAACAGATGTGTGTGTGGGGGGGGGGGGGTGCGAATCCCATATTGCCTGCATATTGGGGCTGACCTAAAACAAAATTAAAAAGAAGGAGGGATACGTGCCATCGGCGACCCCTATAGATCTACTGTATTTGTTAAGCTACTCATATAGTCATGAAAGAAGGAATAGAAAGGGAGGGAAAAAAGGAGAACATGGGAAAGCGACAATGGGGAGGGAAGGGTTGTGAGTTGGATTGCAAGGAGGGCAGATTGAGGGGAGAGATATGGTGAAAGCGCTGGAGAGTTTGTGAGAGAAGCTTCGGACAACACAAAAAACACAATCGTGTATGGAGATCATGATATAGATAGAGTGGATATCTGTTGCACTCAGTGACACGTTTTCGTACATGCATCATGATTGCTTAACACTACGAGTCAAGTGTTAGCAATATCTAGACAAAGGTCATTACAAAATAGGGCTATCTCCCGAGCAAAGTCCTTTTGTGATGTAACACCTAACCTAGTACGCCTAGTGTACGTACTATACGTAAACTGTGTAATTACAAACGAACAAGGTCGGCTCGATGTCACACTTCAGAACGAGAACAACGAAGACACAACGAAAATGTTAACCTATAAACTTGTAAGCGATTCCATATGAGAAATAGTCAAGTCCACAAACAAATTTGTGAAACCAGATTTGATAACTTGCAAGCAGATAGCATGCATGTATTCAATTCCAGGATAAAGTTGATTTTAAGATTGATTTTAAAATAATACACGAAATCAATCTTTTTTTGTGTGAAACATGAAAGAATAAGTTGCAAGGAGACAACATTTATGTATTCAATTCCAGCTTTAAGTTGATTTTAAGATTGATTTTAAAATACTTCATGAATCTCGTTTTTGTGAAATAAGAATTGATAACTTGCAGAGCAATAAATTACGTGTATACATTCCCAGCCTAAAGTTAATTTTAAGATTGATTTAAAAATAATTTATGAATCTCGTTTTTGTGAAACGGTAATTTATCAATTGCAAGGAATGATCATAAACGTGTTCAAACAGCTTTGTTAATTCTCGTAAAATGAATACACACCTGTGACAGCATATGAAAGTATGATGATTTCAGCTATTACCCATCAATCATTTCCTTTTTACTCTAAATTGCGAATAAAATATACTGAATTCATTGAGTAATTTTGATATCGGCATTCTTTGAAAAAATAACTCTGAACATTTTTTGCTTTTGTTCTTTTATACTAGCAAGAGAGTCATCAACATACAAGATGAATAACAATCCACGTCAAACAATACAAAATTAAAATCTTATATAAATCATAAATCCAACACAGATTTTGTGTAGGTATTCTGATCTATCCCCCCTTCCATTATAGATGTAAGTGTAAAACAAACATGCTCAATATAAACGTATGAGTTTAGCTATTGAGCTTTACACCACAGCAAACAGATAAATTTTTCACCGTTCGGGTAAAAGACGCAAAATTCGTCAATACTGAGGTTAAAATTGAGTCGTAATAAATGTGTACTGTGAACTTGATAAGTTGTTTCAATGCGAGTTTCTTTTTAAATAAATGTGTAATTTTACGACTTTCATGTTTGAATACCACCGCCGTGTAGCTTAAATTCAAATACTCTCCAAGTTTGGAAGCGCTTAGTGATTGTAATAAGCGCTATATAAAAAGTGAGTATTATTATTATAATTAAGAAAGAAATGACATAAAATATAGCTAACCATAATAATTTTCCGTATTTATCCAAGATCAAAATAACAATGTTCTAATGAGATCAATAACAGAGATGAGGAAGTATTGAGAGGTCGTAAAAAAGGAGCTACATAATTCCCCATCTGAAAAAAAGTAATGAAACGTTCATTGCAGTGGAACAAACAATAATAAAACATTAAAGAGAGTAGATCGTTACATTGAATAATTACAGCGTGGCGTTCGTTTTATTTCCTTGCGATCTAAAAGGGGAAAAGTGGAGTACAAATGTATTTTTTTTAATCCTGACCATTGTTTTCAACAATCCGGAATCAATCGTTTTGATGACATGATTATTTCCGGATTGGCTTGAATCCAAAGAATAAATATTTTTTTCTTTTCTTTTCAAAAACTAGAAAACAATTTCCTTTAACACAAGGTATGAAACTATTGAAGTATTTTGGCTTTATAAACATGATAAAGTGCTTATATTACATTTACAAGCCCTCTATCAAATCAACGTTTGTTGTGGTTTTGTTTTCTTTCTGATTGACGCAGTTGTGGTTGTCTGAAACAATATTTTTCTTGTTTCTAAAGCCACATCTACGCCAGAATCTAGATTCACAAAACAACATATAGAACAGGAAGATACAGAGTTGTTAGTATCGATGAAAACTTGAATATGAATCAAAATCTTGCGTGCCAAGATTTTCAAATATACTGCCTGTTCCAAGGCTCAATATCCAGAATTGGTTTGGAGAAGATCTGGGTACAAATATAATTGATTTTAATTACGTTTTTGTTCAAGCACCCTGTTTGTTATGGTTCCAACGCTTATAGGAAGTTCAGGGCACTGTGTAATGTTAAAACATAAAATCAACATTCGAAATGTATTTGTAGCTCATAGTTTGAATGGCTTTAACCTTAATTTCCTTCCGTTATTTGTTTTAACACAGATTTGATTAAGAGGTATTCTCTGCTAATTTAAAGGTACTTATGTCCCATTTGCAGACCCAAAAAATGAAAAAGTTAAATTCCAACGGCATTTGAAAGATAATGCTACTTTAGAACTTCCCTTAAAAAGGGGGGCTTGAAAATGTCTTTAAGTGAGAAAGTAACGACTATTAGTTGTCGAATCGACTTAAGAGCTATAGAGCCAGTAAGTAATAGTCTGATTTTCAGAACATTGTATCGAATGGTCGTACATGTTATGCTGCGCAAAGATTCAATCAGTTTATTTTGGGCCATTACAAGAAGTGCGTTATTGATGTAGACAAATGCTCATGTACCCTTTACAGCTCATGTTATGTATGTTATTACTGAAGAAGAACAAAGCCAGTCAGTCACTCAATAGTGTCTGACAGTGAAGTCTAGCAAGTTAACGGGTTTCCTTGCATAATTTGAATATTAGGACACTGCTAACGTTTAAATTTCACAGATAAGATGAATTAATGATGTAAAGTTTAAGCGAGAAACTGATGCATAAGTGTTTTTGTAATGGTGCATCACACTTATTCTACATTATTTTGACAAGTCTTCATGTATGTGCGTGCAGCATTCGTCAGTGATGGATGCAGGGGAGGGGCACCCCCCCCCCCCCCACGTACCAAACTGCCATAAATACCTCTGTTAAAAATAGGTTTGCCATTGACTCTTTAAACGTAATGTGATACCCTTGACATAAAGTGTAATGACCCATTCATTAGACTGAACATGAGGTTTTATTATTATTATTATTATACTATTCATATCAGGCTACACAAGTACTCTTTTCCTTCTTTGTAAAGACGAGAACAATATATCGCGCTATTAGTGTCAACCTAAAGAATAAAACCCTTATACATTTTTTGAGGGGGAGTATTGGTTTCTGTTTCATGATTTCTTCTAATAAAAGTTGCATTGCAATCTTGCTAGGTGCCTTGTCTGTTCCACACACCAACCAGACACCGACTGTATCTACTTCTATCTCTGGTTATTTTGTGACAAACTTGCACTATTGGTTACCCGTCAGCCCATTGATATGGTTGTATGCATACGCCAATATTTTACCTGAATCGTGCAAATTTACAGTCTTAAGAGTACGAGAAAATCGATAGGAAAATCTTTGCCTCAGATTCTAAACAAAATCATGGATTTAGATCATGCTGCAATCATAACTTACAAACCTTTAGGTCAGTCAGGTATCCCATGACTTTTACAAGCCAATTGCATGTCTATTATCAAGATATTTATGATTGGAATTCCCAACGGTTTTTATTACCCTACAGTCTTTTGGAGAAAAAAACGAGTATAGTAAAAACCGGTCACTCAAAGATTTTTACTTTTTTGAAGCACTAAGACTTCATAATAATTTTGAAGCGTAATTTTGTTAGGGCTTCAATATTACACCATATCACAGAAACTGATAGCACGTAGGGCCATGCATCTCAGATTTGTAAAAAAAATTGTTAAACATTGTTAAACGATGCCTTTAAAAACCGTTGAAGATTTTCGTCTTGCACTCGTTGAAACTTTTATGAGTCTGGTGGCAGATTAGTGTAGAGATAAACAAGTTATCAACCAAAGTCTACAACCACCATACTTTTACCACTCAGATGGAAATCAAATTAAAATTTCTCAAGTATGAAGCACCAACCCTTAGAAGAGGACTAAATTCAAGTGATTCTAATCATGCACAAGTAACAACGAAGAAATCGAATTCTTATAAGGAATATCAAAGAGCTTTGTAGGGAACAACAAGGGAATTTCCCTGCGAAACTTAATATCGACAAAGGAAGGTTTTTAAGTAAAAACATGATAAAGGTTTTCTGTTGAAATTTTGAGAAAGCTGTCAGTTATTCAGAAAACATAGCAACATGAAAACGTGGGCACGTGCCGTCGTCTGCGTTAGATCGCTTATCGATTTGAAGTCATTATTAGCAAGAGTAATATAAATCATATTTCATGCTGAAACTAACTCGCTAATTGCTATCCATAAATACCCTTTTCAGTAATATTTTGTCCAATAACAGTTCCCATGTGGAATACAATGCTCTAGCAAATTACAACCACTCGTATGATTCACACAAAAAATGGAAGCTTTGATTGGTGTGTAGAAAAATGCTTATCAAATTGAAGTTATTACTTGCACAAGTAATTAAAACGGTTTTTATGCCGAAAGTAAATCGCCAACTGCTACCAATTATTCCTTTTTTAGTAATTACACCCCAGACACACCTGCGAAACCGATACCGATACGAAACGGGCCCTATATAGACAAATCAAAATATTACATTACCCCCAATGGCAAAAAGTCAGTCAGTTTGGAATCGGTATGACCAAGGTGTGAGCCTATCAAAATAGCAGTTCCAATTAAAAACATTAGAGCAAAAATTAAAGCACTCGTAATATTAAAGTTAAGGTTTGCTTACAGAAAAGATTGCCAAACGATTTGGAGTTAGCAATGACAAGAGCAATCGAAACGAATCTCATGCAAAAATTAAGTAGTTAACAGTTTTCAATATATACCCTTTTCGGTAATATTTCCGCAATAACAGTTACCATGTACTATGAAATGATTTAGCAAAATTCAAACACGCGTAATTCACCTAAATGGAGGGTTATGATTTGTGTATAGAAATTTGATTATCAAATTGAAGTTATCATTGGCACAACCAACTGCAACGTTTTAAATCCCAAAAGTACATTATTCCAATGCTTCTAATAAATATCTTAATATCTTTAAAAACTAACATTTTTCCCAATAACAGTAAGCATGGATAAAGATTGCTAGAGCAAAATTCAAGCTCTCGGAATTTACAAAGATTTAAGTTGTTGACGAAACTGAAATCATATTTTTTGTTAAATCAAGATAGTTTTACTCACTCGGATTTGGCAGCTCAGGTTCTCTCTCATCCTGATAAACAAGTAGAATAACTTTCTCTTTGTGATACATCAAATCGAGTTGTTTCCTCATCTATGTAGTATATATATATATCCATTTAGTTCTGCTTCGTATCATCCGCCAGCTAGCTAGCTATCAGCACTGTCATTGATCATGCATTATACATATACGGCAGAACCACTGCACGCCGCCACGGCCAATCGCATAACTGAAGGGTAGATAGAACTCTAAAGGACTCGGTCGTCAGAACGAACTTTGCTCGCATCATTTTGCAAACGCTGGGTATGTCGTTATCATCCCGGGAATCTCCACGAGCATTGGCAGTCTGATGATGATACTATGTATATATACCAGTCGATATTAGTATCTAAATTTGAGTGATGGTTTGGAGTGGGGTTCTATTTTGAACGAGCCATTCGGTTGGGTGGTATTTGTTGCTGTTGTTGTGGTTATGTTTCCTTTGTGATGATTGGTGGTGTTTAATAATCTTCGAGGACTAGGGGTGCAAAGTCCAGGGAGGCTGGTGTTTGCAGAGACGTGACTGACTAATATCTGTGTGTCATTGGGAGGGTCGTTATCTAACCCTCTGGCTCTAGGTCGGGGTATTGCGGACGAGGGTGACATGAGGGGTGCAACATTTTGTCAGATGCTGCTTGTAAGTATCGGCTTGCATGGTGATGTAGATATACAGTAGGCTTGCGGGTGCACCACTCCTGACGACAGATAGTCAACCTGTTCGAAACGTCGAGCCACTCCCGCCACTCATCCTCTCCAAGCGCTATAGTTCTCCTTAGAACTATAAGCGAAGAAAGATAACCAACAGTCTTTTTCAAGACTACACCAACAGTCCTTTTCAGGACTACAAACCCTCAAGAAAGATTACCAAGAGTCCTTTTCAGGACTCACCAATCCTCCCTCTCTCTCACAAGGTGCACCCGCAAGCCTTTCTGTTTTGTTTGGTTCTCTTTTTTTGTTTAAAGAGGGTGCTTGATTGATTGTTTTTTTTGGGGGGCGGTCCATAATTTTTGACTAAAATTGTGTTATAATGGTCTGCTGGGAAGAGTTGAATGATGGTAACGAAGGTTGTGGTATGGTGTCGGTATCGGACGTGCTGTTGTTGATGTTGGTGGTGGTGGTTGTGGTGGTGGTGGTTGTATTGGTGGTGGTATTGGATGTATTGGTACTGGTAGTGATCATAGTGATGATGGTGGTGCTTGTGCATGGTGGACGGGCTTGTCGTGGTAATAAGGGTGGATATAGGGTTTCTTTCGAGGGTGCTGAAGTCGTTGTGAAGGTTCATGATTCTACAAAAAACTGCAAAACACGAAAGAACTTTCGAATGAAGGTACTTGCTATAAATGTGAAGGTCGTTCGAATGCATGAAAGAGCAGGAGAGTAGAGACGAAGAAAGGCAGGAAAGTGAGGATGTTGGTAGTCATGGTAGCCTAATGGAAGCGGTTGGTGGTGGTGATAGTGGTAGTGGTGATAGTGGTAGTGTGGATGATGGTGGTGGTGTCGGTGGTGGTGGTGGTGGTGGTGATGGTGTCATGAAGTATAGTTTTATTCTTTTTTTTTGTATTCGATTTATTTGATTTGATTTCTAAGGTTGTGTATCTTCTTGTTTGACATACGACTTTAGGATATAGTTAAATCAAGCAATATAAAATATTTTGTCTTATTCTCAAACTTAAATGTACTCTGTAAACTTATTTGATTACGAACATAATCTTCAGTATTTCGTTACTTTTATAATTCATTTGTTCTATTATATATTGTATTACTGTATGGTTTATATATGTCATTTAATTTGTGGATATGTGAGTGGAAAAATAAATCAAATCAAATCAAATCAAATCAAAATCACTTCAAACTTTTGAATACTTGTAACAAACTACCTTTAAATGTCAAAAACTGTCAGACTGTTAATCAATTCAAAACTTTTCTTAAGACATATTTATTCAAAATTACTTTTGATGATTAACTTACCCTGTTCACATTGATGAATATTTCATATGTATTGTAATTTGTAGGTTTATTTGCATTTCTTTTTGTTTTGTTTAATATGTAATTGTTAATGATTGTATTTTGTTTGTTATAGCGCTTAGAGACTTCGGTGGTAAGCGCTTTATAAGCACCATTTTTTTGTTATTATTATTATTTTCATTATAAAGAATATAAGGGATAGAGCAACGTCGATCTGGCGCTGCTCAGTGGCTGCCGGGCTCACGATCAATTGGGCAAAAAGAATTTCCGTTTCGGTTTAATAAAATTTGGAGTGGACTATTAGGCTATCATTATTATTATTATTATAAAGAATACATGGAAAATGGAATTGAATGTAGAATAAATGCAAATTGGATAGGAAGGCCCAAGAATAAGCTCGTAGCCTGCTGTTCGTGCATCCCTTAGTTAATGCGACGAATCATCACGTTCGAAGTACAAGAGCTGTCGGAATTTTAACAAGCATAGTTCAATATAATATTAAACCATGGACCTACACGCACCCACTGCCAGACGGTCTCCATCCGTAGACATGATTGAGATGAAATAACTTTTAATCGAAGGCCAGGAACCATGGGAACCACGACAGACGTACAGAACATGATTAAACAAACAAACTTTAAAGGCAGATAATTAAAATGGTTAACCTAAAGCGAGCTCCTGAATATAATCGATCGAGGAAGAAGAAACCCTACCCACTTTTCGCGATAACATAACAGATTTGTTGGTTGTTGCAAAATTGTGTATTTCGTAATTTATTCACTCAAAAACTTAACATAAAAATGATCAATAACCAATGCCCGCGCCTTGAGTTGAGCTTTAACAATATTTTTGAGATTTCAGAGAATTTGTTTATTCCTAATTATCAAAGGAGAAGATGACGTGTGGCTTGTAAAGTGCAATTAACCCCCAGAAAAGAACATCTAGATGTGTTTACCCCGTAACAAATCAAGTAGATAACGGATATCCTACGTTAACCCGATGCGGTGACCATGACATGAACTCATTGGCCCTTTAATGTTTGATGGTAAGTCATTAAGATTTTATGTTATTATCTGAGGGGTGTGATCTAGTCAGTTAAGACTTTGTTATTGTTTATTTAGTAGGGTTTATCGGATCAGAGTCGAGGGGTATATGATGCAGTCCTATGTAACCCTACTTTACAATAAGAAGGGAGGGGAAATGGGAACCTGAAATACATCGATCAACAGTACCAATATGGGGTGCAGAGTTGAATTCGACAGGATGCATTTCATAATGCACTTTTTGCACCCTTTAAGGGGCCTTAAGGGGCTCAAACTGTAATGGGCGTTATTGGACCTTATTCCGTAGCAACGATTGCGTCAATGAACCGGCAATATTGTGTGTAGACAATTAGCACATTCGCCAGTTTAAATGCGCCGCATTTTGCATTCCCGCAATGTCTGATGTAACTCCTACTTTGCGTGTCAATATCGCACCAGTGACGTCACCGACGCAGTCATGCGTCAACATAATAACGCATCGCGTCCAGGGGGGCGTTTCACAAAACTTGTCTTCAGTGATAAATGACAGTTTTTGTTATAAGCTACTGAAATCCTTGATTCTGATTGGTTATCAGCAGATTTGTCACTGATTTGTCACTGCCCTAGCTGGCATGATAACTACATGTATCTGAAATGGTTTAACAGCGCATGATTATCATAACCTACTAGAGACTTGGAAATCCATCAAATTTACACCAAAGGCATCGAGGCTCTGCCAGGGAATTTTACGTCAATTTTAAATTTACCCCCGGCCCGTTTAAGTTAACAGGGAAACACGTTTTGAATGCACGAAATAATGTCATTAGGGAAAGTGAAAATATTGATTAAACACATGCATGATTAATGGGCACATTCAGCGGTGAATATTTGTATTGATGTGACCCATTTCTTTCAACGCATAGTGGCGCTTTTTGCAGCTCAATTTTTTTGCTTTGATTTTTGTTGTCGTCTTTTTTGTCTTCTTTTTCCTAGGCAGTTGACGATTTGGGCTTTCAAGATGTGCAATAAAGATAACGAGAGAGATAACATAATTGTATTAGCTTCTTTTATCATCATTCCGAACATCAAACAGAAGTTATTTCATTTTTATGAATACATAAATTATGATAACGTCAATTTCACAAAGCATGGGAACATAGCAAAGAACGGAACCAGGGAAGAAGTAGTTATTGTTAATGCAGGGTTTTCTAAAGGAGAGAAATTGTTTTTGGAGGAATTACTTGTGTTAAAAAAGCTTTATGTGGTGGGATATTTGTTTTGCAGAGCATGCACGGTTGTAGGAATAATGCTATCGTAATTATCCTGTTATACGTCGGCATATTGAATGTTATTGTATTGTAATTACCCCCTCCTCCACCCCCCCCCCAAAAAAAAATATATATATATCAAATATAATTACGTACGATACATAGAAAATAAAAAACGTAACTGTGCCATGGGCATGTCTGTATAAGTCTAGTGACCATTCTTATAGGGACAGATTTAGAGGGTATATTTTGTTCTGCGCCCCTTAAAAAAAATGGCATCTACTTATCGCCCCCCCCCCCCCCACCCCCTCCTTCCCCCATAGGAAAACTCTTAGGTTCGTCCCTGATACATCCAGGCCTATATTCACAGATCACAGTTCAATAAGTCAACAGTTCTATTTTGTACACAGCAATAAAGATTATTAACGGAATAACTGACATTTAAACTACTTAAAAGACTGATAGTTGGATGAATGATATTGCTTTAATAAGTAAGATATACAAGGAATGGCTGAGCTGTCCTCTCCGACGAGGGGGAGGGACGTTGCTTGCCTATTTAGAGGGGTTCCGACTTCCGAGAGACCACCGGCCTACAAATCAACAGATAACGAGCCAAAAAGTTCTCAGATTAGCCCATTTTACTTACAAGCCTAAAAATGGGTTTCTATCCTTCTCATTTACAGATTTTTTTTTTTTTTTTTTGTATATATATATATATATATATATATATTTTTTTTTTTTTGGGGGGGAGGGGGTGGGGGTGGGGGGGGTGTTAATTGTTTGTGGTTTGTCAACTGAACATGTTTCATACTCTACACGCCGCCTCAAGTGACTCCCTCCCCCCCCCCCCCCCTCACAATGCGTCTTTATTGAAATTTAGAAATTATAATAACAGACTTATAAATTGAACATTTATGATACTAGTTAAAGAGTCATATCATTTATTATTATGATTTTGATAATAATATTAGGGGCAAAGGTGCAGGCAGCAGAAACTGTTTGTGCGCAAATTCTAAATGCCGAACCGTGTAGATGGAAAATAGAGTAATAAAATCGTTGTTTTTAATCGGTTTCTTTTTTGACATTTTATGTTCAGAGTAAATATTTGTCTACATCAATAAAGAATAAAATATTAAGCGACCTTTCAATAATATTTTTTAGTGTAGAGTGTTTGTGACAACCTAATAATTGAACAAGACTTGATTTTTCAAAAGAACTTGCGATTGTGTTACAATTGTCAGATTCATTATCAGAAAAATACTAATTGTACTTTATATTATAAAGTATACTTACATGAATGCAGAAGAAAATATAATCAAATCAAATCACCGATTAAAATATTTGTGAATTCTTTGAATTTCTTTTTCTTTTCTCAAAACCAAGAGAGCTATCGGCCGCAATACCCCCTCCCCCTTTTTTTTTCCTTCCTTTCTCTCCCTCTCTCTCTCTCTCTCTCGCCCTCTCACTCTCTTGCTCTCTCGCACACACACTCTCCCTCCCTCCCCCCCTCTCTCTCTCTCTCTCTCTATCTCTCTCTCCGTAGGCTATACAGCCATACCCTTCTCTTTATCACTATGCTTACCAATTCTCCCTCCTTTCCTTCATTCACCTCTCTCTCCTTTTCTCCTCTCTTCTCTACTCTCCACTCCCATCTTTTATCTGTCATGCTTACTCATATACAAATTGATCGCTACAGATTGTTTTGTATGTCAAATTACACAAACTCAATGCATCGCTTGTGAACGAGTGTGGATATACACTGTGCCTTCCGCAGCGAGAGATGGCGGTATTTGTCATCAGAATTTGAGTCACGTTTAAACCTGCATCGTACTGGGCTCATTGCTATATATTCTGTATATCACTTCCATGCGATTTGTTCTGATAAAGCATTTGAACACTCCTTCTCTCTTTGAATAAAGATATTAATTCAACGTGTCAGCATGTGCAACAAAAGAACTGTATTGCGGCCTCAAACCCCACCAAACTTTATTTAACAAAAACAAAAATACTACCTTCCCTCTATACATTTAAGAGTCGTAAAAAATCCACATTTTACATTCGCATAGCTTTTGTTTATAGACCTTAGTTACTGCCAATGTTCTATGAATCATCTTCATGATATATTTTTTTTTTTGGGGGGGGGGGGGGAGGGGGGGGGCAAAGTCATCAATTAATCGCAGTGAAACGCCCTAAAAGGGTCATCTTACATTTTCGAAACATTGAGGGCAACTGCCTCCTGCCCACCACCGCCATCGACGCCCTGCCTCTATTCAATTTTTACTGTATAACGGAGACTGAAAAAAAAGAACAAAATGATCCTACGGAAATCCTTTGTAATATTTTTTACATTTAATTGAAAGGAGAGACGAGCACATAATACCCCGGCATAATACTTTAAGAGGAAGCAAAACGCTAGTGGTAAACAACGATAACAAAATTAGCGCTTCTATTACGGCTACGATTTCATTGTTTCTTCTCTATACATATTGTACTTTCTACAGTTATGTCTCAAGTCTCTTTCAGTTTCTTTGATTACATTACCATCATTACATTTAATTGAAAAGGGAGAAGATTCCTAAGAACTTTTTAATTTGGGAAATTCCCTCAATGTAAGTTTCACTTCATCCGGATATATCTTTTACAGGATAACTATTTTTTTTATTTTTTTTTAAATCTCAAGCTATCCAAACACAAGGATGTAAGAAATTTAAACTTTGGTTAAAAACATGCAGTTCCAGTGATTGTCCATCAACGTTTAAAGGCATCGTTTAACAATGTTAAATCTAAGATAGATGGCCCTACTTCCTGTTATCAGTGTCTGTGATATGGTGTAATATTGAAGCTCTAACAAAATTGCGCTTCAAAATGATCATCAAGTGTCTCAAAAAAGTAAAAATCTTTGAGTGACCGGTTTTACCATACTCATTTTCTCCAATAGACTGTATTTCCAATCATAAATATTTTGATAATCAGACAGGCGATCGGCTTGTAAATTGCATGGGGTTTCTGACTGACCCTAAAGGTTTATGATTATCATTGCAGCATGAGCTAAATCAGGGATTTTGTTTCAGAATCTGAGACAAAGTTAACGGGTCCATTTAAACATATTCTGATAAAGGACGTTTGTAATAAGTTTAGTTATACGAACAAAAGTAAGAGAAACAGAATATGGAAATAACGAAAGTTTGAAATAAATGGGACCAATAATAAAAGGGTTATGAAGGTATGACAAATGAGATCACTAAGTCAATGCGAATCTGAAGTTGACAATTCGGTCAGGGAGTTATGACGTAGGCATGGACATCTATCCCGTTTTGCCGTGTACACAAATAGTGTTTTTCTCCTAAGCACTTACTCTTCGGGGCACTATATACTCAAAATAAATTTATATTATGGGTACTATATTATAATAGGTCCGCTGAAATGAAACGAACCTACTGAGTCATACATTTTTAAATGACATTTTAATCATATTGTGTGTTGGAACTAAGGGAAATTTGTCCGATACTATACGTTAAAGTGCATTACCGATTCGTTGCACTAAACGCCCCTTGGTTATTGGCATCAATCCTCATTACCAAGTCCCTCGGAGAGGACTTAAAGCTGTAGGTCCGCCGGTTTCTCACTTCCAAGCACATATGCGATTTGTTAAGAACAAATCAGGCATTCTTGACCGCTGATTTATGGAGGGGGGAGGGGTCAACATGATGATGAAGAAGAGAGGGGGGCAACAGATGTGTAGGGGAGGGAAAGAGGGTCAAGAAGGGAGAGAAAGAGATGGGGAGTGACGGGGTAGTGAGAGAGAGAGAGAGAGAGAGAGCTGTTAAAGGTACTTGGTAACATTGTTCGGATGAGAGAAAATGGTGCTAAGGTGGTGACTTCAATGCTAAATGTACAATTCAAGATAATCTGAAAGTTTGAGTGGAAAAAACCCATTATCAATGATAAAAATTGGGGAAAACTGATCTGATCGATTCCTAAATTCTCCCAGCTATATTATTACAATGTAATTACATTTTAGGTGAATGTAAATTGTCACAAAGCAATGAATTGGCTCTATATCATTCCAGACATTTAAGTGTTGAAATATTTTCAAAAGCCTGTGTTCATGTCTTTTTTTTATGGGAAAACGGTTGGGAAAATTTAAAAATGCTTGGGATATTACTGTTAGAGGCTGTTGCACAGTGACGCTTTTAAAGAAACCTATAAATATCTTTGTGGTTTAAGGATTTTTTTTCTCAGGATATTTCGCATGTTAGAGATTAAGTACAGTAAAACGATTATAGTAAGTAATATTTCATATACGAATTACAGTTTTTTCATCAACCTTCAACAATGTCACCGAGTCCCTTTAAAGGTAATACAAAGTTTTGGTGTGGGTTCATGAATTTGGTTCAAATGAACATATTGGAAGCATATGCGATCCTACAATATTCAGTGATCGTTGTCGCGGTTGAAATCGAGTCTAAAGTGATGAAATTGTTAATAAAAACTGTTTATGTTGTATAGCTCCCTCTCAAGGTCAAGATATTAATTAAACTATAAAACAATGTTGCTTGACTAAAATCGAGCGATAGCTATTCCCATTTGGAAAGTATATATCAGAACTACATATTCTGAGAATTTTATGGTTGCAGCTACCATTGTACGGCCGTAGCCGCTATTTGAAATTTATCAACATTTACCGGGAGCACTGGTAAATCTTTATATTCTATTTTTCTCAAACGCAGAAGTGTTTTATGGGCTAAATTTTCTAGTGCTTATAAACCATCCACAGAGGCATCCAAATATATCAAAATTGTAAAGAATCACTATCCACCCAATTTCCCAAAACTTTGTATTACCTTTAAAGGTACTATATGTCCCATTTGCAGGCCAAAAATATGAAAAAGTTAAATTCCAACTGCATTTGAAAGATGATACTAATTTAGAACTTAGGTGGGGCTTGAAAATGTCTTCAAGTGGGAAAATAACGACTATTAGTTGGCAAATCGACTTTAGGGCTATAGAGCCCAAAAGTAATAGTCTTGATTTTCAGACAATTGTACCGAATGGTCATACGTTTTATGCTGCGCAAAGATTCAATCAGTTTAATCTTGGCCATCACAAGAAGTGGGTTATTGATGTAGACAAATGCTCATGTACCCTTTACAACTCTTTTCATGTATGTTATTACCAAAGAAGAAAAAAAGCCAGTCAGTCACTCAATAGTGTCTGACAGTGAAGTCTAGCAAGTAAACGGGTTTCCTTGCATAATTTGAATATGAGGACACTGCTAACGTTTAAATTTCACAGATAGGACATACATGACATGTTCATAATTCCTGCAAAGTTCTACCGCATTTGAGGTTGGCTGCAAAAGGGACATAGTACCTTTAAGGAGAAGTCTGTTGATCATTTACATTTCCCTACTAGCTTTTCTACTTCGTACGAAAATCAATCTATTAGTCTGAACATGATATACCGATCGCATTTCTATGATTGATCGGTCTCAGATTTGTTGGAAATTTCTTGATAAACAAAACAACAATTACTGGTACTTGAAAATATTATATATAATATCTCAAATTCCCGATGTTAGTTGTATTCAGTGGAATTGAATCGTGAACTACAAAGAACATTAATATACCTTGACGGCAAGGTTTGTTTACGGATGTCGTAGAAATGTAATTCCAGAAATGTAATTCCAGAAATGTAATTTACAGTGGCGTATCGTAGATCCATATATTTAGGGAGCAGTGGCAGCTGGTATTTGAAAATATTATATATAATATCTCAAATCCCCCATTTTAGTTGTATTCAGTGGAATGGAATCGTGAACTACAAAGAACATTAATATACCTTGACGGCAAGGTTTGTTTACTGATGTCGTAGAAATTTAATTCCAGAAATGTAATTTACAGTGGCGTATCGTAGATCCAGATATTTAGGGAGCAATGGCAGCTGGTATTTGAAAATATTATATATAATATCTCAAAGTTCCCCATTTTAGTTGTATTCAGTGGAATGGAATCGTGAACTACAAAGAACATTAATATACTTTGACGGCAAGGTTTGTTTACGGATGTCGTAGAAATGTAATTCCTGAACAGTGGCGTATCGTAGATCCAGATATTAAGGGGGGCAGTGGCAGCATGGGGGGGGGGGGGGGGGGGCACCAGTCTTACTCGGAGAACGGAATGCGATAAAACAAGGTCATGTACCGATTTAGGGATGGGGATGATCGTCTTCTCTCTCTTCCTTTCCCCTTCAATTTCTTTTTTCTCCTATTCTTGTCTACCTATCTGATGGCAATCGAGGAAATATAAATCGAACGTAAACAAAACCATCACATTCTCATCAGTTGGTTTTAGTCATTGTGCCGGAAAAAGATACAAAAAGATTTGAACACCGTTGCTTTTGGTTTCTAACAACAGACTGCGGGCCTATTTTGATTTCAATTTGTTACCGCCACACTTAAATTACATTTATGTCACCTCCTCAAACTATTTTTGTAATCAACCATTTTTCCTCTAATTCAACTTCTTATCATTTATACTTCCCTTTCAAGCCTAATTTGTGATCAATACATTTTTCCTGTTCTAACGGAATAGTTCTACCATTTTTGTTATGAGGAAGTATTTTGTTCATGTTTTACGCCGTTTGTTATCGAATAAGTTCATGCACTTTTTTTTATTGTAAAACCATTTGAAATCCAGCTCTCGAGCTGCGATGATGATTATTGAATAAATACCAGTATTATTATAACTGTATGAATAGAATACAATCCAGTACGTTCTAAAAGCGAAACATCGCGTCATAATATACACATCACTATAATAGTACATTCATAAAGGCGCTCTCTTTGAATCGTGTCACTTCTGTGTGTAACTATATTGTATTTCAAATCGTGAAAATATGCGTCAGTCTTTGTACTGCAAAACATACTATATCAAAAGAACCTTCGTCGAATTGAATATTCAGGTACATGGAATGTCAACCATTATAATAATGGGGCGGCATTGAGTCGAATATCAATTACCCAGGTGTGCATTTTGTGATAAAGCACCAAATTTCGCAATCAGGTAGTTATAACTTGGTCTTAGCAATACTGAAGGTCGAGTCTGTTCATAAAAGTTGGCAGATGATCGAGGCCCGTCTTGCCAAATTGTATAAATAGCCTCCTCGGGGTACCCCCCCCCCCCCCCCTCCTCCTCCTCCTCCTGTGTTTATTGCCTGGTCCAAATATGATCGATTCTAAGTTGATGAACAAATTATGTTTAATTTGGATAATGATAATAATGATAACAATGATGATGACGATGATGAATTTTGGAGAACGTACCTTAGGGGGGGGGGGGGGCATTTAAGAAAAATGAAGTTTGAAGTGGTTTAACATCCCAGTTTTGCTTACAACATTTTAATCTACCACTGTGCCAAATTCGGTGCAATTATCACAAATGCACAAATGAATTGCTATGCCGCCCCATTATTACCGCCAACACAACTGTTCTTGCTAACCGACGGTCCAACCTGCGTACCCCCCCCCCCCCCCCACACACCCCCTCCGAAGCTTGTGGAACTCTATAATGGCGTACGTCCAGATCTTTCAATAAGTTTAAATGATACTTCGTATTCAATAATAATATATAGATATGTTTTTTTTTTAAACATACGCCAATCTACGTCATACGCGATTGCAAAGACTACCAATCATTTCAACTCAGATCAATGCACAAAAACCAACTTAAGGATAATTATAAATAGATTTCAAATTATTCAAATTATGTAACATAAATATCAGTGTCATGTTCGATAATATCAACATGTTACACAAAATTAAGGCTTTCGATCATGATGTGGTGGGTTTTTGGTTGTTAGCAAATATCGCCTTGCGTGACACAGAAATAACGCAAGTTAAAATTGACTACTAATATCAATCTTACCTACAAGTTGAGTATAGCTCAGTTAATGTTGCCTCTGTTTATCCTTTCCACAGTCTGTTCCCCTTTTTTAAAACAGTTCAGCTAGTAAAACTTGTTGAAACAAAAATATTTCTTCAAATCTACCAAGTTACGGTCAAACTTGAAAGTGTCGGATCGCTTGGTATGCAGCGTTAACTTTCAAAGCAAAAATTGAGCTCTTTGCGCTAAGAATTTTCAACATACATGAGACTGTTAATCATATCCCGCCGCTTATAAATATTCTAGCACCAAATTTCCCTATGCCTGCTTCATCATCATCATGTTTCGTTCTTCCGCGTGAATGGGCTATTAACCCTTCAATATTGTCCTAGGCTTCTCACACACTGCGCGCCCCTGCCTCACGTATGAGTTCCCCGCATAGATTGATTGCCGTTGACATTAGATGGGTTAGGTGGGGAATGCTTGACGAGCCCCGGATTTCGGGGTATTAACGAGAATTCAACCGTACAAGCGCAAATAGAATTGATAGCCATACTGCGTATCGTTCGGGACATTGATTTCTTTCATTGGTCCCATGATTTAATTTCTGTGGCTTCCTCTTTCGAAATTCCCCTCCTTTTGACACAACTATATATCACATTATGATTTTTATTCAGAAAAAAATAATCATTTTTAAAAGATGTAACAATACAATATCATCCAAAGGCATACGCGATGTAATTTAAGAATTCTTTGCGTGAAAAAAGCACCTAGATTTCCCCCCAACATCTCTCACTATGACTGCTTAATGTGCGTGGGAGTCACAATTAATTAATATTCATGGTTTTCAATCTTTGTTTGAGTTCGAGTATTGAATACGATTGTAAGTTTCAGTCACCAGTTAAAACAAGTTGTTTATAACATTGAACAGTGAATGGATTTTGAAACATCGAAAATTGAGACAAAGAAATCATGATAAATTACTAGTAAAAACTTAATAAGTGATTTCGTTTCTTTGTTTTCTACGAGTGACTCAAGTTTTCATCACAAAGAGGTAGAGACAATACAATTAAATCCACTACACTTTCTATAAATACACTACACAGTCTACGCCCCCCCCCCCCCCTCCTCCCTCTCGCGTTAGAACAGTAATTAAGCGGCTCGCTTGTTCTCTATCCCATTCCTCTCAGACAATTTACATTTTGATCTCTTTTTATCATCATCTCGTTGTCTCTCTCCCCCTCCCTCTCTTCCCTCTCTCTCCTTTTCCCCCTTCATATCTCATTCTTTTACAAGGTACGTCATCTCTTTCCATTCTTTTCATCACCTGTCTCCATATCCCTCAATCCTACCCATCTCCCCCCCCCCTTTCTCTCTCTCTCTCCCTCTCTCTCTCTCTTTCTTCTCTACTCCTCTTTCCCCTTTTTCTAATTTCCAACCACCATCCATCCATCCAGGTATCATCGTCTCTTCAATTCTTTTCCTCCCCCCTCTCTCTCTCTCTCTCTCTCTCTCTGTCTCTCTCTTCTCTACTCATATTCTTCTTTTCTTTCCAACCACCACCCCTCTCTCTATTCCTCCCCTAGCCCATTATATTCTTCCTGTGTATATCATCCATTTACCAGGCACATCATCTCGTTCCTTCTTTCCATCCCCTCTCTTCGTACCCCCAATCCTATTCCTCTCTCTCTTCTCTACTCCATTCTCCCTCTCTCTCTCTCTCTTTTTCTTCTCTACTCCTCTTTCTCATTTTCTAATTTCCAACCACCCTCATCTCTGTCCCCCCCCCCCCATTTTTTGTCTTCCTTTGTATCTCATCCATTTACCAGGTATCGTCATTCTTTTCCTCCCCACTCTCTCTTTCTCTCTCTCTCTTTCTTTCTCTACTCCTCTTTCTCCTTTCCTTTCCAACCACCCCCCCCCCCCCCTCTCTCTCTCTCTCTACTCCTCTTTCCACTGGCCACCCCCTCTCTCTCACCCCCCCCCCCCTTCGCTTCTTCCTTTGTATCTCATCCTTTTACCAGACCTGTACGTCATCTCTTTCCCTTCTTTCTACTCCCTCTCTCCGTACCCCAATCCATATTTCTCTCTATCTTTCGTCCCACTTCTCTTTCTTTCCAACCACCCCTACCCCCCCCCCCCCCCCCTCTCGCTCTCTCTTTCCCTTCTTCCCCTTGTGCTCCTTTGTATATGATCCTTTTGCCAGGTACTTCTACATCTCCCTCTCTCTCTCCCTCTCCCTCTCAACACATACATTTGCTTAGCATATAGCAATGTATTTATTGATAAACACAATACTACTACATGTACATGTATCACTCTTTAAGTATACAATTTCTTTTCACATCATTTTCTCATCTTTTTATAATGGAAAAAAATTCACCACTTAATTCATAAACACAGCCAAAAAAAAACAGAAAAAAATTCAAATTAATGCATTTTTTGTTTTTACTGTCTTAAGACATGAAAATGATAAACCATGCAGATTGTCACAACTGAACACATTAATCAAAACACGAATAAAACAACAAGTAATTCATAGGGCTAAATAATCTGAATAATTTCTTTTCAAGGTGTTAAACAAAAAATACTGCATCAGGAAATAAATATCTTTTTCTTCAACAAAACAAAAACAAAAATTAAAAACCCTCAAGGTGAACCTACCCTTACAGCAACCCTGCCTGAAGGCTTGTCCAGATATGGCGTGGTAAACCGCCACAAAAATGCTTCTGTGTTTCTTTTTTGAAAGTGTAAATGAATGTCAACTGTGCGCAACATAGGACTTGTGCGTATTAACTGGGGCCTTTGTGATAAGTTACAGACATGCAAAGTGTATTATACTTTACGTTATTAAAAAAGAAGAAACAAATTAAATGAATAATTTTTTAATTTTTTAATAGCAACGCTTATGCTGCATCATATCTGAACGAGCCTTTACAGGAAAGAATACAATTTTCTAGTATTCCATATCATGAAAATAGAATGAAATTTTACGAAAATATCCTCTAAATTCCCTGGGTGGTCATAGTTGGTCACACTTACGGCAATAATTTCTATAAAATAAAATATTAATTGAAAAAACACCTCATCTAAGAGAATCATATTCAAAATAGTTAAATTCAATTTCATTAAAACAGTATTAAAATTTTACGAAAATATCTTTTAAAAATCGCTGGGTGGCCATAGTTGATCACACTCTGTTCTGTTTGCTACGGCCAACAGGCAATGATTTCTATACAATAAAATATTAATTAAAAGAAAACTTCATACCTAAGAGAATTATATTTTAAATAGTTAAATTCAATTTCATTAGGTTTATAACAATAATCAAATAAAATTCCATCAGTATTTGGAAAAACATTAAAGGAAATCTGTCATTAAACTAAATTAAGACTCCACAACCGAATGAAAGTTCAATATAAAACACCTAATTTTGATCAATTGAATGCCATGTAGCATTTGATTATGTTGGAGTTGTGTTAAATGGTAAATTTCAATGCCACAGGACTTTGATAGAAGCTTTACTTTCAAACTCGTCAAACATAACCGTAAATTGGAGTATACTCCTGCATGAAGTTTAGGAAAGAACAGTTGTTAAAAAGTGTAAATTTATATAATTATAAAGGGCTGTTTGCAGTGAAACATAAGCTGCAATTAAAAAAATAATTTATTTAAAAAAAACTTTTGACAATCAAAATGCTGGCAAGAGCATGCACAAATCACAATAAAAATTTGTTGTAAGATTCATAAAACGGCACAAATTATTCAATAAATAATTCCATTCCATCAAATTCGCTCTCCTCTTTTTCAATATACCTCAATCAATCAATGTACATGTATATATTATATTTACAGATATTTAATATATGTACATATGCTATGGTACCTCACTTTATACATAAATATTATTACTTAATAGATACATTTTGTACATGTAATATGGACGGAATTCAAATTTAAATATTTAGGGTGAATACATTAAATAATGAATGTTAAGTATACATTTAACACCTACAAAATATGAAAATTGGTGGAAGTTCATGAAAATTCCAGCAAAATTCCAAGGTATTAATGCCCCAAGTTGTTGTAACATTCTTTTCGAATTACTAAAAAAAGTTGACTTAAAGAGAAGGTGGAGTTCTGGGAAGAGGTACAAAATAATTTGTGAGCGTTTTCATTGTTAAATACAAGTGTGAAAGAACATCAGATAAAAAATGTTCCCTGAAAAGCATGGCTCTTCAAATGCCTTAATTTTCTAAATATGGCATGTAACATAAAAATCGGGACAGATTTTTATGCCACATATTCCTGTAGTCCCATATAAATCTTTCTGTGTACAGTGCTTGTAACTTTACCAAGACTGGGCCATATCTCTTATCATTTTGATGATTCCAGAACCTTGCAGTACCCACCAATACTTACATGCTAGATGATCAACCTTTTCTGATCGATTCCACAATGCAATCGCATTGCTAAAGTACTATAGAATTATTAAAACATTTGGGGTTCTAGTAGCAGGTTTCTTGTTCTTAATCGCTCGATCTTTTCGCACAAATAAGTGATTTTGTGCAATGTCTCCAATACAACATATTTTTTACATCCACTTATTCCCCCCCCCCCCCCCCCCCCTCCAAACCAAAAAAAACTTTCGGAGTAGGGGTAGCGATACTGGAAAGAATTATAGGTCAATGGTCATATCAAGGGATTCTTCGTTAAATGTTTTAAATAAATTGATGTAATAATTATGCTGAATTTGTATAGCAATTAATACAAATTGCTGTCTTTAAGAACTAAACGGATATTATTTCCCCGTCATCTGATTCACCCATGCACAGTGTGCTCTATCTCCACTCCCTGGGGAGTATTCCTACCATATGATTAGAAGGCATGTGGCGATTACTAACACATAGATAGGCTTTCGTCATCCTACCAGGTCCCCATTTTGCTCCTGGGTGGTGTGGCAAAGGTAGATCAATGCCTTGCCAAAGGACAGTAGTCACATGTTGTACAGGACACATTGCACAGAAACGTAAAGGAACTTCCCTGACATAGCAACATTCCATTCTCCTCCCAATTAAAAGGCCATCAAATACATTAAATATTGGCACATTAGTTCAATCTTCAACACTTATCCATACAGATACAATTAACACAAGGACTGATTGGTCCAGTATGAAATTTCAGCCTCGAAGTTGGTCAATCACTCACCGATATCTATTATCAGTCTTATGAAATTAAAATGCCAATTGATCACATGGTTTCTGTGTGGTTGAAGGGTACTGCGGCCAATGATGTCCGTTCTCAAACTCTTTAAGAACCACCCTGATTCTCAGGTCAACGCGTCCAATGAACGCCTTTCTCGGGACCTAAATGACCACTCCAATTCCTTTTGAAGACATTAGAGTGGTCAATGAATAACAATGATGTCCAACCTCAGCTGCTTTAAAGCTCCACTGCACTCCTTGTAGCCACTTGCGCCCTCTATATAACAAACAATGTCTAATCGGTGACCATTGGTCCCCCATGATCCTCTTTTTCTTATTTTAATTCAGAGCTGTGTTGTTGAGATAACCACCTGTCCAGTGACCTTGCACATTGGTCTAATCCCTCCTGTAAACTAGTACAGATAAGCTTTAGTTTAAAACGGGACATGAATACCTTCAAACCCCACTGGTCTCTTGATTTGCGTAGTTGATGGTGTCCCGACTGAACAATGACGTCCAATCTTCAAGCCTCAAGGACCACCTCCTTTCCAACTGACCAACACTGAGGTGGTCAAGGATGTCCATGTGAAGTCTCTATAAGATGACGCAAGCCTTTGACCCTTCCTGGTTTCCGGGTTTCTTCGTGGATGACGTGGAGGTGGTTGATGCCGTTGGCGAAGCGGTAGATTGGCTGGGTGACTCCGGTTTTTTCTTCTTCCAAAACTGCCAAGCCTGTAAGAAAGTGAATGATTATAGAAAAGATTTTATTATCTTGAAGGGATTGGGTTTCTTTGGCTTAGATTCTAAACAAATTCCTAGATTTAGCTCATGCTGCAATCATAATTATAAACCTTTAGGTCAGTCAGGAATCCCTTGATGTTAACAAGCTGATCGCCGGTCTGATTATCAAGATATTTATGATTGAATTTCGAAATTTAAAAAATCCCAACGGTTTTTATAACACTACAGTCTTTTGGCAAAATGAGTATGGTAAAACGTGTCACTCAAAGATTTTTACTTTTTTGAGGCACTTCATGATAATTTTGAAGCGCAATTTTTTAAGGGGTTCAATATTACATCATATCACAGATGCTTATAACACGTAGGGCAATGTATCTCAGATTTAATGGTCTTAATAATAATAATAATTGGATTTATAAAGCACCTTTTCCAGAGGATACAAGGCGCTGTTTCCCAGTCTAAGAACAACTCTTTGAATTATTAGGCTTCAATTAATCACTTTCAGACGAAGGCAGAAAGAAAAAGTGGTGTAGCGTGGGCCCATACATCAAAGGGACACTGGTATAATTAAGGCATTGGTCTTCTTCGGTATTGAAATGTAAAGTAACAAGGTCAAAAAGTAGGGGCAGGTAGAAGGAAAGGGTCATAGAATCTTCTTCACATGTTCCCTCCCCCTCCCCCTTCCCTATCCCTCTTTTGCTCTCTCTCCTTTTGCTATTTTTTTCCTTTTTCTTATTTTTGCCAGTTAAAAGGGGAAGTAGTATCTACACCACTAATAAGAACTAAAACTAGTAAACATATTTTTTATGGATAAAACATTCATTTAGCATCACAGGAATCTTGGTACTTCAAGAGAAAGAAAGAGTGAAATCATCATCTAGGTACCGGTATTCCATATAATAATGATTTTTTAACTTTTTTTTTGCAGCTACTATCTATTTAAGCATATGTAATACACAGACAGTGAGGTAACAGCAATGAGCAACAACCAGGGGGGCGTTTCACAAAACTTGTCGTCAGTGACAAATGACAATTTGTGCTATAACCTACTGAAATCCTTGCTTCTGATTGGTTATCAGCAGATTTATCACTGATTTGTGTTATTTGTCATTGAAAAAAGGCTTTGTGAAACGCCCCCCAGATGACAACACGCTGCAAGGAAACACAGTCTAAACCATGAGAGATCAATGAACTGAAGAGCAGGGGCCCGTTTCACAAAACTTGTCGTCAGTGACAAATGACAGTTTTTGTTATAAGCTACTGAAATCCTTGCTTCTGATTGGTTATCAGCAGATTCGTCACAGACTTTTGTCATTTGTCATTGAAAAGTGGCTTTGTGAAACGGGTCCCTGGAGACTGAAGAGAGCAAAAGAAAAAACTAGAAAGGTCTTATCCGCACAGATCCAACCACCAGACAACTTTATCATTTACTTTCGTTTCACGTAACCATAAAATGATTCCAAATATCTTATTTCCTTGTATTCCATTCTTGAAGAAAACAAAACACTTTAAGAACTAGGGAAAGCAAGATCATGAAACAGAACAAATTACAAGTACTGAAAATATTTGAAAGATGGTCACATTGGTGGCTCAAATGTAAGATAACGGCAGGAATAAAACATTGCAAGCAATGCAAAGAAGTAAGAAGAAGGAGGAGCAGGATGAGCCGGAGAAGAAGAAGAAGGAGGAGGAGGAGGAGAAGAAAAAGAAGAAGGAGAAGAAGAAGGAGAAGAAGGAGAAGAAGATGCAAAAAGATGAAGAAGATGAAAAAAGGAGAAGCAAAGAAGAAGAAAAAGAAGAAGGAAAAAAAGAAGGAAGAAAAAAAAGAAGGAAGAAAAAAAAAATGTTTTACTTTTTATGAATAGTGTATTTTGTTCATAAAATTGCGTATCATAAATAAAAAGAGATGGAAGAAGAAGAAGAAGAATAAGAAGAAGAAGGAGAAGAAGGAGAAGAAGGAGAAGAAGAAGAAGAAGAAGAAGAAGAAGAAGAAGAAGAAGAAGAAGACGACGACGTAGAAGAAGAAAATGCAGACAGAGAAGTAGAAGAAGAAAAAGAAGAAAGAAAAAGGAGGAAGAGGGGAAAAGAAGAGCAAGAAGGAGAAGAGAGAAAGAAAGGGAACTACAGAGGGGAAGGCAAATGAAAGAGTAGAGGGAGAGAGAGAGGTGTGGGGGGGGTGGGAGAAGGTGAAAGGGACAGGCAGGTTCAATTATCGATACACAAAGACCACGATATTCCTCGGTAACAGGGCCCTGTCTTATCGCAAGCCCTCTAATCAATCGCAACGTTGCAGTCCTTCATCTCTAATGTACATAGTTGCTATTGATATCAATTGCAAATAAGTTGCGATTAATATAAGACGGGCCCCATTCTACCTATGAACAGTCCGGAAAATTGCTAATTTTCCAGCGATAGGAAAATATAATGACAGTATAATTTCAAAACTACACAAAAACAAATTGATGTGCACACCAAATGACCCTGCTGTTCACAGCTAAAACTCACTCTAAGGATCTCACATGGAACAGAACAGGGGGTGTTTCACAAAGATCCTAAGATGAACTTATTTCTAAGTTGGACTTAACAATTATGGAAAGCCGTTAGCATCCTTGAAAATATTTTGTAAAAGTCATTTTAAAAGGCATAAAAAGTTGATTCAAATCATTCATATTATCTTTTATCATATGAGATTTCATGATGTGGAATTAATGAAAAGTCTAAAATACTTCAATTTTCACTATTGAATATATTTTGTTTTAAGGCTACAAATGGCTCTCCATAATGTTTAAGTCCAACTTAGAGTTAAGTTCGACTTAGATCTTTGTGAAACACCACCCAGGCATTGTACATGCAAATAAGAATCAAACACTATCAATGCACTTCTACCCATCTTACAAAGCAGCTAGCAATCTGGCAACATTTGGGGCAACATAACGTAGAACTTACAAGTGTATAAAAGTGGAAACATGATTATCACAATTTTTCAGCAAAAGTGAGCATTTCATCGGTGTGTGTGTCCAGGCATGTAAAAACATAAATGGTTTTTCATTGTTTTTAAAAGGTGGCAAAATAAATTGAACAGAAAACGGCACAAAATTCTAAATTATATCATGTAAGCTTAAAGGGATAGTTGAGTTCTGCTGCAGAAGGCGCGACACAACATATTTTTTTGTGAGATAATGAAAAACTGAGTGTCAAATTTGAAAGAACATACAATTTAAATGACTAAACTAGTTTGTTTGATCAAAATCGGTTCAGAAATGGCTGAAATGTCCATAAATATAATGATTTCTAATATTTGTGGCATTTGCGGTCTGAAAACAGAACTCAACTATGCTATCCCTTTAATTTCATTCCATTTTGTTTTCTTACGCAGGTCATTATGGATATTGAATGTTAATTTTGTTAAGGACTTGGTTTCATATCTCTGGCAAATTATTCAAAATAATTCGTGAATTAGGTGCAGATTGTAAAATTATATGATATTATACCCAGATATAAATTTTATAAATTTTACAAAGATGAAAAACAAGTCTTTACCCTCTCTGGGTAAGCAACAGCCCTCCTATCAAGCACAAACTTCAAAACTATTATGTCTACAGATTTTTGATCGAATTAAATTATAATCAATTTGAATAAATCCAAACTAGTTATGAGTTGAGACTGCGGTGTGAATGGGAAAAAATAACAACTTTAAGATGTTCCTTCTAATGACTAACCTTGGGTTCAGGGTCTTCTTGTTCGGATTTAGTTACTTCAAAACTATTATGTCTACAGATTTGTGATTGATATTAAATTGTAATCGATTTGAATAAATCTGAACAACAGTCAAACCTGCTTTAGTGACCACCTGTCTACAAAGACCACCTGTCTACAAATGCCACATTTGTTGTCTCCCTTGAAAATGGTTTCTCATTGAATCATGTATGAAAGGAACCTGTCTACAAAGACCACCTGTCTACAAAGGCCACTTTTTGTGTTTCCCTTGGGCGGTCGCTATAGACAGGTTTGACTGTACTTATGAGATGAGGCCATGGTGTGCCCAATATATAATCAACATTCATGGGAAAAAAAAAAAATATTAGATTTTCTTTTGAATGACTAACCTTGGGTTCAGGATCTTCCTGTTCGGATTTATTTTCCGCCGCCTTAGACTGGTCTGTTTTCTTATCTTTGCTCTCATCGTCATCATCGTCGTCGTCATCATCCTCCTCCTCGTCATCCTCTTCATCATCCTTGCTCTTGCTAGTTCCTGGCTTGGCTTTGGCCGTGTCCTTTTTCTTTGTGTCTGTGAGTAGGCAAGGAATCATGATGTAAATGTTGCGTTCCTTTTGAAGTTCTTTTTATCTAAAAACACACTAGGCCCACTGTACTACTTGTAGCTCCTTGCTCCCTCTCTATATAGCAAACAATGCCTAATCGGTGACCATTGGTCCCCCATGATCCTCCTTTTCTTATGTTAATTGAGAGCTGAGTTGATGAGATAGCCACCTGTCAGTGACCTTCCTGGGTGGTCTAATCCATCCTAGCCAAACTAGTACAGACAGCCAAATGGTCGTACGTTTTATGCTGCGCAAAGATTCAATCAGTAATTTTGGCCATTACAAGAAGTGGGTTATTGATGTAGACAAATGCTCATGTACCCTTTACAGCTCATTTTATGTATGTTATTACAAAAAAAAAGCCAGTCAGTCACTCAATAGTGTCTGACAGTATAGTCTAACAATTAAACAGGTTTCCTTGCATAATTTGAATATTAGGACACTGCTAACGTTTACATTTCACAGATAGGACGTACATGACATTTTCATAATTCCTGCAAAGTTCTACAGAATTTGATGTTGGCTGCAAAAGGGACATAGTATCTTTAACCCTATTTAGCCCGGGCTATTTTGAAACTGCATATCCCGGGGGGGGGGGGGGGGGGGGGGGGGCTTCTAAGCCCCCCCCCCCCCCCCCCCCCCCCCCCCCTATGATCTCGGCCGTGAAACGCCCGATCGCCGCGAAAATTTGCATACATGTCAAGTGAAGTGTATAGAATACTATGGTAATTTCAATTTTTTTGAAATCACTCATTTGCATATTTATGGTAATTTATGCAAATAAGGTCATAAAATTCACATTTTTGCCCATTAATCAGACATTATTCATATTTAAGCATTCTTTCTCACTACATATATTTCTTAGACCATTTGGAATAATTATACAACACAAAAAATTGAAAAAACAGGGTTATTCCTTATGATATCTATTGTTTTGATAATTTCTTATGTATTTCTTTGTTTTTTTAACTTACCGTATGTATTTTATTGTTTTTGTTGTTTTATTTCATTTCCAACTATAATTCAACTATTTTGACCCAAAAATAAACACCTAAACTATGAACAAGACCAAATAACCAATGTTTTATCTCTTTATTTGAAAAATGAGATTTCCATATGTTTTGTACACAAATCACAAAAATGAGCGATTTTCGGGCTGACATGCAAAGACAAAAGGACACGAGACTTCGTAATTGTAGGTCCGATTTTCGAAAAAATTTCCTTCAAAAGATGCGCAAGACTCGAAAGAAAAAAGTCACAAAATTTTAGTGCAAGATTTTCTTGCGTTAAAAAATTATCGCGATTTAAACACTTGACTTTAATATGCCATGGAGAGCATAGGTTCGATTCGCATTTGTCCTTATGCGAGGTATTTTATTTACATCGCTTCTCTTTTCAAAGGAGATGAACGGATACCTGGTAGGATGTCGAACCTTTTGACTTGTTCAGGATTGCGAGCATCTAAAACAGAGCCCCTGGTTGGAATGCTTTTCAAGGAGTTGAGAATGTACATGCATTATATACAGAAAGCCTGAATCCAATCACCAGCATAATAGAAATCGTAGATGTATTAAAGGGACTCTGTAACATTGCCTCAGATTCTAAAACAAAATCCTGGATTTAGCTCATGCTGCAATCATAATTATAAACTTTTAGGTCAGTCAGGAATCCCATGACTTTTACAAAGCCGATCCCATGTCTGATGATCAAGATATTTATGATTGGAAATAGAAATTTCATTTTTTGTTTTCCTAATGTTTTTTTTTATAAAACTACAGTCTCTTTGGGGCAATGACTATGGTAAAACCGGTCACTCAAAGAATTTCCTTTTTTGAGGCACTTCATGATCATTTTGAAACACAATTTTTGTAGGGCTTCAATTTTACACCATATCACAGACACTGATAACACGTAGGGCCATGCACCTCAGATTTAACATCGTTAAACGATGCCTTTAAGCAACATTTGTGCAAATCCAGAATATTGTTATTAATCAAGATGATATCCAGAATATTTAACATCGTTAAACGATGCCTTTAAGCAACATTTGTGCAAATCCAGAATATTGTTATTAATCAAGATGATATCCAGAATATTGTTATTAATCAAGATGATATCCAGAATATTTAACATCGTTAAACGATGCCTTTAAGCAACATTTGTGCAAATCCAGAATATTGTTATTAATCAAGATGATATCTAAACACTCCAAATTTTACCCTTCACTGTCGGTGTAGTTTCTTCTTCTGATTCCTCCTCCTCCTCCTCCTCTTCTTCCTCTGTCTCAGCCTTCTTCGCCACATCCTTTTTGACTGGCAATGGACGTTTACTTGTTTTTGTTGGCTTCTCCTGATTACCGGTCCCCTCCTCCGTTCCGTCCGAGTTGTCCTCCTCCTCTTCTCCAGTCCTCTTTGGTTGTGTTTTACTCGAGTTTGGTTTGGAAGCCGCCATCATCGACAGAGTCATTTTGCCTGTACATTGTACGATATTATACAGTCAAACCTGCTTTAGTGACCACCTGTCTACAAAGACCACCTGTCTACAACAAGCACATTTTTTGTTTCCCTTGAAAAAGGTTTCTCATTGAAACATGTACTAAAGGAACCTGTCTACAAAGACCACCTGTCTAGAAAGGTCACTGTTTGTGTTTCCCTTGGTCGGCCGCTGTAGACAGGTTTGACTGTACATGTAGATTGGTTTGCTCTGCTACTTGTATGTTTGAGTAATTGATTTACAAATTTATAGAACTGTACATCTCCGAAAGCTTAAACTGAGAAAGTCATCTTGACCGATTGAATTGAATATAAATGTACATCATTAAAACTAAGACTTTTTCAATGGAAATCGTGTCATTTTGTTTTAGTGGCAGTCTAGTCACTACATTAAAATGTAAAGAAAAATTTCCCATAATGTTTTACCTTTCTTTGGTTGAGTTTTTTCTTCTTCTTCTTCACTCTCAGATTCCTCTTCCTCTTCTTCTTCCTCCTCCTCTTCATCTTCTTCCTCCTCATCCTCACTTTCCTCTTCCTTTTCAGGCTTTTTCCTTCTGTCAAGCGGTACAACTTCTATTGAGATTGGTTTACTTGCCTGCTGAAAAACAAAGGATAATGAAGCCAAGCATGCTTTAGCGACCACCTGTAAAAACATCACCTGTCTATATCAAATTAACATTGTCACTCTATGTTTCCCTCGACTATTTTTTCTTATTGAAACCAGAATTACAGGTTTCTCTTTCATATGCTGTTTCCTAATCAATAGCTATTTTTGTACAGGTGTTGTATATACATTTTGTTTCCTTTTTTGCACTAGTGCAGCTTGAGCATTTAATTTCAAGTGGATTTGACACCTTACAAATTTTACCCATTATTATTATTGTTATAACTATAACTACTACTACTACAGGAATCTATACTTAGAGACCAGTCTGTCTAGCTCTGGACTCCTGTGGGCACCCCTAACCACTTTATGTGTATCATGTTTAAACCAGAAACTTTCCGAAAATTACAAAAGTTTAGTGATGTCTCAATTACGATTCAATCATTTTGCGGCTTTCACAAAGTTGTAACAAATCTCAACTGAAATTGGTGAACTTTTTATGCATGTTTTGGGGTTTTACATTAAGAAAATGTGTCTAAGACTATTCTTAAATAAGACTTGACACAAAATAATTGAGACTTAAACAAAATATAGAATATAAATGGAAATGCACCACGGTGCATTGTAAATGGTGCTTCGTTTGATATGAACAGAGAATTGTAGTAGTAATCATATTGTAATATGATCATAGCAACAACTATTTTACTAATTGATATAAGCTTGTGAAATAGTTGCAATAGACAGTTGAGAGTAGTTAATAGAAGTAGGTATTTTTCACATCAAACAAAGAGAAAGAGGATGTCTGCATGACACTTGAAAATTCGCTTGAGACAAGTAGATGCAAGTTGGAAGAATGTACATCAAACACCGGATAAATTTGTTATAAGGAAATGTCAGTATCGTGCAAATTGAATAAAATGGAAAGTGAAACTAAGTATGATAAAAAACTATTCATTCCGGGTTAGAAGAAAGATTTGATGATACTTTAAACAAGATTAATTGCTCAATTACAAAAGAGATGTTAAGCCAAGGTTATTTCCTCTAAACAGAAGAAATACGAAAACACTACCTTGATAAAAGATATTTATATTGCACATAATTTCTCCATCCTCATTCTCCCCACCCCACCCCACCCCACCCCTCTCTCTCTCTCTCTCTCTATCTGTCTCTCTCTCTCTCTCTCTCTCTCTCTCTCTCTCTCTCCCTCTCTGTCTGTTTGTCTGTCTCTATCTCTGTCTCCCTCTCTCTGTGTGTCTGTCCCTCTCTCAGCATTCCATTCAATCTTTTAATCCAAAAATTACTATAACTTGCTAATAGATATCTACATCTAGATGACTTTCCACTACCCAATTAGTATGCATGATGATGGCCATATTACAAGCAGATGAAAGCAATACACATACACAATTTTGAGATTCCAAGCTTACTTCTTTTGGGGACTGCTTCTTAGAACGAGCCATGATTACAGGTTTCATTCCTTCTTTAGTCCCACTCCTGGAAAAATGTGTCTGCAAAATGCAAAGTGTGAGAGCGGGGTTTTAGGGACTTCACAAAGGATGTCACTTTGAAATATAGGAGAAGGGGTGAATTGGGCATGCATGTGTACGCAAAGTTTACTCCTTGTGAACTTTAAAAAAAAAATTAGTCTAAAGTGATACAGGCAATAAAATAATTATTTCTGAATATCAACTTTTGGAAAAATATTAATATTTGTTTCCAAACGATGATATTCTGAAATAATTACAAATATTAATATTTCTCCAAAAGATGATATTCAGAATAATTACAGCATATTTCCTTTACCATGCAATAGCTGCATGATTGATAAAATGTACTTGTTGAAAAACAGGCACTTTTCTTTTTTTAAACATAAGTTACTTAATAATTACTACTATTAACCACACCCCCTTCCCCATTTTGAAATTTCCAAATGAGAAAATAATAAGTGGTTTATATAATGTTAGGTAAAAACAACCATGAAAAGGTGAACAAGAACTACTTTGAATTCACAGAATAATGTAAGTTAAACACATGCATGGATAGATATTGTTATGATACGCTTGATAGACATTACATACTATGAAAAACAACAAAAAAGTCATGAACCTGTAGATATTCAATAAAAAACTGTTAACATCGCAGTGTAAATGCAGGAATTTACAAATATTAAAAGTCAGTGGGGTGAAAATGTGAAATTATATAACAAGAAAGATTACACATAGAAAAGATTAACGTAGAGAGGGAACTTATAACAGAGAAAGACTAAATAAATTAAAAGGTATAGTACCAAAGAAATATTGCAAACAGAAGGAAAAAACAAAACAAGGCAATTGTGGGATTGTGTCGCGCCGACCTGTGACTAAATTATATGAATGTTTCCATAGAGTATTCCTGACCTAAGTTTGGTTACACTTGGAACGTGGTATGCAAAGTCTTACATGTAAACTTGTATGTATATAACCACAAATGACATTTGACCTTAGCATGTTAACTTTGACAGCACCATAGTGTGAAGGCCCCTAAGATGGACATACATACACCATTAGGATCCCTTAGTCTTGCCTCCACTATTTGCAGGCGAGACAAAAATAGAAATGAACAGAATAAGATAAAGAGACATAACGCAGAAAGTGGAAAGTTTACTCAAATAACTATTACAGATTGAAGAATCAAATGAAAGAGGATAATAATAGACAGGAAATATATATTGTAGAGTATACACAGCCAGGTGCAATAGAAAGATTAAAGGCTTGTTTGGATATAGTGTGGTAAACCGCCACAAATAAACCACCGCGTTTAAAAAAACTTGTAAATGAATGGCGACTGCGCGCAACAAAGGACTTGCGCATATTCACAGAGTCCTGTGTAATAAGATATATAAACGTGATGCATTACACTTTACGTCATCATAACAAATCCGCCGCGGTTTAGCAGCGTCGTATCTGAAAAAGGCTCAAGGACTTACAGTTGCAAAGGGATCTTGGTCTTTAGGCACTTCTCTTTCCGCATAGTCGCTTTCTTCGTCGTCTTCCATCGCACTGTCATCGTCGCTGTGTTTCTTAGGCTTCCCCGAGTCTGGTTCATCTCCTCCACCTCTTGGTCCATCAGCCTCATCTAGAGATTTAAAAACAAAATAATAATATTAAGCTTTTATATAGCGCTTAATACATGTACATCTCGGATGTCTCTACACGCTTTACAGATATACTATTACCCCGGTCATTGGATTCAGTGCTTGCCCGCACACACTGTGTGCACAATCTCCACTCCCTGGGGCGCATTCCAGCCAGGCGATACTTGACGCTCAAAAACTGTTTGACCAACAATGACAGTGGCATCCTACTGGGTACCCATTTTAACACCTGGGTGGAGAGTAGCAAGTGTAGGTTAATATCTTGCCAAAGGATATTAATGCCATGTCGGGATTTGAACCCTTGACCTTCGCATCTCCAGTCAAGATGAAAGTAAGATGAAAGTCAAAATGTGTCGGACAAAGACTGTTGACTCTGAATAAACATCTCTATGAAGAGGCGAGTTGGCTCAGTTGATAGAACGTAAGCCTGCCAAGCCAAAGATTGAGGGTTCGAATACTTGATGCTCAAAAACTGTTTGACCAACAATGACGGTCACATCCTACCAGGTACCCATTTTAACACCTGGGTTGAGAGTAGCAAGTGTAGGTTAATATCTTGCTAAAGGATATTAATGCCATGTCGGGATTTGAACCCTCGACCTTCGCATCTCCAGTCAAGATGAAAGTAAGATGAAAGTTGATGAATAGACATCATAATGAGGAGGCGAGTTGGCTCAGTCGATAGAACGTAAGCCTGCCAAGCCAAAGCTTGCGGGTTCGAATCCAACCCAGGCATTGTGTGTTAACATGCCCCTCTACTGTTTCATAGACGCAGGCTATGTTACAGTCGAAAAACACGCCGTTCCTCGGATAGGACGTTAAATGGAGATATAATTTCTTCAACATTTGTCCACTATACCAGGGCCATGTTGCATTAAACGTGGCATCAATAACAAATGCTGAAATTCTGTGACAAATCTGCTCTCAGCCAATCAAATGTCACAATTTCAGAAGCTTGTATTGTAACTTGTAATTAATAACAAGAGTTATGAAACAGGGTCCAGACCAGGCATGTCTCTGACAAAGCTATCAAATTAATAATTTACACATGGAATTTGAAGGCATGAAATATAAGATAGTTTAAATATTGAATATTATCCTGAAGATGGACTACGAAGATGACATCAGTGGAGAGTCAGAGGAACATTAAAGGTAATACAAAGTTTTGGTATGGGGTCATGAGTTTGGTTCGAATGAACATATTGGAAGCATACGCGATCCTACAATATTCAGTGATCGTTGTCGCGGTTGAAATCGAGTCTAAAGTTATGAAATTGTAAATAATAAACTCTTTACATTAAATAGCTACCTCTCAAGGTCAAGATATTTATTAAGCTATAAAACAATGTTTCCGGACTAAAATCGACCAATTAGCTATTCCCATTTGGAAATTATATATCACAACTACTTATTCTGAGATTTTCATGGTCGCAGCTACCATTGTACGGCCGTAGGCGCTATTTGAAATTTATCAAAATTTATCGGGAGCACTGGTAAATTTTTATATTCAGTTTTTCTCGAAACCAGAAGTGTTTTAGGGGCTAAATTTTCTAGTGCTTGTAAATACGTCCACAGGGGCATCCAAATATATCAAAATTGTAAATAATCACTATCCAGCCAATTTTCAAAATTTCCCAAAACTTTGTATTAACTTCAAACACAAATTGTATTACATAGCGTTAATGCCCTTCTGTCTCTCGAAATATGATAGCGTTCATTCCAAGGGTTCACTACCGCGACCCTGTACATGGTTTACTCACCACCACCGTCGCGAAGTTTCATCTTTGGTATGCTGTGGTCGTTGAGGGGCTTCAGGGTCATGGGCGGAAGGGTGCGAGAGTTGAGCCCAGAAGACTTGGGGGTCGATGCAGCCAGAGGGGGAAGGGTCCTGCTCAGCGGTGGGAGGGGGGATGGCTGAAAGGGTGATAGGGGGATGGGAGAAAATGAAATGAATAATGGACTACAGGTGGTGTTGACCTCCATAACAGCTTTTCCAACTACAGTCGAACCTGTCTACAGCGACCGCCCAAGGGAAACACAAAAAGTGGTCTTTGTAGACAGGTTCCTTTAGTACATGTTTCAATAAGAAACAATTTTCAAGGGAAACAAAAAATGTTCTTGTTGTAGACAGGTGGTCTTTGTAGATAGATGGTCACTAAAGCAGGTTTGACTGTATCACAACAAAAGTTGCTTGGATCAGCAATATATCACATCAATCAAATTTAGGAACTATACAGTCAGAGGTTTTTTTTATCAAAATCTTTTGAAGAAAAATTTGAAGAAAAAAAAATCCTTCATATCAAACATGTTTACAGATGTTCTGACATTTGACCCCTCACTAATAAGTCAATTTCAAACAGTTGACAAGATATTGTTATTATTATTATTATAATTTATTGGGCAAAAAATAAAGAAAATCACTGAATACAAAACAAGAGTCCATTTGGAAAGAGATATAATTTAATAAAAGAACTGAATTTCCATTTCCCAATTTTGAGAACATTGATAATACGATTATTTCTTTTGCAATTTACAATACCATATTCAATAAATGCACATCTTTATATTTCCAGCCTGTCGGAAAGACAAACTCCACAGCGTCCCACGAAGAGAAACATTTATTGCATGGAAAGACCACCGTCTTTATTGGTCACCTTTTGCGTCTCCATTTGATGACATTAAGGTTATTATCATTTTCACGCTGACAGAGTGATCAAAGTGAACATGGGGTGTTGGCTACCCGAGCGATAGCACGCTCGATCTGGATGTGAACGCCGTTTCACTTCTCTACACAATCAAAAATATGCCTTATTTATAAGACAAGTTTTAAAGATAAAGTTGAGTTCTGGTCATGCGATTGCATTGTGAAATAGAAGGTGTGGAAATGGATTAGAATTGGTGTGTACTGCAGGGTTCAGAAGCCATCAAAATCATAATAAATTTGGCCCAGTCTTGGTGAAGTAACGAGCACTGTACACAGAAAGATGTATACAGGATTACACATATGGTGTCGGGCCTACTTACCTTGATTTCCTTATCTTTCTATGCTCACTACTCAGCCAGTATACATTTTCTACCAAAATTGTTTGGCACATGTCATTTATTTGTAATCTTGAGCATTCAGTGTAAGTTTTGTTTGATTCTGTGAGAATTCATTGTCTTTTTTTACCAGAACTCAAGTTTATCTTTAACTGTACCTCTCTCTGTCTCCTTCGTAACCTTGCAGAACCCCCTAGGGATCCATTCAGATCAATGTTGTTTGCCAGCTTCAGCAGGTTGGCCCCCACCACAGGGTCCTTAAACTTGAGCTCTGCCTCCTCTGGTTCCGAGTCCGAGGCGGGGTCACTGGGCGGGGCCCTTCTCCTTGCTCGGACGAGGGTGTGGCAACCACCGCAAGATACCTGGAGGAAGAGGAATGATAGCAAGATTTGCAGGAACCACATGCATGTAATCAAAAGAAACCCTACCTCTCATTTTACATCAATATCTAGGGCCTTGTTGCATAAAACTTAGCATTTATGGTAGCTTTGCCATCAAAGGCAACTACCATGGTAAAAGGGCTCAACAGCCAATCGAAATCAAAGTTTCCATGGTAGTTACCATTGATGGCAAAGTTACCATCAATGGTACGTTTTGTGCAACGGGCCCTGACATGTTTCCACGACTGCAGAGCAATTATCACTGAAGCATAGAGAACATAAATAATTGTCTCATTCATGACCTAACAATGACCTGAGCACAGTATTTTGAAGAGCTGCGCACTGATCACACTTCCGCAAAGTTAAAAACTCCTATCTCTACAGCACAGATTTGCAACCACTATCAAGCTGCGATTGATTTTAATCAACCACCACTCTGTATAATACAGGGCCCAGGGGGGTGTTTCACAAAGATCCTAAGTTGAATTGATCTCTAAGTTGGACTTAACAATTATGGAAAGCCCATAGCATCCTTTTAAAAGGCATAAAATGTTGATTCAAAATCATGCATATTTTCTATTATCATGGGACATTTCATGTTCTTGATGTGGAATTTATTAAAAGTCTAAAATACTTCTTTTGTATATTTTTAAAATAAGGCTACGAATGGCTCTCCATAACATTTAAGTCCAACTTACAGTTAAGTTCGAATTCAAATTTTGTGAAACACCCCCCAGAAATCTTGCTCCAACTGGTCACTCTACGTTTCTGCTGTTACTAAAAGAGAAACTCTGTATGATCTGTATACACCTTTGCATTGAAATATGTTGTTTCGAAATGAAATGTGATGCTATTTTTAAATTGATTGTAAATTGTCATGTAATTCAGCTCAGGCTGCGAAATGATAATAAAACAAACTGAACTGAACTCATTTTCAACAAACTCACCTCTTCTACGAGGAAGCCATTGAAGCGATGGACCTTGGACGGGATGAAAACATTGGAGAAACTCTCCTCTCCTTGACCCAGCTTGCCATGGCGACCGTCACCAAACGTGTACAGGCATCCCTTAGCTACAGGACAAAGGAAGATTTTAGTATTTGGTTTGTTTTTAAAGATAAAGGTGAGTACTGGTCATGCGATTGCATTGTGAAAGAAAAGGTGTGGAATGGATCAGAAACAGTTGATCATGTAGCATGTAAGTATTGGTGTGCACTGCAAGGTTCTGGAGTCATCAAAATCATAATAAATTTGGCCGAGTCTTGGTAAAGTAACAAGCACTGTACACAGAAAGCTATATATGAGACAACACACATGGTGTCAGGGCTAGTACTACCTTGATTTCCTTGTCTTTCTATGCTCATTACTCAGCCAGTATACATTTCCTTCCAAAATTGTTTGGCACATGTCATTTATTTGTAATCTTGAACATTCAGTGTAAGTTTTGTTTGATTCTTTTTTTTTTTTTACCAGAACTGGAGTTTATCTTTAATCTCAATCTTTTGGAGATGAGCTTTTCATTGAAAACAAAATGGTGCAGTGATCTGATCACACAATTTTGATCCGATTGTTGTCTCCATAGCAATACCTTTACTACTAACCCAAGAAAATGCTTACTCTTCTAACTCGCTCATATAATAACAAAAACAATAGCAACAATTTATCAATATGAATTATATTATTATCAATTCATATAGAGTAGCTACTATATACATATACTCTACTGCGCTGTGATGAAAACAAAACAAACATTTTCCAAATGGGAAATGTGAAAACATATGAGTCCATATCTGTTGCAGTACATTGGACTGTTCATGATTAAGAGTGATATAATTAAAAATAATCATTGAAATTTCTAAATTGGCAACACAGAGAGAAATTACTTTTTTTGTGTACAAATTGGAAAAAACGGTTTGATTTTGTCTTAAACACTGTTTCATTTAAAGACTGTCAATACTACTGGGCCAGAAGGGATTAGACCACACAGCAAGGTCACTGACAGGTGGCTATCTCATTAACTCAGCTCTCAACTAACATAAGAAAAAGAGGATCGTGGGGGATCAACAGGCACCAATCGGGGAAGTTTTCTATATAGAGGGAGCAAGTAGCTATAGGACAGTGGGGCTTTAATATACTCTTTTTACACCATGAAAGGGTGGAATTAAACATATAACTATTGCCAATTTGAGGAGGAAAATCTGATTCATTGAGACCTTTACAACAATCTGAAGTGCTAAAGGGATATTGAATCATGTTCATCTTACCTGTGACTATTGCAGTATGGCAGTCTCCGCAAGACACCCACTTACACCTAGTCCATTCTAGTCTGGCTACTCTCTTTGGAATGTTGGTCTCCAGAAGGTCTGGTCCATGACCTAGCTGACCGCTAGCGCCGTTGCCGAATGTGTACACATGACCCTTTTCTGAAAGAACAATCATAATGAAAATGGATTCCTTGATATTCTTAATTCACACAGTATTTAGTTTTTTGGTATATATAATTTCTGGCAAAATAAATTTGGATTGAGTTGTTAATGTAATTGCTTCTAATCTGAATAAAAATTCACGTTTAAGAAAGTCAGAAATTGTATTTGTCCTTTAGGAGTACCTACTATGGAAAATTTAGGCTGGTTCATGTTATCTGGCAAATTCTTAAGAATCTACATAAGAGAGTCATATTTAAGGGAAATTGGATTTGAATCAAGGAAGTAACACACCAGGGTTTTAACATATCATAGTGTGACCTAACTGTAACATCTAGTCAATATTCTAAAGGGTATTTTGAAGTGGCTCAAGGGCTTTATACACAAACTCTGCTGAATATCGTCATAGAAGTAGAAGTAGAAGTATCAGTAAATGTAATCTCACCTGTTATTGCTGCAGTGTGTGCGTTGCCACAGGAAACACTATCTACTGGCTCCGTGAAGAAGGATACGTGCTGCGGTTCGTTGACCCCTCCTAAATGTGCGTCTCCTAGCCCCAGCTTGCCCCCCTCACCTTCACCAAACGTGTACAGCTTCTTATCCTCTGTAAAACATGAAAAAAATGGCATGAAATATCTTTCCAAACTGAATTATCCCGTCGCGGCACTAATGTCTTTTGGCAAGACATTGATCTACATTTGCCACACTCAACCCAGGTGATGTAAATGGGTACCTGGCAGGAATTAATTCCTTGAAATGCTAGAGCGCCCTAATGGCAGCCGTGCCCCAGCCAGGTTATTAATCAGGAGCGCCAGGAGTGTCAAGTCTGACAGACATGAGCACTATACAAGAACCCACTATTATTAGTATTATAATAAAACAGATCTCTGCGACTCGACTTGATAATAAGCATGACACTAACAATTCTAAAGTACATGTGAAGTGAAACCTGTTTAAAAAGACCGCTCAAGAAAAGCTTGAAAAGTGGTCTGTTCCTTTCGTACAGATTTCAATGGTAAACCATATTCAAGGGAAACAAAAAATGTGGTCTTATAGACAGGTGGTCTTCTTTATTATACAGGTGGTCACTAAAGCAGGTCTGACTATAATTGAAGTTACATCACTTTGTAATTTGAATACTGCCCAAACAAAAGGTGACTTGTAATTTACATCTTGGCTGAGGATGTAAGTTTCCAAAAGCTGTGGGCAGCGGTAAAATCAGATTTGTAAGAACCTACGTGAGAGTGTAGTAGGTAGGATGAACCTGGGACTCGTCTCACAAAGCCTTTTTTTTATGACAAATGACAAAAATCTGTGACAAATCTGCTGATAACCAATCAGAAGCAAGGATTTCAGTAGCATAGAACAAATACTGTGATTTGTCACTGATGACAAGTTTTGTGAAACAGGCCCCCAGCACAGGAAACGTGGAGGGAGGGAGGGAGGAGGGAAGCCTGAAGTTAAAGTTCCTTTCATATTTTTACCGTAAAAATAATCAGAAATCATGGGCGGAGAAACAATGTACCTAGTACCTGTATCTTTTGATACAGGTAGAACAACATGGGAACATATTTAAAGAGTTTCACTCAAATTTTATCTAGTTACCGTGGCATCATTTCACGAAACTGTCATAAGAACAAGTTTACCGACATCCCTTTCCTTTTCTTCTCTGCAAGTCACTCTTTTTTATTTTTATTTGAGGGCTGCGGGCACGTCAAGCTACTTTGCTTATTTCTGTAGCCCTCCTGCATCTAATGTATGTTAATTATACATTCAATATATTTTTTTAATTTCGTTTATTAGCTGTATAAAGTTATATACACTTAAAATATTGTATCAAACCATATTATGTTCATGAAAATGTATAATGAAAAAAAGAAAAAAGATGCAGAAACCAATAAATCAAATCAAATAAATAAATAAAAATAAATAAATAAATCTCATTGAAATGCGTGATAAAATTAATACACGCCTTTCAATGGATTTGCTTGTGACTGTTTCGTGAAACGCTGCCCAGAACTAAAAAATCATCTTAAACTCTTACCTGTTAATAGAGCTGTATGGTAGTAGCCACAGGATACCATTCTGACGGGTACACCCATAGACAGCTCCCTGGGTATCTGTACTTCTGTATCTTCGCCGTGACCCAGCTGACCTTCCGATCCACCTCCCCACGTGTACAGAGTACCGGAGGCTGTGTTTGTCAAGGTTCAAAGGTCAATTATAAGTTTGGATTGCTCACATTGAAAGCTTCATTCAGAATCATTTAATTTCTATCTTCAACATGACCCAGCTGACCTCCTGATCCACCTCCCCATGTGCAGAGGGTGTGTGTGTCAAGGGTCGAAGGTCAATTATAAATTTGGATTGCTCACATTGAAAGCTTTAGTCAGAATCTTTCATTTGGTATCTTCACCATGACCTAGCTGACCTTCCGATCCACCTCCCCACGTGTACGGGCAGTGTATGTAGCAAGGGCCAAAGGTCAACCATAAAAACGTTTATATCAATGAAGAGCCTTGCCTGAAGCTCTCATTTTGTAACTACACCGTGACGTACAAATGTTATCATCGTACTATCCTTCTGACTTCTCTGGAATATACAAGCCTAACTGATGGTGTTCATTGATTCACAAGGATATTATTGTATTGAGAGCAAGATGAAACTCAGACAAATAACTATTGATTTTCAAAAAGCAGCTCAATTTCATTTTAAGTCCTAGATTACATATTACAGTTACAGTGGGAAAATGAAATTCCATTCAAATTTACTCTTTTGAAACAAGAAAATTACATTTTCAGTGAGAAAAAAAATGTATAAGAAGCCAAGTGCTCCAGATTATTCAGTTATGTTGCAAAAATCACATTCTTGAAAAATTAATGTTCCTGTCGCTTGTTTACTTGAGATTGGCAAACTTTCCACTTTTAAACGTTTTGGGGGAGACATTGTAAAATACATACCAGTGAGGGCAGCAGAATGATCAGTGCCGCATGATAGCAAGAGATAGTCCTGTTCCTCTAACTCCTCAATCATTCTTGGGGCTTCGTACTGCTTGGAGTCTCCTACCCCTAGCTGGCCCTCCCCTCCCGCCCCAAATGAGTGGAGGCGACGATCCTTGGTCAGGGCGATGGTGTGTACCCTTCCGCAAGCAATCTTGACCACGCCCGCATGCTTAAGACCTATAAAAGAAACAAAACAGGGGGGTGTTTCATAAAGCTGTTCGTAACGTTAAGCATGACTTTACAAACGACTTGAATATGAAGTGCCAGATAGGATGCCCAAAGTTTTTTCTGATGTTTTAAAAAAGTATGAATATATTTCCAATAACCTCAATTAAATTATGGCATCAAATATACTTTGCATTAAAAATGTTTGATATTTAATTAGAATTTTAATCTACATCTGCACAGTTCAACTTTAGTTGATGCAGTTAAAAAAGATTGAGTATCCCTTTGGCTTTTCATGTTTAAGTCATTCGTAAGTCATGCGTAAGTCATGCGTAACTTTACGAACAGCTTTATGAAACACCCCCAGTTCCGTTTTATCTGATTACAATAGCAAAGACGACGATTGGTGATACACTGTATTAAACTACCGGTAAGTCACTTTGTACTTCCAAGTTGTACTACATGAGCAGATAAAGGTTATTTGTACCAACTTGTGAAACCCACCATGGATAATCAGTCGAGCTCATTGTAGTTATGCAATCCATATGCACTAGTCGGGCACGCAATGATAAACAGATACAAATTTCAGAAGGTGGGGAAGGGGGGAGGGGGGGGGGGGTGGTCAAATAGGGGATGTGAAAGATATTCATGGAGCACCATCATCATTTAGGGATCCCCCCCCCCCTCCCCCGACACACTTTTTTTTCATTTTCGTGAAATGCTCCCCTTACATGTATCGAGTACCAAAGGACTAACGTCATATTTGTCATGGTCATGGTTACTGGTTCCAAACAATATAGCCTGTGCTTGAGGTTCACCGCAAAATCATTCTAGCAACGGGCTGGAGCACGTTAAATTTCAGTGTCAGGGCTTGCGTTATCGGCACATCATTGCTTAGCACCAAATTGTTTGGAACCAGCAACCTGGATGAGTTTGCCAGTATGACGTCATACTTCGGTAGTCTATAGTTCCAGATTATAAACTTTCATATTTTGTTTTATAAGTTATGTTTTTTTTCTTTTCTGATGAGCTGAATGTATATGTCCCAAAACAATGTCATATCCACATGGCAACTGGGTTTATCAAGGGACCATGTAATCACTCTAGTAATTATTTATAACCTTGATGATTTTTTCTGGAATTTCTCAATGAACTACATGTAATGTAACTAATGTAGTTTAGCTAGTTCGTAGTTACAATCTGCGCATGGGCAGTTAAAGGTGATTTGTACCAAAAATGTGAGACCCATCGAGATAAAAACTGGATTCGTGCTCATGAAAATTAAGTAATCTTTATTGATTTATTCTGATACACAGGTGGACGTTTTCTTCTTAAGAGGGCAAACAAAAGGTATTCATGAAGCACCTGCATCACTTTGGCAGTGATTATTCTAAAATGCATCAAATGAGACGTCTCCAAGTGTTAAAGGGATTGGATCGCCAGTTTCCATGTGCAGAAGGCCATAATTCGCTGACACCAGACTTGGTGGAAATACCATTAATGGGGGTACAAATTTGCACACAGCAAACCCATAGTCCAGTCAAGAATTACCCCCTAATCTCTCGGAGAGCTCGAGAGTCTTCGGGCAAATCAAAGCATTACATAAGGTCCAATGGTCATAAAACTCAAGGCTAACCCTGGTGATTGACAACACCTGTTATTGGGTAAACACCCGAACGGTGTCGAATTCCCCATGAGAGCCGACTACTCAGTGACTTTAAAGATCTGTGGACATTTCAGAATCATGTGTACCAAAGCTATATATAAACTGGGCCTGGTTTCATAAAACTCGTCATCAATATAACTAATGCCAAATTTCTATGACAAGTATGATCTCAGCCAATCAAATGCCACAATTTCAGTAGCTAATACTTGTACATGTATAACAGTTATTATAACTTGTTATTGATAACAAGTTTTATGAAACAGCCCAGGTCTATTTACCTTTCACACTGCTTGGTTTGTTGACTGACTTTCTGTGGCCAAGTCCAAGCTGCCCCCAGTCATTGGCTCCAAATACATACAGACGTCCATTTTCTGTTATCACAACATCAAAGAAAAAAAGACACGGGAACGGTGAGCAATTTAACTCTGGAAAGCTCCAAAATAGCTCCGGTAAACTAAAAAAATTGTCCTGTTAATAACAATAAAGTGCTTAAATCTGTCTCGAAAATTCCAAAAGGGATCTTGAAAATTAAAAAGGAGCTCTGGTTAAAAAATGTAAAAATTAAAAAAAACTTATATATCACTTTGAGAAAATTGCACTTATACAACACCGACGAAATACTAAAAGAGCGACGGAAAACAGAAGAGGATTATTTTTTACACTGAATTACAGACATACTAAACATCAGGAATATGTTTGAATTATAATATAAGGAAGGGGTGAAAGGGCATTACAAACTAGTAGGGGGGAAGAAATCATCATTATGTCATGATTCATTTATACTAATTCATGAGACAATGCAGAAATAAAGTAAAATCAATTATAGATTTCTACTATAGTTTGTTGTGTTATTAATGTATCCATGATTGTTTATTTGTTTTAATGAATTATCTAAACTGCTTTTACAAAGTTTATGTGTACTAAATGTATATGTATTTACACTGCTTTACTGTTTCTTTCATTTCTACAAATAGGATACTAATTACTAGTCAAAGTTATTTTCAACCATCACTCTAGTCTCTTGTAACTTACTCTTTTGAATAAATAAGCATGTTTCTTGATATCTTGTATTATTTTGATAGTAAATTATGCACAATTCAACATAGTGGTTGCGACACATGATCATGTTTTTTTTAAGGATAAATACAATTTTGAATTGAATGAGTAAATGGTATCTATTCAGAGGTGCTAATCTCTTGACACAAAAAAAACAGAGTATCCTAAAAAATCAGATTTTGGAGAGAAAAATCAGATTTTCACAAAAACTTGACACTGCCCGGGCCAGTAAAATTTTAGAAAAATGTTTTACAGGTAAGTACGGTCAAGTTAAATGTTTGCTCTTTCATTAAAATTTAAATAGAAAATTGTAAAGCAAAGTTTTTGTTGGGGTTGCAGCCTGGGGTTTACTTGTTCATGTTTATATGCGATACCGCGGTACTTCACTCTTATTATCGTACTGAATACGATTTAATCGTACTGGTTAGCATCTCTGTCTATTGTTTGACATTTCCAAGGAAACAAATTCTGACCTGTCACCAAAGCAGAATGGTCATCTCCACACCTGACTTGCACCACCTTGTCATTACGAATCCAGAACTTGTTTGCAGTGTTGTCTGCAAACCTACTCTTGCCAAAGGTGAACACAGCTCCACTGTCTGTCAAAGAAAAAAAGTTTGATCATTTAGTATAATAAAAGTTTTGGATTTTTAAACATATATTCTGGCACATCTAGTCTAGATCTAAACAAGGTTTTCATCAGGCAACCGTAATCTAAGCAATTTATCATTACGGTCGCTAATGCACGCGCGCGCCCGCACCCCACCGTTGGTATGGTATGCGATTTTATTGTGCAGCAGTTTGCCGTAAATCCTGTGAGAAAGTGTATATTATAAGTGAAGTCTTCGTTTTTAGGAAAAATACTCCAAAAAAGATGGGAAATTTGACACGAAACAGGTGAGTAACAACTTTTAAATCATTGATTTTTTGGTAGGCCTAGAATCCTATGTGTTACTAGTCAACTTAGTACAAATAGTTTAGTAGGGTATCTCCACGTCGGATGTGATTCTAAATCTGCGCCAAAACTAATATAAGTAATAGATCGAGACAACAACAACAACAAACTCTATACCCACTCTGCCTACTCAGGCTAGCCCAGGCTAGAGCCGAGCTCACCCCACCCCTGTACGGAGGGGAAGCAAAGCACCATAACACCGCACACTCTGAATTAGCGTCCGAGTGAGTCGAGTGCTAACACGAACAGTTAGGCCTCGGTAAATTAAAAGAACGCTTCTCAAAAAAGCCGTTTCGAAGTATTCACAAGTAAATCATCAACACCAAACATATGAAAACAATGTCTTACGTTCACCAAAAACGATAGGGCTACAAAAATATGGATAATTGTATACAGAAATATCCGTTACTAGGCAAGTTTACGACTGTTTACATGACAAACTCACCTGGAATGTCTTCGTCTTCGCTCGCCATTTTGCCGAATTACTGAATATGACAATTCTTGACTAAAGAGGGAGGCAGATATAATACATCAAACACTGCACCTCAAATGCTACCGGTAATTCGATCATACTTTAACTTTTTTTTAAAGCAGGGGAGCCTGGGAGCAGTGGCGGATCTAGGGGGACCCGGGGGGCCCGGGCACCCCTCCCCTCCTTGAGAAAAATCATGTAAAAACACGTGATTTTTACCTTTTGGGGGGAGGGGGTTGGGCCCCCCGCCCCCCTGGCGCTCAAGGGGGGGGGGGTGCAAATTTTTAAATTTTGGAGGGCCAAAAAAAAAAAAATGTGCTCACTAGGGGGCCGGGTTGTGACGGTGCTTTAGATATTGACATTATTATTATTACTATATCTACTGATAATTAAGTGGCATGATTAAGTATAAAGGGGGCCTATTTGATATTATTCCAAATACATTTTGATTTTGTTGGGGCCTAATAACAAATAAATAACAATTATGTAAATGGCTTTGATGTATGACGACATACGAACAAAAATATTTTGAAGAAGAAGAAAAAAAAAATTGTAACTTTCCGAACTTAAATGTTTCTTGCTCGGTCGCGATGCTCCTCGCATATGAACAAAAGCATAACAATCCGAGGCAATAGGAACCCAGTCCATGCCAAGGCCTCGAGCATGTCGAAAGTGTGGGAGTTGCTTTCCTCTGTAAGAGGGGGGGGGGGGGGGTGGGGGGCAGTGGTGTGGGAGGAGGGCTAATTCGTTGCACCCGCCCCTTCTTGCAAGACACTTTTATCGCATAGTAATTTTGGAGTATATGGATACAAACTCTAAGTTGATCTATAGAACCGATGGTTGGGGTTAAATTTTCAATTGTCCCATGGCATTCTCTACTTAAAAATATTCGAAATATATAATTTTGCAGCCTTTGTAAGATATTCCTTACATATCTATATATCAGTTCTCATTATCTCGAACATAAATGTAATTCTTTTATGATCTATAACTCATTTTCTTTTTTTCTTTCTTTCTCGCTCTTTGTAAATATAGTGTTAATAGTTGTCAGCCCTTTAGGAATTTTATTTGTCATATATATTTTGAAAAGTGTTGTAACGATTCAAGCTCTATTTGCTTATGTATTTTCATCACCTTTAAAGGCACACTGTCCTACTTGTAGCTACTTGCTCCCTCTATAAAGAAAACTTCCCAAATCGGTGCCTGTTGGTCCCCCATGATCCTCTTTTTCTTATGTTAAATGAGAGCTGAGTTAATGAGATAGCCACCTGTCACAATGACCTCGCTGGCTCGCTGTGTGGTCTAACCCCTTCTAGCTGCAGTAGTAACGCCTACCTTTAATTGTGTGTTCATAATAGTTGCAACAATGCAAGTTGTCTTTGATAAAACATTATTATTTTCTTGTTCATCATTCCAATGGATTAAAATTGAAAATGATTTGTTATATTATATTCTTTTTCTTGTGATGTGAACTCCAATGAAATTGTGAACATGCATGCATGCATAAATAAATGAATAAATAGATAGATAAATAAATAAACAAATAAATAAATATTAATGAATAAACAAATAAACAAATAAATAACAAAATAATTAAATAAATGAATATATGTAAATAAATATATATAAATAAATGTATAACTAAATCAATTAATACAAATGGATTCCCCCCCCCCTCCCCCCCCCCCCTTGCAACAATGCAAGTTGTCTTTGATAAAACATTATTATTTTCTTGTTCATCATTCCAATGGATTAAAATTGAAAATGATTTGTTATATTATATTCTTTTTCTTGTGATGTGAACTCCAATGAAATTGTGAACATGCATGCATGCATAAATAAATGAATAAATAGATAGATAAATAAATAAACAAATAAATAAATATTAATGAATAAACAAATAAACAAATAAATAACAAAATAATTAAATAAATGAATATATGTAAATAAATATATATAAATAAATGTATAACTAAATCAATCAATACAAATGGATTCCCCCCCCCCTCCCCCCCCCCCCCCTCCCCCCCCCCCCCCCCACCCCCCCCCCCCCCCCCCCCCCCCCCCCCGGCCCCCAACTTTGCACTTGCGCAGTTGCAGCTATTTGCTCGTTGATGACGTATTGAGAAACTCCAGATCCAGTTCGTGGTGTGCTATTTCTCGGTATTTCTAGCCCTGTCATCCAGATCCAGATATTACTCTTCGTTATTTCGATACCTATAGCTGACTTGAAACTCTAGGTAAGATTCTGAAGTATTTTGATATAAGTGCGTCGTGTTACTGTGTGTAGGTTGCCTTGTATTAAATGTAAGTTTTTTAGTATTTTTACGGCCTGGCAGACGCCGCGATTACTGAGTCACGGTGCGGGTCTTTGGAGCTGATCACGCGGGGCGCGGCTGGCATAGCGGTGAAGCATGCACCCCGGACAATTGACTCTAACTTAGTCTTACTCTTCTTCTTCTTCTGGTATACTCCTCAACGTTCCGTAAGGAACCAAACAATACTCTTAGAGTATTATACAAAGTTGGAGTGGTATAGGGATTTTTTTTAATGAAACTGACATTTTGTCAATCTTCCCCATACACAAACTCAGGCTTAATTGCAGAATACCCTACCATATTGCTAGTCTTCATATATTAGCCGTAGATATAGATTGTGATTTTATTATTTGCGATAACGGTGATACAGGTATTGAAGATTGTATAATGCAAGTGTTTGAATTCATTTGGTGGATGAAAAGTTGAATTCTACGCCATTTTGTGCGCCCTTGCAGCGCTGAATTTGATGTGTTTGTCGCTAATTTGTGACAAATCTAGATGGCTTTCCTGATGGTATTTCATGCAAAATGTCTGTTAAATTGATAAGCACTGATTCTTGTCCTTACCTTTGTCTTGTTTATTGTCTGTTATAGTCATTTAATAGATGAATTACTTGAATTCTAAGCCCATTTCAGTAACACAAAATGTCCAGCCCGCTCATAGTCCCACACACGTATTTGTTTGTACCTTGTGCCCTCTCTTACACTGCTAGTCTGCTTTCAAAGACCCTATTATATATTTCAATCAACAAGTAATGTCTCGTTCTAAAAATACAAAAGAAAAATAATAGTTTTGTGCTTTTTTAATCAACAAGTGATGTCTCGTTCTAAAACTACAAAAGAAAAATAATAGTTTTGTGCTTATAATAGTGGAATGTCTCGTGCTAAAAATACAAAAGAAAAAATTAGTTTTGTGCTCAGACTAGACTAGTATTGGTGGGTGGTCGATGGTCGTTGGTCGTTGGCTTCTTTTTTAATATTTGTGAGTCCTTGGTCGATGGTCGTTGGCTTCTTTTTTAATTGGCGCTTGTTCAGAATTCTATCCAAAATTTGACCTGTAACTCTGGCGTTACTCTGTAACTCTACCCTACTAAAACATACCCAAAATGAAGTAAATATTCATTAAATGTCCAAATAAAGATCATGAGTTAACAGTTGTTAAGTTTATTACCTGTTTCGTGTCAATTTTCTTGTTATTTTTGGAGTATTTTTCAGAAAAAACATTGATATTAGTATATACTTCTTCACAGGTTTCACGGCAAACCGCTGCACAATACAATTTACAAGTGCATACCGATAGTTGGTTAATTGCGGGCGGGCGCGCGCCTGTGTGAAGTAATCTGAGACATTACGGCAGATACATGTACATATAACTCCACACAGGCGCTCGTTCACCCGCCCGCAACCCATGAGTTATGTAAATGAAGGTTTAAACCATGGGTTAAATATAAACCTCCTTTGTGAATTCGGGCAAGCCCGAGTAACCATGCTTTACAAAGCCATCAATCACCTAGTCGCAGTACCGATTCCAGACTACATCCAACCAAGACTCTGTTCAACACGTCAGCAACACCGACATACATGTCGGTGTTGCTCAAGGGCTCCCGATCATCTTGGATGCCTGTTACCTCTGGGGTACCTCAAGGTTCAGTGATCGGACCAGCCCTCTTTTTGCTGTACATCAACGACATCACTGCAAATATCCAGTCCAAGATGCGCCTTTTTGCTGACGATAGTGTGATTTACAGAGAAATTCACACTAAGAATGACACCTCCATCCTTCAGCAAGACCTTCAAACCTTGTCTGACTGGTCAGCGAAATGGTTCATGGCTTTCAATGTCAAAAAGTGCGCCTCCCTTACCATCACGAGGAAAAGAACACCAACACAGCATGACTACCGGATTTCCAACGAGATAATACCCAGGATAGACAAGTACAAGTATCTCGGCGTAACTGTAACCAAGGACCTTCGCTGGAATACACACTGCCAACTCCTACTGAACAAGGCCAACAAAACCCTTGGGTTGCTGCGGAGAACCCTGTCACCATGCACCAAGGATGTGAAGTCAAGAGCGTACACAGCCCTGGTTCGACCGCAGCTAGAGTATGGCGCTGAAGCCTGGAACCCCCACACTTCTGGTGCTGCCGAAGGTCTGGAAAGAGTACAGAAAACAGCTGCTCGTTTTGTCTTCCGCGACTACCAAAGATCCACGTCAGCTACAGGGCTTGTTTCCCAGCTGGGATGGGATAAACTGCACACACGTCGTCTTCTAGCACAAAGCACCATGCTCTTTAAAATACACCACCAGCTAGTCAACATTTGTCTTCCTCACCTCATAACTAAAGCTACATACATCAGCAGAAGAGACCACACACTCAAGCTCTCTGTTCCTGTGGCAACAATAGACTCCTACAAGTACTCATTTTACCCCCGCACCATTCGCATCTGGAATCAACTACCAGCCACTGCAGTTACTGCCCCAACAGTTGCTGCTTTCCAGATGATCGCCCTCCCTGTCATCAGAGGGTTGGAACCTCCTGTAGGTTCCAGAATGCTGTAAACCATATATAGCAGCATGATTTTTTACTTGCACGTCACTGTTTTACTGTATAAAGAAATTGTACACCCTTTTGTAGTCTGCACCTTCACCTGCTGTCACAACACATCCCATCCCAGTATAGCTTGGAAAAGCTGCTTCAGGGATTACCTCATCAAGTATCAAGTAAGTATGAGACTCAGCTCCAACTCTGACAGCTTCAGGCAAAGTTTCGTCCCAAGAACACTCCGGGACTGGGATGAGCTCCCTACCAACTTCATTGAACTGCCCTCTGTGGAGAAGTTCAAGGGAGCCATCAGTGCCTAAATCATAGGAGGACTGTTTTTACTTGCACAACTTGTACGCACTATATTGTACACTAATCAATCATGACCACTATGAGAGACACCACACCACAATAAGGGAGTTTTCAGATCTAGCACATGGTACAAAATATCCACAGATCTTTTACACACGGAGAAGTTCCACTTTGAGCATCTTATAATAACTGCCAAAGTCCTAGATGTACTTCATGAATACCTTCTGTTTGACCTCCTGAAAAGAATACTTCCACCTGCGTATCATAGAATGTACCGTTGGCACATAAATGAATAATGTTACATAACTTTCATGAGCGCATATCCAGTATTCATCTCTGTGGGTTTTACCATTTTGGTACAAATGACCTTTATCTGCCCATGCGCAGATTGTATCTGTAAACTCCCTTATATCCTTGTTTAGTTGCTTAAAGGCTTTAACGAGTACCAGCATAGACAAAGGGTGTGTAGCTGTAGCAAGGCAAATACTAGTTAATGCCATCTTCGGCGTCTTCTGGACAACTGCACGTAAACGAATGGACTTGATTAACTGGGTAAGCATGCGCTAGCATTTGCGAAACATACCAAAGTTCTCCTCACGCTTCAGTTTCGCTTACGTTGCACGCACATGAATAATTGTAGGTACATGTATACTGCGGTCGCGTCATCCTTACCGGTAGTCGTATTATACCTGATTGGCCCCGAGTCCGGCCACGGGAAAGACGCATACAAGTAGTCTCGTCATGCTACAGCCCCTTTAACAGTTTGATGTAGAAAAATATATGATTGGAAAGATTTTTTTTTTTTTTTTCATATAGAAATAACATAAGTAAAGTTGAAAAAATGGGGACTCTTCAGCCAATCTATCCTTTTTCTTGAGGCTTATGTGCGCAGTGAGATCGGCAGAGAGAGAGAGAGAGAGCGAGGACAGGAGAGATCGATGGTAGAAAAGGAAGAAGATGGAATGTGATTATCACATAATGTTAGCGACTTAGCGTGATTGTTAATTTATGAAAATACATACATTACATGTAGGCGTGCCAGAGACTGAGTGAGCTTGATTTTGCTCTCTCTGGAAAGCCCTGGAAAGTTCTGCAAATCGAAAGCTTTTTATTATTTCAAAGTCCAACGTTTACTGCACATTATTTTGTTGATTGTTTGTGTACTATTATATTCGTTGACTCCAATTCACATTCAGTGTACATGTATATGTACATGTATACCGGTACCTGAACTATTTTATCTTCTTTGCCTAGTGGTTATTGTACGTCGTAAAGTGTACATGAATGTCCCGGCATTCAGGAATGAAGGGGGCACTTGAATCTGAACCTGAGACCCTTTAAACTTATCTGGTATTATTTTGTAATTTATTGTAATTTAGTGTATGTCATAAAGAGGTTTTAATGAGGTCTGTAACTCTGTATAGTGTAAATGTATCCAGTTCGGTATGGGGCCTATGGGCATTCTTTAGATAATGGTGTGTGACTGTGTGAGGCACCTGGGAAAACTGTACCAGACATGTAGTATAATGTAGTCCTTGTATTGTTTGCTTTAAGACTTATCATTTTCAAAGGTCTTCCAGAGGTGAATGTAGATGGCATGATTATCTAGCTTGTGCTGCAGACATGATGTGACTTAGTGTACATGTACAGTACTTGTAGGATTGACTGCTCAGGTAATTGTGCACTCCCTCCTACCTCCTCCACCCCTCCTCCCTCCTCCACCCCTCCTCCCTCCTCCTCCCTCCTCCATCCCTCCTCCCTCCTTCCTCCCTCCTCCACCCTTCCTCCCTCATGCACCCTTCCTCCCTCCTGCACCCTTCCTCCCTCCTGCACCCTTCCTCCCTCCTCCACCCCTCCTCCCTCCCTCCTCCCTCCTCTACCCCTCTCCTTCCTCCTCCACCCCCTCTTCTCCCTCCTTCACCCCCTCTCCTCCCTCCTCCTACCCCTCCTCCCCCTCCTCACCCACCCCCTCCTCACCCACCCCCTCCCCCACTCTCCTCCCCCACTCTCCTCCCCTCCTCCCCCTCCCCACCTCCCCTTCCCCCTCCGCTCCCTCCTCCCCTTCCCCCTCCCCTTCCCCCTCATCCTCCCCCTCCCCCTCCCCCTCCCCTCCTCCCCCTCCTTCCACCCCCTCCTTCCACCCTTAAAAGTTTGTGAAGGTAAGTATCCACTTTACACTTTAATTTATAATGCATACATGTACACTTGTTGGTGGAGGAACAAATACCTCTTCAGGTTGTTCCCTCTGTACAGTGCTTCTCCCTCTCTCTCTGTTTTTGTCCTTCATATTTATTTTTTGTCAATTTTGCCTTGTAAAGTTCATATACAGTACAGTAATTCAGCCCCTAGGCTGCCGTATGGAATTCTTTGAATAAATACCAATACGATACGATACAAAACAATGCTGACAGCACAAGATTGAAAACATGTACAAAATCTATGTAATTTTCCTTTGCTAACAGAAGAGTTCTTTCCTCTTTTCGTGTATGAAAATCATCAGTTTCTTTATTCCATTTTCTATCTTATAAATAATTTCTTCCTAGTATTGTTGCAGTGATATGGCAAGCCGCAGACATGCTCTTCTGACATGCGTTAGATTCCTTTCCCGGCCGCAGCATCGTGGCCTCGCGGATGCTGCACCTAAACCTTCTACTTCTCTCTGGGCCAGTTTGGATACCAAAATAGAGCTTGCACTCCCGGGAAAACTCAAAACACTGTGGAACCATCCTGCAGGTAATGTCCAGGTTGCAAAGAACTGTGAAAAAGCCAAATGTGTTTAGTTAGCTCTGAATTTTCATATTAATTGGCAACTCTGTATTTTTGTTGGATCGCTATTTTCGATCCAATATTAAGTACTGTATTTGAAAAGAAGATACATCAGGAAAACAAAATGAAACTTGACAAATAGGTACATGTACATGTACATGTACATGAAGGAAGATTAACCAAATGTTATGTACCGTACATGTTTATTTGGTGATTAGTCAATGTTAACCAATTGAGTGCCACAGATGATATTCCTCGCATAAATTGGTTTAAGCCAGAATTTTGTGTGTGTGCAATGCAACACAGTTTGCTAATACTGGGCCCGAATTGTTGTATTTCCCACTCAAAGCACAAAAGTATCATACGCAGGAATTAGAAACAATAATTTATGAGACTTTGTACAATTTGAAATATATAACTCGTCAACAAGAGATAGTGGAACACACAATTTAATGAGGGTGAATAATTTAGGATGATAGATTTTACCATGATTTTACTTGCAGACAAAGTTTTACTGAAGTTATTGAAGACTGAAAAGTAATATGTATATAATGCATCGTGAAAACCTGTCAGTCATAATAAGTAAAATCCATGCTTTGTGAAGTATAAGATCTGTCATCAGATGTGTACCTGAATGGTGTCAAAGTCTAAATAGGTATGTCTTCATCAGCTCGAGATTACGGAATAGTCCGCTATTTCTGATTTGGGAAATACGCCGAAGTTACAAATCACGTCTTCATCAGCTCGAGACTGGATCTCGAGAACTTGAGCTCGAGAAGTTAGCTCAAGATATTTTGCTCAACGATTGCACATACATGTAGCGCGAGTCTTCGGGTTGATGAAGACGCACAGCACAAATAGCGGGATAACTAGCCCAAGATAATTTGGGATGATTATCTCGACCAAATATCCTGCTAATTGTAACTGCGGGCTGATGAAGATGCAAGTTAGCTGGATAATTTGCGAACGGGGTATTTAAAATAGCTGGTTATTTGGCAATCTCGAGGTGATGATGACAGGCCTAATGAGAACCTTTAGAAATGGGCTCTCATGGGGAATTTGACAGGCATTGTAGATCACCAGGATTAGCCTTCGGTTTTAAGACCAACAGGCCTTGAATACCGGTAGTGCTCTGCATTTGTACACATTCCCCTCACCCGAAGACTCTTTGAGATACTTCATGTAGGGGGTATATATTGATGCGACCGACTACGGGTTTGCTGTTTGAGAGACTTGTACACCCATTAATGGTAGTTCCACCAATTCTGGTGTCAGCGAATTTTTACCTTCTGCACATGGAAACTGACAACCATCTCCCTTTAAAATGTTCTGAATAAGGTAAAGCTGGTCTGACATATTAAAGGTATTACAAAGTTTTGGTATGGGGTCATGAATTTGGTTCAAATTAGCATATTGGAAGCATATGCGTTCCTACAATATTCATTGATCGTTGTCCCGGTTGAAATCGAGTCTAAAGTTATGAAATTATAAATATTAAACTCTTTATGTTGTATAGCTCCCTCTCAAGGTCAAAATATCAATTTAGCTATCAAACAATGTTTCTTGACTAACATCAACCGATTAGCTATTCCCGTTTGGAAACTTTATATCACAACTACATATTCTGAGATTTTCATGGTTGCAGCTACCATTGTACGGCCGTAGGCGCTATCTGAAATTTATCAAAATTTACCGGGAGCACCGGTAAATTTTTATATTCAATTTTTCTCGAAAACAAAAGTGTTTTGGGGGTTAATTTTTTTAGTACTTATAATACATCCACAGGGGCATCCAAATATATCATAATTGTAAAGATTCACTATCCACCCAATTTTCAAAATTTCCCAAAACTTTGTATTACCTTTAAAACTTACATCAGAAAGAATTCAACAAATGCCCTAATTCATCCATTCTTGAGATACAAAAAATATCAGCATTACAAGCTGTATGAATACAATGTAATTAACACATGTTGTTGACTGTATGTGTACAGGTGTTCAGTATTTATGACAATAAAAGAAACGCCACTGTACATAACCCCCTCCCCCCCCCCCCCCCCCCTTATAATTTTTGGTTTTTGCCACCCTGTACTAGTACATAGAGTCTTGGTCTGATTTTAACAAATTCTACTACTAAATACTAAAAGTAACTCCTTGTGTTTTTATTTTCCCCCAAATAGGACTGAAATCGATTCACTTCTGGGCTCCTTGTTTTAAATGGGTAAGTGTGGGTCTATTTTGTACTATGCATTCACATGTAGTAGTAGTAGTAGTAGTATAAATCGCACACAAAATATTTTCTGCTCTGAATGATTAAGGGACTGCATGTTCGTATACTACAGTCAAACCTGTCTATAGCGACCACCCAAGGGAAACATAAAAAGTGGCCTTTGTAGACAGGTTCCTCCAGTACATGATTTAATGAGAAACCATTTTCAAGGGAAACAACAAATGTGGCCTTTGTAGACAAGTGGTCACTTAAGCAGGTTTGACAGAACTTAAAAACATCAGCTTCAATAATGCTGCTGTACTGACAAAATAAAAGCTCAAATACTTTTTCAAATGCATGTCTAGGTGACTCGTGAGTAAACTGGATGCCCATGGATGTTACATGGAAACCAAACTTTGGCCAGAGTTCTTGAGCGTGTTGGGATAATTTTGCTTTCCTTTATAATCTCATCATACACCTCACCCGTGCGATTCCCAGCGCTTTGGGCCGCTCTGGGAAAAGCGCAGTATATAGATAATAATAATAATGCCTAGAAACTGGTGTATTGCACTTCTAGGGTTCGTTCAGACATGAGACGGCAAAACCGTGGTGTTTTTTAATAATTTTTATGATTCAGTAATATGCTTTACATTTCTGAATCTATAACACGGTGCTCAGTGAAAACGTGCAAGTCCTTTATTGCGCACAGCTGCCATTCATTATACATCTTTTTTTTAAATGCAGGTGTTTTTTTGTGGAGCTTTACTGCACCTTACGATTAATCCGGAATATTAAGATTTTCTGGATTTTTAGGACCTGAAAATCTGGAATATTCAGATTGTTCTTTTTTCTTCTTTTTTTTTGGTGCTAAAGCCGAATTAAGCTTGTTTTATCATGTGCCGCGATTTGACAGTTCACGTATTGTGTGCGTTGAATGGCTGCATGATCGAGCAGCAAATTTGTTTTCACTTTTTGGTACAGATTTAACGCGTATTGCCAGTTACACTGCCGCTGCAAGTGCGATTTCTTATTTTTCAAATGTTGGCAGGTATGCTTTAGTGGTTCTCTTTCATAGCCATCAATCATGAATAAGAATTATTTGTTGATGTTCTTCTTTCGTCCTTAGTGCCTTGTATTTGCCGGCATGGCTGATTACACGCGTCCTGCAGAAACGTTGAGTGTTCGGCAGTCTGGTGCTCTGGCAGCCACAGGTTTGTACAGTGTTATGCTTACTAGTGTTTAAAGATAAAGACCAGTTATGGTCATGCGATTGCATTGTGAACGAAACGTTGTGGAATCGATCAGAAAAGGTTGATCACCCAGCATATAAGTATTGGTATTACTGCAAGGTTCTGGAATCATCAAAATGATAAGAAATTTGGCCCAGTCTTCGTAAAGTTACAGGCACTGTACACAGAAAGATGTATATGGGACTACGCACACGTGCGCGACACGTGCGTATATCTCTCACACACCAATAGATAAACTAATTTACCAAATATATTAATTAGTAGGCGGTTTCCCGGCAAATTTGTTATCATGTATTAGTCAAAACATACTCTTTCACATGATTGGTAATAAGAGCTTCCATTTCATTTTTTTGAAATTGGGGCGTTTCCAATACTGGTCTTTACCTTTAATAGAACAACCAAATAACAACCTCAACGTTAATTTGCTAGCTATTTTAAAAATAACGGTTTTAGTATTTGTGTGACAAGGAAATTTGTCCCTCTAAGCAGGTAATTTTCTTTTCCTTTTCCATTTTTACATAGCAGAATCTACACAAATTTGGGGTGAATCAGCATTTGTTCCTCAAACACGTTTTCTTCTTGGCGATGGATCATTCACTGCTTCTGCACCTAGGTTGTGGAACAGTCATCCTCGATATCTTCGCTCTTGTTCCTCAAACATGTTCTTTTCTTTAATAGCAGTAGATCATTCACTGCTTCTGCACTTGGGTTGTGGAACAGTCTTCCTTGGTATCTTCACTCTGTTCCTCAAATATGTTCTTTTCTTTAATAGCAGTAGATCATTCACTGCTTCTGCACCTAGGTTGTGGAACAGTCTTCCTTGATATCTTCGCTCATGTTCCTCAAACATGTTCTTTTCTTTAATAGCGGTAGATTATTCACTGCTTCTGCACCTAGGTTGTGGAACAGTCTTCCTTGATATCTTCGCTCTTGATCCTCAAACTTGTTCTTTTCTTTAATAGCGGTAGATTATTCACTGCTTCTGCACCTAGGTTGTGGAACAGTCTTCCTCGGTATCTTCGCTCTTGTTCCTCAAACATTTTCCTTTCTAGCAGTAGATCATTCACTGCTTCTGCACCTAGGTTGTGGAACAGTCCTCCTCGATATCTTCGCTCTTGTGACCTGCTGTCCACTTTCAAAACCCAACTAAAGACATACTTGCTCCATATATTGTTTACAACAAAGGACTAGTCACGACCCCTGTCTTTCCTGGGTGGATGACCAATGGCTTAATAATAGTATGTAGTGTTTCAGTCTCATCAATGACAATGACAATGACAATTGACAATGACAATGACAATTTATTCTCATGTCACCCACATTGGGGTATTGGAGAAGGTTACAATCAGTTTGAATTTGTCAATTAAACACTGTGAAATATACAATACAATACAAATAGAATTAATATTAATCCATACAAAATAACACTATCGACAATAGTGAGAAAAATTATGATGATAATGATAACAATATTGATGATGATAATAATAATAATAATCAAAAACAAAACGATAATATTAATTAAAACGATAATTAATGACGAAATTAATGGAAGCAATTGAAAAAGAGATTTACTGGCACCAGTAAATTGATATCTGAATTAATGAATTACTGAAAATATTCTTGATATCAATTTAATAAATTGATATAAGACAAAAAAGAGAAACATAAAGTTAATATTGAACTCATAACATGTTTTTGCACATACTTAAATTAATGAAAACGAAGCATTATTTTTCGACAGAATTTTACTAAGTTTAAACGTGTTTGTACATTATTGGAGTTAAAAAGCTGACCCATTTTTAGTGTATTTGGTCTTTCAATAAAATATTTATCGATGAACAATTTTCTTTCTGAACAAAAGGTAGGGCATACAAACAAGTAATGAAACTCATCCCCAAGTGATTGCAAATTGCACAGCGTATATAGCCTCATTTCCCTTGGAGTATTTGAATATCTACCAGCTACAATCGGCAGGTAATGATTGCCACAGCGAAAACGAAGCACCTTTGGATAGGCAACTGGATATTGGCGCTCTACAAACTCCTGGGGGGCGTTTCACAAAACTTGTCATCAGTGACAAATGACAGTTTTTGTTATACACTGTAAGCTAACGAAATCCTTGCTTCTGATTAGTGGTCAGCAGATTTGTCACTGATTTTTGCCATTTGTCATTGAAAAAAGGCTTTGTGAAACAGATCCCTGGATTGGATCGGATTCCAAGGACAGTTGATCTGGGCTTTGTTTTGACGAAGATAAAGGGTTGGGTTGCCATTTGGTTTAGGTTAGGTTAAAGATAAACTTGAGTTCTGGTAAATATAGAAAATGAATTCTCATCAAATCCAACAAAAATTACACTTAATGTTCAAGTTTACAAATACATGACATCTGCCAAACAATTTTGGTAGAAAATGTATAGTGGCTGAGTAATGAGCATAGAATGATAAGGAAATCCGGGTAAGTAGGCCCGACACTATGTGCTTAGCACAGGTCACTTTGTACAAATGGGAGTTGTGGTTATTATCAAAGATGATGCCCAGTAAGTTTTTGTGGGTTTATTTTTATTTCACTGGTTCAAACAACCAATCTACTGCAGGATAAACAATCCAGAATAAATCATAGCAATTTTCTCTCAAAATACGATTCCCATACCAGAGCTCAAGATTTGCTTTAAAGTTCAATGTTTCAGTACAGCATTTGATCAAGGGTTAAAGTTTAGAATTTGCATAGTGTTGGAAGTTGACTGTGGAACAACTGTTGCTTTCAAAAGCATTTGTGATTTGATCAAACTTTTGAGAGTTAGTGCACATGATGGTAAAAAAAGCTCTTTTTAGGTTTCTGACAAAATTGTCCCAATTGTTGTCTTAATGTTTGATGGGAGTCTGGTATACCTGAATTTGATTTGTCATCTTGTAATGGTTAAAGGGGAACCCACCCTGATATTCAGTTGGTTTTAATAAAAGCAGAAAATGAGAGAAACAAATTTGTGACAGTTGGAGCAATATCCAATTAAAGATAGGAATGTTACAGATATTTAAAGTTGTCATCAATGAAACACAAATTGGCAACACTGTGACATATCTTGCGAGCTCTTCTCCAACTTACTCTTCACATAAAATTTCCCAAACTTAAATTTTCTTAGTTATTGATGACGGAATAGAATTTTTTTTTCATGCAGGGGTTATATAAAAACATTGATTTGCATTAACTATATTGGGGGTGAATGTATGATTGAAAATTATGTCATAAAGTTGCCAATTCTTGTTTGATTGATTGCACATTCAAAAACTTGATAACTTTCTTACTTTTAATTGGGTTTTGCTCAAACTTCACTGACCTGTTTCTCTAATTTTTCTGCTTCTATTAAAACTAACTTGATATGAGGGTGGATTTCCCCTTTAAAACATCAGATATAAGATGGCATGCACCGTCCCCTTGCACTTCCTACGCTGATGATATAGCTGGTACCAGCATGTTAGCCACTATTAAATGAGAAAAACTTGTAAGTGTACCAATTACCACAACATGTTTTTGTTCTGAAAGGCATCGTTTAACATTGTTACATCTGAGATGCACGGCCCTACGTGTTATCAGTGTCTGTGATATTGTGTAATATTGAAGCCCTAAAAAAATTGCGCTTCAAAATGATTAAGAAGTGCCTCAAAAGAGTCAAAATCTTTGAGTGACCGGCTTTACCATACTCGTTTTCCCTAATAGACTGTTGTGTTATAAAAACCGTTTGGCAAACGATCTTCAAAGTTTGTACATGTACACTGTAATTCCAATCATAAATATCTTGATAATCAGACAGGCGATCGGCTTGTAAAAGTCATGGGGTTCCTGACTGACCTAAAGGTGTATAATTATGACTGCAGCATGAGCTAAATCAAGGATTTTGTTTCAGAATCTGAGACAAAGTTACCGGATCCCTTTAATGCAACTGTCCACGTGGCTATACTGTATTCAAATTATAAGCTTGAAGTATTACTTCTACAAGGAATATTGCAATTTAAAAACAGTCTCAGTGAATAGTGAAATGTCTTGTTGAGTGTAGAGCAGTCAATGCAAGCGTACAAACTCACATAGAATTGGGCGCTCACGGAACCCAAGTCCAACTTGATTTCTGTGCCAGCTTTATACGTGGAGGTTTTATTTTACCTTATTTCCTTCATACTCCTTTTTAAACCGTTGACCTATAGAATGCCAGGTATGATTCTACGGTTAATTATATATATTCCAGCTATACACAAATTAATTGTATCCCCCGGCAATATGCCGGTGGGGTACTTTGGATTCAGCAGCGTTACGCCGCCGCGTCATATTCTTGTGTGCACACTAACTGCCACATTCCTTAACAGATTTCTTTCAAATTTTGTATGAAGGTGAACCGTGGTATAATCTCAACACCTATAACTTGTGGTGATGCTGCCCCCAGTGTTCCGTCTTTTATAGGGTAAAAGGCCATATTCTGATAGATGTCTTTGTGGCACTCTAGTTTGCGGTCTAATTGCATCATTACTACGGATTTCTGTCAAATTTTGTATGGAGATGTATCTTGGTATAATCTACACACCTATAACTTTTGGTGGTGCTGCCCTCAGTGTACCGTCTTCTATAGGTTAAAACGCCATATTCTTTTGAATGGTTTGTGTGTGCTCTATAGGCCACATTTTTCAAGGGATGTGTTCAAATTTGAACGAAGGTGTATCTTGGTATAATCTAAACACCTACACTTTTGGGCAATGCTGCCCTCATTGTTCCGTCTTTTATATGGTCAACGGTCATATGTCTTTTATGCGCTCTAACTGCCACATTTCTTGACAGATTTCTTTCAAATGTTGTATGGAGGTGTGACTCAGTACAATCTACACATCTTTAGTGTTTGGTGATGCTGCCACCTGTGTTCCGTCTGTTATAGGGTCAAAGGTCATATTTTGATGGCTGCTTTTGTTCGCTCTAACAGCCACATTTGTTGACAGATTTCTTTCAAATTTTCTACAGAGATGCATTATACTCTAATCTACACATATATTGTTTTGATGATGCTGCTCCTAGTCTTGACAATAGACTGAGCCACAATTGGCGATCTCTACGTCATCCTTTTGTTTCAGGGGGGGGGGGGGGGGGGGAGGGGATCTTTGTCCCTCCTTCGAACATAAGGATGACACAAAATCGCTGCCACTGCCGGGGGATACATTCGCATTGCGCAGCAATACAGATTGCGATATTTCTAGTTTTAAAGGTGATTGGGACTTTAAAATAGAAAAATCTTTGTAATAGAAGCTGGATTCTGAAATTTCCTTGAAAATCAACAGAAAAGCTTGTATTGTTTGATATGACTGATTCATTTTTAATTACCGGTATGTACACTACTATTAGACCATCGTACAAAATCAGTCTGAGCATTTTTTTGCACCAAAATAATGGAACAAAATGATAATTCACCAGATCGAGATTACGAGTTTCATTATGTGTTTGGCCTAACAATTTGGAAACGAATTCAGAATATTTATGACAAATAATCATTGTAAGATAACATCTAACAGTAAACAAAGTGAAGCAAATTCTCTCTTTTCGATATGAATTTGTGATGAATTATTTTGCTATGTAAGGAACCAATTGTTTCTTTTGCAATATTTTAAAGTTAAAGCCCCTTTTAAAGTGTTGGGAGCCCCAAATACGCCAAAAATGTAATGGCCCAATTTCACTAAAATTGTATCATGATGTGAAAGAGGATGTCGTTTACAGTTTAAAACACACTTCTGCAAAGATTCCCCCCCCCCCCCAAAAAAAAAAAAAAAAAATGTGTTTGAAGACCAAAATTGGTAAAAGAATACATAAATTTGGTTTTCTGTTGTTCGCAGAAAACCTAAATTTTGTGTTCTTCCATTAATATTTGACTTCAAACGCAATTGTTTTGAAAATCCTTGCAGAATGTGTCTTAAAGCCCCACTGTCCTACTTGAAGCTACTTGCTCCCTCTATATAGAATCCATTGCCTAATCGGTGACCATTGGTTCCCCATGATCCTCTTTTTCTTTTGTTAATTGAGAGCTGAGTTGATGAAATAGCCACCTGTCATTGACCACGCTGTGTGGTCTAATCCTTCCTGGCTAAAGTAGTACAGCTGGCCTTTAAATGACATATACTCTTCCACATTATGATACAATTTAAGTGCAAATTTGCCACCAAATTTGTGGGGCTCCCAACACTTTAAAATTTCAAAAAGAATTTCTTCAAATGTTTAATAATTTCAGTAATAATTTGGTGTCACTTTCTGTCCTTTTCTTTGCTCCATGTAGGTGTGATATGGGCAAGGTACTCGTTGGTGATCATTCCTAGAAACGTAAACCTGTTCTGCGTGAACTCTTTTCTCGGACTGACTGGAATCATGCAACTAATTAGGATTTATCTGTGAGTAATTAGACAGAATGCACAGTCGACAGCTAAATTATTCATACCCTCTGTAATCTTTTGAAGTACGTGAAAAATTGATTTTTCCTGATTTATGGTGCTTGAGAATGTGACATATTAAAGCTTACATCTAAAAGTATTCAACAAAGGCCCTGATTCATCAAGTCCACCTTTCATTCTTGAGTTACGAAAAACACTAAAACATCAAATTTACAAGGGGGTATGAATAATTTAGTAGTTAACTGTATCTGTGAACAACAAATGTGTGATATTGTGGGCTTTGTGAGGAACCATTCACAAGAACTTAATGAAGTATATCTCAAGGCTATTCTAGCCAACTCAGAAGTAAAAAAGAGCAAAAAAAAACATTCACTTCTTAAAGGGATAGTTGAGTTTTGTAGCAGAAGGCGCTACTAAAATTGACATTTTTCTGAGAGATAATGAAAAAATGAGTGTCAAATTTGAAAAAATATACAAGTTAAATGGAAAGGTCATCTTTTTAAAAATCAAAATCGGTTCAGAAATGCCAATGTATTTGTGAAAATTTGTGCGATACTATTACCTGTATTTGCATCTAAGAAACGTTCTAAAGGCCTGATCGTTTGCTCGTAATCCAGACCCCAACCATGACGATCATAGTCCAGATATAGTTTCTTTCATCCAGCACACTGATTTCTATATTGTAGGACAATAATAACGATCTTGCGCAAGTTGACTCGGAGCATACCTTAAACTTGGCTTGTGCAGGTCAGAAAGATGGCAACATTTTTATAGTGGATGGAATTTCATGCCACGTTCATACTCCATTGAACCATTTTTGTATTCTTTCATTTTAAGATTGTTGCTATCGTTTGATTCCTGTCTGAGAATGTCTGTTGTGCTCTTAAAATAGTGATTTTCTCAGAGTGTTTCTCTCCTCAAACATGTATGGTCAATATCATTTTGAGTGTGTTTTTTTGTTTGTAGACATACAAAGGAACAAGAAAAATTGGCAGCAATAGAGGCCGCCGGAGCTTCACAATCCCCAGCAGCACCGGCTGTAACCCAAGCATGAAGACAAATCAAGAACACTCCTCCCCTCACCCTTTCTTCCACACTCTGAGCACCCTGACGCCCCAGTCACACCAACGAGACTGACAGTAGACCGACAGAAGACCGACAGAAGACCGAACAGAGACCACATTACCTTGTAGGTGAAGGTCTGGAGAAGGTTTGGTGGTGTGACCGAGTTTCAAATGGTAGCCAAACTGAATTTGTGGTGATATTATAGCTCCAGTTGGAGAAACCAATGCTAGTATCATATTATTATATTTTGTATGAGTCTATACACCAGCTGCAGTTGCCCCTTCTTGTTATATGTCCGCCAAATTGCCTCCCCTTCCCCTTCTCCTACAATGCAACTCAATGCAATAAGATTTATAATTGACTTTTTACCTTTTTAAAGAAATATCAGGATGTTCAATACAGAGTTTAGTTTGAATGTCTGTCTGTCTTGCTCATGCCAAATATGATACATGTAGTAAATAAGCCTACTCTTAGAATATATCCATGAGATCCATTTAATATAACACATCTAGCCCACCCTCCCCCCAATAACATAAATTGTCGTACACTGATACCTTGTGTACACTTTCTTCCTGTATGAAGTGAATACCAATACATGTATATACATTCTAAATGCAGAAACTGTTGCCAAATTTGATAAAGATTCTGTTCTTAGTAAACAAACACACTTTGAATTGCTAACATTCATGGTTTTGATTTCATTGTCCAAGCACAAAATATATTTACAGAAACTATATTGTAGCAGAAAACCGTTGGAATCAGGACCACTCGCAAAACATTTGAAAAAATTCTAACACGCGAGAATTTGTGGTTTAAACATGTTGTATTTTCCATATATGTAAATGTATATGAATGTTGGAAGGAAAGCAGGGTAATATCGTACTTTATTGTAAGTCTATTTTTTAGTATACTGCGGATTCTGGTTTTGGATTTGTATGTAGAACTTTTAATGTCTATTGATTTGGTTAAGTTCCGGTATTGCACAAACATATAGAAAAGTTCGCCCTTTCAATAAATATGAATTGAATTGAATGATGGGCATTCTGGTTTTTGATTTGTTTGCAGAACTTCTTATGTCTTTATTGATTTGGTTTAGTATTGCACAAACATATAGAAAAGTTTGCCCTCTTATTGTATGACTTATAGAAAATGATTTTCTGTTCGTATTGTGCACAAAACAGCGCAAAATGTTCCCATTTTATCATGAAGAATCTTTATATAGTTGTTTTGTTAGCAGCAATTATTTGTATATTTAGAATATATTTGTAATCCTAGATAGATTCAAAGCTGTTAAGCTTTTTTACTAACTTTATTTTGATCTAGAGATGTTCATCATTTAAAAAAAGAACAATAAATTTCACCTTTTCAAGAAGTTTTTTTCGCTTCATAACAGATCTGCTTTAAAATTGCCATAATCTTTAAAACCTCACTGCATCTGTCTTAATATCTGTAGTATATTTCAGAAACGACAAAAGGTAGACTTGAGAATGACAACCTGCTTCCATTTTTTAAGAACGGCATTCACACTTTATTTGAACACTTCCCCTTGGTTCTACACAGTTCTGCTTTTGTGCAACTTTGAGTGTGAATTGAAAAATCAGGATTGAATATTTTGAGTGAAACAGAAATCTGGCAAAGGGTCAGCTAAATCCCTTTTACAAAAGGCAGAAAATTTAAAGTTATTGAAAATGCTCTTCAAAAATATGTGAACATGTTCCGGTTTAGGCAGATGACACATGAAGTTGGGGAATATTTGAACTTTAGGCTGAAGTTGTACAGGGGGATTGGCCCTTGCAATAATATGGAGGGGGGATATGGGGAGAGAAAAGTTGATTTTATTTTATACAAGATATTTTTAGTGTCACTATAGAGTTAGTCATTTTATATTATTTTCTACTTTTTTTTTAGACTAGAAAGCATATTTAGCAGGGCTGCAAACTAAATATGGGGAAAGGGGGTCCAGATTTAGATTTTTAGTACCTTAGCTTTTAGTACCTTACCATTGCGGCTCGGCTACAGCAGGGGTAATATGTGATACACATACTTTGTGTTGAGAGTTTATTCATATACATAGTAGCTGCGCTATATAGATGGAAATATTATTATTATTATCCATGAAATTGTTGCCAGCATCTGGTATCGTCTTTATTGAATCCATATGCGATTCTTTACCTCTTCAAATTTCATTATTCAATCCGAGTCTTTTATTATATGAAAGAATACTGTATTCATATTAGACATGAATCCAGCCATTTACCTTATTGGAATTCTTATGTAAAACAAGGAAATTGATGCATGGTGTGTATCTGTTATGATATATATATATATATATATATATATATATATATATTTTTTTTTTTTTTTGGGGGGGGGGGGGAATGTAATGAAAATGGAGATACATATATTCATGAAGAATTTAACTTCAGTGTTGCCTCAAAGTATAGCATGTATTGAGTATTTGTTACTCTGTTAGTTAGACCAAGGAGTTCGTAGAGCTCTCCTAAAGCTCCTTGGTTATCCTGCTACATACATGTATATCAATGATGTTTTTTAAAGTCAGTTTTATGGTATGGGGAACTTACTGTTACCAATCCTCTCTTGCAAGTAATTAATAAAAAAAGAGCTTTCATAGGAAGATAACATTTGATTATGTACTAGGTGGGCTATGTACTTTATGCTCAGATATTCAAGATGCACTTTTTTATGATTATAAATAATCATAATTCAACTTTCTTTGACTAACACTTGTATTAACACTGGGAATCCCCAAGGTATGAATCCTGGGGGTGTTTCACAAAGATTTTAAATTGAACTTAACTCTAAGTTGGACTCTATAATTATGGAGAGCCATTTGTAGCCTTAAAATAAAATATATTGAAAAGCTAAAATTCAAGTATCTTAGACTTTTTATAAATTCCACATCAAGAACATGAATTCTCCTTGTTAATGGAAAATATGTCTGATTTGAATGCCTTTTAAAATGACTTTTACAAAATGTTTTCATAGATGCCATCGGCTTTCCATCATTGTTAAGTCCAATTTAGAGATAAGTTCAACTTAGGATCTTTGTGAAACGACCCCTGAACTCATGGTGAATACGAGCAATCAAAGATATCAAAACTAGCATGAAAAAAATGTTGTTAAATGTTTCTCATGTTTGTCCATCAACTTGGACTTTGTACTTGCATCATTCATTGCCTACATCATTGTAGAACACCGTTAAACCAAGAACTTCACTGACGCAAATTGAGACAAACAAACCTGTCTTTTTTTATCACATAATTTGAGAGTTTGAAGAAGAGGGATTTAAAGAGGCTAGACAAAAATCTTAGAGGAACATTTCCCCAAGAAAAATGGACCCTTTGTTGGCCCATTATGTACATGTATACGCTGTGAAATGCATAGTACATGTAGTCGACAACCTAATTTTATAATACCTCTATGTTGCTGTGAAATGGATGTAATTTCTCTCTTTACTTCTGTTAAAAACAGATTAAAACTAAAACTTTAGTGTTGAGGCCCATGAATAGAAAGAAAATGGTCACAACAGATTTCACCATGCCTTCAAGTGGAAAAATTTATCTAGTAATCAAGTAAAATGTGCAAATTCAATTAAGCTAGAATTGATTGTTAATACATGTATTCATTTTGCATTAATTCGTTGGGAATAATTAGTAGGCACATATTCATTTGAAAAAGTCTGAAGTGCTATGAAGGTTTGAAGGCATTTTTTATCACAGTGTTTTCAACTTGGGAGAGCAGTTTCCTCCTTAATTCTGCAATCTTTTTCAGACTGCAATCTTAGGAGATGAAGTGAATTATGTTGGAAATGAAATAAATATGAATATGAATATGAATATGAATATGAATTAAAAGACCATTTTATATATCGAAAATGGACTGGAAAAAAACATACATAACCTAAAGTCAGATATAAAAAAAACTCTCATGTCGTGTCGTACGGTTTTATTGAGGCAAATCCTTATCTTATGAAATTCACTTTATAAGTAGAGATTTGAATCATCAAGGGAATTGGTATGTACAAAAAGTTGTAATAAAAATATAGATCAACATCAACACACCTGCTATTATAAATGACCTACATCAAACCATGGATTGTAAGTAATTTCATAATCTATTTTATGAGGATATTATGTTAATATATTCTGTGATGTGTTCTTTAAAAAAATATTTTAAAAAGCAGGTACACCACTATATATACGCAGGTATTGTATTTGATCATTTTGGTAGATTGGGATGGTTGTTCGTGTGTATTTGCCGTTTTGGTATGTAATAAATTTGAAGAGAGATATTTTATGCTGACGGTGTAGGCCTAATTCAAATTTATTTCTCTCTCGAAAGGCTTGCAATGTGACATTTACGTGTGGGAGTGCTGATAAAAGGAAACATTTTCAGTTTGGTTTAGCATAGTCGTGTGTGTGTGTGTGTGTGTGAGAGAGAGAGATGGGGTCGTCGGGGTGATCTTTTTTTTTATTTCGAGAAAGACAAAACTTAATATTTGTTATGTCGCATTGCGACTAATTAAATGAAATCACCAATCATGATGAGATTTTAAGCACGATTTCATAATAAAAGAAAGAAGGTTGTGACACCTAACATGTCACTTTTAATCCGGGGCACATGTAATGTAAAGAGACTGAGAAATCTACTGTTAATTGTGGGGAGATTAGGGGTGATAACATCATCTTGATAACATCTCATGTATGGTAATTATCATTGTCTATTATTTGGTTATGTAAATGCAGCTGTCTGCGATTTGAACCTTTGAGCAGTAAAGTAGCATAGTAGGTTAAAGGGGCAAAGTCGGTGGCCAAAGTGCCAAAAATGTATGTTATAGGGGCCACCAGTGTTTTCATGCATTTCAGAGCATATACTTTGGCTGAAAATGTTCGTTTGGTGTTGGTAGGAAGCCCACTTTGAACAATACTCTGAAATATAGTATAGGTTAAGATCCACAAAAGACAACAGGGGACCTGAATTTGCTCCCAAAACGGCCCAAATAACCAGCAACTGTCGAGAGGACTCGGATAATAGGTTCACAGTAAATCTCTATTTTGTTTTCAAAATCTAATGATGCATTTTAGATATGAGGTTTTGATAGCCAGTCTTGAGTACCCAAAGTCTGATTTTAAAGATATTATGTCCCTTTTGCAGCTAACATCAAATTCTGTAAAACTTTGCAGGAATTATGAATTTGTCATGTATGTCCTATCTGTGAAATTTAAATATTAGCAGTGTCCTAGTTTTCAAATTATGCAAGGAAACCCGTTTACCTTCTAGACTTGACTGTCAGACACTATTGAGTGACTGAATGACATTATTTTTTCTTTGGTAATAATATACATAAAATGAGCTGTAATAGGTACACGAGCATTTGTCTACATCAATAACCCACTACTTGTTGTAATGGCCAAAATTAAACTGATTGAATCTTTGTGCAGCACAAAACGTACGATCATTCGGTAAAAGGGTCTGAAAATCAGACTATTACTTAAGTGAAATGCAATCACTTAAGTCGATTCGACAACTAATGGTCGTTATTTTCCTACTAAACGCCATTTTGAAGCCCTTTCGTTTTGAGGGAAGTTCTAAATCAGTATCGTCTTTCAAATGCCATTGGAATTTAACCTTTTCATTTTTTTGGCCTGCAAATAGGGGTTCCATGACACATGCTCCGCCGACGATTGCTCCGCCGACATTTACTCCGCAAAACGCGACAATTGCTCCGCGACATTTGCTCCGCGACATTTGCTCCGACGTCAAATGCTCCGCCGACGGTTGCTCCGCCGTCAAATGCTCCGCCGACGGTTGCTCCGCCGACAGTTGCTCCGCCGACAGTTGCTCCGCCGACAATTGCTCCGCCGACAGATGCTCCGCCGACAATTGCTCCGCCGTCAATTGCTCCGCAAAACGCGACAATTGCTCCGCAAAACGCGACAATTGCTCCGCCGACATTTGCTCCGCCGACATTTGCTCCGCCTGAAGCGAGTTGCTCCGCCGACATTTGCTCCGCCGACATTTGCTCCGCCGTCAATTGCTCCGCCGACAATTGCTCCGCCTGAAGCGACAATTGCTCCGGTGACATTTGCTCCGCCGACAATTGCTCCGACGACATTTGCTCCGCCGACAATTGCTCCGCCGACAATTGCTCCGTCGACAATTGCTCCGCCGACAATTGCTCCGCCTGAAGCGACAATTGCTCCGGTGACAATTGCTCCGCCTGAAGCGACACTTGCTCCGGTGACATTTGCTCCGACGACATTTGCTCCGCCCAAAAAGTGTCCCATTAAATACAAATGCTACTAGTACTACGACAAATGCTTCGCCGACAATATTTTTTTTTCACGGGTTGTTTTTTGTTTCTTTCTTTTTTTCTTCATTTTCTGAATGCATTTCATGAAATTATGTAAATGAAATGAAATGAATGAATGTTGATAATGTGGGAGGAAAAAGCAGTTGCCTAAAAGTCATTCCGAATATACTGAAATAACTTTCCATCTATCACTGTACGTCCCACATAATGTACACTAAACACTCATTACATGTCATGGGAAGTTTTTTTTTTTTTTTAAGTAGAGCAGCAAGCCACATTCCCCAATACGCGCATACCTCCTAGTTAATTTCAAACAGCTCATCAATATGTAAGACCTGAAATTACCTCAATGAAAGAAGACTAATAACATGAGAGGAAAGAAAAGAGCAAAAAATACCGTTTTTTGCTATTCCCCATAATGTTTGATTTAAAAAAATAAAAAATAAAATTATAGCTCCTTACGCAAGTTCTCCGGCGAAAGATAATTACTCCGCTCAAAATCTGTTTCATGTATTACTCATTAGCTGATCCAAAGCTCAAGGCTATCTCTCTCCCATGCTCTTCCTTTTCCTGTTTACACCGTTTTCTTGTCTTCTTTGCTCTTTTCTTTCCTCTCATGCTATTAGTCTTCTTTCATTTCCATCACTTCTTCTCTGCTCCCCCTCTCGAGTTCTATTTCTCTCGTGAAATTGAAACGTAAAGTAATACAATCATGTAGTACATTCTTGTTTAGAATAATATTTTCAATAATATCCAGTCCATTTTCTAAAGGTTTCTTTCCTTTAGTTCAGTGTATGTAGCTTTAATATATATATGTTAGTGTGCAAAACACTCCGTTTCATTCGAGTACTTTGTTTTCACTAAATAATTTAAGGGACTCACGAAGCCACCGGAAGAAGAGCAATTGGCTTATCATGAAGAACTAACATCAAACTGCAACAAAATGATTTGTATAAATGTGAATAAGCAGAAAGGCTGCCATCTCATTTTCCCGTCTGAATGGGTTCTCTTCCTTACGTATATAAGTGCCCTTATTTTCTAAACTTTTTTTTTTATATTTGTGTGTTTATTAAATTTTCAATCATATAAAAATTACATATTTACAAGTCATTGGTAATAATTAGACAAACAAAAAAAAACAATATGTATAAGAACAACTAACAATAATGAAAGGACAAGAAAGTTATAAACAAAAAACATTATAGTAAAAAAAAATACACTGTACACATATAAATCATAGTTTGAACTCCAGTGCATAAAGGGGAGAGAGGGGGCACAGGAATAAAAGTTAAATCAACATGAGTATCATAAGTCAAATCGCCATTTCTTAAAATGCGACACAAGCTTGTTCCTTTTTTTCGCTGAGAAATATTCAATATCTTTTTGTTTCTTTATAAAACTCTTAAAAAGATCAACACTTGGTAAATCCCCCTAAACTTCCATGATGACCTATTACATTGTATAATGCTTTACCTAGTAAGATGCATTGATCGAGGTAATTTCAGGTATTACATATTGATGAGCTACTTGAAATTAACTAGGAGGTATGCGCGTATTGGGGAATGTGGCTTGCTGCTCTACTTTTTTTTAAAAACTTCCCACGACATGTAATGAGTGTTTAGTATACATTATATGGGACGTACAGTGATAGATGGAAAGTTATTTCAGTATATTCGAAATGACTTTTAGGTAACTCCTTTTTCCTCCCACTTCATCAACATTCATTCATTTCATTTCATCTACATTATTTCAAGAAATGCATTCAGAAAATGAAGAAGAAAAAAAGAAACGAAAAAAATAGATGTAAAGAAAATATTGTCGGCGAAGCATTTGTCGTAGTACTAGTAGCATTTGTAGTTTATGGGACACTTTTTGGGCGGAGCAAATGTCGTCGGAGCAAATGTCGGCGGAGCAATTGTCGCTTCAGGCGGAGCAATTGTCGGCGGAGCAATTGTCGGCGGAGCAAATGTCGGCGGAGCAAATGTCGGCGGAGCAAATGTCGGCGGAGCAATTGTCGCTTCAGGCGGAGCAATTGTCGGCGGAGCAAATGTCGGCGGAGCAAATGTCGGCGGAGCAAATGTCGGCGGAGCAATTGTCGCTTCAGGCGGAGCAAATGTCGGCGGAGCAATTGTCGCGTTTTGCAGAGCAATTGACGGCGGAGCAATTGTCGGCGGAGCAATTGTCGGAGGAGCAATTGTCGGCGGAGCATCTGTCGGCGGAGCAATTGTCGGCGGAGCAACTGTCGGCGGAGCAACTGTCGGCGGAGCACCTGTCGGCGGAGCATTTGACGTCGGAGCAAATGTCGCGGAGCAATTGTCGCGTTTTGCGGAGTAAATGTCGGCGGAGCAATCGTCGGCGGAGCATGTGTCGGGTTACCCACAAACACACCCTTCTTTGTTTGTTTTTAATTTCGAAATCCATATACAGTGTAAGTCAAAAAAAGGTTTACACCTAGAAAATTGATAATTATTTAAAAAGTCATCGATGAACATTAAATTGTTATATGCCTTATGAAAGAATGTTTTATCCCAAATCGTTTGGTACCATTTTTGTGTGGTATGTTTTCACGCTTGGATGAACAGGAGACATTGTTTGCGAAAGTGCAAAAATCGACTTGCGCCAAAGTTGCCTATGTGATGTTTGAATAAAACAATTGGGATTTGGGTATTATTTCGGTCTTTGCAGATCCAAATAACATTCCTAACAAAATCAATCATGCCAGACATATCAAATATCGAATATCAAATATCAACGAACATTTGTGCGCGTGTGTGTGGGTGTGTGTGACTTTGCCCTTTGCAAAAACATATGCAATGCATTTCATTTGATACATTAAATTCATTCTCTCACTCCGCTAAGCTGTAAGCATCACTTCGGCGCAAGTCGATTTTTGCACTCTCGCAAACAATGCCACCTGTTCATACAAGCGTGAACACATACCACACAAAAATGAAACCAAATGATTTGGGATAAAACACTCTTTCTTAAGATGTATAATAATTTACTGTTCATAGATGATTTTAAAAATAATTAACAATTTTCTAGGTGTAACCTTTTTTTTTTACTCACACGGTATACATACAAGTTTTTTAAAACTTACATATAAAACACATTTCAAATGATAAGAAATTAAGGAATTATCTTACGTATAGACAAACGGTTAGAGAGCCCATTTCAGGACCATTCTAAAAATGGTCCTGTTCTTCCCAAAAAACGTTATCAAACTAAAACGTAGGCCTACAGATGTTCACATGCGCACAAAATACCCATGCACCGTGAACACATTGCATCATACTCCTAAACGGCTATGCACAGTGACATTGATAACTGACACCTCACACCTATCCCCTGAACTGTCAATATGAATGCAAATTCAATCTAAACCATTTACAAAACAGAAACCATAAAATGTAGCACTACCCCCCAACATGCCTATCTAGTAATTGCCGTCTTCTTGGCAGTATTCCATCTCTGGAAATATAACGCAGACATAGATAAGTAATACAATCATTATATTCTCGAGAACTTGGGAATTAATATTCTTCTTTATCCCCTCTACAGATCAACTCTCTTATGTGCTCCACTACCCTTATGATATCATCCATTTCACCACATGATACATCTTGCGTTCTATGTTGTATAGGCTACTCTAAAGAAGATCTGCTATCAAGATATCTCAAATTACCTCCTAATATGCTCCAAACTACTAATCCCAGTTATATATGATATTATATGATTCTTAAAGACTTGACTATGAAACTCACACATCTTTTATGAAACCTTAACATTTAGGATTCAGACAAGGGCTAATATATATATTATGTGTTTGCCATGGAACTTTCCAGACCCTACGAATTGATAGTCTTTATTGTCTAAATATTGCCTCTAATGACAAAAAAAAATAGTGAACATAACTGAGTATTATATTATAAAAGTATATACACTTAAAATATTGTTTCAAACCATATTATGTTCATCATGATGAAAATATATGATGAAGAAAAAAAAAGATGCAGAAACCAATAAATTAAATCAAATCAAATCAAATCAAATCAATTATAAACAAGCTACAACAAAACTTGTGACCGAGAACGTTACGAACATCACATTAGTTGGCATATTTAAAATTTCTCAGCAATATATTTCAATGACGATTGAAATCGCCAATAGCTTTGGTAAGATCAACATTCATAATCACATAGGACATAACGTTTTCAAGATGACATATTGTATGAACTGCTTTGACAGGTTTCCCAGTGATCGTTATCATAGGATTCAACGCTTCTTTTCCATCACATTTTAATATGATAAGTTGACTTTCCTCACTATCAAATTTTAAATCAAATTGAAGAGCATAATCCAGACAAAAACAATCTTTTTTTTTTGTCCAGGCTGACACATATGGTGATAACATAATCAAATCATCAAAACAAACTAAATGTAAATTCTTTGTTATGCCAATAATGATGCATTTGTAGTTATGTAAGTTTGATTTTAAGCATTATATCTTTGAATGTAAAACATGTATATAATAAATCCTCTGATGAGGCAAAGACAAAAAGAAAATCGAATCTTCAGCATATGAAAAAGTACCTGCAAAGATTTGATCCATCAAGTATCCTTTTCCAAGTGCCTTCGAATGGGAAAGATGACCATCAATATACATACAAAACAGACAAGGCGATAAAATCCCATCGTCAGTAACCATAACAAAGAATCAGAATAAATTCCATTTCATCTGGGTCTAATCTTTGATCCAATTACATATTCAAAAGCAGCTTGCAGAACATAGGACATATCGCTTTTCTAACATTATTTCAAATATTTTTACCAAATTCACTCTATCAAAGGCTTAACTAGCATCTAAAAGAAGACCATACACATTACTCTTCTCAAGAACAAATTATACTAACACCATACTCGTACACATAGTTATAGATAATCCCTCGTTAAAACGTAACTGTAGATCATTCGTACATAGATGATTTATTTCTCTTTTCATAATGACTAATTCAAGATTTTTTCCAATGATACTATTCAAGGTTATTAATTAAATGAAACACCCAAATTTTCCAATCGACCTGACCATTTGGAATAGAGTTCATCGTGCTTCTAAAAACCTGTGCCAAATCATTGCAGAAAATAACAAAGCAACATATTTACTTATCACATTTTCTCCATAAATAAATTGATCTGACATAACTCCAGTAAAATCATCCTTCTTATAGACTTATTCAGCTTCTTTATGGCATAACGTACTTCATCTGCTGATATTATATGACCACCTTGCATACATGAATCACATATACACCTCTCATCTAAGGAAATATCGATGTTGATTTTTTTTTTAGAGTAGTCATTCCTTTTCATTGAAACTCACATTATTATTTACATTTTCAAATTTTCGAGCAAACATTCCAACTTTATTATCCTTCCCATGAATACCATTTACAACATTTGGATATCTTGTCACCATCATATTAATTATTAGTAATAATTCAGGAAGTTACTATTCGAGACTATTATAAATATGAGCTGTTAAACAACAAGTAATGTAACTTATCGACATTCTCATATTTTGATGATTCGTTATAATAATAATAATAATAATATTGGCATTTATATAGCGCTCTTACAGACATACATGTGTATCACAGCGCTTTACAACATATTATTATTACCCCGGTCATCGGATTCAGGCTTACCCGCTACCATTGTAAAAGTGCTGGTGCTGAATCTCATACCAACAATTCTGATTATTACGTGTACATACTAACAATTATGATAGTGCTGAATAGGGGATGGGAGTAACATATTCATTATCTTCGTCTATGCCATGAATATGGATTTTCTTATAAGCCAAGAATACCTGCCTGTGTTCTGAATCTGGTTCCCAATCAACCAGACAATTATAAATTATTGTATCCAGACACTTATGTCATGTTTCATATTAATTACATATTACAAAAGTATTTTTTACCCAAAATATTATTTTTCATCACACCGTTTCTATAGTAAGCGGACACTTTTTTTTTTTTTTTTTGTCTCAAAATTTCAAAATTTGACATTTTTCTTCGTTGGGGGGGGGGGGGGGGGGTAAGGTCACCTTATTTAGGTTAGCCGTGAGTATAATTATGATAGTGCTGAATAGGGGATGGGAGTAACATATTCATTATCTTCGTCTATGCCATGAATATGGATTTTCTTATAAGCCAAGAATACCTGCCTGTGTTCTGAATCTGGTTCCCAATCAACCAGACAATTATAAATTATTGTATCCAGACACTTATGTCATGTTTCATATTAATTACATATTACAAAAGTATTTTTTACCCAAAATATTATTTTTCATCACACCGTTTCTATAGTAAGCGGACACTTTTTTTTTTTTTTTTTGTCTCAAAATTTCAAAATTTGACATTTTTCTTCGTTGGGGGGGGGGGGTAAGGTCACCTTATTTAGGTTAGCCGTGAGTATAATTATTATTATTTATTTATTTTTTTTTTAATAATAAAAAAAAAAAAAAAAAAAAAAAAAAACCCAAAGGGGGGGGGGGGGGGGTTAGGTTTTTTTAGGGGGGGGGGGGGGGGGTTTACATACATAAAAATACCAAGGGGGGTTGAACCCCCCCCCCTGCGTACGCCCCTGTCGTGACCCCACCATAAGCCTTGTGCTTTTAGGGAATTTTGCCTCCTTCCTAGTTCCTACCTAATATTATAAATATATATTTCATGATATGTTCATTTTGTTTTTGTGAAGGAAATAAATGTTTGTTTGATTAAATTGAAATAAAATGATTATCTGGCCCGAATAGCTACATGACGGGGATGGGAATGGGCACCCCTACCCTAAATTTCCATCATTGTCAGTTGATATGCATAACTGTCATGATAATAATGATGAATTATAATAATAATAATAGCAATAATAATAATAATTATTATAAAATGGTGCTTATAAAATAATCAACAAATTTGCTTTTTACCTCCACCCAGTTGAACGGTATTGTAAAATTTGCAATATATTCCCCAGTCTGAGTATATATTCTACTATTAATGGCCCGTCATACCAGTATAGTTAAGCGGTTTGAGTGGCATTCTGGGACAATTTGGTCTGGTTTGTTTGGCGTTCCATCATTTTTCGAAAGTATTTGGTTCTATCTGCTACAAGTCTTTGACACAAATCTGAAGAGTTTCTAGCAACAGGTACCTTCCTAACTTTATTAGTTATCATTGTAATATTGCACCATCGACCATAGTTGTCCAACATTTTCTGGAATGCGTCGAAATCCTTGTAGAAGTTTGGACCAATTTCAGCTATCTTTCTCCAGAGAGTTCGATTGTAATGATTATATAAAAGCATGTCTGCTTTATTCCACTCTCTAATCTTTTCTCGCTGGTCCTCGCTCATCACTGCGCTCAAATCTGATGGACGTTGGTTCATCTTAACGTACAGTAAATCTTCGAACTCCCAACACAGGAGACGTTTAAGCAGTACCAACGATTCATCAATATAGTCGGTAAGAAGCACTAAATGTACCTTTTCATCAAGTTCTTGAATCAGTTCCTTTACATGTGTCATATTATCATTTACAGAACTTGAACTCCCAAGAATGTCTACCCACTGTCCGTTTCTATATTGGCTTGTGAATAATCCTTTTCCCTTTTTGGACCAATATTCGAGTGGTCGTTTAATGAAATTATCGACTTTTTGAATTGGTGTTTTTCCTGGGACTTTCATTCTCGCGTCCCCTTTAAAGAAAAAGAAGGCCGACTCCCATTGCTTGGTTGGGTCCCGTAAAATGGTAATGAATCTCGGTTCTGGACTCATTAGCTGCTTCAATTTGGCCTCATTCTTTAGGAAAATGACATGGAATGTCATCAAGTTATAATTCTTGTAGTTTGTATAATCCTGGTTGGAAACTCCCAGTGGTGGCATGATGGTCTTGTTCTCGACCAGGACAAAGCGGAAATGACCTCTGGTAGGATCACGTTTGTTGGCGATAAAGGACATGTTGTGCCGCTCACCGTATTTGTTCAAAATGGAACTGATAGTTGTGCCTCCAGTTTTGTGAGTCTTGATGAAGACCACACTGTTCACGGGTACGCATTTCCTTTGAAGCACAGGTTGCGGATAGGTTCTGGTCTTGCTTGGGGTCATTACGTCTCTGTTAAATGTGCTATATTTCTCCACCGTGAGGGAATAGTATGCAAGCATGACAACGCATGTAAGAGCAAGAACCAGGAATTGCTGTGTTTGTATGGAAGAGGGAAAGATAATTAAGACACATCATGGGAAGTGTAATTTTTATACCTTGAACATATGAAGTCGCCGACTTTCATTTCTCAAAAATATTACCGAGAATAAAAAAAAATAAAAGAATGCATGTTTCAATGTAATTAGATAGTAGAAAATATATACTTTTTTTATAAAATGAAAGAAGATGACAAATCAAAAGGTTCTCAAATAGAATTCATGCCAAACCTCCTTTTTCATCATTCATGTTTCCTTTTTTAGCATATCAAACAATAATATTGATATGAGTAAAATGTCGTTATCCTGATACCAGATATTACCCTTTTCCGGCTAGCAATATATACATTCAGTCATCTACTTTCCATCTTCATTATCATTCTTTTTTCCCCCTCTAAATTGGTCCGATTTTCAACAATTTTTTTTTTAAAGATGCGCAAGACTTCAAAGAAAAAAGTCAGCGAGCGGCGGGGCGCCATCCATATGCGTTCCCGAGCAATCGGAAAAAATGTGGAGGAGCCCCGGCCTTATTAGGGTTAACCTAATCGTACGCGCACGTAGTTAGCGCCCTTCTGGCATAAAGAAATTTTCTTGTTTCGCAACAACTTTGGTTTGCCAAAAAGCCACTGCTACGGCACGAAAACTGATAAAACTGATTAATTAAAATGTTAGAAAAAGTATCTGAATATTTGTATTAATAAAATGCAGCTTTGGGGAAAGTTATTTTTTAAAGATGGTGCATTTAGGACACCTTTTTCGTTGTTTATTTTCATTTCAGTCCCATACGTTGACATCTGCGTATTTCAATGAGTCGGTCGCATTTCATGCATCTACATCTAACTTAAAGGTACTGTCCCATTTGCAGGCCAAAAAAATGAAAAGGTGGAATTTCAACGGCATTTGAAAGACAATACTAATTTAGACCTTCCCTAAAAGAAAAGGGGGCTTGAAAATGTCTTTTAGTGGGAAAATAACGACTATCAGTTGTCAAATCGACTTATGAGCTATAGAGCCATTAAGTAATCGTCTGATTTTTCAGACCATTGTAGTGGATGGTCGTACGTTTTATGCTGCGCAAAGATTCAATCAGTTTAATTTTGGCCATTACAAGAAGTGGGTTATGTAGACTTGTTCATGTACCCTTTCCAGCTCATTTTAGTATGTTAATACCAAAGTCTAGCAAGTAAACATGTTTCTTGCATAATTTGAATATTAGGACACTACAAACATTTAAATTTCACAGATATTAAAGTTCTACAGAATTTTATGTTGGCTGCAAAAGGGACATAGTATTTTTAAATCTCACTCAGAATTCATGATCAAAATTCAGATTCTAAGTAATTGTGTCTATTGTAGACTAATCATGTGTTTTAATGATATTTAATTAAATGGAAACAACGAAATAATCTGTCATTGATACAAGATTTGCCGTGTAGGTAATTAAAGGCCCTTTTTGCGTAAGGCAAAAGATGAGATACGCGTTAAAGGCCTTTTGACATTCATAATTATCTTCATAAATAAATCGAATTTCAACAAGTGAAGCACATCATTTTAAAGAGAATGTTGAAATCTACTAGGTGATGTTAATAACTCAATAACCCCCAAAATCGGGTTAAGGCCCTTTTGGCATAAGGCCGACGTATTATGAGAGTGGAGCGTGTGTGCAGCGCTTTGTAATTGCAAGGAAAAGGCGCTATATCAAATATCTTTTGGATTCGATTGGATGGCGTATCAAGAGAGTAGGCTTTAATAAAATCGGGGGGGGGGGGGGTAACCAAAGGTAGATGTGCGCGTAAAGAGGTGTTGGAATCTTCAAGCCACTCAATGAGGAAACACAAAATATAATATGATCTCGTGATTGAAGGTGACATTGACATACTTGTAATTACAGAAACCTGGCTCGCAAAGGATGACACGGCAGTCATCAGTGAGTTCTCTCCTCCTGGCTACTCCTTCCTTAATATTCCTAGAGTAGGAGGTCGTCATGGTGGTATTGGCATTCTGTTCACGTCAAAGTTAAATCTCAAGCTCAAGGAGATAGACCAGCGACCAACTACATTTGAGTATGTGTATCAAGGACAATCCAAACAATCTGAATATCGTCGCAGTCTACCGGCCACCACCCTCGGCAGCCAATGGGCATACGGTGATGGATTTTTAGATGAAATCGACGACTTCCTCAGTAGTTGTGCCATGCTGAATGGACAACTTCTGGTTGTAGGAGACTTCAATATCCACGTCGACGTCGCACAGAATAGAGAGAGTCATCAGTTTCTGAGTTCCATGTCAGCAGCAGGACTCCAGCAGTATGTGACGGGACCAACCCATAATATGGGTCATACACTTGACTTGGTAATGTCTCTCAGGGACAGTGATCTTGTATCCAAGTACTTAGTTATTGAAAAAGGACTATCAGATCACTACAATGTTTACTGTACGCTGACGACTGTGAACCCAGATGTCGAGAAAAGGGTGACAATTACATCTCGGAACTATCGCGAACTTGACCGAAAGTTATTTGGCCAAGATCTTCTGTGAGCTTTCGGCGACCTGCCCGCAGATGATGCTAGTTCTGCAATAGACTCATATAACGATGCTATCAGTTGCGTCCTAGACAATCACTGTCCAGTGTCAACTCGAACGAGGAAACAACGACCCTGTGTACCATGGTACGACGCCAAGGTACACGAAGCTAGACAGCTGAGACGGAATCTTGAGCGAAAATGGCGAAAGACACAAGCAGCATGTGATCGTGAACTTTTCATCAAGCAGAAGAACTATGTCACTCAGGTTATCCAGACTGCAAAGAAAAGTTTTTACACCGACGCATTTCTGACATCGAATCCTAAAAGTCTATATACTACCCTCAACTCTCTAATTGGAAGGAAAAATCGGCAATCGCCACACCACGCCGATGATGATCTTCAGTTGAGTAATGACTTTGCGGACTACTTTGACGATAAGATCTCCAAAGTTAGACAATCAATCGATTCCGCAACACCAGTAAGTGTTCTGCCCCTGGTCACCGCTCCTCCTCTGGAGGGTGGGCCATCACTAAATGTGTTTGACCCTGTGATCGATAGCGAGATCAAGAATATTGTCCGACGAGTTGCTACAAAATCCTGTAATCTCGACCCACCGCCTACATGGCTTCTGAAAGACTGCGTCGAAATATTTGTACCTATCATGAGCCAGATTGTGAATTCGTCCATCACTTCCGGTGTATTTCCAGATAAGTTGAAGGAGGCTATCATCTTCCCTCTGCTGAAGACGTCATCGCTTGACCACGAGGTCATGAATAACTATCGTCCGGTATCGAATATTGCCTTCATGTCCAAAGTACTTGAGCTTGCAGTGTCTACCAGACTTTCGTCGTATCTTGATGATCATGATCTTCGTGAGCAATTCCAGTCAGCATACAAGCCTTCCCACAGCACGGAAACTGTCCTGCTTCGTGTAAAGCAGGACATTCTTCAATAGATTGACCAGAAGAGGGGAGTACTTCTTGTGCTACTAGATCTGAGCGCTGCCTTCGACACCATAGATCATTCTATTCTGCTGTCAAGACTTCAGACTGAGTATGGCATAAAGGAGACAGCCCTTCAATGGTTTACATCGTATCTCACTGGACGTTCCTCACGTGTCTCTGTGAAGGGGAAATATTCTGAAACTCATTACACTAGATACGGCGTTCCGCAAGGCTCAGTACTTGGGCCTCAGCTTTTCACGATGTACATCCGACCTGTTGGAGATATCATCAAACATCATGATCTCCAGTATCATCTTTATGCAGATGATACTCAGATTTATTGTAGTTTTGATCCACGCAATCAAGCTAGTCTCGATGAAGCCTGCAATAAGTTGGAAACATGTATAGGCGAGTTGAGTCGATGGATGACAAGCAATATGCTGAAACTTAATGAAGACAAATCGGAAATCATCATTCTGTCATCCAGCAGACTCCGCCCTTCAGGTGATCTGAGCCTGCAGATTGGAAACGCCACTGTTGATCCATCAACAACTGTTAAAAATCTTGGTGTTTATTTTGACCAGACTTTGTCAATGTCGGAACATGTTCGTAGAGTGTGCCAGGTGGCCAATTTCCATATGAGAAACATATGTCATGTGAGAAAGTACCTTACAGTTGAAGCTTGTAGTCATGCAGTACGTTCTCTAGTTTTGAGCAGGCTTGATTACGGTAATTCCCTTCTGGCAAATGTGAATGCCGGGGATTTAAAAAGACTGCAAAAAATCCAAAATCGAGCGGCTCGTCTGGTGCTTGGTGCAAAGAAAAGAGAGCCAAGTGCTCCTCTGTTGAAGCAACTACACTGGCTTCCCATCAAACGGCGAATTGAATTCAAACTAGCACTTTTAGTGTACAAGTGCTTAATGCATTCTGCTCCACACTATCTGTCTATCATGCTTACTACTCCTCCAGTTTCGAGATACCATCTGCGTTCACGGAACGATCAGACACTATTACTGATCCCACGCACCAACACCAAGGCAGCCGAACGCTCATTCTCTTATGCTGGACCATCCACCTGGAACACTCTACCACAACACCTCCGCCTATGTAGTACAGAAGACACTTTCAAAAAGAAACTTAAAACCCAACTCTTTCCATCTTGAATCCATAATGTACATTTTGAGTAGCTAAGTTTCTTTTCGTTCATAATATCTTAAATACTGTTCCTTGTTTAATTGTTATGATTTGTATGTTTCTTTTCTGTTGTATAGCGCTCTGATCAGTTTGTCTGTAGTAGCGCTCAATAAGAATCAATTATTATTATTATTATTATAAACAGCTTTGGCAAGGCTCGTGGAAGTAGAAGCAATACAAAAGGAAAATGGAGAGTTCCCTGCTGTTAACCTCCTTCGGTAAATTTTTGTTAAAGGTTGAAGATAATATCTTTGCCCTGGATCCTTCTCTATACCAAATACTAACCCTAACCCTAAACACAAAAAAAAATCAATCCCAATCTTAATCTTTAATAACAAACTTTTTGACGAAATAAAAACCCGGACGCCGGAATCACCCAATGTATCCTTAACATGCTTAATAACCAACTACATGTACTTATACGACACTTCTTTCATAAGGTTGTTAGTAAGTTATAACCTAAGACATATCCATGGATATAAAACCGATATACTCCACATAATGTCATTAGATGAGGTGCATACATGTACATCTTTAAATTACATTTCAATATTACAATTATGACAAAGATATTTTCTAATTTAAAACATATACCAGTAGAGGCTTGAAGGGATTGACAGTTGTGACATCCGTTGATAAGGAAACAAGATGTAAATACATCAAGTCCGTAGATACAATACATAATCAGAAGTCTGCGCGCTGCGCTCATTCCTTTCGATAAGTGTCCCCTTTTCTTCTCATCATCAAACGTGCCGTAATTTCAAGCGATTAAGATCAATTTCCCCCAAGGCTCGCTCGCTACGCTCGCTCACATTTATAGATCGTATAAATATGTTACTTATTAAAGGTCTTTTTAGTCTTCCGTTATGAGAATGTGCTTATAACCCCACCAGGATTGGGTTTTTCCTCTTTATAAGATGTAATTTTTCGCACTGGGACCTAACAACTCTTCAAATTAATCCTCGCTCGCAAATGAATTTTTAGACCACCACACCCACCTGCAAAGTATGATGCTTAATCAATATCCTATATGATGTATAAATAGAAACAAATAGTGATAATGTAATCACATATACCAATGCCCCAAAATTGTACATTTTCGCTTTGAGATTTCCCTTTGAAGGTGCCCCTTTTTGTTGGTGCCCCCCCCCCCCCCCACACACACTTTGAAAGTCGCTCCGCCGCCTCTGCCGCCAAATAATCCGAACAAATGAATCAACCGAGGGTAATCAACTGTTAAACGAATTTATCATGAGTCCTTGGTAAATTAATAAATACTGCTTGTCAAGTATTATTGAAGAGCAGCAAAGGCGAACGCGATTGTCGCTACAATTGAGAAATCGTTGCTTGGATTGCTTTTCTCTCAAAGTTACCGTGAGATATCAAGCTATATAGAACTATGATCGACAAAATACATATTGTCTTGAAAACAGTCAGAAACATTAGAACTTGAAAGAATAAAACATAATGCAAATGAATAAGACTAGAATGAATAGGACACAAGTTCATTTTTACCATTTTAATCATCCAGTACCAAATACCTAAGCAAAATTCGAGCCAGATGCATTTAATGTCAATTGTCATGAGTTTATCGTCTAGACGTATTGGAAAAGATAATCAGGATAATAAGGATCAGAATGATACCTAAACTACTAGGCCTACTTCTACATGTACACTGTCGCTCACATAGTTGGCATATATTTTGTTTACCCCAATTTATGGAATTATTTTGACAATGATTTATTCCTAATAGATCTAGATAATAGTATACATTCTCAGAATTTATTGAATAATAATTGGCCAGTGTTTGTTTTGCGTGACTGATAAAGCATGTGTATGCTACTATGCTTATGAACTAGGGCACCTACGCCCTTAAGTCATAAATGACAGTAATGAGGATTGTGTGTGTGAGTTTGTGTGTTGTGTGCGTGCGGGTGTGTGTTTGTGTGAGTGAGGGGAAAGGGTGAACGACTGGACCTAATTGGCAACGGCCCATCAGGATACTAATACATGTATGTACTTTAATACAGATGCTTATACTAGTCGGCGATTAAATATATCTTTTCAAAGCAGCCTAAATAAAAGGCCTTCATATCCTAGACACAATTCAAGTCTTGTCTTTACAAGAGCTATATAGAGGCAATAGTGACCCGCCACGACAAAATGAGACATAATTGGCTGGGCTAGACCGTAAGAAAATTTGGAAAAATATAGAAAGTTCAAATTTTGTTAAAGGGAAATCAAACCCAAATAGACAACTTCTCTAAAAGAAAGCTGAAAATTCAGATATGAAAGTTTCAATTAAATCTGACTAAATATAAGAAAGTTATGATTTTGTTGAAGTTGTAATTACTTATACGCATGGGCAATTCAAATTGACCGAAGCAGTAATGTCAATGTAATGTGGTGCCGGACTACTTTCCCATCTGTTCCACCAAATAAAATGACTAAAATTTAAATTGTTACAAATTCATTGCTCACGAGAGTCTATTCTTTTTAGAGGTTCTATAATAATATGCTATCTATATAACATATTTTGAGTAGTGCCCCAAAGGAAAAGGAACTTACGACAGAAACTGAAATTAATGGTATTTTTGTACACGGCAAATGGGAGAATTATTCACGTCCGACGTCACAATCCACTGACCGAACTTCCAATTTGGGATTCGCATAGACTTAGTGATCTTATATTTTAAACGTTAATAGCTTCCTTACTATTGGTCCGATTTATTGGAACTTTTGCCATTCTGTTTCTGCCATTTGTCTTCTTTCATACAAATCAACGAGGGATTGCCCTTTAAAGGAAAGAATAAAAGAAGGGACCTGAACGAAATTCTTAATGACGGAGAAAACAGGAACTTTGTCGATCACTAGTGTGTGATTTTAAAAGGAGTAAACTAACATGTGTCATAAACTTACAATTGCTGTTCTCTTTCTTTTAAAAGCCTACTTTATTTTCTTTCTGATTTTCAAAAAAAAATCTATACTATTTCCTGCAATTTAAAGATTAAGAATACAAACACACGCACACACACGCACACACACACACACACATATATATATACAGTGTATATATATGATTTTTCACATTCGCATCTGGTCGATTAGATTAGATCAGACCAGGGGCGTACGCAGGATTTTTTCAAGGGGGGGGGGTTTTAAAATATTTTGCTCCCGAAAATTTGAAAATCGCGCCGGTCGAAAAGTCGCTCAGTGGGGGGGGGGGGGGGGGGGGGTAAGCGGACACTTTTTTTGACATTTTTCTTCGTTGGGGGGGGGGGTAAGGTCACCTTAATTAGGTTAACCGTGGGTATAATTTTTTTTTTTTTTTTTAATAAAAACAAAAACAAAAAATAAAAACAAAAAAACAAAGGGGGGGGTTTAGGTTTTTTTAGGGGGGGTTTACATACATAAAAATACCAAAGGGGGGGGGGTTTAAACCCCAAACCCCCCCCCCCCCCCCCTGCGTACGCCCCTGGATCAGACTACCAGGAAAGATTGGTTGGCTGTCGGGGAAAAGCTGACTGACTATACGGGAATAGACCTACATGTACCTGTCTTGTTATTCATTATCACTGAAATAATGTTTTGGTACTCTGTTTTTGTATATTTTAAGATATTTGTTTCATCACTTTCGTCAAATATTGAGTGTCGAGTGTCCAGTGTGACATTACGTGTATTAGACAAAACGAAAAAGGTAGGTTGTAAGTCATGGCTGTAATTTGTAAACATGAAACTATGTATAAAAGATATTATAAACGGTATAAACAAAATGGATTTAAGAGAGTAATAAGTGTCCTCTAGATATTGAATATTAAGATAACTCTTATGACACTACGTGTATATTAGACAAAACGAAAAAGGCAACTTGTAAGTCATTTTGTTTGTTGGGAATTTAATGGATGGTAAAGGTTTTCTATCAGTTAATGAGTTAAGTGCGAAAATATTAATTAAGGATGGAAGTTGGTATAGTCAATATGCACGTATTAGAAGAGCGATTCAATCACTCGGGAATATGTTAGTATACTTTCAGATATGAATGTAGAACATGGAGAGTATATGGAATTTAGATCCACAGCGTTTGTATATAATGATATAAAAATTGATTGAGGATATGATTTCAGTTAGACAGTTGACAGTTAAAAGAATATATCAAGAGTTAATTAAAACAAAAATCGAAAAATCTAGAGCGGAGGAATTTTGGCGTAATACTTTGGAAATTGAATAGATACCTGTGTGGTCAGATGTTTGGTTATTTAAGTTAAAATTTTAAAAAGACAGCTCACTAATTACTTTCAATTTCAAATTCATGAATAATATTTTAGCAATACCATATAATTTGTTTAAAAATGGAAAGTTAATGCCAATGATAAATGTTATCACCGGAGTGTTGGCTCAGGCAGTAGAGCGTCCCCTCACAAACGGAGGTCGTGGGATCGAACCCCGGCCGCGTCATACCAAAAGACGTTCAAAGATGGGAGTTGTTGCTACCTTGTTCGGCGTTCAACAAATAGGGATAGAGCAACGTCGATCTGGCGCAGTGGCTGCCGGGCTCACGATCAATTGGGCAAAACGAATTTCCAGTTCGGTTTAATAAAATTTGGAGTGGACTATTAGGCTATTATTGTTATTATTATTATTATTATTATTATTATTATTATTATTATTATTGTAATCAAACAGGTGATTGTATGCACATGTTCTTTTTTTTTTAAGTTTTTTTTTTTAACTATAAAGAAATATTTCATGTCTAATTTTAATTTCAAACCATGTCATCTATTGTTTGGTAGTGATTTTACTTCAAAGAAGGAAAAAGATGTTGATATTATTTTGAATTATGCACTTTTTACTATTTACTATAAGTTTTGTTGGAAAAGAATTTAAAAGGAAAACAACTAAAAAGAGACTTCTTCATATTTTTATTTACATATTAAGTTAACGTTTACAAAAAGAAGAAAATATTAGAAAACCATGTATATCCCTCCAGAAATGGAGGCAAATGCTAAAAATGTGAATATGTTTATATTATTATGAAGACAAATATAAAGAAGACCTGAAATGGTTATTTTACAACAAAACAAAACAAAAACGTCTACAAAATGCTGAGTCTACCTTATATTAACGATAAAGAAAAGGTATCTTCAGTGTACACATATTCACTTGAAATAGAGAGACAGAGTATGAATTATCTCCTGATTAGTGTATCCAAAATTTCAGTAAGTCGAAATGTTACAAATCGGCGATAATCATGTTTTATACTTGAAATATCGGAGTTTGTGGTGGACAATGTTTACCAGAGTGACTAGAATACTATGGTTTAACAGCTGCTGAGCACCATTTTGTAGCAAGCTCAAAACAGTCGATCAGAAATAACTCGGAAATTGCGGGCCATACGATTCGAGTTCAAGAATATAGTTTGTCATGTTTGTAAGCAATCCTTTGGTAGCTTGTAATTAAAAAGTTATAACCTATGCGTCTTGAATCATATTTCATGGTACAGTATAACTAATATCCTGTGTACCATATTCATAAGTATGCTGCCACAGATAACTGGGCAGCAGGCCTTTCAAAAATCAAAATCCTCTTGTACCAAGTTTGACCTGAAGCTATGAATGTGGGTCGAAAGCCATGATGTGTGTTATCTCATTCCAACAAAACGTACAATAATTGCTCACTTATTAACGTTGACCAGGGGCGGATCCAGCCGGTGAAAGGGGGGGGGGGGAGTGGGTAAGAGCACATATTTGTGGGGGGCCCAATTCGTGAGGAAATATCTAGCAGCGATTCATCAAGCCGGTGAATACGCGGGGGGGGGGGGTGATGGAGAGGAGAACCATAATTTTTGTTTGGGTGTGCGCGAAAAATAGGTGTCACTTTTGTTAGTTTCAGAGCGTCTGGAAATTTACCTCTTTTATGGAAAGATTGAAAATATATGTTAATGAGCTTGAAATGTATATGGCAGCATCCCTCAACAATCTTGCCGGCAAATTATCATATCCACATGCTTTTTGGTATCTAAAGTCTGTAAGTGGCAATTCAATTCATTTTCTGTAATACTATACCATTTAGTGGTCTTTAGATTGGTATAACTCTTATACCATTTAGTGCTCTGTAGATTGGTATAACGCTTATACCATTTAGTGCTCTGTAGTATACAAATATACACTGTCTTGAGAGGTTCTGGTTAAAACTATGCGCAAGAGGCGACTCCATTAGTGCAATTTGCTGAGGGGTATATTTGTTTTATACCATACATCAACAATTTATTTAATTTTTTTTTTAATCCTCGAATCGGTGGTTAATAAAAGATTTAATAAACAAGGATTAAATAGCATTTTCTGCATTTTTTTACAGTCCAGAAATGAGGAAATAGTCCAGAATGGAATAATTTGTTGTTGTATTAGTTTTAAAAATAGTGATTTTTCTGTTCTATATTCTTAATATTCTGTAAAGTCAGAATTCACTGGTGGTATTTCCTTTGCCAGCTTCGGACCTATGTTTACAAAAGAGTTGTTAAATTAGTTAGCTATTTCATTGTCAGATGTTATCACTCTATTCTCTACAGCACATGAGCCTGCTAATTTCTCTACAATTGGTCACTTTATTTTTGACTTTTCCACCACTCAACAACTCGTTAATTGTTTTCCACGTTTTATGACTATCATTCTTTTTAATGAAGAAGAGGTTGCTATAATATTGTCTCTTTGCATTTCGTAGAACTGTAGTTAGACAATTTCTATACCTCTTGTATACTTCCTCGTCTTTCTGTTGAGATTTTGATGCCTTTAGTTTAGAATACAACTTGTGCTTCTTCTTGATTGATTTTAAAATAGCATTAGTCATCCATCGTTTTCTCCCAGTATTTTCCCCCATTTTAGGTTCTACGAAGTTGATGATATAGTTGGTGCATGCTTGCTTACAAGTCGTAAAATACAGAGTATGACCAAGAAGTATGAGACAAGAAGTTAGTACGCTGTTCAAAATAATTAATGGTTATCCTATGGATTGATACAAGGTTCTCTGAACGCCTAGGTACATTGCATTATCGAGGCATAATTTAACTGCTAAAAGGATTTAAGACGAAAGAAGCACATGCATATGGCCTGGCCTACATTCACTTTAAAAGTTTAAAAGACCCTGTTGCTCAGCCACCCGTGGAAGAAATATTTTTAATATAGTATCATTGGACAGGAGACAAGTTACTTTTTAATTAGGAGCTACCAAAGTTGGGTACACTTTTTTTGATACACAATGTAGAAACCTAAAATGGTTCACAATATGGCCACCAATTACGGACCCATTGAATATGGCGGCTCAGCTACAGCCGGGATGCGCTGCAGCAGGGGTAATAATATGATACTTCGTATTAAGCGCAGTAGAGTTTCTACCAAAAAATAGTAGCGCTTTAAATTACATGGAATTATTTTGTTTACTATTATTTACCATATTGAGGCATTTTATCCTTATTATTTTTCTCTTAACAGAACAAGAATAAAAACATTGCATTCATGATGCTATAATCTGTATTGAAATATAATGTCTTTAGTCTTGTTCTGCCAAGACAAAACATGTATGTACACTCTAAAACCCCGGTCTAAAACAAAGATCATAATAAGTTTTTAACCCTCTCCCAAATGCAATACTGCCATCAATATAACAAGTTCAGTCTTTTTAGGCTTACCTGATATTTTTGCTCCATTATTGATTGGCAAGTCAAATTGATGCGGATATCTCAGAGATAATGTTCTAAATAAGTGAATGATGATGATACGTCGGTCCTGGGCTGATTGTTGGACAAAATGCCCTTGGGTTAAGAGGTAAGTTGGTACGATACGAGATTGAAAAACAAAACGATTCCGTTAAAAGTTCTCCATTAAACGCTTACGATTATGATAACACGACTCGGATACGCCGCAAACGGTAATGATGACTAAAAATTAATTTACCATTCTATTGACTCTATATTATTGCGTTATCTTGTTCTGCGCATATGAACCGGAAGCGGGAGTTGGGGCTAAGTTCACCATCTATGGAGAATTCCCACTGTCGTACGATCCGTTGCGAACCCCACGATGGGCCATTCGTATATAGCTGATCGTGTAACTTCTCTGAAATGTCATGTTTGGATACGAGGTGATGCAAGTCGATACGTTAGGGTGCGATTTGGTGCGTTTGGATGCGATATGGTCACGATTGGTCGATTTCAGGTGACACGAACTGGTCTCCCGTTCAGATGTGATCATATACGTTCCGATAGGATTGTCCCGATTGAGGCAACGACTGTGTCTTGGTGTGACACGATAATCACGATCGGGTACGTGCAGATACGTTCGGATACCTTCCGATACGTTCATCACGAACAGATGCGCTCTGTTGGGAAAGAATATGACTGTGGTCGCGATGTCTTTCACGATAAGGGTCCAAAGTGATCACGATTTGAGCTACGATTCGACCCCGACGGATATGTATAAAGGCCGACTGATCATGGACTTGTTTATGATCTGTTCTATATTTTATGTATTATTTGACCAATGTCGAAATTTTATATTAATAATGTAAGAGCAAAAAAATACATAAACTAGGTGAACACACCCTAAACAAGACACAAACCTGGCTTTCATGGTGTTCACCATTTTCCAATTATCCACTTATGTTTTTTTGATGTAGTCTGTTAATACTGAATTATGTAATACACTTGTTTCGTTTTTTTCCTTCTGAGTCGTTTGATTGAAATATAATAGTTTTATAATGTTTTTATTGCCCATTGACTGTGTTTTTACACGTCGTTAATAATTGATGCTGGAATTTGGATAAATATGATTTGAATTTGAATTTTTAAAAATTGCACTTCAAAATGACCATAATTATGAAGTGCCTCAAAAAAGTAAAATAGCTTGAGTGACCGGTTTTACCATATTCATTTTCCCCGGTAAACTGTAGTGTTATAAAATCCGTTATGAAAACGGTTTTCGACATTTCGATTTCCAATCATAAATATCTTGATAATCAGACAGGCGATCGGCTTGTAAAAGTCATGGGATTCCTGACTGACCTAAATGTTTATAATTATGATTGCAGCATGAGCTAAACATAGGATTTTGTTTCAGAATCTAAGGCAATGTTATACCGAGTCACTTAAAGACTTTCCTAAGTAGGCGCCCTTTTTCTTCTCCAGAAAGTGCCCTTTTTTGTTGGGTCCCCCCCCCCCCCCCCACACACACACACACACACACACCTGGGAATTCGCTACACCGACCCTGCTCTGATCAGAGGTATACTTGAGCTTCTCTGCGATCTCAATATCCTTGACATTGAGCTGTATAGTTTCTGACCCATTGCTTCAGACCTTCATCCCAGGAGGCCCTGGCCTACGGCGGCCCCGCAGACCTCCCAGGATAATCATTAGTTCTGTGTGCGTGCGTGTGGGTATGTGTGTGTGCGTGTGTGTGGGTGCGCGCGTGTGTGCCTATTTAGTATATTTTTCTTGAGTTAAGAATGTTAGCAGACATCCACTGAGTGAGTAGTGTGTGGGGGGGGGGTAGGTGGGTGGGTGAGTGAGTATGTGTGTGGGTGGGTTGGTGGGGGTGTTTTTGAGGGAGGAGGACAGGGAGGGGGCAGGGAGGAGTAGGCATTGTTACAGTAAAATTATCTCCAGATTTGTTAATTGTTTTTGTTTTATATAAGTGAATAACATTTACAATTGGCATATATATTATGTTTCGGTACTTATACGTTTACTTTGTTGCTTAGTTATATATACTGCAAATAAGTTTTTGTTTAATTTTTTTTATGTAAAAGCAATCAATATTGAACACGTTTATTTCATTCAATTGTATGTTATGGTTTGTATTACCCATTTGGAGAAATAAAACAAAATTGCTCTTTTTTTTAATAAAAAAAAGTGTGCGCGTATGCGTGAGTGTGAGTGCATACGTGAGTGTGCGTTTGTGTGTTAATAAAATTGATTATCAACGAAATGAGGAAGTCCTAGCTCTGTAGGCATAGCGAAGTGTTTGAGCAGCCTCAAGATAGCTTTCTTGCGGCTCTGGATGTGATATGATTGATGTGATCTATCCAACGCAGATCGTTCCTCACGATCACGCCGATTAGTTTTACCTGCTGACTTTCTGGTATGAGTTTATCAAGAAGCTTTATCTCCAAACGGTGCCCACTGTTCATCCTGGCGTGAGCGCATACCACACAAAAATGATACCAAGTGATTTGGGATGAAGAACTCTTTCGTGGGATGTGTGGTATTTTGCTGTTCATGGATGATTTTTGAAATAGTTGGCAGTTTTCTGGGTGTGGGCTTTTTTGGACTCACACTGTAAATGGTGCAAGTAGCTACTTAGTCCCGCTTAAGATGGTAAAATTAACAATTTTTATTTTGCATATTATATTGCAAATGTAATGTTTATGTTCCTTTTATGGCAGCATTGTGTTCACGTTTTGATTGAGTTATGGAAATAAAATTACTTGATTTGAATTGAAGAAAAAAAAAGGGGGAAAAAGCTTTATCTCTGGTGGGGGCAATTGGCGCCGCGCGAAGGAGATTTACACGACCTGATATTTGCTCAGATTGAGGCGCATGTTTGATTTCTCGCAGCATTGTTCAAATAACGAACGTTAATTATTGTTGAGACGAAGTGCCATATCTTCTATTTACCGTCTTCAGGTCCAAACAGTATAAGATCGAAATGACCTATATCAAGAAGAAGCCGAATGCCTCCTCTCACTACACTATTAATCAGCTAAGAATACGATTTTAGCGAGTTTTTACAGCATTTTTATTGCAGCACTTAACTTTACGTAGCTGGATGTACAAATGCAATTTGCTCGAATTAACGTTCAAGTTCAAATTCAAGTTCATTTTATTAATATTTTCATTAAAAAAGTTAAAATATAAAACATGTATCAATATATAACATGAGAATAACACAAGTGACGAGGACATGATCGTATAAAAAACAAGGGGGATTTTGTTTACAACACGTACATTAAAGGGACTTTGTAACATTATTAAGATGAGAGATAGTGGTGCTAAGGTAGTGACTTCAATGCTAGATGTACAATTAAAGATAATCGGAAAATTTGAGTGAAAACGGAACATTATTCATGGTACAAATTGGGAAAAACTGATCTGATCGATTTCTTAATTCTCCCAATTATATTATACAATTTAAGTACATTTTAGGTGAATGTAAACCGTTACAAAGTAATAAAATGGCTCTACATTCCATTCCTGACATTTAAGTGTTGAAAGATTTTTTATAGCCCGTTTTATGTCTTTTTTTCATAGAAAAACGGTTGGGAAAATTCAAAAATGGTTGGGAAAATTTACTGTTAATCACTGTTAGAGGGTGTCGTACATCGACGCCTTCAAAGAAAACCATAGATATCTTTGTGGTTTGAGAATTTTTTTTCAGGATTTTTTGCATGTCAGAGGGTTAGTACAGTAGAAGGAATATAGTAAGTAGCATTTTATACAAAAATTAAGCAATTTTTTTCATCAACCTTGAACAATGTTACCGAGTCACTTTAATGAAAGTATTTGGAGACAAGACAGGAAGGCTTCATGTAAAAGTCTGCATGTCTCTGTAATTGTATAAGAAACTAAGTACATTATTAAATTATTCATTTTTTAATAACAGGGGGAAAAAAGGAAAAAATGTTCATTCACACATTCTCTCCTATGCACACCAACACACACTTATCTGCTTGATATAAAATAAATATTTTTGTTGCACTATTGAGTATTGTTGTAATAAATACAATTAAAATTTCTTTTAAAACTATTCAGTGATGGGCTCAGTGATTTATGGATCATTACAAATTTTGGGACCCCTGAAAAAAAAAATCGTATTTTGGGAAACTAGTGTCCCTACCCCTGGAATATAACAACTATTTGAATAACTGGGGGTGTTTCACAAAGATCTTAAGTAGAACTTAACACTAAGTTGGACTTAAACATTATGGACAGCCATTGGAGCCTTAAAATGAAATATATTCAAAAGCAGAAATTCAAGTATTTCAGACTTTTTATAAATTCCACATCCAGAATATTAAATCTCCTTGATGATAGAAAATACGAATGATTTGAATCAACATTTTATGCCTTTCTAAATAACTTTTACAAAATATTTTCAAAGATGCTAACGGCTTTCCATAATTTTTAAGTCCATCTTAGAGATAAGTTCAACTTAAGATCTTTGTGAAACACCCCCCAAGTTGTTAAAATAAAATGGAGTGCACACAAATATAAAAAAAAATAAAATGGAGTGGGATCAAGAGAATCAAAGGTTCACCGAATCAAAAGCCTTGCTAAGATCTAAAAACAGGCCAATCATTATTTCCGTCAGATATTATGATAAGGTACGTGTTTAATTTTGCACCATCCATTTTCAGTATCAGTGCAATGCGACGTATTCTTTAAGTCTATTGGAAATATTTTAAAGAACATTTTGTGTACCCTGTACATGTGTACCAAATGCGGTGAATGAATGATTTATACAAAATAATGTTGGGGGTTTTGAAATAGTTTCCTATTATATTCGATCCAACTTCGATCTTGTTACTGACGTACATGATTATAATACAAGAAATAGACGATTCAACTTTAACTTACCAGAAAGAGTAGGTAGTATTGGAAATTCGTTTTATTACAATGCCATAAAACATTGGAATTCCCTTCCCAATGGTGTAAAAGAAATAGGAAACTATGATCATTTTAAGAGGAAATTAAAGGAATACCTAATACTTGACAGTCAGAGAAGAGAAGTGAATGACATGTTATATGATTGAAATTGTTATTCTTCTGTCGGTTCATACTTTTTCATGTTGTATATACTTATGTTTTCGTACGTTATAAAAATTCTACAAATTCATCATTATTTTCCTCTTCTTCCTTCTCCTCTTTTTCTTCTTCTCCTTCTTCTTTTTCTTCTTGTACTTAATATCATTTCTATCATCAGTTTAATGTTGTTATTATTATCTTTAATAAGTAGTTCTTTTAATTTTCTTATCTGTCTGTAAATATTACTATTTTAATTTATTAATTGTATACATGTCTGTAAGGGACCCCACTGGAAATAAGCTCTCGAGCTTTCGTGGGTTATCCTGTTCAAGCTGACTTATTTTTGATCTGTTATTATTGTATATTGTTGTATGTTGGAAGCTTGTCGAATAAAAATCAATCAATCAATTCCTTTTTCGATTGGACGTTTCGCCGATACCTTATTTGGTCAAGAAGAAGAAGAAGAACCGAACCAAAAGTCAAACATGAATTCCATCTCTTCCTCCTTCCGTCGTTTCTGCGGCGTTGTAGTCACAGAATTGTTACCAGTCAAGTCTAAATCTCGACTGTTATGTGCAAGTCTTCATACCAGCAAGAAGGTGTACAATGATGGCCAGGACATGGGGTAATTGTATAAACATATTCAATTAATTTAATCTCAGTCCCACTCGTTGAAAATTATGTTGGAAGATTGATTGTTGGGCTTAATTGCAGAATACCCGGCGCTACTGTAGTTTCGTATCCATTTTTTTAGCAGTTTCATATTCATTCTTAGCAAAGAAATTTTAGCCCAATTTTTTCCTAATTTTAATCATAATCATATATTGCATTTACCACCTGAATTTGGATCACATCCGACATCGGGAAGCCTCCGTTTAGGGCTTCGATGTTGACGTCGTCGCTCAGTACCGTCTCCGCGCTATAGCTCTGCAACTCAAACTGCATGTGCATGTGCGTAATACCATAAAGCATACGCGAAGTTTGCATAATTTTAGACTGATACTAGTTTCAGTTTGAGGTGCAGAGCTATAGCGCGGAGACGGTACTGAGCGACGACGTCGACATCGAAGCCCTAAACGGAGGCTTCCCGATGTCGGATGTGATCCAAATTCAGGTGGAAAATGCAATAGATCTATATGATTATGATTAAAATTAGTAAAAAATTGGGCTAAAATTCCTTTGCTAAGAATCAATATTAAAGTGGTAAAAAAACTGCTTAAAAAAATGGATACGAAACTACACTAGCGCCGAATACCCTACCAATCACACACATACATGTAGGTGCATTCCTATCCTGGCTGTGTAGTAAAAGCTGGGCTTTTGATTCTCAACATTCCAAACACCGCTGTACAAAACTCCACTGATTTCATGACGGTCTAAATAGAGTAAAGGATGGGGTTTCGGTCACTTAAGTCTCAAGACAAAAATGCTATTTTTTCATTTTTTGGAGGGACGTAGCCAGAGTTCGATGTTTGGGAGGGGGCACATACATGTAATCGACGTAAATGTAATATAAATGTAATCATGGGGAGACGTCTAACAAATTGGAAATTTTCGGGGGGGGGGGGGGGGTGGGGGTGGGCACATGCCCCCCCCCCCCCCCACCCCCATTTTCCATTGCAAATGTGGTTCTTCAGTGACTCTGCAATGTTGTTGTATGTGTGTGATATGTGATATGCTGTTGCGATGTATTTTAAAGGGATTTTACCATGCATCCAATGGACCGGCCGAAAACTGCCACCGGCCTAAAACCCCCTCCTTTACTTTAGCAGTAAAATACATTTGTTTTGACTTACTGATGTTAAAGGGGCATGTTCCCCGTATTCCAGAGGGCGTTCTAAATACTGTAGTAGTTTATGATAATAGACTACAAGCACGAAGCAGACTGCATTAGCAGACTACGAGTGTAGCAGAGCATAGCAGTCTACAATAGCCACCCTCACCACTAGAGGGCGCTATTCCTATTGGAAGCTTCCCTGGAATAGAGCCAACCTGAACTCTCTCTCTCATGCAACCGACACCTCTACCGAACAGACGTACCTTTACTGGAAGTTAAGGATGTCAAGCCTGATTGCCTGATACATTTCCAGTGAGTATTTCATGTCTGGTTATGGTGTCTATAAAGTAGCTCCCATGTCTACTTCATTGGCGTCACGGACTTTTAGGACCTCGAAATGCACCGTTTTGGGGTAACTTGTTGTTGTTTTGTCGATTTATTTTGTCAAAACGGGGCGTGGACCTAAATTTGCCGAATTGCGCTTTGGAGCTGTGCGGGGTAATGCTCGCTAGTTTCCTAGTGGAAACAAATTTTCCGGTTGGGGGTGGTGGGCGTTGCCTGCCCGTAGTTCCGGCCGACCATTTGTTTTAAAATGGTGAATTTTAAACTTTCTGTGCCTTTACGGGACCGAGCGCCGTGAAGGGCTGACGGGTTCGGTGGGGGCTGGGTAGGCCCATGGCCGGATGGCTGCAGTGAAATACGGTGTTTTATATCCCGGGAGTGGATGTGTTATGTTATTTGTGGCTAGTTTTAATACTAGTGTGGTGAATGTCCTGTTTTATGTATTTTTAATGTTGGGTGTGATGGAATGATGGTATATCATTATCAACCTGTTGGCTTAGACAGGATGAGATGGTCAGCCATGTTGAATGTTTATGGAAGCATTCTTATTGAATGGCGTGAATGTGATCTGTAGAACAATGGATGATGGAATGTGGGAAACATTCCAGGAATAACCGAGGGGGGGATGGTTGTATATTTATCCCCAGGCTGGGTTATGTTTTTCCATTCATATCCCCCCGAGCGTGAATCTTGAGGAGATTGGAATTCAAGATTCGCACACGTTCGTTGGAGGGGATAGACCAATCAGGGCGGCGGAATTTCGCCCACCCAGATCCTCCGGAGTACGTCCCCATTCGCTCACGTGTTGAGAAGTTTCAATTTCTAAACACGTGCGAGAGTTTGAGATTTCTCGGAAACAGCGGAGGATATCTGGGTGCGTGACGTGAGCGTTGCGATCTATTTTTTGACTCGACTGTCAATAACAAACAAAAGTCTTGCTCCTGCAAAATCGTAAACTCCTTCAACTTACAAGTACTTTTGGAGTTGTGAGAGGTGGGATTCTCGTGGATCGTAAGGTAGGAAATCCGTTGCTTTTGCCTTTTAATCATTGCTTTTTCTCCTTTATCCCGATTTTGTCGGGCTTTTCCTTCGTTTATTTTTGATACGTGGACTGGCTGTATACGTGTGTGAGTGCTCGTGTTACCAGCAGTTCCGTCTAGGCCCACCTACCCGCTTGGTGGTAGGGGCCAGGGGCTGTGTTTTAGCCAATTATTAAATAATTAAAAATAAAGGGGGAATAGGAGACAAGCTGACAATAGGAGACAATATTTGTTGAAGACAAGCTGTTTGGATTCGTTTAATTTGTTTCGGAGCCTCGGAGGCGTGAAGCTTACTGATAATAAATCTAGATTTAGTGGATATCGTGGGGGTTCTGCTCCCATGAGTTCTGCTACTGTGGAGGGGGCGATTCTAGTCTCCTTCGCAGGATTGGTTAAGTTGATTCTATTAATTATTATATAAAATAACTTAATCAAATTGTAGGGTGTAAACAATTTCCAAGTATTAAATAGTTCTTAGCAATCCTTACTCCTTAGGTTAGTTTAGGGCAAATATTTCAGATTTGTTGGTCTGTTTGTTTAGTTGGTGGAGGGAGTTGTATTTATAATTCCCTTCGCGAATTGAATAGAACCTAGAGGCTAGACTCTAGACCTCTACTAACTAGGTTAGGTTACTTGTATTTTATTACATAACTTGCTTTGGTTGGAATCTGTATTGATTGTGATGTTGTTCTGGTGAATCTATAACTGGAATTGCTTTTGATTGTTTGTTTATCTTGGTTGACTGTTCGGTTTTAACTCCGTTGTAGGGGTGTTTTCCGGGAAACAGAAGATACCAGATAAATAGATAGCACTTTTGTGACCGTGGGTGAGGACTTGGCTCTGGGAGTTTTATCCCAGGGTAGTCGTGAGTCTTGGCGGTGCGGAGGTGGGGCAGTTGTAGTGTTGGAGGATTAGGGCATCTATTGCATTTAATATGCAGATACAATTATAGTATTTGTTATTTCTCATATTTAGGAACTGTTTTAGAATATAAGAATAATTATAGACTTAGAGTTTAATACTAGTATTAGGGATTAAATTTAGTAGGACATTGGGTTTATTACAGTCAGTGCCGGGGTGGGTATATCTTACCCTGTCTCTGGTGTATTGGTTAGGGCGCAAGGAGGGGTGTAGCTCCTTCTTTTTATTTCATCGAACCTCTCAGGCGGGGGAGTAATAGCTCATTCTTGAGTGAAGTAGGCTCCTTGTCGATATTTTATATCGGTTCGGTGAATTGATCTAGGGCAGTAGGGGTCTGTGTTTCCTTTGTTTTGATTGTGATTGTGATTGCAATTGTGCTAAAATATCCTAGTGTGTTCTATCAAGAAGTTACCCAATTATTTACCTGTGGTTGTATGGGTATTAATAATTGTTGGGTAGTTTAATTAATCTTCTGGGATATATTTTATTGGTGCTAAAATATCCTATTAGTATTCTATCCAATTATTTACCTGTGCTTGTATGGGTATTAATAATTGTTGTGTAGTTTAATTACTATTTTGGGATTTATTTTATTGGTGGTTATATATCCTGGTATATTGTTCTGTTCAATAACTTCAATTATTCACCTGCGGTTGTAGGGTGTTTATAATTGCTGAATAGATCAATTAATATTCTGGGACTTATTTTATTGTTGTAGGTTTTGTCCTATTGTTGAAGGATTTAACCTAGCACTGTGGGGATATGGAGAAGGTCCCTATTAATAGTTGTACGTTTGAGGAGTTGCTGGCCATGCCCGGGGTAAGCCCTGTTCGAGCGGGGCGTATTTTAGAACTCCGGGAAAAGCATGGGGGGATTACTCCTGAGCTGTTGGAGTCCTCTGCTATGTTTGCGGATGTAGGCAATCTGCAAGGCTGGTTTGACTTCCGATCGCGTTTGGATTATGGGGGAGAGTCCCCCAGAATGCCATCTAGGGCAATATTCCAAACAGGCGATTTTTGGAGTAGCACGCTCCGGGGGAGAGGATCCGGAGAATCCGGAGGAAGAAGTCTTGGGGCACAAGTTTATCCCCATGACAGTTATCCTCCCCCGGTGAGAAAGTCGGGCGGGTTTTCCCGCGCGAATTCGTGGAGATATGAAGGTGGGGAAGATACTTCCCTACCAGGGCCGGCCCGGACTTTTCCAACCCTGCCCCCGGAAATGGGCGATGCATTCCCCCGACCGTCTTTGTCTAGAGGGGAGGGAGATTGGGGACGCAACCGAGGGAGGGCTTCTTATCAGCCACTCCCCAAATCGATTGGATTCGACGGGCGTGGGAATTGGCGCGCGTTCTTCCGAAAATTCTCCGCATTTGCGGATGCCTGCGAGTGGGATTATCCACAGCGCCTAAACCAGTTGTGCTGGTGTCTGGACGGCCAGGCAAGCGAGTTTTTCGATGGGATTCAGGAGCGGGACCCGAATATGGGTTATTTCGGGGTAGTACGCCAGCTGGAGGGCCGGTTTGGATACCGAGAGCCTCCGGAGGCAACCCTGCTTGAATTTAACACTGCTAAGCAGGGTCTCACGGAATCCTTGCCTGAATGGGCAGACAAATTGCACCGGCTTGCATCCCGGGCATTTCCTGGGGTCCCAGATACTTACGTGCAGCGGCAACTGGTATTGCGTTTATGTCAGGGCTGCATCGACAGCGATGCTGGGTGTCATGCCCTTAATCAGCGCCTCTCTAACGTTGGAGAAGCAGTGGAGGCAATCCGCTGGTTTCAGCACGCGCATAAGGTCATGTACGGCTGTACCCGGCAGGCCAAAATGATGGCGACCGAATCGGGCGAGACCAGAGGGCCCGAGGTGCGAAGGGTGGATATTGCCTTGCAACTGGCGCGGGGCACTCCTGCAACCCCTTCCCCTTCCAGACTTGAGACCCGGATGTCAGAGTTGGAGGTACGATCGAATAACCAAATATCCGGTTTAGCGAAGAGCTTTGATAACCGGATGTCTGGTTTGGTGAAAAGATTGGATAGCCAGATATCTGGTTTGTCTACCAGTTTGGATATCCGGATATCCGGCTTGGAGAAAAACCTGGAGAACCTTGCCAAGGCTCTAGGTGGGGCGCGAGGGATTTCACCGTTCCTGCCGGGGGTCTGACGAAGGTCGGACGAGAAGTACCTGGCCGACAAGTTAGGGATGGATGAGGTCCTCCCTGCTATTTCAGGGAAAGGCTAATGCCGACAAGTTTCTCAATATTAATTCTGTAGTTGCTTTTTCCTGTTCTGTAATTCCCTCTCACCGTGTAAACTTCTTCTTGGATACTGGATTACCTTATGGGTGATTTCATCTTCGAGCTGATAAGTAATTTATCGTTCCTGGTACCATCTGTTATACATGGTGGGGGTATGGTATGGATTTTTCCATGATTTCCAGGATAGTTGGGAATCCTGTGATATTTATGTGATCTAGTAAGAGGATTAAGACAAAAATATCTTCTTATGGCTACCATGTCCACTTCTAAGTTATCTACATGAAAGCACATAAACATTCCCTTAGTCCATGCATACTGGAGATATGATCTTCATGTACTTCAGAATGTATGGATGTATATTAGTTTAATCCTAGTTTTGTGGAATTAGTACAATTTGTCAAAATACTTATGTGGATCTCTCCGTTGGAGTGAAAGCTGTCCTACATGCTAATCATGTCGGTCATATTCATTAATCATCTTGACAAAGGGGTGAGTGAGTTTATTTGGAGTATGCATTTTACTTTGTTTCACTCTACATCCTTTTGGCAGGCATTTTTGTAATTAGGGTAGTTTTCTGTGGAGAGTTTCTCATTCAGCTTTCTTGTAGTAGTCTTTTTCTTGGGATAGCAAAGTAAGGACTTTGCCATAGACATGTCAAAGTTGGCTGTAAGTTAGCCTCCTGCTCCATGTCCTTATCCCTGTATAGCACTGCTGCTTAAATCTAGCACGGTCCATATTTATGCCTGTGTTCATGGTTTCCTCGTTCTTCAAGTGACTTAAGGGGGATGACGATAAGTATCCCTGCAATGTTTTGAGTGGGGTGTCAATGTGATAGAACCCTGCAAGTATTTGAGAGGGGTGTCGATGTGACTGACCCCTGTAAAGATTTAAGTGGGGTGTTGATGTATACTGATTACTCCACATTTTCTAGCTATCAAGGTATTCCTTGACCAGCTCCCTTTGGGAAGTAGGGGTAAGCGACCTCTCTTTCGGCTTTCAGGGTATTCCTTGAACAATTCCCTCTGGGATGTCGGGGTTAGTGACCCCGGTTTGTGATTATTGGGATATTTTGATGATTTGTTTAAATTTAGCAAACTGGGTATGGTTTCATCGAGGCCATTTGATTTAAACTACATCGGTTTAAATTAATTGCGCATTGCTGGTACTCGATTCGCCCTTTGATTTCGTTTGCTTCTGATTTTCCTTTTTTAGAAACAAAAACTATACTGTTTGGATCACCCTTGTTTGTTTTTTTTTCAGTACAAAGAAAGGGGATCGGCATGATGTTTTCTTATTATATTGTGTTTATAATGAAATTGCCCTTTGAGGGCGTGATGTTTTTATAATGGGATGTATAATGGGGTTGCCCTTTGTAGTTGGCAAAGGGAGCAGGGTTTTGTTCAAGGAAAGGAAGGGGAAAAAAAAAGGTTTTTTTTTTTTCCTCCGGGGACGACATCGTTTTGTATAAGTTTTGTATGTTGTGATTGATGGACCTGGCTGTTACAAAAGCCAGTCTTAGCGGGTTTCAGCCACTGCTTGTGGTACCCGAATTTTTTTTGAGGGTTTAGGTTCTCCCTGGGATGAGTTCTTTAAAACGGGGGGGAATGTAGTAGTTTATGATATAGACTACAAGCACGAAGCAGACTGCATTAGCAGACTACGAGTGTAGCAGAGCATAGCAGTCTACAATAGCCACCCTCACCACTAGAGGGCGCTATTCCTATTGGAAGCTTCCCTGGAATAGAGCCAACCTGAACTCTCTCTCTCATGCAACCGACACCTCTACCGAACAGACGTACCTTTACTGGAAGTTAAGGATGTCAAGCCTGATTGCCTGATACATTTCCAGTGAGTATTTCATGTCTGGTTATGGTGTCTATAAAGTAGCTCCCAAGTCTACTTCAATACGTACCCGCTGGCGGACGGTGCTAGCTGCCTATTGACACCAACAGAATACGGCTCTTACGCAGATGGCATGTTCCGAATGCCCGCACAATGCCGATTATCGCATACATGTGCCGAAGTAATACCAATCGCAGTTCGGCTCTAAGATTCGGCTGCTGTTTCCACCCACTTTCGTGACGTCACAATCGGCAGCGAACAGCTGGCTTTGCGAAGGCAGGCCAGGCCGCGCGTACTTTGATTGACAGCTGTATGCAAATTAGAAGTCGATCTTCGGAACCAAGATGGCGATGACTAGAGCAGCGATAACTACACTGGCGGGAACGTGCCCCTTTAAAAAGAATAATTTTAAAATTCAAATTATAAGTCTAGTGTCAAATTTGCCAATCAGCCCAATCGGTCCTATTGTGTGCAGTCTATGCAATATTGTGTGGTGTGTATATAGTGCAATACCTGCCCCACAGCAAGTATGCAGTGCTAGAGTTCAATACGCATTAGCATTGACTCTCTTTGCTTTCCTGGAGTGACCAATCACTCCAGCAAAGCATAGAGAGTCAATGCCAATCCGTATTGACCTCTAGCATCAGTACAAGAATACACTTGACGCTGGCCTATACTTATAGCGTAGAAGAAGAAGAAGCACTGCACTACGTGTTAGTAGGCAGCATTTGAATACATGACTAGTCAATACACTCATTAACACACAGATGCACATACGCGCGGCGTGATGCGGCTGATCGGCAAGTTTGACTGGACTCACCATGCTCACAATTTGTTAGATATACACACATTACCAATCATTAAAAATTTCCTGGATTAAGAGATTGGTAATTGGCTCAATAGATATCCTCTTGCCTGATCTGCAAGATTTAAGATTATATATGGTAAACAATTATTTTCGGGAACTGGCAGGTAAAACCAAGAACCTTTTTTGGAAAGAAATGTTCACGGCTTGTAGTACGATCTTGTCCATGCATTAATTATGATAACATTCCTTGCCAACCTTTATGGAATAATGATTACATTAAAATAGGCAATAGTATAGTATTAATGACTGCTTTGAGAGAAATAGTTGTTTTTATACGCTCAAGGGAAGGTTACAATAGCCCAATTGTAACCTTCCCGATAGCGTATAAAAACAACTATTTCTCGAATATTAAAGCAGTCATCAATACTTTTATATGCCAAAAAAAAAAAAGTCAACTTATGACACCACCTTGGCCTTTCTCTAGTTTAACTGCACGGTTGTTTTTTATGAGTGTATCTTTGAGAGTATAGATTAGATCTAGATTCTAGTCTAAGCAAGATATTTTTTATAATTTTTGGGGTGGGGAATATGGAGAAAAACCTGCGCTTTCATATGACACCTCACTTATTGAGTATCACCTTCAGGATCACAACAGATAAAGGTTTGAATCTCGAAATGAAAAAAAAAAAACTTGACTCTTTTTGCATTGTCGTGCAATGCACGTAGACTGCATAGAGACTGCATTGCGTGCAATCTCTATGGGAACAATTTTAGCACACAACATCTGGTGCGCGATCAGACACCCTAGACTACTATTTTCGTCTACGTCTATGCTGGTACTCGTCAAAAGCATTTTCAGCAACTAAACGAACATGTTTATGGATAATTTCACGTACCCTTTTTGTTGTTCTTACTGTCAGCGAGTCTTGCATTTGATAAGTTGAAATCTTGGGAGAGTTTCTTCAGCCATTTTTGTCTTGTATGAAAATACCGACCAATTCCTCGCACACGTACGGTATCCTTGATCGCTCAAACCATTTTTTAACATGTTTACCTATGGGTGTTTCTTCAAGACTGAACTATTTTCCCGGTAACCATGGTAACTGGGATTTTAGAACTATTTTTTAAAACTATTACATGGGTTTGGAATTTTACCAGGAATTTTACTGGAATAGTTAAAGTTTATGAATGCAATTTCGACCAATCAGATGTCTGGATTTCTTAAGTGAGGTATATAATTCAACATATTGTATAAAATTATGTGAATTTTTCTCTCTGGAACATTTCCAAGAAAAGTATAATATTCAAATAAATTTTCTTTTTTATTGTGGAATATGCGATGCAATTGACAAGGGTTTAACAATGGTACTATTTTTAACAAGGTGCCACAACCTCTTTTCCCAGGTACAATGGCATTTGTTAAAACACGTATTAAAGTTTGTTCACATACTGTACATGTATCTACCGGTATGCAATTTTGTTAAAGAGAAGAAAAGAAATATGTAAAAGTTTTCTTAAGTGGAAATGCATTTTTGGCCTGAATGATAAGAGTTGGGAAACATATTATTCTATTGGATTTAATTGTTCCATTGATGTGGGCGTATGATGGTTTCAGTTTAAAGTTTTACAACGCATATTATACAAACGATCTACTGTTTAAAATGAATTTAGTCCCAAGAAAAGAATGTACATATTGTAATGAACAGATTGAAACAGTTATACATCTGCTATGTGATTGTACGCATGTTAAACATATTTGGGATAGGTTGGAGCACGAGATTTATACTGGTACCGGAAATAAATTAACATTTTCATTACAAGATAAATGATTTGGTTTAAGAGGTTCAAATAATTATGCATTGAATTGTATACTGATTGTGGTGCGACAGATGGTTTATACCTGCAAAATATAGAAACAATTTCCCGATTTTGATAATATTAGAGTTTCGATTATAAATTACTTCAAAAACTAAAAGTATATCGCAGATTTGAATTGTAGAAAATAATAAATTCACAAAAAAATAAATAAAATGATATTTGTCTGTATTTTTTTTTCATTCCATGAATATCAGAAATGAATTATTGAAGATTTGTTAGTTTTCTGTTGAAGATAAAGGTAAGTTCTAGTAATGCAATTGCATTGTGAAAGAAAAGGTGTGAAATGGATCAGAAACAGTTGATCATACAGCATGTAAGTATTGTGCACTGCAAGGTTCTGGAGTCATCAAAATCATAATAATATCATTATCCAACCTTTTTGTTTGAATTGAAAACATGCTCCTTTATTCGCAAAACAACAGGGTTAGTGCTAGTGAAATGAACCCCTCTCATCTATAAATGGTCCGGTCCAATTGATCTGACATGTTGTGAAAACCCTACGGCAAATCTATGAAAGGTTGTGAAATCTTATGCATTCTTGTCATGAAAGGCCATGTAACGTGACCACCCGACCGGACGCGATAACCGGATATTTCAGAGTAAGCCTTCTCAAACGCATCCCCCATTCCTTCCCTTCCTGCAGCTGGTCATCGCTTGTCGGGCGTCACTTCCTCACGCTCAAGTACTTCACCAAGAACGAGATTGAACAGCTGCTTTGGACGGCTGCAGACTTGAAGATCCGCTACAAGCAAAACGGTGAGGCCTACAGGCCCTTGGAAGGCAAGTCTGCTGCCCTGATCTTCGAGAAACGTAGCACCAGAACCAGGGTGTCCAACGAAACAGGTAACAACATTTGTCCTTCCTTCTTGACCAATTCTGCATCATTAAACAAAATTGTCAACAAATTACTGGCCTTAATATCTATTTTTTCGTGTTTATATCATGGTGTATAGAAACACCTCTTCCTGGCAAGACATTGATCTACATTTGCCACACTCAACCCAGGTAATGTAAATGGGTTAATCCTTGAAATAATCCTTAATTCCTTGAAATACTGGAGCGCTGTATAAACGGCAGCTAGGCTAAAGCTGGGGTAATAATAAATGCGCCTCGCAATAGAAGTATCTAGATGGATGGCGCTATAGAAATGCCTACTATTATTATTATTATTATTATTTAATTCATACAGGATTTGCTTTGCTTGGTGGACATGCTGCTTTCCTTTCACCAGCAGACATTCATCTAGGAGTCAATGAATCTGTGAAAGATACAGCAAAGTAAGTTACCGCTATTCTTGCATTCCTCTCTCTCACTCTCTGTAATTAAAGGGCAATCCAACCTTTGTACAAAGTTGATTTGTATGAAAGCAGAAAAATAACAAAGACAGAATGGCAAAAGTTTAAAATGAATCAGACTTATAGTAGGGAAGTTATGTGTTTGAAATATGAGATCACTATTAAGTCTATGCGAATCTCAAATTGGTCGTTTGGTCAGTGGATTGTGACGTGGATAACTCTCCCATTTGTCGTGTAAAAAAATATCATTAATTTCTGTTTTTCTCTTAAGTTCCTTCTCCCTTGGGGCACTACTCAAAATATATTATAGATTGCTTATTATTATGGGTCCTCTAAAGAAATAGACCCTCCTGAGCCATGCTTTTTTTGAAAAATTTAAATTTTAGTCATTTGATATGTTGGAACAGATGGGACGGTCCGTCACTACATCACATTGACATTAGCGCTTCAGCCAATTTGAAGTGCCCATACGTATAGTGATTACAACTGTCAAAAATTCATAACTTTCTGATATATATTTTGTAAGAAACTTTCATTGAAAATTTCATCAGTTTGCTTCTCTGATTTGTCTGCTTTCTTTTATTAGTTGTATATTTGGGTTGGATTTCCCTTTAACCATTATTGATACAGTTACAGGGGGGGGGGGGGGAGGATGTGAAAGTCTTAAATTACAAAATACAAGAGACCTGGGATATTATTGTATCAAAGCTCTTAATTTACAACATAAAAGTTTGTGATCTCGAAATATGTTTCTTATGACTGAGGTCTCAAAATTGGCTGTACAGTCAAAATGGACCCAGAATATAATTGGGTAACAAATGTTCCATAAGATTGGTTAAATTAAAGCCATACTGTACTAGAAGCACTTCCCCAAAATTCCCTCAAGCTCCATCTCAGGTCGGCTGTAGCAGTATGGTCCTGTAGTTTTCTGCTTCCCTAGCTGCGCTGTTGGTTCTCCCATCAAATCCTCTGTCCGCGAGATGGAAATGAGGTACGTTTTAGGTTTTGCGCTGTTGGCAAGTTGACCATGAGATGGCGCTGTTCCATAAACAGTATGCTAGGGCAGAAAGTTTATAAAGGTACTATGTCACATTTGCCGGCCAAAAAAATGAAAAGGTTAAATTTCAACGCCATTTGAAAAATAATACTAATTTAGAAGTTCCCTAAAAAAAAGGGGGGGTTGAAAATGTCTTTAAGTGGGAAAATAACCACTATTAGTTGTCTAATCGACTTAAGAGCTATAGAGCCGGTAAGTAATAGTCTGATTTTCAGACCATTGTACCAAATGGTTGTACGTTTTATGCTGCGCAAAGATTCAATCAGTTTAATTTTGGCCATTACAAGAAGTGGGTTATTGATGTAGACAAATGCTCATGTACCCTTTACAGCTCATTTTATGAATGTTATTACCAAAGAAGAAAAAAGCCAGTCAGTCACTCGATAGTGTCTGACAGTGAAGTCTAGCAAGTAAACGGGTTTCCTTGCATAATTTGAATATTAGGAAACTGCTACACAGATAGGACATACATGACATATTCATAATTCCTGCAAAGTTCTACACAATTTAATGTTGGCTTCAAAAGGGACATAGTATCTTTAAGTATCGCTTTAAAACTTTATCTTACTCTAGAGTTCTTTCTGGCTTTGTTGACATCGCTCTCGCTCGAGTCTACGACCACGAGACTCTCCTCACCTTGTCAACAGAGGGCTATATTCCAATCGTGAATGGTCTCTCTGAGATATACCATCCTCTCCAGGCTCTTGCGGATTTCCAAACCCTCCAGGTACATGTACATGTGTTCTTATATCTACTTTACATTTCAAATGATGCTATGAGTATGAGTGATTTAAAGAAGTAGAAGTGTCGTAGTCGAGTGGTTTAAGCACTTGACTTGGAATTTAAAGGTCATGGTTCGGTCCCGACACAGCACTAGTATCCTTTGACAAGTCATTAATCTTCATTTGCCACACTCGACCCAGGTGAGGTTAATGGGTACCTGGCAGGAATTAATTCCTTGAAATGCTGGAGCGCTGTAATGGCAGCAAGGCTAAAGCCGGGGTAATAATTAATGCGCCTCGGAATAGAATTTATAGATAGACAGCACTATAGAAATGCCTATTATTATTATTATTGTTATTAAGGCATTTGTATTATTGCTTGTTTAATATTTGTTTTCACTGAACCAAGACTGTCGTATTTATGATTACAAACTTCTTGGTATTGTAGAGAGGTTCTTAGTTTTATAAGCAGTTTAATTCTTCAGATATCAAAATATTCGTGATTGAACTAAAAAATAATCGCGTACCTGGTTTGGTTTTCAACTTTCTTGGACAACCTAGACGGTACCCTAGACGAGTCACTGCAGGGCAGTCAATTCCACTGTTTTGTGGGGTACCAAATGTCAGTCATTTTATCCCGTACAAACAAATTGCCATATTTCTGTTCCTATAAATCAAAATAGGACCAAATAGGAAGTGAAATATATTCTCCCCCCCCCCCCCCCGATGCAACGTAACATATGGGACACCAAAGGAGGAAATACCCTGGAATTACCTTTTTATTTTTTATCATGGCAGGAGGTATTATGGTTCTGCAAAGAGGCTGTGATGATAACTTGGGTTGGTCGGAGATGGAAACAACTTCCCCCTCTTACCTGGTGTTCGTTGCATTACAGTGTACATTGTTTTTTATTTTCTGTTCTTTCCTAATTGTTTGGGTGACAGGAGTATTATGGTTCTGCAAAGAGGCTGTGATGATAACTCGGGTTGGTCGGAGATGGAAACAACTTCCCGTCTATCTGGTGTTCATTGCATTACATAGTTTTTTATTTTCTGTTCTTTCCTATTTCTTTGGTGACAGGAGTATTATGGTTCTGCAAAGAGGCTGTGATGATAACTTGGGTTGGTCGGAGACGGAAACAACTTTCCCCTCTTACCTGGTGTTCATTGCATTACATTTTTTTTTCTTTTCTGTTCTTTCCTATTTCTTTGGTGACAGGAGTATTATGGTTCTGCAAAGAGGCTGTGATGATAACTTGGGTTGTTCGGAGATGGAAACAACTTCCCCCTCTTACCTGGTGTTCGTTGCATTACAGCGTACATTGTTTTTTATTTTCTGTTCTTTCTTATTTCTTTGGTGACAGGAGCATTATGGTTCTGTAAAGAGGCTGTGATGATAACTTGGGTTGGTCGGAGATGGAAACAACTTCCCGTCTATCTGGTGTTCATTGCATTACATAGTTTTTTCTTTTCTGTTCTTTCCCCTTTTTTGTTTGGTGACAGGAGCATTATGGTTCTGTGAAAGGTTTGACTGTGGCCTGGGTTGGAGACGGAAATAACATCATACACTCCCTCATGATGGCTGCTGCTCCCTTGGGAGTCAACGTCAGAGTTGCAACACCTAAGGTAAACAAACCTTTGTTTCATGTTTCAATATTGGTTTCATTGTTTATTTTACCTGACTGCTTAATAAGAAAGCATTTGTGTATGTTTGTAAAGGCTCATTCAGACATGACGTAAAACTGACTCCAACTGACGTTTTTAAAACGTGTACATGTATGATGTATATGAATGGCAACTGGGTGCAACAAAGGTCCTTTGCGTTTTCAGTGAGCTCTGTGTTTATATAAGATACAGAAGTGTGAAGCGTATTGCCCTGTAACTGCCACTGTTTCACTGCGTCATATCTGAACGAAGCCTTTGTAAGCAACCGGGGGGGGGGGGGGGTTTCACAAAGATCCTAAGTTGAACTTATCTCTAAGTTGGACTTAACAATTATGGAAAGCCGTTAGCATCTATGAAAATATTTTGTAAAAGTTATTTTAAAGGCATAATATGTTGATTTAAATCATTCATATTTTCTATCATCAAGGAGAGTTCATGTTTTGGATGTGGAATTTATAAAAAAGTCTAAAATACTTGAATTTCTGCTTTTGAATATATTTCATTTTAAGGCTCCAATGGCTGTCCATAATTTTTAAGTCCAACTTTGAGTTAAGTTCGACTTAGCATCTTTGTGAAACACCCCCCGGGTCTGACGGCTTTAAGTCTTCTCCGAGGGACTTGGTAAAGAGGAGTAATGCTTTTCAAAAGAGCTCTAGCGAATCCATGTGGTTTCTACCTTGGTTCCTCGCAGATACAAGACCAATGCTTTACCTCTAATACTTCTCACCATATAATTTGGTTTAAATATATATTAGTTACCAATCATATAAAAAGGCGGTGTATTCACCAGCAGGGAAATTTGAGTTGGTCTAGCGGTACAGTCAATTCTTTGTCTTGGCCTACAAACGGACTGTGACGGTACCTGGTCCGTAATTGAGTCTTTCTATGATGAGGTCAGTCCCCAGACGTAAATAATATATGCAGAGGCACACATACTGTTCTTTGTAACCATGTACTTGTTTATTGGAGCAATTTTTAATGGGAGGAAACAATATGTCATATGACCGATTGCATTCCCTATATTCTTGAATATATTTGTCTGTTCACAGGGTTATGAGGTTTTCCCTCAGGTGGAGAAGGATGCAGCCAAATTGGCAGAGCAGGTAAGTTCATCATCAATTCATAATAGAAAGCTCTTACAGACACATGGGGGTGTTGTTTTCGAAAGCGGACTAACCTTAGTCCATGGTTGAATCCACCGACTAAGTATGGAATGCCAAGTGCCCATATGAATATCTTTTTGAATAATTCAATCTGTCACTAAAATAAAATAAAATGTAATAATATAATTAATAAACAACAATATAACTATGATATAATTATGTTATCATGGTAATTTAGGGACAATTATTCAAAAATATATTCATATGGACACTTGGCATTCCATACTTAATCGGTGGATTAAGCCATTGACTAAAGTTAGTCTGCTTTCGAGAATACCACCCATGAGGTGTGATTGGCCCACAGCTCATCACGTCATAACGGTTTTGTGATTATCGTAATAAGCATATTTCACTCCCGCTCATTTTACAATGGTTATATGGACCAAGTGGTCAAATTATTATATTTTTGCATCATACGGTATCCAATTGTATCCCATTGTTTGGATTGTCTTAGGTGTGCATTTGAGACGGAAACCTGGACAGTACAAAAAACACATTAAAAAACCATGAGATCGCAATTGTTCTTGATTTTATATAACAGAGTGTAATTAAGGCTATCTAATATAACAGATATTGTAGGGAAGGGTGTGTAATATACATTCTTTGGACCGCGCAGGAGTTATATTTGGACGTGATCATATTTTCCCTCAGTGCACAAAATATAACTCCTTAGGAAAATATAACTCCCTTCGGGAATCCAAAGAATTTTATATTACACATCATACCAATCAATGTCTGTAGATATCAGCCCTGCATGTAGTTACAAGGCAGAGAGATTTACTCCACCGAGTTTTATGTTCCGTACCATAGACCAGTTTGTAGTTATTCAGTCAAACCACAAAATGTTGACTGGTCGTCCCAAATGAGTTAAAGAGCATAACTGAAAAAGTGGTCTTGGGGGGGGGGGGGTATTTTCTGTTGTTGATGATAATGCCTACATGACAGTTAACTTGGATAAAGTAAAGAAGAATATGAAGTAAAATCCTTGCATATTTTCCTGTTCTGAATTTGAATGAACAGTACGGTACATCCTTCTACTATACCAATGATCCTATGGAAGCATGTCAAGGGGCAAATGTCATCGTCACGGATACCTGGGTCAGCATGGGTCAGGAAGAAGAGAAGGCGGAGAGGTTGAAGGTGTTTGAGGGCTACCAGGTCAATATGAAGGTATGCAAAGGTCATCTGGTGGAGGAGATGAATTTCCCAAAAATGATATTAGTTTTCTTTTTTTTCTGTAAAAATAAAGGAACCTACCGATATGACTTTGAACATTTCACTTGTGAATGTTATTATCAAAAATTGATGTTAATGCTTACTTTTTCTTTTGGAAAGAAAGAACATGTGACTTTAAGACTTCAACTGTAAGTGTGCAGTCAGCCTGTCAGGAATCATTTAAAAAAAAAAAAAAGTTTTCACTTTTCAAATTAATTTCAAGAAACCTTTGACTTTAACTTGTGAATGTTGTTTTTATAAAAATGATGATAGTGCAAACTTTTTCTGTAGAAAATAAATAAACTTGTTAATTTAAGATATCAATTGTGTAAGTTATTGTTAGTAACATTCTAGATTTTTGATTAGAATAATCAGAACCCTTTGTGACACTGTAACAATAATAATAATAATAATATATTAAAGCAATAGTAGATGATATTTATAGATTCAAATATTTCCTGAAGAGATGCTAGTTTTCCACTCTTTCTCAACAAATTAAAGGAACCAATGACTTTTAAGATTTTACTGGTGAATTTAATTTGTAAATGATACTCTAGATTCTTGATAATTATGATTAAAGGTACCGTAATACAAATTTTTGGTATATGGGGTCATGAATTTGGTCCAAATTAATATATTGGAAGCACATGTGATTTTACAATATTCAATGATCGTTGTCGCGGTTGAAATCAAGTCTAAAGTGAATAAATTGTAATTAATAAACTTTGAGTCGTATAGCTCCCTCTCGAGACTGATATTACTTTAGCTTTTAAGAAAACAATGTTTCATGACTACAATCGACCAATTTGCTATTCCTGTTTGGAAATTATATATCAGAACTGCATATTCCGAGATTTTCATGGTTGCAGCTACCATTGAATAGCCTTTCGCGCTATTTGAAATATTTTTAACTTACCAGGAGCACCGTTAAATTGTGATTATTCAATTTGCTCAAAAGTTTTTTATGGGCTACATTTTCTAGTGCTTATGATACATCCACCAGGGCATCCAAATATACCAACATTTTAAAGTATTATTATCCATCCAACTTTTAAAAAAATTCCCAAACTTTGCATTTACTACCTTTAATCAGAAGTTTTTATATTAGTGACACTGCCAAAAGCTATCCAAAATATATTCAGTTGAAAAGTATTAATAGATGTTTTAGGCATTGATATTGCGATTGCATTGATCAATTTCATCTTCAGCCCTATATAAACGTCTTTCAAAAAGGTACTGAAACCGTTTTTCTCTCATTGACCAGGGGGGTGTTTCACAAAGATTCTAAGTTCAACTTAACTCTAAGTTGGACTAAAATATTATGGAGAGCCATTTGTAGCCTTATAATGAAATATATTCAAAAGCAAAAATTCAAGTATTTTAGACTTTTCATAAATTCCACATCAAGAACATGAAATGTCCCATGATAATAGAAAATATGAATAATTTGAATCAACATTTTATGCCTTTTAAAATAACTTTTACAAAATATTTTCAAGGATGCTAACCGCTTTCCATAATTGTTAAAGATAAAGATCAGTTCTGGTCATGCAATTGCATTGTGAAAAAAACGTTGTGGAATCAATCAGAAAAGGTTGATCATCTAGCATATAAGTATTGGTGTGTACTGCAAGGTTCTGGAATCATCAAAATGATAAGAAATTTGGCCCAGTCTTGGTAAAGTTACAAGCACCGTACACAGAAAGATGTATATGGGACTAGGCACATGTGCGCGTTACGTGCCTTTTATCTATCACAGTCCAATAGATAAACTAATTTACCAAATATATTAATTAGTAGGCGGTTTCCCGGCAAAATTTGTATCATGTATTAGTCAAAATATATTTCTTTCACATGATTGGTAATAAGAGCTTCCATTTCATTTTTTTGAAATTGGGGCGTTTCCAATACTGGTCTTTAGCTTTAAGTCCAACTTAGAGATAAGTTCAACTTAGGATCTTTGTGAAACACCCCCCTAGATGTGTGGCGTAGCAGCAAAGGATTGGACGTTCCTGCATTGTCTGCCCAGGAAATCGGAAGAGGTGAACGACGAGGTCTTCTATTCTCCTAGATCCCTGGCTTTCCCTGCTGCTGAGAACCGCAAGTGGACCGCCATGGTAAGAAATTCACTCTCTACAGGCCTGATAAAAAAACGATTTAAATCAGTTTCCCGATTTTGTTTGATTTTTCCTGATTTTTTCCCCGATTTTTTTTTTCCCAATTTTTTTTTTCCCGATTTAAACAATTAAAAAAATTATTTAAAAAAAAATCTTTTTTTTTTTTTACCAGATTTGTCTTCTTCTTCCCTCTTTTATCCTGATTTTACCGATGTCCCTGTTATTTTCTCTAATCTTCCCTATTTTCCCCTGCAAATCCTCTTCTCTTTTTTTTACTCAAGGGGGGCGTGGTTGAGGGGAAAACAAACAAAACAAAATTTAGTGCTCACTATCACCCCTGCTCTCTATCAACAGGACTTAAAGTTGCTCAAGCGTAGGTATATAGAGGGCAGCACACAGACATACGCACTGGAGTGTAATACCCATTGGCTCAGTGTAATGTAGCGACTGGGAGTGATCGCCAAGTTGCCTACTTCACGAACGACTATATACCCACGCATGAACATCTTTAAAGTAGAATTTTATTTGTGAGGGATGCTGGTAACTTTCTGTGTCCCTAAATGGATGCTGTTCAGCAGTGTTACATGAATTTATTTCACCTCAGTTCATTTACATAATTTTTGTTTTTTACAATTACTTTTATTTCATCTACATCTCATGTGAACCCCAATGAGAATCGCATTTGGACAGCCACAGTAAGAAATACTCTCTCTGAAAACAGGACAAGAAATATCACAAATAAAAATAATTTTGTTCGTGAGGGAAACCTACCTGTGTCCTTTGACAGGGGCTGTTCAGTGGTATTGTATATTACAGCCCATTTACATTATTTTTATTTTTTTAACGATTACTTTTATTATGCCTCTGCTACAAGGTAGCCGGAGGCATTATGTTTTCTGGTTTTCCGTCCGCCTGTGCGTCTGTTCAAATTATTTTTCTCCTCTTCCCAGAACTCAACCTTCTCTTAAAATGATTTTTTTCTCTCTCTCTTTTCTTACAGTCTGTCATGCTCTCTCTGCTCCAGGATCATACACCAACAACGCCCAAGCCAAAATACTAGGATCGGCATTCTCATCTCAAATCTATATCTTGGGGGTAGAATCTCATCTTGATTTGTAGCATGTGAGTCGGTGTCTTGTAGGTAGAACATCATTTTTATTTACAGCCCGCATTTATAGTTTAACTCATAGATTCTGGTTAGGGTTAGAGATCCTATTCTCATCTTGATTTGTAGCATGTGAGTCAGTATTTTTTAGGTAGAACATCATTTTTCATTTACAGCCCGCATTTATATTTTAACTCATAGATTCTGGTTAGGGTTAGAGATCCTATTCTCATCTTGATTTGTAGCATGTGAGTCGGTATCTTGTAGGTAGAACATCATTTTCATTTACAGCCCGCATTTATAGTTTAAGTCATAGATTCTGGTTAGGATTAGAGATCCTTTTTTTCCTCAAATTGGCAGCACTCATTTTATCTTTCATTTTGTTTTGTTTATAGCTTCATTTTCATAATAAAAAGTCATCTGAAAGAGAGGAGGGAATGTGACTTTTGTATGAAGATACTTCATTTTTGTTTTCGAAAATTCCAGGAGTCAAATGCCATTTGGGGTAGGGGTCATTGTTTTACTCAGTTAAAAAAAAGTTTCCTCTTGAGAACTGGCAGTAGAACTGCTTTTCGAGAGAAACTCTAAAACTCATTTTGGATTGTTTATCAAGAAGCAGATAAGAGTCCATCTATATTTATTGAGATGCTTTTGAAGAAAGAAAAAAAGTACTGTGTGCGAAACATAAGATATGCCGATTTTCACACTTGGCTCGAAACACTGTGTATAAATTTAAAGTTGAATACTCTGCTGAAAAGAACTGAAAAAAAATTCTGTCAACTCATTAAATGCCAGGTTAAAGACCTTTTCTGCAAATATTGTGATGTCTTGATAGAGTGATGTCATAATGTTTTATGTTATCAACTCTCAGATAACAGAAATCTGATTTCCCTATGGTGTATTTATGTTAATAGTCAGAGACTGTCATGGTTGAATTACATGTAGTAGTGTAAAATATTCCATCTGTGCCACCATCTGTGGTAGTTTAGTTATGTCTTAGCTGAGTGGTTTTAAATTCTGAACTGGAGAGGTGAAGGTGGATCATGGACAGAGTCCTGGCTTAGCATTAGTGTCCTTTGGCAGGACATTAATCTACATTTGCCACTCTCCACCCAGGTGTTAAATGGGCACAGAAAGGAAGGTATTCCTTGAATGCTCAGTGAGTACCAAATTCCATAGCCTGGCAGAGCTAGGGTAACATTGGATCGCCTTGAGCACCTTGCGTAGCAAATATGAGAGCTATAACAAAAAATATCCATTAGTATTTTTATTGGTATGATGGACAATTACCGGTATTCTTTTAGGGAAATGTGGAATTGACCTAGCTGAGCTGAATCATCTGAAAATACATGTCAATTTTCTTTCGGGAAAAAAACAAATCATGTTTCTTCCAAATACACCGTGACAAGACGTACCTAGATAAGACGGTCAATAGGCCAAACAAAAAAGGAATCACTTGACCCCAAGTTGTAAAGATTTAGATGATTATTGCTCAGCTTGGAGTGAGTTTCACGAAGTGACCGGGGTATGCGACTATAGTGAGAGCTAGCATATGAAGTAGCACTATTCTTCAGAAAGTAGTCTTTTAGTTTACAAAATATGAATGCATACTTGTTCTTTGTTAAGGCTTGTTTAGTTGTTGGGCGGTAAATTGCCACACTAAAAAGCTGGCATGTTAGTTTTTGTACATGTGATGAATGGTAGCTGCAACAAACAAAATGCATTTATATATTCATTATTCACTGAGCTCTGTGTTATGAAATACAGAAATGTGAAGCAGACTACACTTTACGTAATCATTTTAAAAAACGCTGCAATTTATGTCTAAAGGAGGCTTAAAGAGAAGGTTGAGTTCTGGTCAAGCGATTGTATTGTGGAAGAAACGTTGTGGAATCGATCAGAAAAGATTGATCATATAGCATATAAGTATTTATGTGTATTGCAAGGTTTTGGAATCATCAAAATGCTAAGAAATTTGGCCCAGTCTTGGTAAAGTTACAAGCGCTGTACACAGAAAGATGTATATGGGACTAAACGAACACGTGGCGAAAAAAGAGCCATGCTTTTCAGGGAAGTTGTTTTATCTGATGTTCTTCCACACTTGCTTAATACAATGATTACGCTCACAAATTATTTTTCCCAGAACTCAACCTTCTCTTTAAAGAAGAGAAGAATTCCTGAAATGTTATCATGAAAAGAAATATAAACAGAAATGTATTCAAGCATTTGTACTATTTGTGTTCAGTCCTTTGATATTAACTGGTATAAGTTAGAAATAGTGTAATTTAGACTTGATAGCCAATTACAAGAAAAGAAAACTTTTCTTGCTGTTAGCTGTTCCATACTTTTATATATATTTACCATAATAGTACTATTAAGGCTTTTTTTCTTCTTTTGCACGAATTCTTCTGAAATGCCACTGACTTTGCCCTTATCTTTCATTTGTAATATGAAATAAAAGCCAAGCAGAATTGATGCATTGACATCACATTACCAGTTTTGAACATGTTTATCTATACTTCCCTGCATGCATTAAATGTGTGAAAAAAGGGTTTACAATCTGAAATAACAATCATTGCAATTCAATTTATGTTCTTCTTCAAAGAAGTTAGAAATTTATGACTTTGATGCTGCAATAATTCCTGTAAATACCCTGAATGAAATAGAACAAAGCATTATGGTGAGGTGAAAGATGACAGTATTATGACATCGGTATTCATGATACTTTTGACTGATTCAAGGACATTCTGACAAAAGATTGTTTTTTTAAATTCACTTGTTTAGAATTTATGTTCTATCTTTACCCAATTATACTTAACCTAATAATACTTAATCTTAAAGGTCTTGTGTGTTTGCCCGGACCTATCCGAAAGGTCTAGTAATGATCTTGAAACAGGGTTCTCATGGGCATGGCAGGCCTTAAATTTCAATATTTTTAGGGCAAAACCACTTTTCTGTAAGGCACATTCCTATATTACAGCACAAATAGGAAGAATTGGAAAGGGCACACAAAATCTCCAAGGCCAATGGGAGGGGCAGTGAGGCCAATCAAAGGGGCATTCAAGGCCATGGCCTTGGATAAATTTAAGCCCTGGCATGGAAAATGAAAAGATAACTTGTGGAAAGTTGTGAAAATTGACCGTGGGTGTGGGCCGTGGTGTCTCACACACACATCACACGCCCATGTGTGGCACTGGCAGCTTTCCAGTTGAAATGACATTGGGTGTGGTATTCAAAGGCCGCGTGGATGCCTCTACCCATTCCAAAATAATCCTTATCTGGTCATGGAAAAAAGGAAAAAATGGGTTGTGGAATTGGGTTCTCAAGTTTCTGAGGGAACCCTGTTAAAATAACGTTTTTTTTAAATAATTTATTGATTTAAAGGTAAAGACCAGTTATGGTCATGCGATTGCATTGTGAAAGAAACGTTGTGGAATCGATCAGAAAAGGTTGATCATCTAGCATATAAGTATAGGTGTGTACTGCAAGGTTCTGGAATCATCAAAATGATACGAAATTTGGCCCAGTCTTCGCTGAAAGTTACAAGCACTGTACACAAAAAGATGTATATGGGACTATACGCACACGTGCGTGACACGTGCGTTTATCTCTCACAGACCATGTATATAAACTAATTTACCAAATATATCAATTAGTAGGCGGTTTCCCAGCAAATTTTTTATCATCATGTATTAGTCAAAACATATTCTTTCACATGATTGGTTATAAGAGCTTCCATTTCAATTTTTGAAATTGGGGCGTTTCCAATACTGGTCTTTACCTTTAATGGCAATATCTTATTGTACTTGTTTTCATGGAAGGCAACACCTTGAAAGTTAAAACATCAAACAAACAGACAAATATAATGATCACCATAATGAAACAAATGATGCACTGGGTTTAAAACCTGTTTATTTGACATCAATTTATTTTTAAATAGATTTTGTGTTTTTATCTTAAACCATATTTGTAACAGTTTTTACAGTTTATTTTTGGTGACAGGGTTATGTGTAGGTTATGTTATAATTGATTTGGCTTTTTTTATTGCAATAAAGTTTTTGATTATTTGATTTTTGATTATGTGAAAGAATTAAATAAATAAAACTACAGCAATCGTTAACATTATGTGGCGTAGACATGTAGTATTCCATTGTTTTTGGTCAAGACGGGCGATCACTTGCATGTGTCCACGTGTAAGAAAGCCAAAGTTGTTGAGTGATAATGAAGGAGAGTGAATAGCAAGGACAGACTGATGTGGGATGGAAGGGACACAGAGAGAGAGAGAGAGAGTGGGGGCAAAATAGGCAGTACAGAATAGAGCAGAGGTAGAGAGAGAGATGAACATTGTAGAGTAGAGGGAGAGAGAAGGGGAGGATGGAGGGCAAATGGTAGAGAGTGCAGTGTACCAAGGGGGATAGAGAGTACCAAGCAGAGAGGGGATTGTAAAGGGGAAATACAAATATTGACTGCTCATGAGGATGATGGTGGGAACTATCACTCCCAAGGTGATGTTCACACCGGCCCTTCTATCATCCCCGAGGCGAAGCCGAGTGGGTGATAGAAGGGCCGGTGTGAACACCACCTTGGGAGTGATAGTTCCCACCATCATCCGATTACAGAGCAGTCCATATTTGTTTTATATACCTCATCCTTTTTATTGATTCATGATTAGTTCTAGCTGTATGTCTAGATCTAGCTTTAAAAATCAGAAAAAAAGATCAAGAGGAATTCACTCACCAGAATAAGAAAAATCCAACATCAAGTCAAAATTAAAGGCAAGAGTATTGAATTCCTACGCGCTGCGCGTAACCGTGCGCGCGATTGTGGTAGCCTAGCAACTCAAAAAAATTGTGTGCGCAACTAAGTCGCGGGAGGGGTTAGGAGTCCTATCCCAGGGTTTGATACTTAGCTATCAAACCCTCTGACGTAATGATATTTGATAGATCGAAATGCTCTTTGACATGTGATATAGTTTTGACCAATCAGTGAATGACAATCTATGTATGAGGTATATAAAACAAAATAGAGAGAGAGGGCCCTGGGAGGGGTAGACAGTACATGTCATAGTAAAAAGGGGGTAGTACGGAGTAGAGTGATTGTAGAAAATGAAATATAGTAAGCAAATATTAATCGACTACGAGGGTAATGGTGCAAACTATCATCGCCGAGGTAAAGGAGGTTAATATTTGTTTTATATCCCACATCGGCAATAAGGTCTATTTAAAGGGAATTTTACATGAATAAGAACTGATTCTGCAGACAGTTCAAGTAGCTTCAGCTAGATTTTACAAAGCGCAACAAACATGTAATACAGTCGATGCGCGTTCATTTGACATTGACATTGACTTTGACATTTCGCGTAACCTACTTTGCTATGCGTATTCAATGGGCAAGGGTGGGCAAGTGGGGTAGCAGCCAAAAATTACTTTACAATGAGCATGAATATTTTCTCTCTCTCTCTCTCTCTCTAATATATATTTATATATGTATATATATATATATCAAAAGAGAGAGAGAGATAATACTGATTCCTTCTCTTACAATTTCCTTTTCATTCAATTGACCTTTCGTGCCACTAACGAACGAGCCTTCTGCATCGATTTCCTAGGATCCAATATATTTTATTCTTCATAGTCTGATATTTATCTTTATCACTGATATGTGGCCAGACCTAAATTGACTCGCATAATTCGTCATAATTGCCTTTATCATTCTATGAGAATCAAGACCACCCCCACCCTCTATGAAATCAATGCCCCTCTATAACTGCAGAGGACCACTGATCAATGGCCTATCCCACCCTCCTAGCTCGCATGCCCTCAATTGAAATGAATACAACGTTCTTTCTTGTACAGATGGTGGCTCTTAAAAGAGCCGTTTTCCTCCATCGGAAGATTAATAGTTGTAGAGCCAATCTAGAATGACTCAGAAGTATTCTTGTGATGACCTCACATCGCTTGACTGTTAGACTGAACACCTTCTTGAGAGGGTGAAGGCTTGACGATGGGAGCACTGATCATCCCCGCAATCGGTGGGCTGGGCGTCTTCACTCCTTCGTTTCTTCGAGGCAGCAAAATGCGACGAGCCATATCGATTGGCAATGTTAATGATAGAATGCAGATCAACTGCAAACGGTGCTATAAGAGTTGAATTTAATCTGTCGGGGGTATGTTCGGCTATTTAAGGGCTGCTCGGACACTGGATAGTGTCTATAGCTTTGTTGATTGGTTAATTGGCTTGGTCTTATGTTTTACAAACTGTTGACTGTGAAGCCATTAACTGGCACGTACGAAGTTTTGTTTCGCGAACTATGAAGCAAGGTTGCGTTGATGCGTTAACTGATCCTTTGTATGACGACGCGAAACTGTTATGGAGATGCATAGCGTCCCGGATCTGGAAACTTTCTTTGAAACGAGCACGAATTTTGGAACAACGTCAATCTTTTCTCATGAACATTGATGTCTGATGATGAATTGGCGACTCATAATCTCTAATCTACTTCAGGAATACTATCTATGCGTCGGCAGATAGATATCATTATTTCATACAAATTAATGTGTGAACTCATCAAGACGGATGTTACTTTGGTTCAATATGTGATCATGAAAGTTAAATCAACATTATTCGTTTAGCCCCCGACTCTGCATTATTTATGCATTATTTTCAAATGGGCAAAGAAAAGGCATTTATGAAGATCACTTGGGGATGGATTATTCTAAAATGCACAAAGCGAGAATTATTCATGTTTAAAAGATATGTGGACATTTTTTTAAGAAGCTTGTAGTCTGTTTTCATACATCTCACGGTAAAATGGCATGGAGTAGTCAACGCATCGGATGACGTCGTCCGTGAGTTGATCACGTAGTATAGGCCCTTTTTTAGTAGGCGCCATGAAGTGTGTGCTGCTTAAAGCTGTAGAATATAACGCAGCGAATTTTTCGAAGAAGTTTTCTCCTGCCGTCACAAAGTTATGTGGGAAGTCTTGACTCGGGAACCACTGCAGGAGGTTATCGCTGTAGGGAAACCCAACAGCCTCACAGAAACTCTTCAAGATTTTCCGCGGCTGGGAGGCGAGATCAACGGCGTCGATGATGATCGGGTTAGGGTCGATGTTCTCTTGGACATATTTCCAGAGCTCGTGCTGTTTCTCGTACCAAGACATTGGTCGTATGTTAGCTGGATCTTCGCGTATGATGTCCAGATTGGGACCTTCTGTTAGATGGTGTATTCCCGAGGTTTGCATACTTTTCCGGAAAGATGTGAAGACCCTGGTAGGCTCTCTAGTGAGGAAGACATACCTGAAGCCTTGCGGCAGGTACTCCTGGACATAATCTGTGATGTAGGCCATCTCCTTGATAAACACGAACTTACTCTCCGCGCTCTCAAGATCTCGTTTGATATCATAGCATCTGAAAAGATATGAGCATTTTGATAAAAATAAAAAAAATAGGTCTATAATTTGAACCTCAGGAACCCGACTAGGCGAAATCACAAACTAGTCAAGACAAGTTTAGGCCTAAAAGCGTTCTGCGGATAATTACGGTAGCAATGATTGCACATTAGTATTGTATAATGTGCAGATTGTTTAAAACCAAAAATGGGCTCCAAAGTGTCCTCTTTCCAAATGTGAGCGTATGTTTTTATTTTTTATTTATGTGTTTATTAAGAAATCAAATCATAACATATACAAACTTTCCAAAAAAAATACAAATGCTGTGTTACAAAATTAATGACAAATTAAGATATTTACAAACGATTGAGATGATCTGGGGGGGGGGGGAAAGGCAGAGTACACGTAATAGAAATATTCAGAATTATAACAATTACAAGTACAAAAGCAAGAACCTCGAGATAGCATTGCATCAGAAACTGAAAATTTCGTTGGGCCCAAAATGAAGAAAAAGGAGTAAAAATAAGCCATCCACAGGTACAATGGAAACTCCAAACCACCAACAGGATGGAGGAGCAAAGTCGAGGAAAGAGACAATCCGCTCTACCCCCCCCCCCCCCTCACACACACACACACCCTCAACACTATCATACTAACACTCAAACACACAACAGCCCCCTCCCCCCCCCCCCCCCCCCCCCCCTTCCCCAACACACACACAATCCACACGCAACATGCGGGTAAGACAGATCGCCTCACACCCCCGACCCCGCCCACTCAAGCCACCCAGTCGGCGAATTGCGCAGACAGAGCGTGGGGAAATCAACTGAAGTGATAAAAATACAACGCATTCCTGAATAGGCAATAAGGAAACACGCGTAAACTGACCCAATTCCAATCGAGGTTATTGCTCATGTTACACAGTGGCTATGTGATTTGTAAACAAAAATTATATGTATGTACACAAGTAATGTAAAATTACTTGACTATGGGAAATAACTAACAGCAATATAAAAGGGGAAAAGAAAAAAAAGAGGTTGGAGTAACAATAAATACTTGTATCTCTGTAAAGGGACACAGGAATATGTACAGAAGTAGACATGGGAGTACAAAAGACAAAATATTACATAACAAGATCACTGTAAGATCATATTAAAAACAAAGAGGAAAAAGAAAGGTCTATATAATGATGACACAATGTGAGCGTATGTTGTTATATCTACCCTAATGTGGTTGCTTCGAAAACGTGGAATGATATCACACTTCCATTAGATTTGTCTTGCCACTTTCAAAAGATCACATAAACATATACTTCCCTCAGTTATACTATAATATGATTCATACCTATCCCATGATTTTCTTTTTTCTCTCATTCTATGATTTTGAAAGCGCTCCTAAATAATCGATATCATTATCATTGTTATATCAGTCGGCATTGCTGATTCTCATCACCTTTAGTTTACGTCTACTTCAGTGATTCCCTCGAAGCATAAGACAGTCATCGATCAGCCTTAGGTCGGCAACGCTTATTTCATTTATGTGAACTTAGCGCCGCTAACCTGCCCATCGTGTACAGGGTGTACATGAAATTGGGCGCTGCCGATTTCATTAACATATTAACCCAACAGCGCTTCGTTGCCTGCTGGCTGACCCCCACATTTAAAACATTTAAAAACAGAGTAGTTCGTTATGACCTACCCCACCCCCACCCCCTTGATTTCCACCTTAACTCCACATGTCTTTCTTTCTTTTGTTTTCTTCTAAATTTTACTCACGATATTCTTTTCGGATTTAAAATGCTGTCCGTTTCTTCTTTCCACACTGCCAGCGCTTCTTCGTATTCGGTCTCGTTCCCGGCAAGCTTCTTCGGCAATACACGCCCCGTCGCCGAGTGAAAAGCGCCGCTCACTGCTGCAGAATACGAATAAAGCTCCATATAGACTTCCATTTCGTCAATGGCACTCATGCATTTCGCAAACAACGTGGACATCGACCGTGGCACGCACCACAATGCTACCTTGATTTGCTTGTCCGCCATGATCACGACGCGAGAGTAGAACGTAGAATCGGGAAGTTAGATTTCCAAATGTTGCAAGTCATGGAAATCGAAGTTACATAATATTTGATCAAATTAAACATTCAGAGTTGATGTTCAAAAACATACCTTTGGACTGTCGAGGTAAGCGTGCAAACAAACAACGGAGAAGTCGTTGACATCTCTCTCTCTCTCTCTCTCTCTCTCTCTCTCTATCTCCCTTTAGGTACATGCATATTTATTATAAGGATATTGACTGGCAGGGGGTGTAATATAACATTCTTCGAACCGCCGAAGTCAGTGAAGAGGGAAAATATGGTCACGAGGGAAAATATAACTCCCTTCAGGTTCGAATAATGTTATATACCCCCTGCCAGTCAATATCTGTTATTTTAGATAGCCTTGGTTTGAAAATTTAGGGGGAGGTCCATTATTTTGCCCGCAATTTTGTTTCCATTTTTTTTCGACAAAACAAAAATTGGGTGAGAAAAGTGAGAAGAAAAAGAATTATTATTATTATTAAAAAATTAGAGAAAAGAAATTTCGAGAAGAAAAAAATTGGGGAAAAAAATTGACGGAAAAAAAAATTAAAGACAATTTTTTATTGACCGGTTGGGCAATATAACAATTACGATCCTAGCAATCGATATCACGTGACGCGCTGTATACCAATCACATCTCGGTATCTGTCTAAGCTATCTAATATATAAATGTACATATATATATATTTATATATATCTATACATGTTATACATGTTTAATACATGGATTTTAAACATTTTTCAACATTAAATTATTTTTTTTTATAATTTTTGTGTATGAATAATTTCTTCCTCTCCCATCTCGCTCTCAATCTAATAAAACATAAATCTACATTTGCCACTCCATACCCAGGAGAGAATCGGGGACCTGGTAGGATAATAAAAGTATTTCTGATAGAAATTGCCATATGCCCTCGTGATGACCATTGTTATGGTAGGAATACTCCCCAGGGAGTGGAGATGGTGCATATGTGTGCATAACTGAATCTGATGACCGGGGTAATACAAAAGTGCTTAGAGACGGTATTCCGTATAAAGCTATATATATATACACATATATACAGTGCGTCCCAGAAAAAACGAAACCGAGAAGTATCGATGTTTTATCATAACTTAATCACAACCATAATTAATGAATGATACATATTTGGAAAGCTTAAAGTCTCCTCTTTCAGTTGATGCTAGTCACGTGATGCATATTTTACGCACGAGTGATTTAAAGCAATTTGAAGGAAAGAAACCAAAAAGACATTTGGCGGGCGGTATCTGAATTTCAAAGAAAAATTCATATTTCTAGAAAGTTCATTTTCTGCTCTTTCATATGATACCTCAATCAAGAAAAATGAGCCAGGAATAACAAAGTTCTGTTTGTTTAAAGTAGCCCTTACATTTTCATAATTTTAACAAACGAATTCGTTTTCACTGGATGCCTGCCGTAGCAAAAAGCAGATTTGACAAAAGACTTAACTCCGTTTCGTTGACAATCAGCCATGCATGAAGACTCTCGTCTACGGCTGATTGTCAACGAAACGGAGTTAAGTCTTTTGTTAATTTCGTTTATTGATACGGCAGGCAGCCAGTGAAAATGAATTCGTTTAATAAAATTATGGAAATGCAAGCACTTCTTTAAACAAACAGAACTTTGTCATTCCTCGCTCATTTTTCCTGATTGAGGTGTCATATGAAAGGGCAGAAACTCAACTTTCTAGAAATGTGAATTTTTCTTCGAAATTCAGATACCGCCCGCCAAATGTCTTTTTGGTTTCCTTCCTTCAAATTGCTTTTAATCACTCATGCGTGAAATATGCATTATCTGAGTAGCATCACATAAAAGAGGAGACTCTAAGCTTTCCAAACATGTATCATTCATTAATTATAGTTGTGATTAAGTTATGATAGAACATCGATACTTCTCGGTTTCGTTTTTTCTGGGACGCACTGTATATATATATTAATCCAGATTTAGTATTAACAATATTATTATCATTATTATTGATAGCTTGAAATTTAGAACGTTTGTTCATACGTGATACGTGTGTCCATAAAGACGCAGTCAATTATCCTCATGTGTATTACTGAGCCCGGAATGACTATATACAGTGGCATATACAGGTTCGTACACCTGGGGGGATGACTCAGGGGCGGACCTAGCTTTTTGCTAAGGGGGGGGGGGGTGACCAAAATAATGACGATGCGGAGCATCGTCCACGAGCCGCGAAGCGGCGAACCGATTTTTTTTGGGGTGTTTATTTGAACCCGGTAAGTGATGTTTTCCTGGCATCTATTAACACAATGGAGACCATAAAAAGCAGTGCATGATAACGTCTTTTTAAATCAAGTAACAGTTAAATACACAGTTATATCCAGAGTTATCATGTGTTTGGTTAAGTTACCAGATGAGTTGAATATCTTCTCACAATATTTGCACTTAAAAGGGTTTCTCTCCAGCGTGCGTTCTTTTTTTCTTTCTTTTTTTTCTTTTTTTTTCTTTCTTTTTTTTTCCTTTTTTTTATTTTGTTTGTTTTTTGGGCCGCCCAAGGGGGGGGGGTTTAAACCCCCTAAACCCCCCGTAGATCCGCGCCTGTTTAATCTTGTGGTTATCTTGTGGTTTCCAAACCACAAGATAACCACAAAATACTTGTAAGATTTTCTTTTTTTTACCGTCTGAATTGGCTTTCACCGTGTGAATGCGGCTAATAACAATAAACACAATTGCAATAATGATGAGGATTATTATTATCATCATCATAATTATTATTATTATTAATATTATAATTGTTATCATTATTATTATTACTATTATTATCATCATTATGACTTATTAAGTAAGCAAATATCATTCACCAAAACCTGGGGGGATGATTGTACATGCCATCCCCCCACCTTGTGAGGTGGGGTGATGCATCCCCTCATCCCCCCCCCCCCCCGTTGTCTACGCCCCTGACTATATACATATATATATGTATATATATATATATATATATATACATCTGTATACATTGTAGTTATATATAATGTCTAGCTATTCTTGTCAAAAGAGAAAAAAGGGATAGGGGAGAAAAGGGGTTGAGAAAGAGGGAGAGTGGGGGATATGTAAATAGACGAAGAGGATAATTGACAACATTGTATGGAAATTATTTTACTTGCATTTGAACGCATTTATTTCAACTCAGAGAGCAAAAAATACCAACAGATATAAAATAATAACAGTAGCATAAAATGACAATGATGGAGTATGGTAAGCCAAAAAGAACACACTTCTTTCATTGTGATGCTGACAGCATGTGACTAATGATTTCAGAAAGCGCAATCAGAAATATAAAAAAATTAAAATTAAAAAAAAAACAGGCATTCTCATTAACGAGAAATACAACCTAACCAAACCAAAACAAAACATCAAAATAAACAACACGAGCCAGCAATATGCGACGAGCAATATCGATTGGCAATGTTATTGGTATAGTGCAGAGAGATCAACTGCGAACGATGCTGAAGAGATGAATTAAATCTGTCAGGGTATGTTCGGCTATTTAAGGGCTGCTCGGCCACTGTATACTGTCTATAGCTTTGTTGATTGGTTAAAAGGCTTGGTCTTGTGTTTTACAAACTGTTGACCGTGAAGCCATTAACTGGCACGTACGAAGTTTTGTTTGGCGAACCATGAAGCAAAGTTCCTTTGATTCGTCACCTGATCCTTTGTGTGATGATGCGAAACTGTTACGGAGCTGCATGATGGCGTCCCGGATCTGGAAACTTTCTTTGAAACGAGCACGAAATTTGGAACAACGTCAATTTTTTTCTCATGAACATTGATGTCTGAAGATGAATTGGCGACTCATAATCTCTAATCTACTTCAGGAATACTATCTATGCGTCGGCAGATAGATATCATTATTTCATACAAATTAATGTGTGAACTCATCAAGACGGATGTTACTTTGGTTCAATATGTGATCATGAAAGTTAAATCAACATTATTCATTTAACCCCCGACTCTGCATTATTTATGCATTCTGTATCGTTTTCAAAAAGGCAAAGAAAAGGCATTTATGAAGCGCCTACATCACTTGGGCATGGATTATTCTAAAATGCACAAAGCGAGATTTATTCATGTTTAAAAGATCTGTGGACATTTTTTAAGAAGCTTGCAGGCTGTTTTCATACATCTCACGGTAGAATGGCATGGAGTAGTCAACGCATCAGATGACGTCATCCGTGAGTTGATCACGTGGTATAGGTCCTTTTTTAGCAGGCGCCATGAAGTGTGTGCTGCTTAAAGCTGTAGAATAGAACGCAGCGAATTGTTCTAAGTTTTCTCCTGCCGTCACAAAATTCTTCGGGAAGTCCTGACTCGGGGACCACTGCAGGAGCCTATCGCTGTAGGGAAACCCAACAGCCTCACAGAAACTCTTCAAGATCTTCCGCGGCTGGGAGGCGAGATCAAAGGCGTCGATGATGATCGGGTTAGGGTCCAGGTTCTCTTGGACATATTTCCAGAGCTAGTGCTGTTTCTCGTACCAAGACATTGGTCGTATATTCGCCGGATCATCGCGTATGATGTCCAGATTTGGACCTTCTGTCGGATTGTATATTCCCGAGGTTTGTCGACCTTTCCGGAAAGATGAGAAGACCCTGGTAGGCTCTCTAGTGAGGAAGACATACCTCACGCCTTGCGGGAGATACTCCTGGACATAATCTGTGATGTAGGCCATCTCCTTGATAAAAACGAACTTACTCTTCGTGCTCTCCATATCTCGTTTGATATCATAGCATCTGAAAAGATATGAGCATTTTGATTTTTTTTTTTTAAGAATAGGTCTATAATTTGAACCTCAGGAACCCGACTTGGCGAAATTATAAAGTAGTCAAGATAATTTTAGGCTTAAAAGCGTTCTGTTAATAACGCTAGCAATATTTGTATAATGTGCACATTTTTAAAACCAAATATGGGCACCAAATTGTCCTCTTTCCCGATGTGAGCGCTTTTTATTCAATCGACCCAGAAGTGCACTGTAAATAAAAGTTGGGCAGATGTTACTGGGCAAATCATTTGATTTTTTCTGCATTTTTCCAAATATAATAACAAAGAACATAATAAACTTATGGTATAATACAAAATATACAAACAATAATAACTTCATGTCAAAATTTTTTTTTTAATATATTAACATATAATAACGAAACTTAATATTTCTATAACATATTATTATAAATTTTAAGTATTATCCTAACTATCTATAGAAAAGTGAAGGAGACCGTAATCATAAGCGATGCTTGACTAGGATGGCGGCCTCAAATGTAAGACGGTTGGTTAAAAGATAGTTATTTTCTTTTTATCCAACACTGGGTAAATCATGCAAAATCTTTAGTTTACCCAATAGCAATTTTTTAGCCCAACATTTTTCAGAGTGTGATTGCTTCGAAAAACGTGGAACAATATCACACTTTCTATTAGATGGTTAACCAGCCTTGCCAATTTCAAAACATCACATAAAACATACTTCTTCTCTCAGTAATACGCTGCCCTACACTGGCCTACGTTAATGTACGCTGAGGGACGCAAAGGGGTACGCGAGATGAACACACATACTTAAACATGTTTAATTTTGTTGGCGTACTTTCGACGTACAAACTAGAAAGTACGCATTTTGTACGCAAGTCTACGCAACACTACGCTTCAGAACGCCAAGCCTACGCAACAGAACGCTACCCTACGCCAGTCCGACGAAGCAGTAAAAGCTTGCGCATACACTAAGCAACCGTACGCAACCGTAAGTAAACCTGTACGCCAGGCATACGTAAACGTACGCGACCATGCTTATTATACGCAATCGTACGCGTAGGTACGCGGTGCCTATGCACAGGGTACTTAACCATACGCCATCGTACGCCAGCCTACGCATCACCTACGCAGGGGCTACGCTGAAGCAACATTTTTTTATGAATACGCAGCCTAATTTCGGCGTAGTCGGTACGCCACACTACGCAACTCTACGCAGATCCATTTATTGGCACCGCTAACCTGCCAATCATGTACATGTAATTGGGCGCTGTCGATTGCATTAATAACCCTACAGCGCTTCGTTACCTGCTTGCTAACGTCCCCCCCCCCCCCATTTCAATCATTTAAAAACATAGTATTACCTTTTGATCCACCCCGTCCCCCTCCCCCCCCCCCCCCCCCTCCTGATTATCTCCTTATATATATACTCCAGCAGTCCAGCTGACTTTCTTTCTTTTGTTTTCTTCGAAATTTTACTCACGATATTCTTTTCGGATTTAAAAGGCAGTTTCTTGCTTCCACACTGCCAGCGCTTCTTCGTATACCGTCTCGTTTCCGGCAAGCTTCTTCGGCAATACACGCCCCGTCGCCGAGTGCAAAGTTCCGCTCACTGCTGCAGAATACGAGTAAAGCTCCAAATAGACTTCCATCTCGTCAATGACACTCATGCATTTCGCAAACACCGTGGACATCGACCGTGGCACGCACCACAATGCTACCTTGATTTGCTTGTCCGTCATGATCACTATGCGCAAGAGTAGAACGTTGAATCGGGAAGTTTGATTTCCAAATATCGCAAGTCATGAGAATCGAAGTTATATCCTATTCCAATATCATATTTGATCGAATAAAACATTTAGAGTTGATGTTCAAATCAATACCTTTGAACTGTGGAGATAAGTGTGTAAACAGACAATGCTGAAGTCGACATCTCTCTCCCTCTCTCTCTCTCTCTCTCTCTCTCTATCTATCTCGCTCTCTCTCTCTCTCTCTCTCTCTATATATATATATATATGAATAATTTCTTCTTCCATATCGCTCTCATTGTAATATAACTTAAATCTACATTTGCCACTCCATGCCCAGGAGAGAATCGGGGAACTGGTGGGATAACGAAAGCATATAAAGTACAGAATAGAGCAGAGATAGAGAGAGAGAGAGAGAGATAAACATTGTAGAGTAGAAAGAGTGGTGGAGGGCAACTATAGAGTGCAGTGTACAGAGGGGGGGGGGGGGTAGAGAGTACCAAGCAGAGAGGGGGTTGTAAAGGGAAAATAGAACAGAGTAGAGGATAGAGAGGAACGGGTGGACAGTAGTAGAAAGGGGGTAGTACGGAGTAGAGAGATTGAAATATAATATAAGTAGAGATTACAAAGGAGCGAGAAAGAAGGAATACATCATGAATATTCTCTCTCTCTCTCTATTATATATATTTATTTATTAAAAAGAGAATGATAATACTGATTCCTTCTCTTACAATTTCCTTTTAATTCAATGGACCTTTCGTGCCAATAACGAACGCTCCTTCAGCACCGATTTCCTAGCATCTAATATGTTCTTCTTCATAGACTGATATTTATCTTTATCACTGATAATTATGAGGCCAACCCTATATTGACTCGCATAATTCGTCATAATTGCCTTTATTATTCTATATATCTGTCGTGAAATTTTCTCCAAGTTAGGAGGTTAATTGCATCATTTTCAACACTTCTCTTTTCTTTGCAGTTCTAAAGCACTCTGGCAGTGATCTTTCTCTCCGTGGCCCTATCTTATAAAGAGTGGCGAAAGGTCTGAATTGATATAGCATTTCCTCAAATCAATCGCAAATGTATAATCTCCTATCATAGTTGCAAATCTTGTAGTACAACGATTGTTTGCTTTCTAAATTGTTTATATCTCTCTTTAAATAATGTTCTTAATTATACCAATGCAAAAGTATGTAAACATTAATAAACTAGCATCAGCTGCTTTTCATGTACGCGTATAAAACTTTTAAAATGATATTAGTACATGTTCATGGGGTTAATAAACTCTCATTGATTTGATTTGATGTAAATGTTATATAAATATTAATATTGATATTATAAGACTATTAAATCTCAGCTTTTTATGTTTTTCTCCCAGTTGGTTCTTTACTTTCTTCTTGATCCAGTTAGCTTACCTTCTACCTTTCTTTCCATCATATCTCTCAAGAGACTCTAATGTCTTTCGATATGACCGAATTAGTATCTTGCCTTTCTTTCTCTAAGTAGTCATATCAGGCTAGGTTGATGAAATTTGTTATGCAATTAGCACCATTCGATCAATGAGCTCGACCGGTATAATCATCTTCTTTTATAAAAAAGATGCTGCTTTAAAGCACCACTGCACTACTTATAGCTAATTGCATCCTCTATATAGCAAACAATGCCTAATCGGTGACCATTGGTCCCCTTTTTATTATGTTAATTGAGAGCTGATTTGATGAGATAACCACCTGTTAGTGACCATGCAGGGAGGTCTAATCCCTCCTGACCAAACTAGTGCAGAGGGGGCTTTAATTTAGACGCTGTTGCTGGGATAGTTGCTTTTGTTATTCCTAATCCCAAGTTCCGGCTTTTTTTTTGTTTCGCAGTGTATCGTAAATACCCAGTTTGAGAAGAACAGATTAAAGCCTCGGCGTGTTAAACCCCATTTATTGATTGCTAGATTGATAAGAGGTGAAATGAATGAACTTATCTTGTCATAAAGTTACCTTATATGGACAACGAACAGGATGGAGTCGGCCGTTTCAATGCAAGTATAGTTTTACTGTAGGCTGTAATATCGTTCAGTGATAACTGGTCACTGAATCATGTAGATAACATGTAGATTTTTACAAGAACCATGGCACACCTTAAAGACCGTCAATACTACTGGGCCAGAAGGGATTAGACCACACAGCGAGGTCACTGACAGGTGGCTATCTCATTAACTCAGCTCTCAACTAACATAAGACAAAGAGGATCATGGGGGACCAACATGCACCGATTGGGAAGTTTTCTATAAACCTGTAGAGGGAGCAAGTAGCTACACGTAGGACAGTGGGGCATTAATGTATATCGCGTGAATAAAAAGTAAAGATAATATACAGGAACCCTTCATTGCTCGAATAATCAAATCAGCAATGTATTCAAATAAAGTCCACAATTTTGTATTATTATCAATAAACATGAAATTACAAAAGAAGACTGAAAATCAATTTACAAATGAACAGCCGAAATGAAACGTCAAATCAAATTTTGCAAAATAATGACATTGGGACATGATTATATTTTGTTTAAAGGTACGATCACTGTAGATGTAAACCTGCTGCTTACTCTATTATTACAAATGAATTACCGATTTTTAACCATATTTTTCATTGTATCACCTTAGATCTTAGTTATATGCCCCTTTTAACTATGAGAGTGCGAAAATATATTTACATGAGGGTACCATGGTATGTATATTAAGCAGTGGTGGGCGGCTACAAGGGAAATGGGATCACATATCAGCACCCCGATCGTTGGTGTAAAGGATAAAAGAGAAAGAGAGAAGAGGCGATAAAGGAAAGAGACGGGAATGCAAGGTGAAAATAGGGACATAGCCAAAGGTACAGTACCCTAGTGAAAAGAATCGGATCAAGACCGCCCCCACCCTCTATGAAATCAATGCCCCTTTATGACTGCAGACGATCACTGATCAATGGCCTATCCTTCCCTCCTAGCTCGCATGCCCTTAATCGAAATGAAATACAACGTTCTTTCTTGTACAGATGGTGGCTCTTAAAAGAGCCGTTTTCCTCCATCGGAAGATTAATAGTTGGAGAACCAGTCTAGAATGACTTAAAAGGTGGTCTTTCTGTACAGGGGTGACTAAAACACGTTTTTTTTTACTGTGATAGATGAATGTCATTGGATACCATCCTTTTAATTTATACCAACTCCCTGTTTGTGCCAAGAAACGGTCATTTGAGAACATGTGCAATCAGTTTTGTGGACAAAACCTGAAGATATCATTTTGTGTTCTGGATAGGAGCTGAAGTCAAAGTGTGCCAACCACCTAAAAAATTAATTCATGTAAAATTAGAATGTATGAATCCAACCTCAAAAACTTCATCTGGCATTCTATGGGCTAAAGGAGTATGGAGAAAATAAAGAAAAACATAAAACTAAGCACATGGGACCCAAGTTGGACTTGAGCGCCATGACGGCCCTATTTTATAAGAGCGTGTACTGACAAGACTCACGAGTCGCTTTTATATTCATGGAGAGTTTCTTTAAACTTGCAAACTCTTTTTACAGAAGTAATATTGGAGGCTCACAATTTTGAATATAGTATTATGACGCGGAACTACTAACATACAAAACAAAATACTTGGTATAACATGCACTGATCTATGGGAGGCCAACTGTCGACCTGTCAGTTTCGCATACATTGCTGTAATTCTGTAACAAAATGAGAAATTTATTTCATACAGATAAGCCTTGGTGTTTTCATTTTGTTACCGAATTATGGTGATATGTACAGGTTGAAGAGGATGGCATTTAACCTTACATTAATCAATGGACTAACTCTATGCTCGTATGCAACGTTTAAACCTGGCCGTGGATTGGTCGTTTTCAAGAATAAAGACCGTGTCAGGTTACAGTGAAATTTATCCATCCTTTTTGATATATTATGTTTTCTTAAAAGCTTGCAGATGTACATTTCCCACTACTTTTTTTTGTTTTTTAAAACCAAAAATAGGTTAGTTGTTTTTACCGATATATAGATGTCAAGCGGAAGGAGTCATTAAAGATTAATTTGCTGAAGGCGAAATGTGAGAGGAACCTTGCCCAAGCTAGTGGAATACTTTATACAATAGGGGGTTGTCATAAATATGACATTATTGATATGAAATGAGAGATGAATCGAAACCTGTGTATGAAAAACGGTTAAGCTGTTCTGGAAATAATGGAAAAGCATGGAAAATGAGTTGTGTGGTTTTCCCAGTCAGTTGAGGAGTCCGGGAATGAAATAAAATAAGCTTAACAGCTTAATATCTCCATTTACGGCTGGACTCCCAAACTTCATTTTTCCCTTTCCTCAACTATTCATTGCATAGACCGTAAATTTAATTTTAAAATTATTTTTTTTTATTTTGGTCCTCGAAAAAAATTAATTTGCACCCCCCCCCCCCCCCCCTCCCTTTAGCGCCGGGGGGCCCAACCCCCAAAAAAGGTAAAAATCACGTGATTTTACATGATTTTTTTTTTCTCAAGGGGGGGGGGCCGGGCCCCCGGCCCCCCCCCCCCCCCCCTGGATCCGCCACTGTAGATATCATTATTTCATACAAATTAATGTGTGAACTCATCAAGACGAATGTTACTTTGATACAATATGTGATCGTTAAAGTTAAATCAACATTATTCATTTAGCCCCCGACTCTGCATTATTTATGCATTCTGTATCGTTTTCAAAAAGGCAAACAAAAGGCATTTATGAAGCGCCTTCATCACTTGGGGATGGATTATTCTAAAATGCACAAAGCGAGACTTATTCATGTTTAAAAGATCTGTGGACATTTTTTAAGAAGCTTGCAGTCTGTTTTCATACATCTCACGGTAGAATGGCATGGAGTAGTCAACACATCGGATGACGTCATCCGCGAGCTGATCACGTGGTATAGGCCCTTTTTCAGCAGGCGCCATGAAGTGTGTGCTGCTTAAAGCTGTAGAATAGAACGCAGCGAATTTGTTGAAGTCTTGTCCTGCCGTCACAAAGTTCTTTGGGAAGTCCTGACTCGGGGACCACTGCAGGAGGCTATCGCTGTAGGGAAACCCAACAGCCTCACAGAAACTCTTCAAGATTTTCCGCGGCTGGGAGGCGAGATCAAAGGCGTCGATGATGATCGGGTTAGGGTCGAGGTTCTCTTGGACATATTTCCAGAGCTGGTGCTGTTTCTCGTACCAAGACATTGGTCGAAAATTCGCCGGATCTTCGCGTATGATGTCCAGATCGGGACCTTCTGTTAGATGGAACATTCCCGAGGTTTGCATACCTTTCCGGAAAGATGTGAAGACCTTGGTAGGCTCTCTAGTGAGGAAGACATACCTGAAGCCTTGTGGTAGATACTCCTGGACATAATCTGTGATGTAGGCCATCTCCTTGATAAACACGTACTTACTCTTCGTGCTCTCAAGATCTCGTTTGATATCATAGCATCTGAAAAGATATGAGCATTTTGATACAAAAGAATAGGCCTATAATTTGAACCTCAAGAACCCGACTTGGCGAAATTACAAACTAGTCAAGATAAGTTTAGGCTTAAAAACGTTCTGATAATAACGGAAGAAATATTTGTATAATGTGCAGATTTTTAAAACCAAATATGGGCACCAAATTGTCCTCTTTCCCGATGTGAGCGCTTTTTATTCAATCGACCCAGAAGTGCACTGTAAAAAAAAAGTTGGGCAGATGTTACAGGGCAAATTTTGTCTTATAATTGGGTTATTTTCTCCCAACCATTTACTATATGAAGTTACCTCATGAAAGTAGGATGGTTAGGTTGCAAATCGACGTTGGGCAAGTGTCGTGCAACAATTGGGTTATTTCCTACCAACCATGTAGTTGCTGATGGAATAATTGGGTAATGTTATAGGGCTAATTAAAGTTGGGCTATTTTTGTCCAACATCTAGGTTATTATCCCAACCATTTACTTCATGTATTTACTCAATTAAAAGTTCAAAATAAGTTTTGCAGATTTTATTTATTTATTTGATTATTTCTGCATTTTTCCAAATATAATAAATAAGAACATGAT